>JANXHW010000009.1:16290000-16895000 GCA_026170595.1 Plestiodon gilberti rubricaudatus
CAAATGTTGAGCATGAAAGCCAGTGTGGTGTAGTGGTCAGAACAGGAGAAGCCAGGTTCGAGGAAGCCCTGTGTCTGGCCCAAGACCACCATTTCTCAGCCCCAAGGCCAGTCCAAGATGTCCTGTGCCTGAGAAAAGATGTCAAATGCTGCCTTCCTCTTGCCTGGTGATGTGCCAGGCTCTGCTCTTCCCGCGCCCTGGCTTGGAAAAGGGGGGTGGAGCAGGATAGGTTGTGTGGAAGAGAGAGGTGACTCTAGCCTACTGCTGTCCTACTCACTCCCAGCCAGCATTTCACCTGCTGCTTTCCGTTTCGTAGGAACACAGGAAGGAAACATAGGATGGAACACCTGTAGAAAAGGGGGACAAATGAGATCAGGAACATGGCGCTGGCTGGGCACCGTAGGGGTACCTGTATGCTTTCCCTCAGGGAGCATATTGCAGCTGCTGGGGTGGTGGTGGTTTTAATCAGGAAAATGGTACAGGGGAAAAGGGTTACGTCCATCTTCCCTTTGTGCGTAGGTCTGGTCCAATTTAGGGGCCCCCACAGTTGCTCTTAATTGTTTTTTGAAACTCTGGAGATTCAAACTGCCCTACGGAGTTAGCCAGACATGCATGGATGCTTTAATGGTGCACCACCTGAAAGTATAAATAGACCCAACGCACGTTCACACACACGCACGCTCATCTCTTGGTGGCTGCAGCCCTCAGAGCGTGATCTGCCCATGGGAATTATTTATTTATTTTTTTGCATCTTTATACCACCCTTCCTCCAAGGAGCTCAGGGTGGTGTACATAGTCCCTCTCTTCCTTTTGTCCTCACAACAACCCTGTGAGGTAGGTGAGGCTGAGAGAGAGAGAGCGAGAGAGAGAGAGAGAGAGAGAGAGTGAGTGACTGGCCCAAAGTCACCCAGGAAGCTTCATGGCTGAGCAGGGATTTGAACCTGGATCTTCCTGGATCGTCTGAGTCCAACTACTGAACCACTACACCATCCTGGCTCTAATGTGCCACCACACCACAAACACTGCTGACTCAAGAGTTTTCCTCTTGAGCTGTTGAATAGAGCTTATTCACATATTCAGCTGCCAGTGATCAAATGAGAAATCAATGGACAGGCAATGTGTGCAATGGCTGATCCTGTCACATGTGTGTGTGTGTGTGTGTGTGTGTGTGTGTGTGTGTGTGTGTGTGTGTGTGTGTGTCAGTTGCCACCTTTTTTAACCGGTCCTGCTCCTCTTCCGTCCAGATCAGCTTGGCATGTAGAAATTTAAATGGTGAAGCTTTTTCCTTTCATGGAGGTGAGCAGAAGGAAACGCTCCACTGGGTCATTGAGTCAGGCTACTGCTGCTAAGGCAAAGGAGCAGGATCAATAAAACCTCAGCAACCTTAGATGGAGATTGACCAGACACACGTAGTTGGAGCTGGTGAACTGTGTAAAGAGGAGCCAAAAGATCTCCGGCAGGAGTTGCCAAACCACAGCTGCCCCCTTGCAACCTGTTGCTGTTTCTCTCAACTGGTAGGCCCTCTCCCCCTGGCCCCCCTTCTCTCCCTCTGTCTTTCCTGTCTGCCAAGAGCTGCTTTGACTATAGGCTGGGAGTCCCCCCCCCCACCCGTCCCCTCCCTCTGGTCTCCACTTTCTCTCCTCCCCTCAAGTCTCCTCTTTCCCCACAAGGAAGGGACAGGCAAGCCAGTTCAGCCAATGTGATCCCAGGAAGGGCTTAGCTGGGGGTGGGGTGGGGGCTTTCTTGGTGGTGGGAGGGTGGGGGAAAGAAAGGGAAGCTAATCTCTTTCCTCTTCCACTCTCTTTCTGAGCCAGTAGCTCAGGGTCTGGAGGTGAGTGTGTGGGTACCACAGCCGCTGTGTAAAAAAGGGGAGGAATGCAGTTCGATGTTTCCCCTTTGCTCATGACCCCCACCTCTCTCTTTCTGCAAAGTCCTTAGGAGTGGAAGATCCAGCAAGGAGGCAGATCTGGCTGCAGCAGCTGACTGCAGGACACCCCTCCGCCCACCCTGCTCCTGAGACTGAGCCGCCCCAGGTCAAGATGTCCCGGCTGTCTGTCAAGGAACATCTGGATGGGATTCTCAATGACTTTGAAGGTGGGTGCCCAGAAAAGGAGCCCAGGCAAAGGGTTTGGGGTGGTGGTGGTGGTGATTTCAAAGACCAAACAAGTTAATGTCAGTCACTCTCCCTGACTGCTGCCGAGTTTCAAGCAAGTTCAGTATCTGGCAAATGCATCTGATTGCAAAGAGGGACTGGGCACTGCTCCAGAAACCATGGGTGGCTTTTTTTGTGAATGTGCAGGAGACACACCAACTGTTAAAGAGCCGGACTCTGTAGTCCGGTGAGATCAAGAGGCTTTCAAAACGGGAACCCATGCTACTCCCAGTGCAACTCTGGTGTCTTTTCAGAGGGGTACAGTAGGGACAAGTCTTCCAGATTTGGATACTTTATTATTATTTTTTAAAGGATGGGGCAGGGGGGCAGGGTTGAGGTTGCTTGGAAAATGACACCCAGGGCTGTGTGCATTCAGTGATTCTGTGGGAGAGGAGACTATGGTATTGTGCGTGGCTTCCTTCAAGTATCACCTTTAAGTTTCTAGCCCTTATGGTGCCCAAGTTATGCTTGAAAGCGTGTGGACAGATCTCAGCTAGAAGGGTGTGGCTCAATAAGATTAATAGTGGGAGGGGGGAATTGGGGGCTCCCACATGGTTCCTTGGCCCTCTCTGTGATTGGCAAACAAGGAACAAATTGTGCAGCTGTGTATCATTGACGTAATTTATGTGGGCGATAGTGTACTATTGGTTATTTCTGAAGTACCTAAAAAAACAACAAGGGCCTGTATAAGCGCAACATTAACAATGACAATTGTGTTTACAATCTACATAGATAATGAGGAAGAGGAGTGGCAAGAATAGATGATTGGATTTAGGTGGCGGAATTCTGTATTCCTTGGTGCAAGATTTGGGCGGGCTGAGTATAGAACTTTATCTTAACACAAAGTGACCTGGACAGACTTGGTAAACTTTGAAGGCTTTTTCCCTAACCCCTGGTGTGAGGTGGATGTCTGTGGTTACTTGGTAACTGAAATTGTAAGCTGCTTGGGGCAGGGGATTAACTGTTCTCGTGGCCCCCTCCTCACCAACCACACGGCTCCTACCCTCCTCCAGCCACGTGTCCCCCTGCTTGCCAGAAGGCACCACAACCACTTTGATCTCAGTGGTGGCTTTCAAGGAGTCTGTCAAGCATAAACTCTGTGCGGCTTGATGGCACTATATGAATAATAGTGAGGAAGATGCACTCTGCACATGACCACACACACACACACACACACACACACACACACACACACACACACACACACACACACACACACTTTTTTGACTTATTAGGTTGTATATTCCATGGCTAAAGTTGAGAATTCTGGGTCACAGAGTTTTCAGAGGGACTCTGACTCTGAATTATAATTATACATGGGATAGGTAGATTGGATAGAGGGTCATTCGCTAAAATTGACTGGTGGGAGAGTCAGAACAGACAAAGGAAATATTTCTTTACCTAGCATGTAATTAGTCTGTGGAACTCCTACCCACAGGACGTTGTGATGGCACCTGGCCTAGATGCCTCTAAAAGGGGATCACAGGTTATAAGCCAGGATGACTACATGCAACCTCTGGGCTTTAGAGGTAGCCTGTCTCTGAATTCCAGGTGCAAGGGTGTGGCAACGGGATACAGGTATCTTGTGGCTTTGTGTGCTCCCAGAGGCATCTGGTGGGCCACTGTGAGATACAGGTGGGCCACTGTGAGATGTGTACTTTCATGTGTTTGTATAAGGCTCATCCAGCAGGGCTCTTCTGATGTTCTTATTACTCGGATTAAATCCCTGATTAATTGTGCTTAAGGGCATGTGCACACACTGCACCCCCCCCCCCCGCTTCATACATACATGTCCCTCTCCTGACAACTGTAAACTTCAGTGGTGATAGACGTGGTTTGGCACTGAGCATGACCAAGGCAGCAAAGTGAAGTTAAAACGTTCCACCCTTCTACGTAAATAGAGATGTACTGTATGTGTGTTCGTGCGCACATGTGCATAAAAAGGCTGTTCTATCAGATGAGTGTTTAAAATATACTATGCTTATGTGTACTTTCATGTGTTTGTATAAGGCTTCAGATATGCCAAGAGTCCTCAGAGCGTGTGCTTGAAGGATGGAATTTGAGGTGGCAGCTCTGATGTGAAGTGACTGTAAGATAACTATTCTCCCCCTTTTTGCTTTTGCTGCCACCACTGGGAAAAAAAATTATATCACCTTGAATCTGTGGAGCCCTACCTGCAATAAGCCCTGCACAGCCTACATAGAAGAAAAGGTGCCTCACTGCTCCCCACCCTATCAGGAATGGCCTGAGATACACCTGGTGCATGTAGGCACATGCACTGGCGTCGACAGGGGGAAGCGGGGGGGGGCGGGCCGCCGGGGGGCGTCGCGCGTATAGGGGTGACACGCGATCCCCCCCACTTACAGTTTTCTGTTGGAGGCGGGCCCGCCCGCCCTCCCCGGTGTCCGTTCGGCTCCAAAATGAGCTGAAAACGGAGCGGGGAGGGCGCTCCGCTCCTGCGCGTGACGTCACGCGCAGGGGCGGAGCCTCTCCCTTAAGGGCGATGCGCCCCCCCGCTCTGGGGTGTCGCGCGTCGTCGCGACGCTACTGGGCACATGCTCTCTCTCTCTCTCTCTCTCTCTCTCTCTCACACACACACACACACACACACACACACACACACACACACACGACACAAATGAATAAGGGGCACAAGAGTGTGCTGCTCCTGTTCATTTCATTGGGTCTCATACAGGACAATGTCCCCATGTATTACGTGCTGTGGCCCAGATTTCTCTGACCTCCGCTCTTCCCACCCGTTTGATACCACCTGAAATGCCAGGTTCTCTAAGTGTGAGGCTCATCAAAAGCAGCCAGGGGCTTCGCTTAGTCCTTTAATTAACACATATTCTTGCTTGCAAGAGAGAGAGAGCAAAAACAAAGACCCGGGAATCACATCGGGTCACTCAAAGTTAATTTCAAAACACTTCAGGTTTGTAGACAGTTTCCACGTCTTGTTTTTAACCACAGCGTGAGCGAAGCCCTTGCTTATCTTATGTTAAAGAACAATTAACAACTCTATTGATAAGCTGAGTACGGGAACCTGAGTTGAGCAGGAGCTGCAAAGACAGCATCTGTTTCTCTCCAAATCCTGAGACATTGCAGGTTTGCAAGTAAAGTATTTTCTTTCTGTTGAATGTTTTTAATAAAGCGAACACAAAACAAATGCAAGAACTGCAATTGAAAATGGTGCAGAGCAGGTTCTGCTTTACATACAGTCTTTGATTTCTATGTTTAGTTTGGTTGATTAATTATTAGGATTTCTCTCCTTCCTTTCTGACCCACCTCTAAGTTAGTTCCCCACTCTATTTGCTGGGACAATCCCCCCCCCCCCCGCCTGAAAACTGCCAGGCAGTATAAGAATCTGTTTTTCGTCTTGCAAAGATGCTACCAAAAGGAGCTAGCTTTCTCTCTCTTTCTCTCTTGTGCAACTGGGGCTTCCCTCCCATGCTTTGATGTTTCTCTTGCCATGAATAGGACTAACACAGACGACATCAGTGCCCACTACCCAGGCCTGCCAATGGAGGGAGGGCAGCATCCCAACCCCACCCTGCGCACTCCTGGCTTAGCTGCTGCTCAGCATAAGCATGGAAAACCCACTTTAGGGCTCATTTTGGGAATATACACATACATATACACATACATATAAGAAAGGGTGCCTCTGAGCATGTAAAGAGTGCCTGTTTCTTCCATGCACTGTAATGGGGAGTCACAGCTAACAGCGAGGGAGGTCAAGGGAGCCGCCAGTCAAAAAAGTTTGGGAACCATTGGGCTAGGCTAAAAAAAATTATCCTGGGCGTGCCAGTTTTCCATTCACAGGGAGTTTGTGAATGGGGAAGCACTCAAACTTGCGGTTTCCCTTTCCTGCAACCTTCCTGCACATGGAAATGTTGGGGAGACATATTTTAACTTAGCCGTTACCCTGAGATGCTCATTTTCTGCATTCAGGCAATCATTTACATTGGGCAGCATCCAAATATGCAATGCCTGCTTTATGAAATGGTAGACTCCTGGGAGAGCTGTACTATGTGTGTCGTCGTCATCCCCCGCACATTTGAGTTGTTCTTAACAAGGACATCACATCCTTTTGGAGCCAGCACAAAATACTACTGACTTATCATACAAGGTTGTTGTATCTGAATGCAGTGTCAACTCTTATTATTTGATCCAGTGGCGCGACCTATCCGAGAACTTTGAAAATACAAGCATTAAAACATTTGATTTGTGTTTTAACTCACCACATCTCCAGGGCTGAAGGCGGGTCACAATATATGAATAATAAAACCCAGACCCTGCATCCGCAGTTGGTATGTCTGCACATCTGCTGAGACTCATACCCCAGGGATAGAGCCCATGACCAACCCCTGCAGCGGCCTCTTCCTATGCTGTTGCCTCTGTCTTCTCCTCTCAGCTCCACTTGGGGCTGAGTGCTTGACACTGCTACTTGACACCATCGCGTCCTTTGCCCTTCCCAGCATCTTCCCAGTGCAGCTGGCACGGAGTGCAGGAGTTACCACTAGCCGCCACAAGGCACCTCTCCGCAGACCTGATCAGCACATTAGGCAGAGTTAAGGTGATAAAACTCCGAACTGTTCCACTTCAGACTGCAGGTGTGGGGGTCAGATTTTAGATGTTTCCCCGAACAAGCAAACCTCTCATTGCGTGTAATAAAGGAGCACACTGGAGGAAACGTTTAGCGCAGAGCTCTCCATGAGTAGTTTGTTTTGAATATATTCAGGATGGGTGGGAGGCGTTTGCAAGGGGGAGCATTCAAAAATATGACCCCCAACCTATCGTTTGAAGTGGAGGAGTCTAGAATTGTACCACCTCGACTGGGCGGAAGTGGGCCAGCCTGTCCATGAGGCTGGCTGACAAGAGACGGTTGCCTTAGGCGGTGGATTAGCGAGGCCGCGGGGTGCTGCCTGCCTCCAGCCACCTCTGCTGCTCCTACTCCCAGGGTCCAAAAGGAAGAGGAGAAAGGAGTGGCAGTGTGGAGGCGAGGAGAGTGCGGTCTTCTACCTTTTTTGTAAAAAAAAAAAAGGTAAAGGTGACCCCTGAAAATTAAGTCCAATCGTGTCCGACTCTAGGGTGTGGTGCTCATCCCCATTTCAAAGCCGAAGAGCCAGCGTTGTCCGAAGACGCCTCCGTGGTCATGTGGCCGGCATGACTCTCCTTGCCGCAGCGCGTAGCATGCGGCTGGAACACGGAGCGCTCTTTACCTTCCCGCAAGCGGTACCTATTTATCTACTCGCATTGACATGCTTTGGAACTGCTAGGTTGGCAGGAGCTGGCCAAGCAACGAGAGCTCACCCCGTCGCGGGAATCGAACTGCCGACCTTTCGATCGACAGCTCATGGTTCAGCGGTTTAACCCGCTGAGCCACCCGCCACGACCCTAATAACTAAACAAACAAATAAATAAAGTATAGGACTGGGGACCCACCATTGAGACTCCCTGCGCGTTGCGATCGCCGCTCAGACTGGTTCTGATGGCGAATGGGCGGGGCCACCATGGAACGGAGCGGTTACCGCTGTGCAAGACTTACCGTTCCGCCCCACCTCTAGCAACGCCAGTGCCACCACCCCAAGCTATGGGACAGGGCTGTTGTTTGAGGGTTGCATGTCGGTCCTCAAGTTTGGCTCCCCTGCTGACTGGGCAAAAGATGCACCTTTCAAAGTGGTGGCTCTCTTGTATTTAGCAAGGGGTGCTATATTTAGCATCAAGTCTCTGAATGCCAGCAGTCTGCCTTCCTCTCCTGCTTGTGGGCTTCCCAGAGGCAGCTGGTGGCCACTGTGGGAAATGGGATGCTGGACTAGATGGGCCCCTTTGGGCCTGATCCAGCAGGGCTCTTCTGATCTCTTAAGGGGGGGGGGAAGAGTCACTGTCTCTATTCACCCTGGTATAATGGCTTTTCCAGTCGACATTGCTGCTGTCTCCTTATGTCTTTGCAACAGAGAACCACCTTTTGGGTTATTTTGTTGTGTAAGTCACTTTGTGACACACACACCCTTTTTGGGGGGGTTGAGAAGCAGTATCTAAATATTTTGTCATTGTCATAATTGGTATTCGTAGGCAGGACTGGGAAAGATTCCCGAGATCCTTGAGAGCTGCAAAATTACTGTAGACAATAGCGTGCCAGATGGGTGTGTCTCAGTATTGGGTAGCTTTGTATGCACAGATGTGTTTGTCCTGTTGGTTGGGCTGGCCCGTCCATGAGGCCTGCTTAAGTGGTCACCTCAGGAAGCAAATGGGGGGGGGCACCCACCTCCATCTACCCACTTGCCTACATTGCTCCTCCTACTCCTTGAAAAAGCAGAGAGGGACAGAGCAGAAGTGTGGAGGAGAGGAGAGTGGTGGGCTAGAGCATCTTCTGTATGTAAGAGGAAGTGTGGATGAGAGTGGTGGGCTAGAGCAGGGGTTCTCAACCTTTGGAGGCCCGGGTACCCCCTATCACGGTCCAATTTTCTGAAGTACCCCCTGCTAATTAACTGCTAATTAATTGGATTAATCAATTAAGTAATTAGGTAATTAATTGTTAAATAAAAAGTACTAAGACAATTTTAAATGTGAAAAAATGTCTTATTTAACTGAGTGTGTGTGTGTGTGTGTGTGTGTGAGAGAGAGAGAGAGAGAGAGAGAGAGAGAGAGAGAGAGAGAGAGAGAGAGAGAGAGAGGCTCTTCCCTCCCCCACCCCACTAAAGTACATTTTCCAAAGTACAAAAATAAGCCCAAAATCAGAGAGACAGAAGGGGGAGGTACCTCCGAAAATAATTGAAATTTAAAATCCATGTTAATTAACACTTAATTAGCTGCTGATGGGGCAGATAAGGGGCAGGGCTTGGAGTACCCCCAGCAAGAGGTCCACGTACCCCTAGGGGTACCCGTACCACAGGTTGAGAACCTCTGGGCTAGAGCATCTTCTGTATGTAAGAGGAAGTGTGGAGGGGAGGAGAATGGTGGGCTAGAGTGCTCACTCCTTTCCTGTCCTCCCCATTTCCACTCTGCCCCCATCTTCTTTTTCCAATCTAGTAGCGGGAAGAGCAAAAACTGGCGCATCACCAGGTAAGGTTGGGCAACATTCAACATGCCACTTCAGGTGTGAAAAGGCTTTGAGCCAGCCCCTGTGCATTGCTATGAAGGACACTAACATGCAGTTTTCCCCCTCAAGCAAAGATGTGATTCTTTCCCATTTTCTGCTTCCATGTGTTTTGTAGGGAAAGTCCTCCATTGGATAAAAAGAGGTGCCCTCCTTAAACCTCATATGACCTGGCTCTCATGGTCTTTTACTCTGGCATCTGTGCCCAAGTACAAAACCTCTCTTGAGAAGAGGACCGAAGGACCATCCATATCACCTGGTTCCTTCCCTCCCCCCCCAAAATATGTGGGCACAGTGGAATAAGGAACAGTGGGAGCAGTCTGCGCCTCAGCTTACAGTGTCCCTTGTTAAGTCTCCATGTCTAGGTTATTTTGCAGGAAAGTGGGGGCTTTTCTGCACGTGACATAGAGACAAACCCAGGTTTGCCATTAAGTGTATACCCCAGGGCTGGCCCAAGGACTTCCGGCACTTGGGATGCATCAGGTATCCCCTTACTCAGTGGTACACCAGATGCTGCTGTTTGCTCCTCTTCCTCCTCTTCCTGTGCTCCATGGATTCAACAAGGAAGAGGGTAACAGCAGAGGCGTCGCTCCGGTAGGGGCGGTACCATAAGTTTTGCGATGTCCTAGTCCTGTTTACTAAGCCGGCAGAAGGCGGCCCAGCCCCCTCACTGTCGGAGCCATTCCCGTGCGAAGAAAGCAATGGGCAGGGAGTCTCTTGCCTGCTGCTTTCTCTGCACAGAATGACTCCGACGCAAGGGGGCGGGGCCGCCTCCTGCCGGCTTGGTAAATGGTACTAGGACGCCGCGACACTTACGGTACCGCCCCTACCGGAGCGAAGCCTCTGGGTAACAGTGTGGAAGAAGAAGTGCAGAGGAGAAGAAAGTGATGGGCTAGACTAGAGTGTGGGGACTCTCTAGGCCACAATGCGCCTCTCCTTGACACTTCCTCTCCACTCTCATCTTTCTTTTTTTGCATCCATTGAGTGCAGAAAGAGGAGGAGAAGGAAAAGTGGGTGACAGCAACAGGCACAGGAAGATCCACGCTCTGAGGCACCACCTCTGTCAGCCTCTTCTTGGACAACTGGCTATGATATGCCTGCTCTCTGACAAGTACACCCATATGATGCCCATGTTTCCAAATGCATGTTTCTCTCATTCACACATTGCATTTTTTCAATGTACATATAATATACTTAAATAGGTACATGCATTGTACTTCAAAAATACACCATGATGTATATTTAAAAAAACAAGCAAAAGGAATATGTGAACTGAACGTGAAGACCTCATGAAAGCAATAATCTCTTCCCACAATGTCCCTCATGGTATTTGGCCTCTTCCGTATTAGTAGACCTACTCAGAGAGAAGAAACTGAAACAGTTGTGACAGCTAAGTAGAACCTCCAGGCTCAGAGGCAGTATACCTTTGAATACCAGGTTCTGGGGACAACACAGCAGGGGAGAACTGTTGCCTTCGTGGTGGTGGGCCATTGTGAAAAAGTGGGATGCTTGACTAGATGGACCATTGGTCCTGATGGAGCAGGGCTGCTCTTCTGTTCCTAGATGCGCCACCAACAAGCAAGTCAGGGAGTCGTTCACTTCTACATTGACAGTGGGAAGCTTGAGAACCATTGCTCTGGCATACTGGGGTGAGCCTTCCAGCAGCAGCCCATGGGCTGGGTTTGTTTGCAATAAGCAAACTGGCGGACTTGGCACTGTGCCACTTTGGGGAGCAGCTGTTTGCACACACTGGGTTGAAATGCAGGTAATTATACCAAGCCCACCAGAGCATTACGATGCAGTTTTCTTCTGAAGAGTCTGCAGGAGAAAAAACACAGCTTGCGAGGGAGGAGGCAGGAAGGGCTGGGGGTGGAGAGGCTACAATAACCAGCTTGTCTCTGTTAAGGCAGGAAGGAGGGAGAGAGAGGGGGGGAGTTGGAGAGAGAGAAATGGGGGGGGGGAGCCTCCAATTACCAGCTGTTGCTGTGGCAGTGTCTCCTCTTCAGCATTTCACAGATTGTAATTAAGGAAAGTTTTGGAGCAGGACTAGAGAGAGCAAGGGAGACATACAGGCGGAGTGTGCCTTGGAGGCAGGGCCTCTGAAGTACTTCGATTACAAGGAGCATGCAGTGCCCCAGCAAGGCACACAACAAGAAGCCCTCTTGGAGAGGGGACCCCAGGGTTGCCATGAAGGCTCTAGAGCCACTGCAAGCATTGTTAGTTAAAATTGCTGCCTGACGGTGTCTCAACAGCACTCTGAATAGCAAGGACCAGAGGAACAGAAGTAAGGCGAGGAAGGCTCTTGAAGGACTCTCTCCACTCAACATTCCCCCCCCCCCAACGTTGCCAACTTTTTGACTGGCTCAACTCCTCTGCCTTTAGCAGCAGCTGCCATGCTGAATGAATGAAGCTTTTCTCAGCTTGGAGCTAAGGTCAGGTCCATTAGTGTCAGCTGCCTGTGTTGGTGTGGCAGGCTACTGTTCTTCTAAGGCACAGGAGCAAGGCATTTCAAAACGTGGCAATCCTATCTGAGGTATTGACCCTTCTTTACATACAGCTGGTATAGGCCAGACATATGGATGAGGGCGGGCTGAGCATGCCCACCTCAGTCGCTGCAGGAGCACGGGACAGGCCTATGAATCTTTCCGGGCACTTCTTGGAGATGCTTCCAGGAGACTGAACCCAGGAACATACAGTATACAGTACAACAGTACAGGTGGGCCCCCATATCTGCTGGGGATATGTTCCAGGCCCCTCCGTGGATACTTGAAACTGTGGATAAGAGCGAACACCCCCTCCATGGTTTCCTGAGGCCACCCACCCACCCTGCCTCCCCTGCAGGCAGGCATGCTTGCCCCCCCCCCAGCTCTTATTTTTCTTTCAGCAAGCTTTGTTTCTTCCTTAAAACAAACAGAGAAGCAGCCTCCATTGCAGGCAAGTAGAACGAGACTAAGTCCTAGAGAGGCTCTGCAAGGTTTCTGTTAACCTTGCAGAGCCTCTCTAGTACTTAGTCTCGTTCTACTTGCCTGTAATAAGCAGCCAGAGGCTGCTTCTCCTGTTTCTTTAAGGAAGAAACGAAGCTTACTGGGAAAAAAGTAGAAGCCTGGGGGGGGGGGGTCCCCACGATCTGTGGATAACTGAAACCGTGGATAGCGAATCAGTGGATATGGGGGCCCACCTGTACTCTTCCACTGAGCTGTGACCCCATCTCTGTTCACCCTGGCCTGTGTGGCTTCTTGGGTCACTGTATTCAGGCACTTTCCTGTGCTGTCTCTTGTTCTTTGCTTGGGGCACATGACATGGTGATCTGTGTAGGTGTGTGGAACTTGCTGTTATCTTAGCTTTGTCCCACCCGTTCCTCCGCTCACTCCACCAACTGAAGAATGATTGGTGGGGATGAGATGCATGGCCTTCATGGTAGCAGCCCCCAGCTTAAGAAACTTCCTGCCCCAAAAAGTATGTGCGACTCCCTCTGTGGTTGTCTTTTGCCATTTGAGTGAAGGGCCTGCTTTCATTATTGTTCTTGGCATCTGTTTATGCTTTTCTGAAATTATGTTTTATTGCTTGTTGACTATTTTGAATATTGTTGACTGTTGGACTGCTTTAGGATTATTGTGCTCCCCTGTCAGTTAGTTGTAATTCATTTCAATTGATGCTGCTCTAGGGCTGTTTTGTTTTATTCTGTAATAAAAATGACAAGGGGTACTGCAACAAAATGTTGCAATATATGCATTCACATCTTCCTATGACTCAGTTCTCCTGGACTCAAGGGAGCTTAACCTCAGTTTAAGCTTGTTGTGGACTGCACTGTTAAGCTGCAGGGGTTGGGTTGGAGTCTTCAGTATAGTTGGACAACCTTACCCCCCCCCTCTCTCTCTCTCTCTCTCTCTCTCTCTCTCTCTCTCTCTCTCTGTTTCCAATTTGTCATTGTCGTCCCCGTCTTTTAAACAAAATGCTGATTAAATTTTTGCTTGAAACCAAGATGGAAATGGGAGGGTCTTGTCTACTCCCAACTCTGCAGGAAGAGTGTGTCATCTCACTAGAAATCTTTATGATCTCCCTTTACTCCCTATGAAGCAAAACATGGGGGGGGGGGAGGATGTTGCCCCTATGGGATGTTGGTTTTTGAAAGTTCCCAGCCTCTGCAAACTTCTGGCATTCAGTCAGGAGCCAGAAACCTCTGTTTGCTTTGCGAGTGGTTCCATTTTGAGTACAATCATATCGGTACGTGGGTGGGGACTTTCAAAATAGAGGAAGTGATACTTAGCATTTATGTGGTGGTCCAGTGTAGCCTCATCATGGGCCACTTTTGCACCCAAAGAACCTCAGTAAAAACTGCTACCAAAAAGAGAAATGTTGTATTCCCAAATCTAGGGGAAGTTGGGCCCCAACTGTTGGGGTGCCCTTCCTTTCTCACCTGCCTCCCATTGAAGGTAAGCCCAAAAAGACCAGTTTCCTCAGCAAGGAAGCCAACTGACCAGGTTGACCTCAGCTCCTCTGTACTCATTCTTGCCATGAGTAGGAGAAGTCCTAAGCAGCCATCGGGAACAAGGGGAGATAGCAGATGGTAGAAAGACTGAGCAAGTAACTTTTAAAAATGACAAAAGTCAAAAAGACTTAAGGGGAAAAGAGTACATTGGCTTCTTACGGACGTCCGACTTATGGATGATGTCAGTGCTTTCGTGCGGGTGCAGTATATCCTTTGTGATGCTTTCACATAAGCACAGTAGTGTAGGGCTGGCAGGAGCCACTGTTTTGAGGTATGTACTAATCTAACTTCTAGACACTTGCAGGCATACCCTTGCAACCATAAGGACAAGAAACTGGCATTAAAAATGTAAACAGATTCTCAGAAAGCAGCATTCTGCCCTCTGCTTCCACAGTCTGCACTTTGTTTTCCCACATCCGATGACATGGGCTGTAGGGTAAATTGGTGGACCTTTAAGGTGCCACAGGACAAATCTGTTGTGTTTTGCTGCCACACAAATACAGTTCACCTCTGAAAGTTGCACCTTTTCTGTGCTTGTGCAGCTGAGTATTGCTACAACAGTTCAGAATTGGGACATGCTTCTTCTGAGTTTTGCTGCTTGCAAGTGGGCAGCAAATTAAATAGATTATCTTTCTCCCCTCTTTTTTGCTGCTGTTGCTGTGGATCATGTGAGGAAAAAGGGCAGGGCAACCAGCGCCAGATTTTCTTGGGCCAAGGGTGAACAAATGGGGGAGGGCATTCTGTTATTGCTTGCCAAAGAATGCACCCACACCTATAATTACAAGTATTAACCTTCTGATTACCAATCTCTCCGTTGCTAGAAAAGCGCATTCCAGTGACTAGGCTGCATTCACAGGTATTAGGCCAGAGTGAGTCAAAGATCAGTCTTTGGTACGGATTTTGGAGGAGCGGGAATAGCTTTATCTACATTGCAATATCTCAAATTGCAGCTGTTCTGGGAAATGCAGCCTTGATTGAAGAAATAATATCATGGCTTACACTTGCATGTGTGAATTTACTCGTGCTTTGAAAAGAAACGGCCTCCATCCTCTAGGCTCGCTAGAAAATCATTCATAACTGAAGTTTTGCAACATGCTGAAACATTTTTTTTAAGGGGCGGGATTTTGTTAACGAAGTAGGAAACGGTACTTTGTAATATTTTATTTATTTTATTTATTTAAAGAATTTCTACCCCGCCTTTCTCCCAACCAGGGCAATCAAGACGGCTTACAGATAAAAACGTTAAAATACATATATACATTAAAAATGATTAAAAACAAGTAATATACAAGTAATATACAATCAAAACTGTTATGGTATAATATGCATCATTTCGCTATTACCGTATTTTTCGCTCCATAGGACGCATCGGACCATAGCAGCATCGGACCATATGGAGCTAAAAATAGGGGGATTTTTTTTTTTTACTTACCGGGGCTTCGGGGAGGCCTGTGCGACCCTCTGCAGGCCTCCCCGATCTTCAGTTCGGCGCTAAATGGCTATTTTCGGCCATTTCAAGTTTTCGGAAAACCGGAAATGGCCGAAAATAGCCATTTAGCGCCGAAATGAAGATCGGGGAGGCCTGCAGAGGGTCGTGCAGGCCTCCCCGAAGCCGCGGTAAGTATTTTTTTTTACAATTTTTTGGGGATTCGTTCCATAAGACGCACACTAATTTCCCCCTATTTGGGGGGGAGTGCGTCTTATGGAGCGAAAAATACGGGTGTTTTTTTTTTTTTTTTTGCATCATTGCATCATTATGCAATAGGCAAAGCCAGATGGTTCTATTGTGTCTTAGGTTTGTAGACCTCCTCCAAAGGCACTGGGGGGTGGAATGGTGACAGAGGAAGTTGCCTACCCTGTACTTCCTCACATGCCCTGATCTTATGCAAGGGTTAGGGTGCAGCCAATACTTCCTTACTTTGGAAATTACAGCCATCTAATCACCATGTTGGTGGGCGAAAGCGTTGACGGTATCAAGTGTACTAATGGTTTTGAACCAGTGATACAGGCGCCGCTGGTGGTACTGCACAGTATGGCAGGTGGCACTTGGACCAACCCTTCTTCGGGTGCAGGGGCGTCAACCCTTCTTCGGGTGCAGGGTGTCTTTCTATTCTTTCTGTCTGTCTTTCTATTCAAAATGACTTCCTATTCTATTTGTTACCGGTGGTGCGAAAATGCATCACTGGTGGAAAATGGGTTTTACTTTTTCCTGATCCCCGCTGCAACTTGCACAGGGATCGCATTTCCCAGGAGACCTCCACTTCGTGGAGGAGGTCCATGGGGGTGACACCATAAGATCTCGCCTGGTTTGTCATCACCAACCTTAGTGATACCCCTGTTTGGAACCTGGCTTGCTGAGAGCTTGGCGGGCATCCACGAGGATGTTTAGCAGGGATCCATAGCCATAAGCCATATGGATCTCCTTGTCTGAGATCTTTGGAGGAGGCTCTGTTCTTGCATACTGTCATCAACAGAGGGTTGGTTGGCATTAAGGTTGCCAAATGACTTTTTCTCCAGCTTTTGGGTTTTTCCTCCGGTGGGTGAGCAACAAAGGTTAATCTTGGGCTATTTTGCGTTGCCACTGGGCCCTGCTCCTGGTACCAATCCCCCCCCCCCCCCACAAAATTGTCAAGAGTTGTTAATCTTGCATCACCACCAGTCACCTCCTCGGAAATTCCAAGCTTTTAGATGCATCCGACATGGCAACTCTATTTGGAATGCTCCAAGACAGAGCTTTCTCTGTGATAGCCCCCTGCCCGCTCCTTCCTTAGATGTGGAACTTCCTACCTCTGGAAGTCTGTGATTTCCCCCCACCCCTTCTCCTAACCTGAAGGCACTCAAGACACACTTGTTCTGCCAGGCCTTTTGGGGAGGGAAGTTAGCCTGGGGTGGGCATAGTCTGCTGCTGTAGTTTGGTTTACTTTGTTATCATTCATTGATTTGTTTCTAATGGTTTCTCTGTTGTCATCTTTTACTGTTAGCCATAGGGTTGCCAACTCTGACTGAAGCTATCCCTGGAGATTCCCTCCCTCACATGTTGGGCATTAAAATTGCCAGGATTGCTTTCAGTAGTCACCTGGAGATTGATGCCAATTCCTGGAGATTCCAGACCAATCCTGAGGGTTGGCAACCCTAGTTTAGTTGCCTTAGCACTTTTAGTGAAAGGCAGGGTTAACAGTGGGGAAATGAATGAATAAATAAGAAGCAGAGCCTTTTTGGTGGCAGCCCCAGTCCTTTGGAATGCCCTCCCTTTGGAGGCCTGACAGAGACCCCCCACTTTAAGTATATAGCTAAGACATGGCTGTTCGGGAAGGCTTTTGGTCTAGATAGCTCTTTCCTGACTCTGTTATTTGGTCATATTCTTTGCATGCTGAATATACTGTTGTTGCTTGATTTTGCTTTGCTAATGTTGCTGTTATTGCTTTAGTATGATGATGACAAAGATATATTTTTTAATGTTATTTTCCTATTGTAAACCACTCTGGAGCCTGTGGGAGAAGGATGGCATAAACACTTTTTAAAAGGAATACAAAGAAATACAAATTCAAATAGAACCCATGATTTACTAGGCACAGGAATTGGAAAACCGGGCTCACCCCTGGTAAACAGGGACAACCAGGAGATGGAGGCACAAAGAGATACTGTGTCTTTTTCCTTCAGGATCCTCAAAATATACCTTAGTTGAAAATTGGCAATATATAGATCAGTTGGTTAGTGAGAAGCCAGACAGTTATTGGGTTTTAAAAGGAGATTCGTTCTGCAGAGCGGCTGCCTCTTGCGGTATCTTGCGGTATGTCCAGCTGCAAGGATCCACTCTGCCCCTGGGGCTGTCTTTTGATTCCACATGGACAGTGATGAAGTGCTTAGTGTCACCCTCCCCTGTCTAGTTCAGGGGTCAGCGCCAGAGTTGCTGGGGGTCAGACCTCTGAGGGCAACAAGGGGCAAAGTGCAGAAATGAATTCCTCTTTAAACCCTGAGGGAGGCAGTAAAGGTGAGGGACGCTTTTGAGCCGAGCAAGTCGGGATGGATGCAGGCGGGAGGAGGGGTGAGCACTGCAAGCCCTATTCACTCAGCACACTTCTCTGTCCTTGAAAGTGGCATATATTGCCCTATTGATGATCATCTTTAGAAGTGATAATATAAGGCTCTTGACTTGTACTGAGTTCAAATTGGCTAATAGCTTGAGGGAAGGAGGATTGACTTGCTTGCTAGAGCCAGCTGAATCTCTGTTCTCTCTCTGTATTTGACCAGTGGGAATGTGTAAGGACTGAGGGGTGAATTGGTGGAGAAGCCCCTCCCCCTGTCTCTGCTTTTTTGAAGGAGATGAGAAACGATTGAGTGTCCCCTCTTCCTTTTAAAATCCAGGAAGCAGGAGCAGGAGAAACTGGCACTTGCTGGGTGTCAGGGGTGACAGCATGTGGCATGCTGTTTTAGATGCTGGGACGTTGTAGGTCAGCCCTGCTGAGGGCGACAGGAACAGGAAGGTATGGAATACTAATAGGGCATATCATATGAAATCCCCTTTCATCACTGACTTCTAAGCACGAGCAGAGTGCATTTCTCTCACCCATGAGGAACCACAATTTCTGCACACACCCATCTGAAATAGGCCTGGCTTTCCAGAAAAGGTGAGCCCTCTCACCTCTCTGTTTAGAAAGTAGTCACTGAGTCTTCAAAGCAACTTAAGTCATCATAGATAACAGAAAGAATTAGCTAGCTCATCTAGCTAATAAAGCCAGAACTTCAAAGTTGTCATTCAGGAACAAATCTCAAGTGAGGTTTGAAACAAAGAGAGACAGGATTATCTGGGGTGCTGGGGAGGGTTCCACTGACATCCCATGTTCTCTTGAGTCCTACATGTTCTCCAGCCATGGGGGGGACGACTGTAACCTGGGGAGTGGCTGTAGCTGGGGGGGGGGAGGAACACCTGCTCTGCATGCAGAAGGTCTCAGGTCTCAGTCGCCAGGTAGGACTGGGGAGGAAGACCCCTGTCTGGAGCCCTGGAGAGCTGCCGCCACTCACTGTTGACAATAAAAGGTAAAGGTGACCCCTGACAATTAAGTCCAGTCGTGTCCGACTCTAGGGTGTGGTGCTCATCCCCATTTCAAAGCTGAAGAGCCAGCGTTGTCCGAAGACGCCTCCGTGGTCATGTGGCCAGCATGACTCTCCTTGCCGCAGCGCGTAGCATGCGGCTGGAACACAGAGCGCTGTTTACCTTCCCGCAAGCGGTACCTATTTATCTACTCGCATTAACATGCTTTGGAACTGCTAGGTTGGCAGGAGCTGGCCAAGCAACAAGAGCTCACCCCGCCGCGGATTCGAACTGCCGACCTTTCGATCGACAGCTCATGGTTCAGCTGTTTAACCCACTGCGCTATCCGCAGTGGCGCAAACCAAACATGTGCTTATTCCGCGGGAAAAGACATTTCATGAGTCACGTCCATGGGTTTTGACCCACATGTACTGCAATCCAAGGCTTTTTATGTGGTACAAGCCGCACCAGTCCCTCAGTGGCACAACCTCCCTAGTGCTTCTCCCCACCTCGGGCTTGGGGAGGGTTGAGCCTGACTAGGTAGGCCTCGATGCGGGTGGCCTGCCTCTTTGTGAAGGCGCTCATTATCCACTGAGTGCCCTCCAGAGCGCCAACCAGTGAGCAGGCCAACGTCCTGCGATCTCTGATGGGCAGTTTACCTCAGGTCATGCTGTCCTGCAATCACCATGCCCCCCCGCAATCACCATGGAGACCGTCCAAGCTGTCTGTTCATGGTCCCACTTGGCTCCCAGGTGAGCTCCAGCCACTGACGCTCCTTCCAGTTCCTCACATGCTGCAGCCTCTTTGGGCCGCCACTGCTTGGTGGTTTTGAGGAGCTGATCCTGTGGCCCCTGCCAAATTCTGGCCATGACCAGTGTCAGCTGAGGGTGGGAAAGACGTTATCTCCCCCCCCAACTGTCCGCCCGCATCTCTCAAAATCTCTCCATGTGCAGAGCCAGATTAAGACCTTTATTTATTTATTTATTTTTCACATTTTTTTATACCGCCCTTCCTCCAAGGAGCTCAGAGTGGTGTACGTATTTCCTCCCCTCCTTTTTGTCCTCACAACAACCCTGTGAGGTAGGTGGGGCTGAGAGATAGTGACTGGCCCAAGGTCACCCAGGAAGCTTCGTGGCTGAGCGGGGATTTGAACCTGGATCTTCCAGGTCTTAAGTCCGACTCCCAAACCACTACACCATCCTGGCTTTAGAGACCCTTTAGAGACCCTAAGCACTGAAAAGATGATGGGGCCCCCATTTATATTTATTAGATAATAAATATACAGTAATTATAAATTATAATTTAGTACAAATACTCAAAAAATGTCAATAAAATATATTTTGAATTAATATTTTTTGGGTTCAATGATGTTCCCTTCTTTTTCCAGACTTCAATTTGGTTTACTGGGTTCTTTTGCACCATGCTCCATGGTAATTCTGGCACTGGAAAAAACCTCTGTGGTGCCTCTTTTCTTTGGTGGCCTAAGCATGCGCTGAGTTTGCTTACTGGTTAATCCAGGGCTGTCCACATGGGATAGGGTAGGGAGCATTCACCTGTATCCTCAGACAGGCGCCTGTTGGGAAGGTTCGTCGAATAGCGGCGGGCTAAATGCATCTGATGTGGACAGAGCTGCGGAAATCACCAGGAATTCAGAAATCACCAGGAAATCACCAGGAATTCAGAGAGTGCCACGGAATCCTCTCGGAAAACAGTGCAATGCCAATTGGCAGGCATCAACATAATGTCATGGGGAGCTGCGACCAATGGTCGCCAATGTCAAAGGAGCCACAGGTCAAAAAAGTTTGGGAAACACTGCCCTAAGGATACTATTTGCCTCACAGGGGAAAACGTACCTGTAGCATATAGGTGCCACCTGTATTTTTTTTTCCCCCCACAGAACAAATAGATACTTTGGGTGGGGGTGTGAGTGATTTTCTTCAGGAAAAGGGATCAATTCCCCCACAAGCAAACATGGGAGATCTGGCTAGCAATCTCCCAGTGTTGTGTTTGATTTGTCCCTACAGCTCTGCTGATTGAACGTGAGATGCTGCGAGCAGTGGAAATAAGCTCTAGAAATGCCAAGTCTTACAACAGATTGTCTAGATAGCAGTCTCAGTTTGTGTCAGAAACAGAGATCCCCATCGCATCCTCCTCCTGCTCGTGGTCTGAACTGCAGCCTGGCACAATGGTGGAAGGTGGTCACTTGAGGCCAGGTCAAAAGATCATTTGCAGCAGGTAACTGGAGCCCTCTGGAGATAAGATCAGCTTCTCTTTCCCAGCTGTTTGCTGAGGGTGATCTTTAGGGAGAGGGGTGAAGGTTTGCAAAAGGAACAAATGCATTGTTCCTTTTGTCTTGTCTTGCCCCCTAGGCCCCCCATGCCTGGAGTCTAAACCGTTTGAAGCATAACCAAGCTTCTTAAGTACATGCGACCATCTGCAAAGATCTGAAGGCATCTGCCTGAGACTAACAGGGGACTGCTTGCCTCCCCGCAGCCTAACACATTTCTCATTATCTCCAAAGCCATTCTGAGGATCCTTTATCAACGGAGAATGCCACTAGAGACCAGAGAATTGTGTGCGGGTGGCTTGTTCTCTCCCATGGTCGCATATGGCAGAGAAATATGTGAGGGGGAAATATCTTAAAGATGAAAAAGGTACAGGAAGGGGGCAGATTAGGGAGCTGGAGCATTTTCACTATGAGGAATGACTAAAGTAACTGGAGCTTTTTACTCTGGAAAAAAAGACAACTAAAGGGGGCGTGTGGCAGAGGTTTATTGCATTTTGTTATCTTTTTTGTATGGTGCAGAGATAGATACTCCTCTTTCTCTTAATATGAGTGTCAGGGCTGGCACGTCCATGAGGCCAGCTAAGAAGGTTGTCTCGGGCAAAGTGGCGTTCCTGCGGTAGGGGCTCGACAGTAAGTCGCGCCCCGTCCTAGTACCGTGTTCACGAACCGGAGCGAGGAGGGCCCGCCCCTCGCCGTTGGAGCCATTCCGCGCAGCGAAGCCCTGCCTGTTCGGCTTCGCTGCGCGGAATGACTCCGACGGCAAGGGGCGGGGCCTCCTGGCTCCAGTTCGTGAACGCGGTACTAGGACGGGGCGCGACTTACTGTCGAGCCCCTACCGCAGGAACGCCACTGCTCAGGCAGCGCATTAAGCAAGCAAGGGGTACTGTCACTGCCCACCAACGTCTGCCCATCTCTGCTCCTCCTTCCCCTCTTGCTGCCTGGATTCAGAAAGGAAGATGGGGAGTGGAAGAGAGGAGAGTGGGCTGCAGTGGTTTTGGTGCTCTAACCCACTATTCTTTTTTCTACTACATTCCGTTCTTTCTTTTTGGATCCAGGTAGTGGGAGGAGTGGTGGCCGTGGTTGGCATGCCACTGGGTAATCTTATGCTATGCCCATATTGTGCGGTAGGCAGTCTCGGCATACTTAAGAGCCACCTCTTTGGTCACCTATGGCAAGTACGAAACAGCTCTGGGCGACTAGACATGGAAGCTATAGAACAGTGTTGTTTCTTTCTTCTTCCTAGACTACAGGTCACTAAAACCAGCATACAATATATTTTGAGTTGTGGTTGGGTGGTTTTTTTTTGTTTATTTTTTATCTTTTTGCAATGTTTATTGTGTTATAATTTTACAAAAATGAATTCCGTCGTTTAATAAACAGCTAATAAAAGATGTAAAATGTCTTGTTCTGTGAGTTTTGCTCTGAGGATGCTACCGATTTGAGTAGCGAAACGTCAGACATTTTACATCTTTTATGCTTTCGTTTTTATTAGCTATTTATTAAACAACGGAATTCCCGGAAATCATGAATGTTTTTAATTCTGTTATATGGACGAGTCATGAAAACCTGAGATTGTTTCTGAAGGAACAGCATTCAAGCAAATAACAAAGGAGAAAAAAAAAAAGAGGAGAGGGCAGGGAAAAGAGAGGGAGGGTCCCCAGTGGCGTTCCAGGTAAAGTAATTCGATTCTGCAAAAGCAACTGCTTTGCCAGTCCCAGCATCTTAAGCAGCTACTACAGGTCACAGGTTTGTTTGTTTTGAAAAGCTGAGTTTCTAATTTTTTTTTTTTGTCAATACAGAGGAAGCTACAGGAAATATTGGGGTGATGGTTGCGAAAAGTGGAATTCTGGAATATGGCTTGTTGTGCCCCTGTACAAGGAAGCCTTATCCTCACAAGCAGTTGGTTTGCAACTGAGAGGTGGCATACATTCTAGGTCGGTGGAGTGGTAATTTGACTGCAGTGGGCTTGTTGAAACAAGTTATCACGCCTGCTTGGTTTTGATAGGAAGCTCTTCTTGAGTTCTTCCTTCCGGGTGTAATCTGATATTGTTTTCCAGTAACTCAGGAGATCCACTTTCACCTCCAAGAGCCACAGGCAGGCAAGGAAGAGAATGCGCTCCAAAAGTAACTGCCTGCACCTCTGTGACCCTCATGAACCTGCAAGCCCTATAGATCCTTCCGACATTTAACCCAGGGGGTTGTAGAAAGGGGAGGGGATTTCCTGGGGACAGGAATATGGGGAGAGCTCAAGAGTTGGACCATAGTAGGAATGAGTAGCTTAGATAGTACCAGGTGGATCTGGACTGGTGAAACTCAAGCTTGACTTTGCAGCCGCTCTTTAGCTGCAAAAAAGATTGTAGCTACCATATATAAAGCATCTTTTCTGAAGGCAACCGGGGTGGAATTTAGGGTGGGTGTGGGTATTTATTTTAATCCACTGTTAATACTACAACAGGGCTTCTCAAATTGTGGGTCGCGGCCTGATGCTGAGGCGGGTCGCCAGTTGGGCCTGCCTTCTTCTTGAGTTAGACTTTCACCCCAAGGGTGTATATTGTTCCATATATAAAAGTCTTCAGTAAGGTTGGACCAAGACCTTCCAGTGCCTGAGGAGGTATGCCAAATGCTGCCCCCCCCCTTACTTGATGTTGTGCCAGCCTCTGTCCTCCCACTTCTTAGACTAGAAAAGGAAGAGGGAGATGGAGTGGAAGAGGAAGTGTGGAGGAGAGCAGACCAGTGGACTAGCTGCACTCTACTCTATTCCACTCTTCCTCTTTCTCATCCTCTTTCCAGTCCAGAGCAGGAGGAGCAGTGAAGGTGAGTGGACATATGATGGTGGTGGGACGAGACCCCTCCACCAGTCTGCTGCCTGAGGTGACTTTCTCAGTTGGCCTCATGCAGGGGCCAGCCTTGGGTCTTTCCTAGCTTCACTACCTGAGATTCTTTTAACTGGAGTTGCCAGGAACTGAACCTGGAACCTTCTGTATACAAAGTATGTGTATCACTGAGCTTATAGCCCCATCCACAGTAGGATATGGCTTAGTTCTTTTGCTCGAATCCATCTGTGGTACTTGTGATGCAGCAGTCATCTTTGCCTACTGGTTGTGCCTGCCTGTGATGTGGGCAGAGGAGGGTAATTTCCCCTGCCTTTGGGGAAAGTGATAGAAAAGATGGTCCCTCTGTCATTCTCCACGGGGGACATACAAAGCTGCCACCTGCTGAGTCAGACCTTGCTCAGTCTAACCCAACCCTGTTTCCTCTGACTGGCAGCAGCTCTCCAAGAGATCATGAGGTGACCCTTGAGGAGAAGGTGACCTTTACTTTCTTGCAGTAAACTCTGCAGATGTTCCACAAGCTCCTTTAAGAAAAAGGTGCTATTAACTTCAGGATGTGATGCTAGAGAGGGGTCTCGCCTTCACAAGAATGGATAATCTTGCTTTCACCTCTGACCTCATGAACCTTTTGTGAAGGGGGGAAGGCAACTTGTTGGCTGCCACTTCTCCTGGCTGAAAGTGAAATGGCCTGCTGTTTCCCACCCCATAAAGATCTGACTGAAGGAGAAGTGTTGCTGCTATTAACCTAACTTTGTGAATGTGGAACCCAAGGCAGGGATTATCCCCCAAACTGACACCTCAGAATGACCAAGTGTTTTGAAAGAGAGTCTGTGACAGGCAGGCCCCAAATGGCTGCTAATTTAGCCCAGCAGGGAAAGCCCTGAGGAGTCTTGCCTAGAAGATATCTCCACAGATCTGCTCACAATGCGGGTGGGAAGGCTGTCTTTTAAGCATTTAAACTCTCTTATAGCCAGATGTGGGTTGAAAGGGATTCCAGCTGCATCCAGCAACTCTTCCCTCTTTTCCTGCCACTCCCAAGGGTTCATCCGGTCCCTATTCTGGTCTTGTTCTATGAGGGTGAAAGAGGAGGCCCTTCTGACCTCTGAGAGAATTGCCATCTTAAAAAATTTGGTGTCCTTGTTCTCTTCCTCACAAGATCCAAAATAATTTTAAAAAAGAAATCCAAAAAACTCCACCTTTTGCAATAGGGTCAACAAAGCAGCTTACAATAAATTTTTAAAGATGCATATATCATTCTCACCTGCAAGCTCGCATTCATTTTCCTACATGGGTGTACGTTGCCTGTAGGAAAATGATAAAAGCATCAGACTACATATAAAAAGTACCTTTGTATCTGTAGGAAAATGGAGAACCTCTGAATCAACCTTCAGTGAAGAGTTAAAACTGCACAGAGGGTTGTAAAGCTGAAGTAACTGTGTGAATGTGATGACCAAAGTCTTCATATTCCATTGTAAGCACCGTCCAGCTAAGAAAATTTGATTCTGGATCCAAAGTTTCCCCTCCACAGCCTGGAAGGAAATCACCATCTCGGAAAACTTAGCTGCTTTTACTGCAAGCCGACATTGAGGGGACTCAGTCCCATGACCCCTGCCTCAAAAAGGTGAGGGCATTCCCAGTGGTGTACTAAGGGGGGGCAGTGTTGCGGGCTGCCCCAGGGTGACACGCCATCCAACCGGAGGGGGGACAACAAAGGCCGTGGCTGTTTAAGTGGTTGGTGCGCCCGCATCTTTGGCTTCTCTTCCCTGCGATCGTAGAAAAAAGCTGAAGACGTGGGCACCCCAGTCTGCCGGCAGCCACATCTTCGGCTTCTCTTCCCCGATCACAAGGAAGAAAGGCCAAAGACACAGCCGCCCCAGTCCCTACCTCCTGCGTCATGGCTGCGCCAAAGTGACGTCACTTCTGGGCCGAAGTTACGTCACATCGGGGTGTCACCAGGCTGGGGGGGGACCCATCCATGTCGCCCCAGGTGGCAAGGAACTGGGCACGCCGCTGGGCATTCCCATCCCTGCGCCACATCTAGGAATTCAAACAATCCAGCAAAAGGTGAGAGTCGTGTTTCAGAAGCAGTTGGTGCGACGTTTGCTGCTGATGCCTTCTTCCTTCCCCGATCTGCCCTTATGGAAGGGCCCAGATTGGTAGACTCCTCTGCCACAAAAAAAATGCAAGAGCCTGGCAACTGGATATAGGGATCCTGTTATCTTGGATGCTGTCAGACACATCTGGTGGGGCCACTGTGAGATACAGGAAGCTGGACTAGATGGGTCCTTGGCCTGATCCAGCAAGGCTCTTCTTATGTTCTCATGCCACCATGAGCACAAAGAGGCAGTGTCCATGGAAGACTCCTTCCTCCCAGTTATGTGGGGAATCCCCCTCCCCATGTAGACTGTAGCAGGTAGCCAAGGCTCCAGGAGGATTGGCGCAAGGCTCTGGATGAGTTCAACTGACAACAGGGAGGTGAAGAACTAAAAAGAGTTTACTAAAGCGTAAAAACGTGGGAGGCAGTGGGTAATACAAAGGAAGAAAGAATAGAACAAGCATGCTTGGAAAGTAGCTTAGGACGGTATTGGAATTGTCCAGGTGTGGATCTTAAGCAAAAACACAACAGATGATTACAGACAAACTGAAAAGTGCCTTAGTTGACTGGTCGCTTAGCTTTTTGGAAACCATTCGATCCCTCTGATTCCCAGAGATTCACTTTGAGAGAGTCAGATCAAGACACATGGCTTTTACTATGGCTGATACTTGATCAGGCAAGTAACAGGGCCGGCCTGTCTGTGAGGACAACTGAGGCTATTGCCTCAGGCGGCAGATTGGCAGAAGGTGGTGCCCGCCTCTGCCTGCTCACCTGCCTCTTCTGCTTCTCCTCCCTGGATTCAAAAAAGGGGAATGGGGCAGAAGTGTCGAGGAGTGGAGACACTCTAGCCCACCACTCTTCTCCACACTGCCTCTTTCACACCTTTCCCCTCTTCCTTTTCAAAGGCAGGGAGTGAGAGGTGGAGGAGCAGCTGACACACAGCCAGGGAAAGGGGTTAGAATTTGGCACACCACTTCAGGTGCCAGAAGATCTTGAGCCAGCCCTGCCAACAGGGACCTCAAATCTTGGGCAGCAACCATTTTGACTTCGATTGTAAGAGTTGCACTTGCACAGTATTCAGTAAAGTTTGTTTGCTCCACACTTCGGTCTCCCGTCTGTGGCATCATTTTACAAAGTCTGTAGCAATAAATATTACAATGGCTGAGCAGGATTTTGGATGCAGATCTCCCTGGTCTGGTCCACAGCCAATGCTATCCATTACACTATAGTGGCTCTTTTGGAATGCCTTTAGAAGGATGCATAAAAAAGAAAAGAGAAAAGAAAAGAAAAAGCATTTTACTTTTACTGTCCTTGAGTTTATAAGGACACAAGTGCACATTTCAGGGAAGATCTGTGATTGAATTTCCCAATGTATTTTACTCCTGCTAAAAGCAGCTCTGATTTTGATCATGGGTGCAGCACAGGAGAGAGGTGTGTTTAATCCTCCCCCACCCCACCCCAGACTGGATTAAGCCATGATGGATTAAGCACTATCAAGAGGGGGCGACATCTCATAATGTCCCCAAACATCCCCAATATTTTTTGGGGGGCGACATCTCATAATGTTGCCCCCCCAAAAAGTTTATTATCCTAACAGAAAGGACGAAGAAAATAGGATTATTACAGCTTTATATTTGCATGTATTCATAGGTTAAAGGTATTTTATTTTTTAATAGATTATGTAGAACTTAAAAACTTTTGTATTTAGATACCTCTGGCTTATTTAGCCTATGCCCTATGCATAAAGCCAGTCTCGTTCCCACCACACCAATTCCCCCAAACAAATATCTTCTCTGGAGTGACAGCAGCTCCAGGTGAGCTAAGTGTGGGGAAAATTGGTGTGGCAGGAAAGGGTTACAGTCATGGCCCCATTCCAAATCTAGGTTTTACCCAGGGTTGCTTTTAGGAAAATAAAAAGACACCTACCACGCAAGCAACATGTCATTTGACTTTTTTTGTTGTCTCATTTGTTTCCATACATGTGATTTATCTCGTTCAAATTGCAGGCTTAAAGACAAAAGTTCTGTATCAGATGCTGAATTTTCACAATTGCCTCCCCTGCATGCACACTGCTGCCAGTCCATCCATGTGTCTGGTGCAGTGCAGAAAATGGGGGTAAAATCTCAAAAGTAACCAAACTTCTGCTGGAAAAAAAACTTCCCTGCAGAAAGATGGGCTTCTTTTATCTATTTTGGAACTTTCGTTATAGAAACGTTACACAGAAGAAATCTTTGTTTTGGAATTGTTTTCTGTCAAAGAGTTTTTAGGCGATATTATTACTAGCTGATCAAAAGAAAAACAAAAAGATTGAGAAGTGTGGTGAGTGGTTTTTAGACACTAGCACCAAGCAAAGCCTTGGTGATCCCTCCCGTTCTTTGGGGAGAATCGGGGAGAATCCATATGTAGAGCATGGGGTCTTTGCAAAAGGCAGCTGCAGATCTGTCTCCAAAACTATGAGAACTAGAAATGAGCTTTTTCCTTTCAGGAAATAATGTAATGAATTGGAGAGGAGACACAGAAGTTCTCACTATGTGATATATGTGCAACAAGGAAGTATCTAGCCACTTGGTCAGTTGCCAGGAAGTGCGGGCGGTAGATAATGCATGGAGGTTGACATGGATGAGCCTCCATGGAATCAGGAAGGAGTTTCCTTTCTGCTCTTAGATACGGGTTTTTCCTCTCCAGAGATGAAATTTGGCATGGAGATGATGGGGTAATATTGTAATATTGTTCTTAGAAGGCTTATTTTTTGAGACCTGCTTCCCACTCAGGCTACTGAGTGATCCTAGAATAGGGATTATTTTTTCCTTTTAGTGTTCAGTACAGTTTGTCTCACTTGCTTGAGCAATGCGTGGATTGCTACTACCTCACTCTTTGCCTGTGAACACTTCTGGAGTGATGCACCTCGTTCACTCTTGCTATTTGCTTCTAGCACATAACAGTAGAATCTGAATGATGTGGGTTAATCTGCAGGAAAAGGTGATGTGAACTCAAAACTTAATTCATACCGTAGAATTATTTGGAAAAAAAATCCCCAAAGCATCACTGAAGTGCATTGTGCAATATTTCTTTGAGACATCCACAGATGGAAATATTGGTTTGCTCAATCGTTCTGGGCTAATCTGTAGGGGAAGTGATGTCAACTCAAGAATTAGTTTGAGCCTTAGAGTTAATTGGGCAACACTAAACTTCATTGAAGTACACTGTTTTGTCACCCATCAGCAGTAGTACTGCTTTATTTTACCAGGAGTGGTTGCTTGAGAGCTGGTATCGTGTAGTGGCTGAAAAAGTGGGTTGTGAGAGTCATATCTCACCTCTGCCATGAACTTAGTAGGTGGCCTTAGGCAAACTACTCCCTCTCAGCCTCAGCCGCAATATGGGGATACTACTACTTCCTTACCTTACAGGGTTGTTGTAAGAACATCACTAAGATAATGCATGTGAGGCACTCTGCATACTCCGAAAGCACTATACAGTACTAATGTTCAGTGTTATAATTACTGTACAGTAATTCTAAAGTGGCTCCCCCTGCTGGAACCTGCTGGGACTGCTTGGATTCTGCCCTGAAGTATGCAAAGTCATGAGACAATGAGCATGTGCAAAGTATCTTTCCCTTATCAGCGAACTAGCAATAAGCAATCACTGAGTAAGCAGAGCCCCATACTTCTGGAATTGGGGTGTATGACAGATCAGATGGCAACACCTCTCTTTTTAGACATTAAAAACAAAGAGATCAGGGGGGTTGGAGGAATTGCCATGAGCTGCCCCCCACAGTCGCCATCCTCCTCCCCACATGCATTCCTGGTCTTTCACAAACTTTTGTTTGCCCCAGATGCCCTAGTTAAATGTAGCAGGCAGCGGAGGGAGGGAGTGAAGGAGTTCAGAGAGCAAGATCAGATTACTCGGGGATGCCTCAGGCAGGATCCTTTACACGCGGTGGTTGGAGGTGAATAAAGCGGTTACTGTGTTGCCCCCAAGGGGAGACATTTGAGGCAGATGACATGGATACAGTATCGCCAAGAGATAAAACACGCTAAACAATTAGATGTGGGAGATTAGAGGCCCCAGGAGCAGATCCAAGAGCCGACTCTGGTTTCCCTTTTGGGAGCCGCTAACAAAACCCTCCGTTCTGAGGAGGCAGCACATGGGGAGCCAGGCTGTCTCTCTCTCTTTCTCAATCCCCCACCCCATATTTTTGCATCAAGGGCCAAAATGGGGAAAGAGAGACTTGGTTTTAGCTACCACACTGGAGACTGTCCAAAATGAGTTTTCCATACAGGTTCATTCCAGAGGGGGAGCCGTGTTAGTCTGCGGTGAGTCTTATGGCATTTTAAAGAATGGTGGATTTCTTGCAGGGCATCTCTGCTCCACTGAGAATCTCGACTGTGACTCTCGGGAAGCTGTTTCTTGGGCCAAATGCTTGAGCTTCTATAGCTTGAGTGAAGGATCAGGAAAGATGCACCCACAGGCTCTAGAAACTTGTGTACATATGAAGCATATAAACATACGCAAAAACTGAGACTTCCAGATTCATGCTATGTATAGGACAACGGCAAATCTATGTGTGAAAGTCACCAGATCTGCCTAGCAAGGCTGGTCCATACTGAGGCTGACTGATACAGTAGCCTCAGGTGGTGAATGGGTAGGGAGTGCTAGTCATCTCATCTGCCTCTGCTGCTACTCCTCTTAACTTGCTACCTGGCCTTGAAAAAGAAGGGAACAGAGAGGAAGTGTGGAGGAAAAGTCTTCCTTTTCTAAGCAGCGAAGATAGCAGCTGGCACACTGCGAAGTGGGGTGTGTGTGTGTGTGTGCATTTGGCAGAGCAGCCAGGAGCTCTTAGGTTGATCCTCTGCCCTACATAGGAAGCAGGGATAGGGTTCAGTAGATTGAGCAAAAGGGCCATGGGATGGTGGGTGCTGAAGCCTCCCTACATTTGCTGCTTACCTCCTTGGAGACCCAAATGCTATTTGCCAGCTTGCTTTCTAAGCTAGGCTTTCTTTCAAAAACAACATCTGTGCGACCGAGGGAAAAAATGATGTCGGGAAACAGGCTTTGGGTTATAAAACCCTGATGGGAGGGAGAGTTCCACACTCCTCACCCCGCACGTCTTCTGCTTATTAAATCGAACCCCTCTCCTCCCAGTTTATTTATTTATTTTTCACATTTTTATACCACCCTTCCTCCAAGTGTACATATTTCCTCCCCTCCTTTTTGTCCTCACAACAACCCTGTGAGGTAGGTGGGGCTGAGAGATAGTGACTGGCCCAAGGTCACCCAGGAAGCTTCGTGGCTGAGCGGGGATTTGAACCTGGATCTTCCAGGTCTAAGTCCGACTCCCAAACCACTACACCATCCTGGCTCACGTTTCCATGTGATCAGGGAAGCTCCAGATCTGCCACTGTCATGCATGGTTTGAGCCATAGTATTCTGAATCTTGTGGCCGCAAGCAGGAGGTCTTAGCACTTACCTTGCACAATTAGCGCTTGCACAATGTTAGCACCTACCTTGCACGATCGCAGAGTCACGAATATACACGACTGTGTCTGGGTTTGGATGGTGCATCATGCTCTGCATTGTGGGTACTTTTCCTCATCTAATATGTCATCTCCCTTTATCCTCTCATTTTCTTCCATAGCTCTGAAGAGATCCTTTGATGTGGAAGATGCTGAAGATGTGCCGTCTTTTTCACCTTCCTCCCCACCCAGATCCCCCCTCACTCCCAGCCCTCCTGGCGTCATCCTAGCTGCTGGCAACGGAGAGGGCCGACGAGTGGGCGGTCCCATCCAGCCCTCCTACCAGTCCCGTATCAGCCTGAGCTCCAGCCCCAGCCCAGCTCAGAGCCCCGTCCTCAAGACGAGGATCAGCAGTAGCCTCTCTTTCAACCGAGGCACCATCCACCTGCCCCGGGCCAACGGCACCAACCTCACCAGGGTCTCATCGTTCCAAACCCGGCTGAACCCCAATGGGTTCTCTTCCTCCTTGGGTCCAGGCAGTGACAACGAGAGCCTCCACAGCTCCTCTTCCAGTCTGGAGTGTCCTACCCCCATCAAAGGCCCTCAGAATGCAGCCCGGCAATCTGAGTCTCCCAGAATTGGGACCTCCCAGCTCTCCAGCCCTCTGCTAAAGAAGTTCTCCTCCCACAGTAACGTCTTCCATGCCGAGGTGGATCGGCCCATCCGACAGGTGGCCAAGGCAACCTTGAATCACAGTTCATTGCCTTCCCTTGACCTGCACATTGCTGAAGACCAGGGGGCTAACCCTCTTCTCTGCTCTACCCCGAGAGTTGACCCCACTGCAATGCAGAGCTCCAAGGACCAGAATTGCATCTTGCCCCTACCAAGGTTCATGAGAAAGGAGTTGCCCATTCCGCCCTTGGAGACGGGCCAGTTGGCCAACGTGACCCCTCCTGCCCCAGCCTGCAGGCAGACAGTGAAGTTGCAGAAATTTCCCATCTGCCTGGACGGCTTGATTGAGAAGCCTCCAGAAGGTGCCACTCTGGCCCTGGTGGCTGACTCTGCACTCAAAGCGTTGCCCAAAGTGCAACTCCACGTCAACCTCAACACCAGCACCGGCCTGTTCCAGCAACCCCCAGAAATAACTAGGGAAGACAGAGTTGTCAGCATGGGCGATGCTTCCATGCCGCCCTCTGCAGAAAGGCTTCCAGGCGTGGTGGGCAGTGAGAGTTCGACATCTCCTCCGGCTGCTCCCTTCGGGCCTGTGTCGCAGCCTCAGATAGCACAAATCGCTGCCAAAGCGCCCTTTCTTGGATGCCCAGCAGTGGCGCCTCTACAAGGGACCCCAGCGACAGCCAGCGCAAGAGAACACGGCAGCGCCATGCCTGAGACGACCAGTTCCATTTTTGACCAAGATGTCTCCGAACATCAGCCTCCAGCACCTATTTTGGGCCCAAAGGACAATCTCCTCATAGGAGCAAACCAACTTCTGAAGGTCTCCTGCGAGGAGGACGTACAAGATAGAGACTTGTTGAGGCAAGGTAGGTGGAGTTGCTACTGAAAACTCATCTCAAGCAAAATTCAAATGGTGTGAGTTTGAGGGGGCTTTTCCTGAGATAAAACTTCTGAGGGAAGCAGAAAGATTTCATAATAATGCAGCATAGGGATACATCTGGGAATTGTAAAAGAACACCGGAAGGAGAAGAAAAAGCTCCACTGCTGCTCCCCCACACTTGCCCAGTAAACATCACCTGGGCTCTGGCTTGCCAGGAGGGTGGTGGGGAGGGAGCAATGACAGCAGCGGACCCTCACTGTATCAGGAGTTAGCTAGGTACAAGTGTAGCCCTTATGTGGGTGTGGGCCCCTCTGCATGTGGCTCATCAGGCCCCACCTGTGGAGCCACCCCTGATTCTACAGAAGCTGCCCTCCTGACTTTGCATGATAATAATATTTAGCATTTGTGTCGTATATTGAGCTTCTTCAAAGTGCCTCCCCTACATTCTGCCAGTAATCCGTAAACAGCCCTGTAAGGCTGGTCACTCTATGGCAAATCAAAAGGTTTGAGGCTCGGAGTGAGTGGCGCATGATCTGCACTGGGGACGTTCTGGTTCATGGCACAGTTTCTTAGGCAATACAGCACACTAGAAACTTGCTGTCCAATTCTAGCAGTGTGGGGAGGAGCAGTTGGTGAGGGGGGGGAGGCATTCTGCACATGCTCAGAGGAACCGTCTTTCCTGCCTTGTGTCACCCAACTAGGAATTAGGAAGCTGAATAGCCCAGCCTCTCCCTTGAGGAATAATCTAGCAGGCTTCATGGGGTGGGGTGGGGGCAGAGAGAGAGAGAGAGAGAGAGAGAGAGAGAGAGAGAGAGAGAGAGAGAGAGAGAGAATAGCCTTGCTCTGTTTTGTTTTTTAACATCCTCCTTTGCCCCAGGCTATGCATGTTAATTCTCCAGCACATTTAATGACATTTAAAAAAAAAAACCAAAAGCTCAACCTTTGAAAGATCTACCTGGAATGAGCCCCACCCAAGAAAGGAAACAGAATCACACATTTGAGACCTGAATTCCATCGCCATCTGTTCCTTGCCCTGTGGCATATGTGGTGTGAGAGTTGCATGACCCTCCCCCTCCAGGGATGGCGGCAGTTCCATGCAGTCATCGCTTCTGGCAGGAGCCCAGCAGAAAGGCCAGGAATTCTCTGCCTTTTTAGCTAGGGCTGTGAGGAGTCTGGTTTCCAGACTCCAAATTCCAAACATGGGAATTTGCCTTCCCCCCCCCCACTTGAACTACTGGGGCAGAGGGACTGTTTCTCCCATCCTCTCCTTATGGCATGCCATGTGCTACCTTTGCCTTTTTTTCCTTTCCAAGCTGGACTTAGGAACAGACATTTGCCATTTCCTGGCTTCCCCTCACCCTCCAATCAGTTAAAAAAAATTGGCTTCACATTGCTTACTTTCCAATTTTCTGAGAAGTGACAGGTTGCTGTTTGGGATGAGGTTGTACTCAAAGGTGAGTGTGCTCCTGGATCCTGCACTGTCCTTTGAGGCCCTGGCAACAGCTGTCATCTTAACGATCTGGGACCAAATCACCTGAAAGATCACATTCTCTCATGACTGGGCCGCTGAGATCTGTATGGGAGACCCTGCTCTCTGGCCTGCCACTGAGGCACTGACAGAGATTGGATTGGCAGGCACAAGAGGCAGGGCCTTTTTGGTGGTGGCCCTACTATTGTGGAACAACTTTCCCAAAGGGAGCTGTGCAGCTCCCACACTTGTGTGTTTTGGGAGGAAAAAACATTTTTATCTGGCAGCACCTTTCAATTTTCCTTGATTTTAATGCTGTTGTTTTAGCCCTTATGGAAGTAACTTTAAATATGTGTTTCTGGTAGTAGTTTTTGTCAGTTTCTTGTAAACACTCTGAATAGTATTCCAAGCATTGAGTAAATAAACAAGCAAACATAATTTTAGAGTACATAATTTTAGAACACCCGAAAGTTCTTTTAAACCAGGGGCGGGGAACCTTTTCCCTGGCGAGGGCCGTTTTAAATATTAGAAATTTGCTTGAGGGCCGGCCATAAGGCTGGGTGCCATATTTATTTATTTAATTAATTTTTGCCCCCGCCCCCCCATCGGCCTCTGGAGGCTCTGCGCTCACCATCCGAAGCCGCCGCCGGGTCCACGCGTCACCTCCGGCGTACCATGCCGAAGAGGGCAAGAGCTTGCCCTCATCGGCGTGGTACGCATGTGCGAAATGGCCAATGGCCTGGTGATAAGGGGTCGAGGTGGCGGCCGGGGAGGACATGCAAAGGCCCTCTCCCGGCCTCCGGAGGTGACGCGCAGACCCGGTGGAACCTCCAGGGGCCGGTTGGGCAGCCTCCCAGCAATCTCTCCAGGGGCCGGACCGGATGGCCTCGGGGGCCTGATCTGGCCCTGGGGCCGGAGGTTCCCCACCGCTGTTTTAAACTCCCGGGTGGATTCTATCTGAACCCCAAAATTTATTTGTTTTGTAATGTATCAGTCAGCTCTGGGACTTGTTTGAAAATTAAATGTGCTCCTTCAAACCTGGAATTGGCCCTGCCCCCTATACAAAAAGACCTCCCTGCAAATCCACACAGGGATCTTTCTCCCGATACACTGCATTTTAACTCTGGGGGAACGCTTTGTCCACGGGCGTTCAAAAATGTGATCCCTGACCCGCCAGCAGCCTGAAGAGGCATGCTCCATTCTGCCACCTCTAATTTCTGCCCCCTCATTCTCCTGCATGTTGTACGTGACCAGGCCTGATGGTCATATTACACTTTGTGTTAATAACATATTTGGGCCTGGTGGGCTTGGTTTTTTTAAATTTGGAACTGTGAGGGGAGCAAGCAGTTAAATTGCCTTTCCCCTCCATGCTGCAGGATCACACCTGCACGCTCACATTGTAGCTGCTTCTATTTAGAGAATAAAAATCATGTACAGATGAAATTGCTTAATACTGAGTCAGGCCCTTGGTCCATCCAGCTCAGTATTGCCTCCATGGGCTGGCAGCAGCTCTCCAGGATGCTTCAGAGAGGGGGAGGGCTCTTTCCCAGCCCTAGTCAGGGATTGGACCTGAGAGCCCCTCTGCATGCAAAGCAGGCACAGTACCACCACTGCATGATGACACCCCCATCTCCAAGCGCATTCTTAACATGACATGTAGTTTCACCCTGAGACTGGGCCGTGTGACATGTGCCCCATAAATGGTTCTGTAGCACCCAGCCTTCTGTAGCCTGCACTCAGGGTTTCTCCAAAAGACAAATCACCATGAAAAGAGTGGGAGGGACCCAGCTGTTTCCCTTCCAGGAAAGAGCCATGCAGCTGGGCTGCTTGCAAGTGAGTGAGTACAGCCCGGAGGGCCACCACTCTTCCCCATGGCCTATTAGTTTGGGACATCATTTGTTTTCCTGGTGCAAAGTCTGTCATCTGTGATCCTTTCCCTCGGGGTCACCCTCCGTTCTTCTCATAGCTTTCTGATGAGATAGATTCTCGCTAGTCGTCTGGAAATCTGAGGAAGTTTACTCTGCAGAACTTCCTCATATTTGAGGCATCGGGAGGACAAAGCGATTCTCTGTTCCCGGCTCTTTTCCGTCTCATCTGCTGCCCGGGCTCTTCTCTCTTGCTTTGGACTGGAATGTGCTTTGCCCCTTCGAAAGGAGGCTTCACACAATCAGTTCGTGATCTGATAGCTGCATGACGGACTCTCAAGATAATTTAACTTGTGATAGTGGAGAGCCCCTGTTGGACGAGGACCCAGGTCGTATGCAGCGAAATATCTTCATGCCTGAACATACACCCATATGCACATAGGGCTCTCTTCACACAGTTGGGAACCCAGAAAAGTAGGGTTCCTGGTTGCAGGGAAAGAGTCCTACCTGTATACAGTAATAAATGGATATGCACCATGCAGACATTCCACCTAATGCACGTAGGCTGCTCCTCCACACATGTTCACTCACCCTGGGTACAACACTTTCTTCTCCAGGCCTCAGGTCTGGAGGAGGAGGTTCTTTCTTCCTGCAGTGCTCCTGAACATCGGGTCATTGTGGGGGAAAATGGGGTCTAGACCCAATCTTTCCCAGGTGACTTGAGGGCAGGTGGCGGCGGTGGCTCCTCATCTAGCATCCGCAGTGGACCCTGCTGCGATGCTGGTGCCCTGACAACTGCCTGGTGGTGCCAACCATTATTGCTAGGCTTGAGGGAGAAGAGAATCCCTGCCCCATGCCAGAAACTGTTGTCCTCTTGTGGAGGAAACTTTTCTGTTCTTTTTGCAGAAAACAAGATGCGGGTGGGAAACTAGACCCTAGCCAGACCCACCTACCAGAGGTGAAAGTGGGATGAGTGGACCATTCACCAGCAAATAAACACACCCATTGTCCATCGCCAGTCTGCAAGCAGCTCTTAATCATAACTGTATTTCCCAAGGAGAGGCAGGTCTGGACAACAAAAAGTGTGTTTTCCTTGATAGGTTCTGAGGCTGGTCGGTCGTTTTTCAGAGTAATGCAATAATTTGTTCCCGAGCCAGCTACGATTTCTGTTTTCCTTCCCCCCCCCCCCCCCGCCCTGACTTCCCTTGTTTCCTTGGCTAAGAGACAAGCTCTGAAGCCTTTTGGCACCAATTCTTCCTTCGCCCTCTCTTTCCTCTGCTCCACCCTGCAACAAGAGGAGGTGGCAGGAGGCCAAACTGTACTTTAAGATGTTTAACACCTACCTAAGTCATGGAAGCAGCAGCTGTGTAATCATTCAAGGTGAGGTAGAGGGGGAACATTCTGTCTCGTAACAATGGCCTCTTCCAGATATGCTCCCCATCTGGATCCCAGGAGAGACCCCCACCATGTAACTCACCACTAAAACTGACTATCATCACAGGCACATGTCGCCCACTGTTTATGGCCTTTCCCAACTCATTTTCAGTTTGTTTGTTTTAAAAAGAACCTGGAGATTTCAGATCTATGACAGAGGCACTGAGCTCATACCCTCCACCATTGCATGGATGAGGAGAGGGACTCTCTCGTGTACTGAAAGTAAGCCTTGAGTAGTATGTGTAGCTGAACTACACCAAGACCACATCGTGTCAAGTTTGGCCCTTCGCACAGAATGCTTACAACAGCACAAGCCTGTACTGCCATCTCAAAAGTAAGCCATACTAAATTCAGTGGGATTTCTTCCCAGGTAATAGATGCTTTTGAACTGTGGTGCTGGAGAAGACTCCTGAGAGTCCCTTGGACTGCTAGGAGATCAAATCAGTGAATCCTAAATGTTAATCAACCCTGACTGTTCCCTGGAAGGACAGGTACTGAGGCTGAAACTCAAATATTTTGGCCACCTAATGCGAAGAGAGGAATCTCTGGAGAAAACTCTGATGCTGGGCAAGATTGAAGGCAAAAGGAGAAGGGGAAGGCCAAGGATGAGATGGTTAGACAGCATCACCGATGCAACGAATATGAAAATGAGCAAACTCAGGAAGATAGTGGAGGTGACACCCAGTGCGGAGCTTACCCAGAAGAGGACGTTTTAGGGGGATGTGATGAGTATGACATAATCGCATCACCCCTGACCTTCCGAGCTTTTGCATTACTTATATGCGAAAAGCCCACCTCCACTTGGCAGACTTTGGCTCATCCTAAACCGCATCATTGCTTTGTGTTCTTGTCGGCAAGCGGCGAAAATACGCTCGTTGGTGAGAACACGAAGTGACTGGGCCTGGTGCAGGCTGGGGTCGCCAAGCGGAGGCTCAAGCACTTTGGTGTCACCTCCCCCAGAGGGTGACACCCGCTGTGGCCCACACCGGCCGCACCCCCCTTGTGACGCCACTGGTTGTACTTTATCACAGAATTGTTGCAACTCAAAATGCATTCCATAACCTTAAATATTGCTCTGAATAGGTGGTTATAGAGGGCAGGGGATGAAAAGCAAGCAGCACACTTGTATTCTGTGCGCATGCATGTACATGCATATGCACTTGACTCGAGGTGCAACCTCCCCTCACCTTCCAGCTTTAACTTTTAAAGACCAGGCTGAAACCTGAGGAGCTGCCTTCAGTTCACCTGTGTGCACACAAGACAAAAATTTAAAGGTACATATCCCAAAGGCAAAAACAGGGACAAAAAAAGGACAGGGATCCAGCAGTGACAGGGGCCAAAGAATGGGGACTGGTAAAGAGTAGTAAAGAGTAAAGAAGAGTAAACTTTACTACTCGCTGGCAAAGAGTAGTTGGACCACATGTAACATGGTAGCGTCCATTCATTCATATGTTCTTATCCCCTTTTAAAGCCATCTAAGTAGTGGCCATCACCACATCTTTTGGTAGCAAATTCCATAAGTAAAAGACACCAGGAACAACAGATGAATATAAAAACAACACAACAGAATGAAAAAAAGATCCCAGTGAAGTCACTTTAAAAGATCTCAAAGGCTCACCTGGGCAGTATAGCTTTCACTGCCCTTCTGAAGATGGATAGTGAAGGTGCCAGGTGTACCTTCTTAGAGAGACCATTCCTTAGTTTGGGTGCCATAGCTGAAAAGGCCCTGTCTCTTGTGGACATCCGGTGCCCCTCAGACAGTGAGGAAACACTAACTCTATAGAGAAACACATATCATGGGCAGCTTCATACAGGAGAAGGCAGCTACGATCACGGAACTCCCCCGTCACATCTAGTTGGCCTTGAGGGAACAGACAGCAGTAAGGATGCCTAAGCTAAGCATCCCCATAAGCCTATTATGGCCTTTGTAGGTAACACTCAGAATAAACCTACATCAGTAATTAAATTTTCATTAATAGTGTGCAGCCCCAAGATCACTCTTGTCTGCTTGGGAAATAAACCATCTTCAATTAGTCCCTGATTGGTTGGGTCTGCAGAGGACCATTATCCTGCAACATTATCTCCTAATGAGTTGCCTTTTAATGAGGTCTGGCTTACCACAGCTGTTTCTGCTTCATTGCAGAGATGCGGGTTTTAATAACCAACCCGCTGATTGGGCTGTGCTTTCCAGCAAGCGCTGACACATAAGGATGGGATCACACGTAAACTCAGGCAACACGGGGTCCCGACCCTTCCTGAGCAGAACGTTATTCATATAAAAAATATGTATATACAGCTTTTCCACTTCAAAGTCTATCAAGCAGCTTACAAAAACAATAAAGTCAGCCACACCTTTCCGTCTATGCCAGCGATAAAGGGAAGGGACTGCAGCTCAGCGATAAGCCCCTGCTCTGCATGAAGAAGGTTCCAGGTTCAATCTCTGGCAGCACCTCCAGGTAGGACTGAGAATCATCACCCCTCTCTGCCTGAAATCCTGGAGAGCTGCTGCCAGTCTGTGTAGGCAACACTAAGCTAGATGGGCCAAGGATCTGACTCAGCAGAAAGCAGCTCCATGTCTTTCATAAATAGATTTTTGTTTCAACGTGCCGTTCCGTAAGGTTTTATAAGCTGTCACTCTCTTTTGTCCTTGTTTCTGCTACTTTGATGATTGATTGCTTTGATCTATTTAGTGTTGGCTTATCGTTTTTAGAAGTGTCATGAGCTGCTTTGGGGGTTCCATTGTGGAGCCCAAAAGTGAGTGTATAAATATTTTAGAAACACAGCAAATATGACTGTGGGGCTAGAGGGGCATTTTCAGAAGAGAAGTGGCAAGCAAGGGGATGTTTAGTCCTTCCTCCACCTGTTGCCTTCCTCCTGCAACCCCTCTCCCCTGGATCTTTTCCCCCAGCTGGGTTCCAAGACAGGAAATGACCCATCTGATGAGAGAAATGGCCTGAAGGTCAAACTAGACATGACGTGGGAGTTCCGTAATAGAGAAACATGTGATGTGTTCTGGTCTCCAAAAAACAAACAAAAAACAGCTGCCAGGTCTGGGAGGGGAATTTGGATGAGTTCTCCCTTCTGCAGCTAGTAGCAACTTTTGGGGTTGATTTGAATCAGGGCCATGATGTGGAGGCAAAAGTTTAGACCCTCCTTTTCCCCCCAAGAGGGTTAAGCAATTTTTTTCCAACAGGCTGTGTGGGGTCCACAGGATTCCCACACACCCTGCCGGACATCCACTGCCCACCAATGCAGGTAAAATGGACCTTTTCGTCCGCAGCGGTGGCAGCGGCGGCGCAGTCCTGGATGCGCCGTCGCTACCCTGGGAAGGCCCCGCTGCCACTTAGGTCATACATTAAAAGTCATACTAAAAAGAAGAAGCTTTATGTTTAAAAACAGTTTAAAAAACAATAAAAACAAGTTAAAACTGTTTAAAAACAGTTTAAAAACAAGTTAAAACAAAGTTTTGTTCGTTTCCTACGAACATCATCTGGTAACCTGAGCACTACAGGCTGCAACGATGGTAAAAAACACATATAGCAGCCAGTATTATAAAGGAGAGCACTGCAGTACCACCCAGATGATGATAGTAGGAAACGAACGAAACGTTGTTTTAACTTGTGTTTTATTGGTTTTTAAACTGTTTTTCAACGGTTTTTTAAACATAAAACTTTTTCTTTTTAGCATGGCTTTTAATCCCGTAATCAACGTGCAATCCGTGTCTATTATCGCTGGCCATGACAGTTTTAACTCATATTGGTTTGTTTGTTTTTTCTTTTTCCCACCCCTTTGGTATGGGGATCTGTCCTGCCACCAAATTTTTTGGGTTGTTCAATAATATGCAATGATGTGACATTAGCAGGCCCCACTTCCAGAGTCTCGGGTTTGGGAACACCTCTGACCTGGCAACCCTGGGTATGACAGATTTCTCCCTTTCAATGCTCATGAATGATTATGCTCTCACTCCATCATGGGGAATTTTATGCTTAGAGATTGCAATCAGCACTGCTGCTGAAAGGAAGGCAATGGAATAAAAGTTTAATAGAGTAGGAAATTATGCACACCAACACTTGTTCTCCATGTACTCGGTGGGATTTTGCAGGTTGTCCATTAATCATCATTTCACAGAACAAGAACCCATAAATATATCTCAGTGATTTTTGGAACGGTAACGTAACATGACTCATATGCACGCTTTCCTGACAGGCTGGTGGTTTTGCCCTAGGCCTAGGGAAATTTCTGGGTAGCTCTTTTCGACACTACAAAGATTTATGCTTCTGCCTAAGAGTACATGTTGCAAGGAGCCCTGTAGATTGCAACAAGTCTATTAACTCGCCTGAAGAATGGTTGGAGATGGAGGAGGAGACTCTGAGCATCTGCAGAGTGCTTGGTGCTATAATAGTAGAGTAGCGCCCGTCCTCTGTTCCCTGTTGCTGAGCTGAAGAAGCCTCTTCACTGGAAGTGGAGCTGGCCGGACACCTGCGGGCAAGAGTTGGCTGCAGCTGCTTGGCCCTCCAAAGAGGCCCTGTTTGGGGAAGGAGTAGGGTGAAGAGCGAGGCCCCAATTGTGGAGCAAGCTTCCATGTCCTGTGTGCACAGCTGCCTTGTCTGGTGGTGGTGGTGGTGGTATCCGCAAAGGGTGGTACGTGGGCCAGTGTTACTTGCAAAACAAAAAGATTGAAAAGCTGTGATTTAGATAGGCTTACCAGATCTCTGAACACAATGGGGCTTGCTTCTGAGTAGACAAGCCTAGGATTGTGCTCTAGGACTTAACAAGCTACACCTGCCCACATTCCTTCTCCTAAAGGTCTAGCACTCTGTCCCGGTTGGAGATCCGGTAAGCCTAGATTTAGAGGACTTTCCGTTGGAAAGAGGGAATTAAAAAAATGTTTTAATTCATTAGTTAATTAATTAAAAACAGGGGTAGTGGCTTACCAGGAACAGGAGAGAGTAGTCTTCCTTGTCTGTAGCCCTGCCCTTTCTCGTTCTCTTTAGCCAGCCATGGACCTCCAGGCAATACTCCTCCCAGTTAGAGGAAAGGATTAAGTAGAAATCGAATCCTACAGCAGAAATTCCTTCATCCATGTTATACTGTATTTACTTTCTTTGGCTGACTGAGACATCTTCAGATGACTCAGAAGGGAGCTACACGTCACTCCAAAACTGTAGTTTGACTAGCCGTTGGGCTAGCTTCCTCTTCTCTTGTGTGGGGAGTAGCCCTTGCTCAATCGTATAGTACTTGCTTTGCATGCTGAAGAATGCAGGTTCAATGCTTGGTAAAAGCAGTGCAGGTAGCAGGCACTGGGAAAGACCCTCTGTCAGTTCCCCTCAAGAGCTGCTGCCAGTTGGAGTACGCAGTGCTGGACTACATAGATCAGTGACCTGACTCTGTATGGCAGCTTCATATGTTCTCATGGAGAATTTTATATAGCCTTTTACCTAAAGGCAGAACAGTCCCCTGACCACCCCCTTTGCAAATCAGTCGACTTCATCCTGACCACAGTGTGGCACAACCAGAAAGCAGGAGCCTTGCGAAAAGATACCAGATGAACTCAGGCAACCGAGCCAAGCCACATCAATCAGGTAAAATTAGGCAACCCCCATCCCAGTGGTTTTCAAACTTCCTACCTGTTAGGAAACTCTTTCAAAACTGACATGTCTGAGCATCGCAGAGGTGTCTGACAGAGCATGCTCTGGAGCACACAGTCAGTGAAACGGAGATTGAACTGGGGTGTGCGCAGAATGTTAATATATATTTTTGTAAGAGTGGAGTCCATACAGCCCTGCCCCTGGTGTTCCAGAGGAAATCTACACTAGATACCAAGGGGATTACCTGGGAAACAAAACAGCCATTATGTTCTGCCAGGATTATTCACAAGGATGTTCTTAGGTCCCGCTGGGGCCAGGCAGTCTCCCTTTAAGAGGAACCAGTAATGACATCAGAGCTTCTTAGCAACCGTTGCATCACCTGGGTTCTCATTCCATCTCAACAGTCCTCTTCTTTACCTGCTTTTTCCCCTGGAGATTCTTTAGCAACAGATGGGGAAGGAAGTGCTATGACTGTCTGGGGGAACGATGTGGCCCCATTGCAGCCCTATAGGAAAGATGGCATGAGATAAAGAAAGGTAAGAATTAGTACGTAATGGGGAGGAGCGGGAGAAGTACAGTTATGGGGTGAATGTCTTTGTCCTGGGACAAAAGCTCGAGATATATTAATTCGTTTACCCCAACAGGCTTTATAGAGAGAGGAGGGTATGTATGGGGTTTGGTGGGAGCCCCCCCCCCCATGACTTTGAGCTTTAAAAAAATCTTGTTGGTGTGATGTGGGTGGGAGTCGATTTGGGGTAAGGAAGGGGCTTGGGACTGGCTCAGTCTGTGCCCCACATCGCACATGTTTGGTCTCGCAGATGTGCTGGTTCCTTTCCCCTGTCTGTCTTGCTGTGAAGGTGGCCAGGTCTCGGGGTTTGAGCTGAAGCCTCAGAGCATTGGGGCCATAACTCTGTAGCAGAGGACTTATGTTGTTGTCTCACACGCCCAGGCAGCATCTCCAGGAAGAACTGGGGAAGATCCCATCAGAATGACCCTGCAGAGCTGCTGCCAGTCAGTGAAGGCAGTCCTGACCTAGGGGGGCAAAGGGGCTGGCACCACAGAATGCAGCTTGATGTGTTCAGTTAGAGGCAGACAACATGTGGAAAAAGAGAGGTGCAATACAGATAGCAATTGTGTGTGTGTGTGTGGGGGGGGTTGATCAGGGAAACAGCATGAGAGGAGAGGTAAAATTCCCTTTCCCCAGCAATGCTCTCCTGATCCACTCCCCCAGGGCCACTTAGAGTAATTTTATCAGGGAGTACAGAGTTTCTTTTGGGCCCCTTCCCTTCATGTGAATTTGGCTCCTGGGGCCCCCTTTTTGACCCATTTTTGTCCCTGGGCCCCTTAACCCCCCTCTCAGAGGCCCTGCATTCCCCCCCCCCCCCGCTGTTCCAGTTTTATGTGTTTAGGAAACAGAGCAGGTCTGTGTCACATGTAGAAATATGGTAGTGGTACATATAAGAGTCTGGAATATTTTATTCGTTCTGTTCAGGACTGATGCTCAAACCACTGAAACTGACCCCCTTACATTTCCAGCCCTGATGGTTGATGTTTCTCACAATGCATAGAGGCTGCTAATCTGCACTCAGTTTGATGCGTAGTGGGTAGATGGCAACCCTACCAGATCATGGGTTTCAGATTTTCAGAAAAAACAAAGAACCAAAAGAAATAATGCAAAAAAACATAGAACAAAGGGAGGCAGTGTAGACATCGATCAGTGGGCAAAACATAAGATTCCAAAAACTTCAATTGAATGCAATGGTTTAAGATTGACAGAAACAGAGGAGATAAAAACTCATCCAAAACAAATGGTAGAAATAATGGAAAATTACTATCGTAATCTTTTTTTCTTTAAAAACCATTAAAAGATCAGACATAACAAATTATTTAGAAAACTTATCCCATAAAAATCTAGACAACTTATACCAAAAACTAGATAAAGAAGATGAAAACATGCTGATAAGTCCCATAACAGAGCAAGAGGTGAAAAAAGCTATCGCAGGAAGCCAGGATGGTGTAGTGGTTTGGGAGTCGGACTTAGACCTGGAAGATCCAGGTTCAAATCCCCGCTCAGCCACGAAGCTTCCTGGGTGACCTTGGGCCAGTCACTACCTCTCAACCCCACCTACCTCACAGGGTTGTTGTGATGACAACAGGAGGGGAGGAAATATGTACACCACTCTGCTCCTTGGAGGAAGGGTGGTATAAAAATGTTAAAAATACAATAAAATAAAAATAAAGGGGAAAATCTGCGCCTGGCCCTGACGGTATTGGTTGGAAATTTTATAAAGTTTTTAGTGATTGGCTCATTGGACCCTTAACCCAAGTTTTAAATTTCAGTTTAACCCATCGCAAATTTAGTAAATCTTTTTACGATGGCACTTTAATTTTTTTTTCCGAAACAGGGGGATTTAACTCCTCTACCCCAGAATTGGAGACCCATTGCACTTACCAATGTTGACTATAGAATCCTAACGAAAATTTTAAATGATAGATTGGCAAAAATAGCAAACAAATTTATAATTGGCTATCAAACAAACTGAGTTCCTGGGAGACACATGACAGATTCTCTCTGTCAGAGAAAACTTTCAATTAGTCAACAAAAAGCAATGGAAAGGTCATCTTGCTCAACTTGACCAGGTACAATGTGCATCATCAGTATTTATGGGAAGTCATGTTAAACAAAGGAATACCACTGGAATTTGTAAAAATAGTACAATCACTATATCAGGGAGCCACAGTAACACCGCAATTAAATGGATGGAGAGGCAAACGAGTCGCTCTCCTGTCTGGAGTCAGACAAGGATGCCCCTTAAGTTCCCTATTATATGTAAATGCGTTAGACCAGCGGTGGGGAACCTCCGGCCCCAGGGCCGGATCAGGCCCCCGAGGCCATCCAGTCCGGCCCCCGGAGAGATTGCCGGGAGGCCGCCCAACCGGCCCCTGGAGGCTCCGCCGGGTCCGCGCGTCACCTCCGGAGGCCGGGAGAGGGCCTTTGCATGTCCTCCCCGGCCGCCGCCTCGACCCCTTCTCACCAGGCCATTGGCCATTTCGCACATGCGTACCACGCCGATGAGAACAAGCTCTTGCCCTCATCGGCATGGTACGCCGGAGGTGACGCGCGGACCCGGTGGCGGCTTCGGACGGTGAGCGCGGAGCCTCCGGAGGCCGATGGGGGCGGGGGCAATAATTAATTGAATAAATAAAAATGGCGCCCGGCCTCAAGCAAATTTCTAATATTTAAAACGGCCCTCACCAGGGAAAATGTTCCCCGCCCCTGCGTTAGACCCTATTTTGGCCATGGTTCACTTAGACAAAGAAATTACAGGAATCACTTTACCCGATACCTGACCAGCTGGAGATATTAAAAAAACCAAGCTCTATCCCAAAAACCTATCAACAACAAAATTCAACAAAACATCAAGTAGTAGTTAAATTAGTGGCTCACGCCGATGATGTGTCGATACTTTTCGGCGAGGGCTCAAAACGTTTTTGTTTCGTCTCGCGTTTGGGTGATGGGTTGTAGCCTGCCTCCTGTGTCTCAAGATGCTCTGCCATGCTGCTTTTGTGCTCCCTACTGTTGCCCCCCCCTGTGGATTTTATTGATATTATTGTTTTTATTGTTTTTAAATTATGTATTGTTTAAACTTTCTGTATTTTAAACTGTTTTTAATTTTTGTTGTAAGCCGCCTTGGGCATTTGCCTCGGCATGGGATAAGGTGGGATATAAATTTTTTAAATAAATAAATAAATAAATACTAGTCAAAGATACAGAGGAGATTTGCAGACTCACCTCCCTGTTCAAAGACTATGAACAATGTTCTGGAGCCAAGCTCAATGTTCAAAAAAGTTTTCTGTTGACCATAAACACAATAGACAAAGAGATGACCTTAGTGCCCATGACAAAATTAAACATTTCAATGATAAAATCAAATCAGCCAAAAATCACAAAAAACAGAGTTAGAGACGAAGGAACACATTAAGCTTTTGGGTATTTATTTTACAGTTAAAAAAAGAATGAGTGGGAGACTAATTGAAAATTGTGGATACAAAAAATTACCGAAAAAATTAAAACATGGAAAAAGTGGACTCTCACAGTATATCAAAGGGCAATGTATATAAAAACGTATCTTTTACCAGTTGCTGCAAACATAGCTACTGTATATCCCTCACCAGAATGGGTAGTTTAAAAAAGCGGATTCGCTAATATTTACATTTTTGTGGGGGACAGCCCATTTTCCCTTATCCAGAGCAACGGCATACAGGTCCCAAGCAGATGGAGGGTTAGACTTACCTGCTATTGGTCCACTTTTTCTAGCCAATTTTCTAGCCTTTAATTTCAATAGATGGGCACAACTGGAAATTCAAAACAACAGACATAAAATTTTGGCTCATAGCTTTTGCATCGAGCTGGAAAACAAAAGATTGGAGTAATAAATGGTGGAATTTAGAAGAACAAAATTATATGGTAACACAAGCTATAAAATGTACAGGCCCAGATTATTTGGTTCCAATTTATTTAAGAGTAAAGCAATGGAAAATACAATCCAAAATGTTAAAAGAAGACGACGCAACATTCAAAGTGACAGAGAAAAGGTTTATCAATATATAGTAGAGAACAACTTTTTTGAGCCAGATCTAAAAAGAAAGAAGACAAAAATTAATATGTGCAAATACCTTAGAGAACCAAAATTTCCTATAGAGCATTTTAAAGATACCAGAGTGCCATACTATTTGTGGGACTTACGTTGGAGAATATATCATCAAGTCTATGGCATTCAGGCAGCAAGGCCATGGTTAGCAACCAGCGACCAATTTTGTCCAAACATAGCCTGCCAATGCGAAGCGGAGAGAACCGGTCAAACATATAGACTACCGGTAAAATAACATGGAACAAATTAGCGATAAAAATGAATTGGACTTACCTGGTGAACCAAAACTGGGAAAACTGTCGGGAACAGCCGAAACAGAACTCGTCGAAGGTCCGAAGAAAAAGAAACCTACAAAAAGAAAGCATACTGAAACAAAAATAAGTAATTGTTGGATGGTTCCGTGGTCCACTTTACGTTTGATCAGTTTATTAGTTTTATCAGTTTTAACATTTCAAAGAAGTAGAGAAATCAAAACAGGCAAGGAAATAAATATTAACAATTCAGTTGAAATGATTTTATTTAAAATAAAAGCAATAAGTAATTATGAAAAAGACAAAATGTCAAAAGTTAAATGGGCCAAATTTTGGCCATGGAACCAAGAAACCACGCCAGCAATCATGTAAAAACATATAGAACTTCAAACTTTGTATTAGAGACAGTGTAGTGGGGAGTTTGCAGTTGTATTGGACAGTATTACAAGTTTAAAGCGAGATGTTACACGTTTTTGCACACGGGTGTGTAAAGTAATTGGTGGTGGGTAATTTTAAAATAAAAAAATCTATATTCCTAAAAATAAATAAATCTATATTCCTACCAGATCATGGGTAACTAGAATTACCCATCATCTGTACCTCTTTGTGACGTGCGACTGTCTGCTCTGCTTGGGACAACTTTGCTAGGCATGTACTGAATTTGAGAGATTTGAACATGTTTGTCTTGTTTGAGCTGTGTGCCCCAATAACACCTTAAGAACTGCAAAGTCTAGGGTGTTCGCTCTGACACACCTTAGGAGCATGTCTACACCAGATATTTGAAACAGTTTGAAACCTGTTTAGCAGCTCCTAACTAAAGCTGGAGACAGACAGACATTTAACGTCCGGGTGTGACATCTGATGTTTGCAAGTTTTGGGGTGTTAGGTGGGGGGGGGGGGAAATCTGTATCTGCAAGTTTCAGGATGTTAGGTGCGGAAAAAATCCATCTTTGGTAGGTGCCCCTTGGCTAGTGCCTGTAAGATGATCAGTATCCTTCCATCCCACAATCTCCACAACAGTTTTGCAACTGATTTTGTTTTTAAGGTGAAGGGTGATTGTATATGAGTATATTCACATGTGCCACTGTTGGTAAATAAATGTTTTTGAAAGCTGCTGGGCAGCCCACCTGCACCATCAGCCGATCCAATGTTCTGACTTACATCTATGTAAATGTGTACAGCAGATTGCAATGGTGGGCTCTCCAGGTTTCTACTGAGATTGCTATTAAGAATATGTCTTTCTCCTTCATCCTCAATAACCCTATTCATTGTTGAAAAAAACCCAACAAGCCAAAAATCAATAAACCAACCTAGCAAAGGAGGTCAACAATCGGAAGCATTTAACTAGAAGTCCCCTGTTGGGCTCAGTTGTTGCTGACGGTAGCAGTGAAAGCATAAGTTTGTTTTATTATAGGGAGGGAGCTCAGATAAGGAGAAAAAGGAAGATTCTCCTTATTGAAGTCTAGAAACCTGAGATCTCGGCCTGTCTGGAATTTCAGCTCATTTCATGGTGACTATTTGGCTCCATTGTTTGTTTTCTCTCTCTCTCTCTGTACTTGTGTGTGTGTGTGTGTGTGTGTGTGTGTGTGTGTGTGTGTGTGTGTGTGTGTGTGTGTGTGTGTGTGGCCAAAAGTAGATTCCAGTCCACAATATCCTACAATATTTTTTGTTAGGCTTTATTGGGGATATTCTTGTTAGGCTTTTTTGGGGATTCTTTGATTTTGCTGCAATAGACAGGCCTAGCCACCCCTCTGGAACATAATGACCATGGCATACTTGGGGGGGGGGAGCTATAGATCCCCCACCAACACCCCCCTTCATGCTTTTGAAAGCCCATGCACACGCCAGCTACCCTGCTCCCATGATGCCCAGGAGCCAGGCAGAGGTGGATTCAAGCCCTCCTTCATGCTGCTAATCACATCTATGGTGGTGGCAGTGAAGGGGCAATCTTGCCAGTCTACCGCCTGGCTCACAGTTGGGCCCCACAGTTCCTAAGGCCGGCTCTGGCAGGAGTAGCTCAGATTCCGCCGGCTGCCTCTGCCCATTAACAGGAAGCAGGTGTCCCATTGCCAGGCCACTTGTGTTGGAGCCATTGTGTCAGATGGCACGGCGTCTGTGTGTGTGACTGCGTGCCGTCTGCAAGGGCGTGATGAGTGCGACCCAAGGCAGCACGAGCCTGTGGAATCGGAATCGATGGAATCGGAGCGCTGCCGTGGGGGGAGGGGTTGATCGCCAACCCTCTTAGGCTGACAGCATGAGAATATGGCAGTTGAGTTGCTGATGCTGGAGACATTCGGTGAGAACTCTGGTTCTGCGAGGAGGGCCAGGGGTCTCCAGTGGGAAATTCTCAGCCCCTCTCTGTAGCAAGCTGCTGCTCCCCAGGATTCTTTCATTTCACGTCTTGATACCCTTCTGTTCTTTTCCAAAGAAAACTCAAAGCAGCCCAAAATAAGGACGCAAGCGTGTTCTTCAGCGGTGAGCTTCCAACTGTTTTGCTTCAGAACAGCCCCAGTGGGAGATGCGACGGGGAAGTTTGTTCTTCCCGCTACCCACCCTCCCTGTCCCCCGCGCTGTTTTAAACCTGAAAATTGCCCTGCTGGTTTGCCCTGGGGGCCCTGGCTGGCTTATGGAGCTATGCTGCTTCCCACTATTAGCCAGCCAGTCCCAGTGACGTGACCAGGAGACACTGGGGAACAGCCAGCAACAACAGACACAAATTCTCCATGGCAGTGTAACCCAGTGGCAACCTGAAGGAGGGCAGTCACCTGTCCACTGCCTGGTTACCATGGGGGAGGATAGCTGGCACACACTTTCCAAAGCATGGGGGAGTGCCCCAGGGCCATGGGGGGGGTGCTTTGCAGAGCTTCTACCCCAGGCCACACTCATTCTCTCTCTCTCTCTCTCTCTCTCTCTCTCTCTCTCTCTCTCTCTCTCTCTCTCACACACACACACACACACACACACACACACACACACACACACACACACACACACACACACACACACACACACAAAGTTGCAGCCACCAGTGAAGACAACAGTGTTAACGGAATAGCAGTCTTGTGTAATGATGCTAAAAATAGCACTAACAAAGATTTTTAAAAACTTCTTTTTTTAATACCCTCCCCCCCCCTGCAAAAAAGCTCAGTAGCAACCAATAGCAACAAAAGTCAAGGGAAATAAGCAGTAGGAATCCACAAATGAAACTGTAAATATGCTGCTGGACAGTTGCTTCTGCCACCACTAGAGAAAGGGTTTGCATTTCCAAAACAAGAAGGGGCCACCCTAAGAACATGGCCCCCCACAAGGGCAACCTCTCCTGGGGTGGGCAAGACTGCTGGAGCCCATCTTGGCACATGCCCACAAGGTGTTGCTGACACACGTTTGGTTGGGATTGGGGTCAGGCACACCCAGTCTCAGCCACTCACTGGGCCTGATATTACAAGCAGGTCTCCTCAGGACGGGGTGTCAGCGGGTTCCCAGGTTGCTCAGAATGATCCTGTTTTCCCAACTTTTTTTCTCTGGCAGATGGGCAGCAGACTTTCATCTCACTCAGGCCATTTGGGGGCTGCTGCTGGGTCCTGCTCCTTTATCGCCAGGCCTCATCCCTGTACCAGATTTCCCCTCTTCCTCCGTTTTTGCGGGGTCAGAAGCAGGGATGTATCTAGGTAACTAGGTCGCGAGTGTGAGTAAGAGTACAATCATTTTTGCACGAGTACGAGTCCACGAGTCAATGCCAAAAATTTTGGGCGGGTACGAGTCAAGTATGGATCCTTTTGTGCACGAGTACGAGTCAAGTGCGCATCATTTTTCCCCGAGTACGAGTCAAGTGCAAGTAAGGCCAAAAACCACGAGTCACAAGTCGAGTCACTTTGGAGCAAATAGCTTTCCCCCCCCCTGAAAATGGGGTGTGTGTCTGTGTGGGGTGTGTGTCTGTGTGCCTCTGAGGCTTTTAAAGCACCCACTTGGCTTCCCCTATGCCCTTCCCCTCACCTCAGTCTTGTCACCACCCATCTGGTTTGGGAAAAACAAGCTTGTCTACATTCAAACCATTTTTTATTCCCTCCCTGCCCCCTCCCCTTGCTGAGCTGAGCATCCGTTGGGCTTGGAGTTTTGGCCAAGGAGGAGGAACCGCTGCGGCAGCTTCACCTTCCCTCACTCCTCCCCACCCCTCGCGCTCGGAGTTGTGGCCAATGGCGAACAGATGGCAAAAAAAGGGAAAAACTCTGAGCCAGGCTTGTTTTCCCACCCCCTTGAAAACCCTCCCTCTCTGCTGCCCTCCTCCTCCGAGGTCTCCACTGCGCCTGCCTGCCTGTCTGTGTTGATGCCAGCCATTAAAGGAAAATGACTCGGAAATGGCAAGTCGTTACCCCCACGAGTGCAAGTCAAGTACGAGTCCCGTGGGTCACGAGTGCGAGTGCGAGTCAGTGGGTCACGAGTAAGAGTACGAGTCAGGGAAAAAGTGGCTAAGTCACACTTGCGAGTCAAGTGATTTGACTCCGAGTCCCCATCACTGGTCAGAAGTCTTGTGCCATCATCACCAAGCCGCAAGCGCCACCTCAGAAATCTCAGTGTTGGATGCATCCAACCTGGCAACTCTGACCACTTCAGTGCCAACAGCAGTGCGGCCAAAATGATGAAACATTCTGGGTAGTCGATGAACTCCAGCAGTTTGAAACTTAAAAAAAAAAAAAAGACATCCAGGACCAAAGGAGACAAAAAAGATCCCCAACTAAGGGTTAAGGAGAGAGAGAGAGAGTGTGTGTTAGATTCCTAGAGGGGCATCATTTCCTGAAGGGTTGGAAAGAAAGGCATTTCAGTTTCAGTTTCAATGTTGCTGCCGAAATATTTTGGCATTGCTTTATATGACAGCGCAACCCTGTGCAACCTTGCACCGGTGTAACAGTAGATGCACCGGTGTAAGTGTACTTACATCTACTGTTACATCTACAGTACTGCATCTACTGTTACACCGGTGCAAGGTTGCACAGGGTTGCGCTGTGAGTCACTTTGTGAATGATGGTTGGGAAGGAGGACATACCGTATTAGATACAGGGAGAAGGAGCAAAAACAAATAATAATAATAATAATATACCACTTCTCAACAAGAGATGTGGTTTACATTATCAATCGATGCTTCCTTGTCCCCAAAAGGGCTCACAATCTTAAAAAAAAAAAATACAGATGAGACACCAGCAGTAGTAGCCATGCTGGGGCGAAGGACAGTTGCTCTCCCCCTGCAAAATATAAGATGACGCCATTTTAAAGTACTGTACCTCTTTGCCCAGTTTGCAGAAGACTTGAAATTAAAAGAGGTGACAAACTGTAAAAGAGGCGACAGTATTTCAATACTGTCAAAATTGACGGTTCAATACTGACGATTCCAGCCCAGCCCCTGCAACCTAATAATGTGATCCAGAGCATGCTTACTCTAAAGTAAGCCCATGTCCCCTATGGCATGGGACTTCCAGGAAGACATGCGTATTGCAACATTTTGTTGTGGGGCCCCTTCGTGTCAATTTGTTGTGTGGCTATTACCCTCCAAACGTAATGGAATACTACTGTATTTTTTTTGTTGTAAATCTAGAGGCAAGGTCTGTCCCCTCCTTTTTTTTTTTTTAACATGCAACTTTATAGTTTCTGGAAAGGTTATATAGTACATTGTGTTTATTATGATGGGTAGGTTTTGTTTTCATGACTGGAGATGCAAGGACCTGTCATCATCATGAGTGAGATTCTTCAGACAAGAGCACTGGCCATGCTAAAAATAGTGTCTGTAGCCGTCCTTGTGTGAAGTGACTGGGGAGCGTGCGGTGCGCCACCCCTGCTAAGGGCAGGAGAGGACGAAAGCAACGGCTCTTGGTTCTCAGAATACAGCGGGAAGGGTGGGGCAGTCGAAAGTGCTGGCCTGGCGTGTGGCAACTAAGTTCCGCATCATGCTTTGAAAACAAGGAAGAGCCAGAGCTGTTTGTTCAAAGCCATGAGAAAGTGAAACTATGAACAGATGGATCTGTGGAGGTTGTAAAATCCCCCCCCCCCTTTGTAATTTCTCTGCCCCCAGGTTTCCATGCTTGGAATTTTTGGCCCTCTTCTTGGTTGCAGAGCAAATTCACAGATAATCTGTAGGGCAGGAGGTTGAATGTCACACCTCCTGCATCTCCATCTGTCTCCTGTTCTTATCTTGCAGCCTCTACTTTGTTCTTCCCTCATCATAGAATCCTTTCCCTGTGCGCTCTCTCTCTCTCTCTCTCTCTCTTTAAAAAAAAATCATACCTCTTAGAATAATGGATGCTTCCTTTCCAGGGCTAGCATATGCTTGAGAATGCAAGTGGGAACGGATGGGCCTTATCCAGATTCCTTTCCATTCATTCTGAAACCAACGCACCTTGGAACAAATGGCAACCAATGGGAGTTCTGGTTTTTTTTTTTGGGGGGGGGAGGAATTCCACCCCCTATCATTGCTATTCGTTTTAGAAGTTGGACCTGCAACAAAATGTAACATCTCTCCAACCGTAATGCCCAGTTGGCTCAAGCTCTGTGCCTCCCCCATCACTGGCCCTGATTCTGCTGGGGTTTTCTCCAACTGACATTTCAAAGTTTTGTAGTTCCTGGGGACCACTGAACATGCTCAGTCCGCATCAGGCTGTTTTGCATCCCCCTTTTTTTCTTTTAATGTATAAAAACACCATCTATTTCTGCATACCTAGGGAGACCACCCCCAGTATGAAGAACCCACTACCTTGGTTGGCACTCAACCCCCTGAGTTGCCTATTAGTACATAGATATTAATATATCGTACAGATGATGATGATGTGGATTTTAACGGTCAGCGCTGGACTGAAACTCCAGCACAACCATCTCTTCCCAGCGGCTGTTTTGTTTTATTGTATGGGCGATGACACAATGATGTTGCAGGGCCTTGTTTAAAAAAAATAGCCTCCACCAGAGGCAACAACCAATCATTTTTTCCCCACCAAAATGCCCCATGGTGCTGGATTTTTGTACCACTTTCGACTGCAGTATGTATGTATGGGGAGGCAATCTTTGAACGCTCCCCTTTGTCAAAACTCCCTGCAACCAGAAATGTAGCACCTCAGGAGAAAACAGGAAAAACTCATAGAAAACCTTTGCTTTTTTTGTCTGTGCTATTTGCAGGCAGTTTTTAATGGACAGGAATGTTTGAAAAATGACATCCTTCTTCCCCAACTGCGGTCTGAAGTGGTAACCGTCCGTTCTGCCACTTCATTCTGCAGGTTTTGTGGACCAGACCTTACTCTTAATAACTTGGAACGCACTCACCTGACCTGTTCCCCCCCCCAATTAGTCCGATCTCGTGTTTCCTCGCAACATGCTCCATACAGCTCAGCACTCACAGTAGGAAGAAGAAGCCACAAGACAGGAAGTGTCAAGTCACTTCTGCCAGGCCCCTGGCCGCCCTGAAACCCAACAGCACATGAAGAACAGGCTTGTTTGTATCTCCAAGCTGTCTTGGGTGCCGGGACGGACGGCCCTTTTGGCGTGTTACAAGAGGTAAATTCCTAACGGTTAGTGCTGCTTCTGCGCTGTGTCTGTCACAGGCTTTGGGGGAGCCTGTGTGCCCCGTAGGGGGAGGGGTGAAGCTCAGTGGAAGAGCCACTGCTTTGCCTGCAGAAGATCCCAGGTTCTCCCCGGCAGCATCTCCAGATAGGGCAGAGAAAAATCCTGCCAAGAGCCGCTGCTAGTCAGTGCTGACAATACTGAGCTTGATGGACCAGAGGTCTGACTCAGTAGACAGCAGCTTCCTGTGTTTCTCTCTCCTCCCTGTACCTATGACCCACATCTGGAAGGCTTTGGACAACTCTTTAATAAATATGAACTCTCTGCAAAGTAGAGGCTGGCAATTGGAGGCTTCTGGGCCAAACGTGAGGGGGCATTGGATTCCCTCCTCCCCATGGCAAAAAGAGGAAGGGTAGAGGGAGTGGAAACTTCACATTTAGAACTGAAGCCTTTGTCTCACCACCTCTTGACTCAAATTTTAAAGTGTTCCTCCAAATCTAGTTGCTGACGAGGGCTGTGAGACTGTGGAGTATGTGGTCTCAATGCTGACGATTTTGGGACATGAGTACTAGAAACTTGTTTGATTGTTTGTTTGGTTGTTTAATCTTAGAAATTTTTTTAGAGCTGTTAATTTGTATTTTTATGGCACATTCCATACCCTACAACTCCTTCTGCTACAAGACCTGTGGCAGCTACCTGTAGTGTATAGCAGGAGGTGTCTAAGGGTGCACTGTACATGTGCTAACTTGGAGAGCCTTATTGGAGGATATCTCAGTGCAAGATGTACCTAAAACTGTCCTGGAACCAGGCTCCTTTAGAAAGCTTCCCCTGCCCTAGATACAGAATCATGCTTGATCTGTTCCCTTGTCATGCAAGTGTCAGCAAAATCCATATTCTCAGATTATGGAGACATTTAGATACTGATATTTAAAAACTGGCTGGAGACTGCTGGAGGTCCCCTTACCTCGTGTCGAGCCCCAGCAGCCTCTATATGGTGCTACTTGGGTGTGCACCAGCTAAATGGCTGGCACAAATCCGAGCAGCTCCGTGTCAGACTTTCAAGCCCAGGAAGGGGGATAGGATTCAGTGGATGCCTCCTTTGCTGAGCCTGCTCCTTCCCAGGCCTGATCCACCCTCCTCTCTGTCCTCCTCCCGCCCCTGCACAGCCTGGCGGGAGATTACCTGCTCCGGCGGGGGCTCCACTGCACTGGCCCCTTGCGCTGCTGGAAAGACCAGCAGGCCAGCGCAGGCCTTTCCGCCGCACCACAAGCCTCTGTGCTGCTGCAATATGTCTTATGGCAACAGGACATGTGCCGATTGGGCTGTTAGAGACCGTGGGAGACCAAATCTGGACTGGGAACATGGCATGGGGGAAAGGAGGCTTAACCCATTGCCCCCACCATGCTCCAGATTCCAATCTCCCCTACACATGCACGCGCAAAACTGTTACTTGCCCCAGGAGGGAAGTTCCTATTGCCCCTACCATGGCAAATAGCTGCCACAGGGGGCGCACTCGGGAGCGTAGCAGGAGAAAAAGGTTACAACCCCTCTCGCTTCATGCCACAGTCCCTGTCCTGGTTCCCTGCACACGCAGTCGCTCACTATTTAGTAAAGAAAAGCTAAGTACAGTAAGTCCTCACTTAAAGTTGTTTTGTTTAAAGTCATCATCTTATTTTAAAGTTGATGGGAAAATGCCATAGGAACATTTATGTTTACCAATTAGCCCATGGTAAAACTGATTTCATTATAAGTTTTTTTCGCTTAAAGTTGCAGTTTCCAAGAAGAACCTATTGACAACTTTAAATGAGGACTTGGTGTATGTCCGAATCAAATACACAGTGAATGAGATGTATTGTTTGGGCCACAGATAAGGCTTTAAGTCAGTTGCTACGTCCTATGAAAAGAGAGGGAGTCTAAGCAAAGGAAAGGACGGTATCTGTGCACTACTGGAATGGTTGTGCTGGAGAAGCAAAATACAGTACACCGTTGCAACACCACATTTTGACCAAGTGTTCCTCCTTCCCCCTGGATGCTTGACACATGCATATGAGTAGTGTCATGGCTGAGGCTGTCGTCCCATGTGCGTACTTTCCTGGGAGCAAGCCCCATTGAACACAGTGGGACTTACTTCTGAGTAAACGTGTATAGAATTGCGCTGTAAGTGACTGAGTTGCAAATCAAGACTTTTCCTGGTCGGTTGGAATCTTGCCTCAGCCACAAATTCAGGCTTGGTGGCCTTAGGCAAGTCTGTCCTTCTCAGCCTCGGTCTTCCCTGCCTGCAGTATGGGGACAATACTTGCCTTACAGGGTTGTTGTAAGGGATACGTCCAGAGAATACATGCGAAACACTTTGCATGCTCAAAAAAGTGTTATACAGTTGCTAAGCATTGTTGTTATACTCTACGAATGACTCCTAACACCTCCTTAGCTGAAGAACGTGCAGTCCAAATGGACACACACACACACCCCCATCAAGAGATTGGCATAAAATCAAGAGATTTCCAACGCCTGTTTGTCTGCTCTCTTAATTCACAGCCTGCTTGTGGCTGTATGTGCCACAGACCTTTTTAATTTGGGTGTGTGGTGGACGCAAACCATTTGATTTTTGATAAGGAAGAAAACTGTGAACCTCACAATGCTTTCCCATCTGGACCTTGACCCAAATAAACAAAAGAGTGGCTGTGGATGGAGGGACTTTTGATTTCTTCTCCTGATCCGCAGGTCAGGATACAACTGAACAGTTCTGAGCAGCTTTTCCGTAACCCGCAGCTGGCGACTGGCTTGGGGTGCGCTGAATGTGCCCACGCAGTTGGGCAAACTCCTTGAATGGGCTTGTTTTGTGGAAGGCGAGGGGATCCCAGGAAAAGGGAGGGGGGCAGGGAGGATGATTGCCATTCTGGTCATGTGTGCGAGGCAGCCAGGCTCTTTCTCTTGTGTGATCCCAATAGGGGAGCTGACAGAGGGGAGGGGACTCTCCTTTCTCTAGCACCGAAAAGATATGAGGCTGGGGAGCTGAAGGCGAAGGAGGAGAGGCGCGGATGCTGGGCGTGTGTTGCGCGTGGAATTGGGGAGCAGGGGGGACCCCTTGCTGAAGCCGCCATAACCTTTTCCTGGGCTGAGAGAGGAGGTAGGATCCGGACAATGGGTGGGTTTGGAGGGAAAAGCTTGGCAGACAAAGAAAGAGCGCTTGGGCTGAATCTTGCAGGCTTCCTCTTTGTCTCCGTCCTGGTCCATGCTTTCCAATGGTAGCTTTGCACTCTGGATGCGTTTGGTCTCCTCTGGGGACCACTTGGGACTGACAGTGTGACCATCGCAGGATGGGAAACGGCAAGAGCATCTCCATAGGGTTCCCAGCAGCATCCTTGGGGGGGAGTCAGCGGTGGGAAGCCAGCACATGCCCTGTGATGCTCAGGCCCACTCTGGGGGCTTGGTGGGTGTGTGTGTGGCTCCAGAGTGCAAATATCCCCAGGGACGTGTTGGTTCCATTCATAATTCTTTTTTGACTGTAATAAGGCAATCCACACTCCTCATTAGCCTGGCTGGGAAACGCAAGGTTGGCTGGGTATACAGCCCTGTTGGGGAGCGGGTCAGTGAACCCCCCCCCTCTGCTGAATATCTGGTTCCCTCTTGGACAGTCAGGTCTGTGCTTAATGTTAGAGTTGGTTTTTTCTAACAATTATTTGTTTGCAGTGAGTTGTTTTATAAACGTTAAATTGCTATGTGCTTTACGATTCATGTTTTGCCCACGCAACAGTGCTTTGAGGTGTGGCAGGTCGCTATTCTCTTTGTTCAGTTTGAGGAACAAAGGTTAGGAGAGTCACTTTGTCAAGACTACACGACGAGTCTGTGGCAGAGCAGGTGGGTCTGCATCCCAGTCTCTCAGATCCAGGTCAAAGGCCTAGCGCTTGCTGAGGTATTTGGGCTTTGCCACCCCAAGGAGCAGGTGGGGACTCCTATGAATGTAAAAAAAAATCCTTCCCCATAAAAAATTAGCATGTCAAGGAAAAGGGTTTTGGACTAGCCTTTGCCCTGACATGCTAGCTTTCTATATGCAAGGATTTTTTTTGACAAGAGCTTTTGATCCTGTGTGCTCCCACCTGCAGTCTAAAGTGAAACAGCCTAGGCACAGGTTGATTTCCCCCCCCCCTTCAGTGAACGCTGGGCCTAACTCCCTTCCTTTCACCTGAAAGCCCTGTTGATGGCTACCTTGGTTCTCATATAGTGAGAGTGCTTGGGTTGCCAGGGCAACTCTTGGACTGACACAGTGTTTCTAATTGCTTTTCCATTCTTTCTGCCATGAGTAGGGCTGCCAGGTCAGAGGCACCCCTAAACCTAAACCGTTCAGGATGATGTCATTTGGTGATGTCACATAGTTGCATACTGTTGAATGAGAATGGGGGGGGGGGGGAGAACCATGAGGAAAAATCCAAATTTTTACTTTGAGAGGATATTTCCCAGTTTTTCCACGGGGGGGGGGGATTCATCCCCCCCCATTTTTTTAGAGTGATGAGTGAAGCACTCTTTAAAGTTGTGTTTTAAAATAATATTGTTACCACCGGTTACACTGCTGCAATACTCCTGGTGCCACACCACGCCACCGCTTCCCCCTCCTGCTCTCCACTTGGAGGAGGTGGAATGACAGGCCATTGAATGGGAGGCAGAGGGAAGGCAGAGCCCTTGGGCCCTTCAAATCCCAAACCTAGCTGGAGAGCCTCAGCTGGGGGCCTTCGTAACCTGAGTCTCAGGCTGAAAACCTGAGATCCGGCGGCAACCGAAACCATGAGTTCGATCCACTCATTGGTGAATTAGTGGGTGTTGCCGATATTGGATTGGATCCAAAGGTTTCCTTTTCCCAGAAACTTTGGATCCAACCTTTGTGACAGAGGTCAACAGTCGGACCGCCGGATGAGAAATCCAGGGAAGCGTTTAGCCTTTGGGGCCAGCGAAGCAGTGAGGGTGGGAAGCGCTGCTTGGTGCCCACCACTGAGGGCGATGTGCCCTGCCTGGAGGAAGATGCAAGGTGGCAGCTGAGGCAGGGGAGCTGCGTCGGTGCTATGCTATGCCCCTAGCCCTGGCAGCATCTCCAGGTAGGACTAGAAAAGCCTGAAACCCTGGAGAGCTACTGCCAGTCAGAGTCAGGTAGTCCTGAGCTAGGTGGACCATGGGTCTGACTCAGCACAGATCAGCTTGACAGGATGGATGGTTAGCAGCAGGGCTGCACAGGGCATCGCTGACCATTCACCGGTTGTGGGCTTGCCCAGTGCTGACACAGCCTCTCTCCCCCCCCCCCCCCCCCCGCTGCCTCAGCTGCTAGCTTGCATCTCCTTCCGGTAAAGATTTGAGCCCTGCTCCCCACAGTTCTGGCTGTCCCGGAGTGGCAGCAGCTGTGGCATTTGGCTGCCACGTTGTTGGACTCAAAGGCAAAATGGTTCTCCCTTAGGATTTGATGATGTGGTAGGATTGCTTGGGGCCGGTTCAGCAAGGCGCATGACAAAAGCAAGGGGAGTTTTCAGGGGCGGCATCAGGGTCACGAGCCCAGCATGCCCATCAGGCCAACTCCTGACTCCCCCATGCCAGTGGCAGCTATACATGCCTCATTGCCCAGCCCATTGGTCAATTAGGAGGGTGGGAGGAGCCACCATCACCCACTGCCTGTAAACTGGAAGGGGACAGGGCTCCTTTGTGCCATGGGGCCCCCAGTGCAGGACTTCACCCCAGGGCCTTGAGGAGGCCAGCACCTTCACTGGGAATTTCCCACTCTGGTGTGGACAGGGGTGCCAGTGTTGGAGCTGGCGATGCAGTTCCTTCTCACCCAACGTTTTCCTGGCACCCAACATAGCATGGAGATGTGCTGTCACCCCCCAGCATTGTGGTTCCTTCCTCCCTTTGTTGTTGGAATACTGGGGGAAGAAACCTCCGGGATTGGCTCACGTCATTCTGGTAAGTAGCATGTGCATTCGTCTTGAACGCCCTCTGCATCTGCTCAGAGGCAATACAGTGATGGAGAGGAAAAAGGAGGACGGTTGCACGTAAGCAAGAGGAGAGCGTTCCTTGTCTCGCGCATACACCCTTCTGTCTGTGTCTCACCCTGAAGAAAAGCTCCAGAGGCTTCGGAAGCCGGAGACGGCACCCGTCAGAGGCCGGATTCCACTCCCAGACCGCTGGCTGCCAACCCTGATTGTAAGCGCTTCCAGAAGGCGGCTTTCTCTAGCGACCGGTAGCACTTCTGCGGGGGGGGGGGGCACTTTTGCATGCTGGACTTCTGTGAGCCAGCTGTCAGCTGTGCCAGTCCCCTCGCTGCCCATCTCAGTACACCACAGGATCAGCACGGAGAGAAACAGCGACGTCTGGGCAACAGCCATGCTCGCTCCGAAGCCCCGCGGGAACAGATCTGTGCCGTACTTCCCTCTTTCACTTCTGGACTTGTGGCTGCCGTTGCTGGGGAAGCCCAGCTTCCGATTTCCCTAAGCCAGCGAGGGCTGCTGAGAAAATCAGCCCCACGTAAGAGAAGCCCTGTGGGATCAGACCAGAGGTCCATCTAATCTAATGGGGCACTTTCCCGCCTCCTCCGTCATGGTGCTCAGGAGCCAGGCATCCGTCTTCACCATTGCTGTTACAGGGACAGGTGATGGTATGGAGGAGGCCTCGGGCCTGGTAAGCCTCCCCATTGCCCCCCCCCCTATTGGGCACTAGTGGGGAGCAGTGGTAGAAGGATTTCTCAAATGGCTTTGGAGGAGGAAGAGGCTGGTCCGCTGCTCCTACCTGCCCCCCATTGTATCCCAGTAAGCCAGTCTGGGGACAATGGGAAGCAGGCATCAGCAACGGATCATCCTCTGCCTTTCCTGGGCACTGTGGCACTGTGTAAAAATTCCTAGATGCAATGTTTGCGACAAGACATCTGGGAATTGTAGGATGGCAATTCCTCAACCACTCAGTAGGTGACACCTACTAGGTGTCCCCTTGTGCCTTCACTTGCCAAGTGATGGTGAGAAGCAGTGGGCCTTCACTGCCCCTGGAGTGGGCTGGGCACAGGTGTGGGCTTTTGCATGAGAGCGCCAACCCAAGACCTCCTGGCACCTGCAGCAGCAAGCCAAATACTGCCGCCCCCTTACCTGCTGGTGTGCCAGCCTCTGCTTATCCCACTTCTATGTAAAGCAGACCTTTCTTAGATTGGGTGGAGATGGAGTGAGCAATGGTTGCTGGATGGTGGTTGGGAGGAGATAGGGGCATGTTGGGATGGGCAGGGGAAGATACGTCCCGGCTATTTGTTTGTGAATCTTCTTGGTGCATGAATAACTTCCAGTTAAGAGGATCGCTCCCCTGGCACTATGGCAGCTGCCCTCTTGGGGCAAATAGCAGTGGTGGAAACGGTTATCCAGACGGGGACTGTGGTGGGGCAGAAGGTTAATACCCTCTTCACCCATACTGTAGCTCTGATCCAGATCCACTCCCTTCCCTCCTCGCAACTGTGATTGAGCAAAGGAAAAACAAAGCACATGGAGGCCAAGGATATCGTCCACCATGTTCCTTGTAGTTTGGCCCTCAAGAGGAGGCAGTGCCAACTGCTTCCAGGGCTTGGCAAGCATTGCAGTACTACCCTTTCGGCCTCTGCAAGGTTTACCACCCTTACCACCAAGTAACCACTGCACATGTCTGGGTTTATGGGGCGAGAGGGCTTCCTGGCCAGTGAGCGTAGTGGAACGCCCTCTTGTTCCTTCTTGAAGCGATGACTTGCTGGCAAGCTGCCTCCCGTCCCCTCTTAGTGAACCAGCTACAATTGGAGTTGGGGGCCTTTAGCCTCTGGGTTTTGGAGTGCTTGTGGACAAGCTTCCAGGGCCTGACAGCTGGGAGGCTCCCTGCCACCTCTAGTTGTCGACAGGGACGCACTGTTAGTTTTTTCTTTCTTCTGGCTGGAGAATGTTCCTCTTCCCGCACTGACCAGACTGGCTGGCTGGAGCCTGGGCCGTCTGCTGCTGTGGAAACGGGTCGTGAGGGGCAAACGGGAGAGTGTGTGAGCTGGATTTGTGCCTGGTCAAGGGAGAGCTGGCAGGGGAACCTTGTTGGTTCAGGCTGTTTTTCGTCCTCTGACAGGCAGGACAAGAACGTTGCAAGCCTTCAAGGAATTAGAGTATACTTCATAACAACTTTATTAGAAGGCAATTCCCAAGTCACTGCAGAGGGAAGCACTGGCCCAAGTTGAACGAGCACCCAGATTTCACCCCCCCTTCTCTGTGGTGCGCACATGTACCCCACAGTCCCATGCACCATCTCTGCCACCTCCGCACCCTCCCTTGGACCCTTGGCATCTACCACTTTTTGAAAACAGGATGGGTGGGAGGAACCTGGGAGAAGGTCTTCCTCTTCCACTCACAGAACCCTCCTACCCCCTCCCAATTTTGAAAAAGTGGTGGGTGCAGGAAGAGGCAGTGTTGCGAATGAGGGGGGATGCCGGGTGCTGCCAGGATCCTGTTCCCAATTGTGCTCTGGAAGGGAAGTGATTGGAAACAGCCAGGATAGCAGCAGCTCCATAGTTCCCCTGCTGGTCTTGGCCTCTCGCTCGCTTTCCTTGAAAGAGAGCAAGTGAAAAGGGAATTGAGGCAGCTGGGTGAAGCAGCTGGGCAGACTGGTAGAGACAGTGGGGATATCTGGGGTAGAGGCCTCCCCTTCCCAGTTTGCTGCCTCCCACCGCTCAAAGTGATGGCTTCACCTGGCCTCATGAGTGGGTCGGCCCCTGGGAGTAGACTTGCCAGTTTGCCCAAAGTGTTCCTATTTCTTCAGCTCTTTTCTTTTTACTCCGGCAGATAGATGGCAAAGGTTAATCTCAGGACCACCACCGGGCTTCACACGTTGATCACTGGGCCTGCCCTGGGACCAATTCCCCCTCCCCCATTTTTCAAGGGTTGACATCACCAGGCCCCCTCCTCAGAAATCTCAGGTTTTGAGTGCATTCAACCTGGAAATCCTAATTTTGGGGGTGGGGTGGGCTGGGCTAATTGCACCATGCAAACAAGCACCAGGGCAAGGTATCGTCCTCTGGTAATGTGCAGCCTGTTGGGTCAGGCAGAAAAGTGGAGTGCTCCAGAGGGACAAAAGGCGACCAAGCCATCACAGGGGTGCAGTGAGGGCCGTGGAACACCTCAGTCCCAGGAGCAAAGTACAGAGCATAAGAACATCAGAAGAGCCCTGCTGGATCAGGCCAAAGGCCCATCTAGTCCAGTTTCCTGTATCTCACAGTGGCCCCACCAGATACCTCAGGAAGCACACATTACCACAAGATAGATAACTGTATCCTGTTGCCACTCCCTTGCACCTGCCATACAGAGAAATCCTACTTCTAAAACCAGGAGGTTGCTTATGGCTTGTAACTTGTGATGGACTTTTCCTCCATGAATCTATCCAATCCCCTTTTCAAGGCATCTAGGTCAGGTGCCCTCACCACATCCTGTGGCAAGGAGTTCCACAGATTAATTACATGCTGGGTGAATAAATATTTTCTTTTTGTCTGTTCTAACTTTCCCTCCACTCATTTTTAGTGCATGTCCCCTGGCTCTGGTGTTGTGTGCGAGAGGGAAAAGAACTTCCCTCTATCCATCCCATGCATAATTTTATACGCCTCAATCGTGTCCCCCCTCAGGTGCCTTTTTTCTAGACTGAAGAGCCCCAAACGCTGTAGCTTTTCCACCACCACCTGCATTGGGCCCTTCCTGGCACCCTCCTACCTGCCCTGATGTCACATTGGATCCCACTGCTACCACTAGTCATCCTGAGGTTTCAGGGCTCAGCCTGGCCAGGTGGGCCACCTTTTGGACATGGAACCTCAGCCAGTATCTACCCCGGCTGACCCCTGGCACTGCTCCTGTCAGAGTTTGTTGGAGAAATGCACCAGGAGGGTAGCGGAGGCTTATCATCAGGGCATAGTTAGCAATGTACAGTGCTACAGAGAGGCCATGCTTCAGATATCCCCATACAGTTTGTTTGTTTGCGTGTGTGTGTTCCTTAAAAACTAGTGTGAGATGAGGCTCAAGCAGGTGTTTGAAATACAAATAGAAAATCTTGTCTTCGTTTCATTGCATTAAGCCAGTACTGAACGGAAATGTCGCAATGTAGTGTGTTGTACATCCCGACTTGAAACGTAGAATTGCATTCTGAGCATGCACCACGTTTTGCAACTCAGTGTTGGAGAAAGAGATTGTGTTGTTAGCAAACAAACAAGCAGGCAAGTTAAAACGAAGGCCTAGCTTCATTTGGCCAAAGAGCATTTATATTCAGAACAGTAGTCATTTCCCTAAGTGTGCCAAAAGTTTGATATGTATAATCTCTGTCATCCTTTCAGGAAAAGAGTCTTAGTGGTAGAACACATGCTTGGCATGCAGAAAGTCTCTGTTCATAATATCACAACTGTAAAACGTAAGGTAGCAGGAGGTGACAGGAAAGACCCTTGCCAGGTCCCTTGGAGAGCTGCTGCCAGTCAGAGCTGACAAGACTGGAGTAGACAAGTGGTCAGACTCGGTAGGGGGTTGAGTGCACTCGGTTTTCTTGAGGCTTCCTTCATCCTGGGAAAACATCCTTCCTGGTTTTGCACTGCACTGCCTCAGCAGTGCTTCCAAACTCCTGGGCTTGTTGCCAACCCCCCAGCATGGCCCTTTGGAGATTCCCCCCAGCTATGTACCATTCAGATCTCCTGACTGAGCTGCGCTTCCCAGCCTGAGATCTGTCAAGGACGTTGCCAGGGAAAAGTGGGAAAAGAGCATATCTTCATTCGCTTCTCCTTTTTGCTGCTCTCGTCCGTGAGCACAATCCATCTTGTGTGAGCCTGGCTGGGACGCATACAGAGTAGAAGACGAGCACAAAGGCAGAGCTACTGTTTCTCTGACCTTTTGGAGGGGCTGAGGTTCTGCTCTAGTGCAATCACAGGGTTGCATTCGAGCCCCTCCCTCGTCCCCCTGCCAGTTACCAAAGTGATTTTCCTTATTATCCTGCTTGCTCAATGGCTTTGCAAGTTCTGTGGAAGTGACTCATGATGATTCCTGTTCTACCCATCCCAGCCTCTCCATGTCTCATGTAGCTGCGGGGTACGGTGGCTATCTGGCATATCCCAGAAATGATGTGCGCAAGGCAGCGTCAAAGGGCAGCCAGTTCAGGCATTGGCTAAGGAGGACCCAGGCCCATCGGACCCCGAACCGAGCCAACCCCTCAACCCTCCACTACCGGTGGCACAATTTGGCCCAGAGATTTGTGCCACTACTGTGTCCCAGTACCAAAATGTGTAAATGGTGTTGGCACCCAGAGACCCCTGCGTCATTGCAGGGACTCAGTCTAGGGGCTGCTCCCATTGGCCAGTGCAGGAAGTTGGGGAAGAAGCCACCACTGGAGATTGTCCGTCATTGGCCAGTGGGGATTGTGGGATGAGCTATTGCCTGTCTTGGGGAGAGATGAGGGCGCCTAATGTGCCAGTTCAGACTTGTCCCCAGCCCCCCCCCCCCGTAACTTGGTGCTGGCACTAGACAAGCTGCTGTTTTACCACAGCAGTGGGATAAACATACAGGACACACAGACGGGACCATAGGCAGACCTTTTCATTTAATCTCAGTTCCATTTTGCTCCTCCCCATTTTTCAGCCTTAAAACAATCAAGTGCTGTTCACACCTTATGATGTGTAACCAGGTATGGAATGTGTGTAACCTGGGTACACATTTCCATATGAACGACTGTACCTGGGTTTGCTTTTTCATATCAACAGCCCTCGTGTACTGTATGTACACAGATTCCACCTGCACATGTGGATAACTGTGCCCACAAACAGACTGACAGTGAGCTGTGGCTCAGTGGCAGAGCCCCTCCGTTGCACGCAGAAGGTCCCAGGCTCAAACCCTGGCAGCATCTTCAGGTAGGGCAGAGAAACATTTCTGCCTGATGCCGCTTGGTGAGCTGCTGCCAGCCAGTGTTGACAGAACTAAGCTAGATGGACCTGACTCAGGATGGCAGTTTCCTATGTTCCTGCATAATGATTGTACAGTAGTTGGATACAATTTTATATTGTATGTATATGGTGGTGTAGTGGTTTGGGAGTCGGACTTGGACCTGGAAGATCCAGGTTCAAATCCCCGCTCAGCCACAAGCTTCCTGGGTGACCTTGGGCCAGTCACTATTTCTCAGCTCCACCTACCTCACAGGGTTGTTGTGAGGACAAAAAGGAGGGGAGGAAATATGTACACCACTCTGAGCTCCTTGGAGGAAGGGTGATATAAAAATGTGAAAAATAAAATAAATAAAAATATGTATGAGGTTAAGCTGAGAGAGAGAGAAAGTGACTAGTTTAAGATTACCCAGGGAGTTTTGTGGTCAAAATACTCAAGTCTACCCTATGCGCTCCATTACTTGAAGGCTTCTAGTAACGTTTTCTTGTGTGTGTTTTTTAGTAAGAGATAAAAGCAATATTTCACCCAGAGGTAATATCCCTGAGTGTGGTGAGCCACTATGTTGTCCTTCAACTGTGCACAGCCTCTTTCCTTGAGAATTGCTGCTGCTTTAGGGACTGAGAAAAACAAAGGTGTGGGGGGGGGTAGTTATCTTGACCTTTTCCCCCCACAACTGTCATCACAGAAGTGCAACAAGGGAGCAGGGGAAGCGTAATCACTATGGAGGAACTGCCACCCCAGGCACAGTATATCTGCTTCATACTTCTTCTCTCTCTCTTCCTGTTTCAGAGAACAGCCTGGAGCCTTGTTGGATTAGCATGGAGGAGGAGCCGTCCCGAGGAGGGCCTCTCTCCCAGGATGCTGCTACTGCCCTCAGCGCCGGGGACCGGGAGCTCTTCGGCTACGTGGGGATCGAAGCGGTGTTGGACCAGATGAGGATCAAGACCATGAAAACAGGCTTTGAGTTCAACATCATGGTTGTAGGTGAGGCACCAGTGCGCGATATGAAATGCTTTGAGGAGACGGAGGCAGTGCACTCAGGCTGTGTCAGGGCCTCACTTCATAGTACACAAAAAGCAGGGCTGGGGGAGGCGCGGTGCACAGGGAGAAGAGTCAGCAGTTTTCTCCTGTGTGGTTTTCCCTTTGACCCCCCCCCAAAAAAAACTCTTTGCTATACATAGTCACATCAGGAATAGCTGGAGGTGAGGCGAGTAATATTTTTGGCAGGCAAATGGCTTGGGGGGGGGGGAAAAGTCCCTCCCCGCACACTGAAGTCCCAGGCCAGATTCCCCTGCCTTGCTTCTGCTGTTTGTCCCCCCCCCAAAAAAAAAAACTTTTTGGTTTTAAGCTCATCTTTTATTGATGGGTTTATCATCATAATATATAGTTGTCATGGGGAAAAGGTGGGGCTTGGTTCCTAGAAAAAGAGGTACGGATGCTCCCGTCGGATCTGCCAGTCCTTCCAACATCACCCCTCCCATCCTTGGTGTGTGGGAACTCTCAGTAAAAAACAAAAAACCCAAAGCCGCTTTGGGTCCCCCTATGGGGTGAGAAAAGTGGGACAAAATCCAATTATTATTATTATTATTATTATTATTTATTATTATTATTTCGTGGAGAGAACATGCACTCTACATTTACTTAGGGGCACGAACGTCTCTTACAGCATCTGTTCTAGAGCTGAGAACCGGCACTGAAAGCTGGGGCCGGGCTTTGGCACAAACTAAGCCAGGCGGATGGATGGGTTAGCTGTCAGCAAATAAACAATAGGAATGGTGGTGGAGAGTCACGTGGCCAAGGAGGTGAGGGTGGTCAAGGCGTTGCCGAGTCTGTAAATAAGCAAACCTGGCTTTGCCTCCATAAAAGCTAGAAACTTTGGTGTGTGGTGTTTGTGCTCTTTTTAATGAAAGCCGAGCTTTAGTGGGATGCTGAATGCAACTACCACTGTATTATTTTATTTTCTAAATTTGTATCCTGCTTTTTCTTAAATACATAAATTGAAGGTGACTGGAGGCAACCGGATTAAAAACACAATAGAACAAAACCAAAAATCAACCAGCAACTGCAGCAATAGAACAACAACTGCAATAGGGAGATAATACCTGCCTACCGTACAGGGTGGTTGTACTGACGGCATCAAGATAAAACTCAAAGCACTTTGCACACTCAAAAGGTCCTTTGCAGAGGCTAAATGTTGTTAAGGTTGTTGCCATTAACGTAATAACAAATCCAAAAGGAAGAACAACTTAAGGATCATAATTTAGCGGGGTGGGGTGGGGTGTAACATTCACAGCAGGCCAGTGAAGTCTTGTTAAAGCATAGAGACCTTCAGCTGGCTCTAGTGGCAAGGAGAGCACCGTACCAGCCTCACAGGGCAGGGAATTTCACGTAGCAGGGGCTACCGTGGAGAAAGCCCCGTCAGGTGCCCCTGCTTCTGAAGGAGGAGGAGGAGACCACATGAGAGCCTCTCTGAGAAGGGTATTATTATAGGATGGGCAGATTCATGCGGAGGAAGGAAGGAAGGTGGTCCTTTGGCTCTAAGCTGTTCAGGGCTTTAGAGGGCCAGCCCCGCCCCCTCACCTTCGGAAGCATTCAAGGCGGTGAAAGCAACATGCAGGGAGTCTCCTTTGCGTTGTTTTCACCGCCTTGAATGGTTCCGAAGGCGAGGGGGCGGGGCCGCTTCGTGCTCCGGTGTAACGGAGGGTCAGAGCCTCGGCGGAACTTAGAGCTCCGCCCCCCCTGCAGCGACGCCAGTGCTCCCCTGGCCTCCTCATGAGGAGCGATCCTGGCTTCCTCGGTCATGGGAGCATTCTTGACCTCCTTGTGAGGAGCAAGATTTCCTGTTCCTGCGCCTCCCAGCGTGTTCCCAGGGCAGCTAGGAGACTGGAAGGGTGGGGAAATGGGGCACAGCTGGGAGTGGGGAGGTATAAGACTAAGAGACAGTCCGTAATGTGCTGATGATGAGGGAAGAGGAAGGACAGGCTGACGGATTGCTCCAGGGTGCGCCTAAGGAGTGGGCAGTCTGTGAAGCCGCCTTGTAGAGAGGAGAAGGGGGGTCCCCACCAGGGGATTCGACTCCCTCCCCTCCCAAGGAATCCACGGATCAAAAGGGAGGGACCTTCCCAGAGGATGGGAATTCCACATCTCAGCTTCTGGCCTTTTGACATGAGGGGACTGGCATTTTCTTGCTGACCAGGCTGAACGAGGGGAACTCATGCTACAGCCTTTAACTGCGCCGAGAGAAAGAAACTGGCAAGCAGTGCAGCTGGAAAAACAGTGGGTGTGACATGACCCAATACTCTTACGCCGGCCTGCCAATACTCTCACAGCTGCTTTTTGTACTGGTGACGTTTCCAAAGAGGACATGTTGCAGTAATTGAGAGGCAATGCAGGCCTGGGGAAGTGTCGCTAGATCTGCCCGAGACAGAAATGTGGCCCGCTAAGGTTTCTTGTGGTTGCAGCTCCATTGCCCTGTGTACACCCACTTTGGCCTGCTCCACAGCTAGCAAAACTAGAATAAATTATCATGCAAAAGAAGTGCCGCCACATGCATTGTCGTAACTGATACATGTTGCAGAAAGCAGGGTTTTGCATGGTGCGGAATTTGGGTTGCCTTGGCCCAGGACGGAGCAGTCCTGGAGATAGGGTGGAAGGGGACGGCGGCAAGCAGACCACTTCACTGGGTGTTACTGTGGCGAACTTGACATCGGATCGGAAGGCTGGTGAGAAGCTTCTTTGTCGCCTTGCAGAGAGAGTCCTGTTGGGGCGGTGAGCTTTGAAGGCGCAACTCACTAGCTTGTACTGGGAAAAAAACCCTGGGCAAGGAAGTGAGCCTGTAGCTTCTCTGCCCAACAGACCTCCCCAGCATGAACCATCAAATCTGTTGACTCTGCACAATTTTGCATCCTTGGAGAAGCAGCTGGTCAAAGGGCAGAGCTAATGCCTGCAGTTGCAAAGCTGAGGTCGTATTTTAAAGGATAAATAGAGAAATGACCAATGATTGGAAAAAAGCCAATGGAAGTTGTATATGTGTGTGTGCGCGCGTGTGTGTGTGCCTTGCCTGGGAATGAATTTTTTGTGTGTGTCTCTCTCTAGTCACTAGAACAAAGTTTCCCTCACTTTTGATAAATGAAACTGCCTTTTCCTGAGTCAGCCCCTTGGCTCATCTAGTTCAGTATTGTCCGACTCTGACTGGCAGCTCTCCAGAGTTTTGGTCATGGGCTTTTCTCAGCCCAGAACGTCCCAGAGATTGGCCTTGACGCCCTCTGAATGCTCCACCACTATGGCCTGTTTCCACAGGAGCTTTGCATGTGCTGGTCGTTTCCCTTGCTACACACCGAGAGGCTTACCAAATCAGGCCCTCTCTTGCACTCTGTGCAAGGTGTGCAATGGTAATGACCCATTTTCAGGACTGGGGCCCATCTGCAGCAGTTCTGTCTCATGAGATATGTCCCTGAACATGCTGTGAACAGCTGACTTTCTTATCCTGGTCCATGCTCATTTTTCCTTGTTTGGTCAGGGGCTGTTTGGCCTCCACGAAAAGGCACTAACCTTCATGCAAGGCTCCTTCCCCATCCCTACCCATTCACCAATATTATTTTGCTTTGCACTGGACAGCAAGAGTGAACTGTCAAAATCAAAGTCCTTTTTGATTTGGCCCTGACTATTCCTCTGCCGCTTTCAGGGGCCTGGGTAGTCACTGGAGCTAAGCTGTTTGACTCTGTAGAACTGCTGCTTCAGCGACTGCACTGGCTGCCCATTCGCTTCCGGGCCCAATTCAAGCTGTTGGTATTGACCTTTAAAAGCCCTTCACGGTTTGGCCCAGGTTATCCGCGGGACCGCTTCCCCCATACATTCCGGCCTGTTAGGTCATCTGAGGAGGCTCTCCTACAAGTGCCACCTTTGTCCCAAGTTAGAGGGTTGGCGACATAAGGGTGAGCCTTCTCTGTATTGGCACCACAATTATGGAATTCCCTACCGGAGGGGATTAAGAACCACCCCTTCGCTCATGACTTTTCGGCAAGGGCTCAAAACGTTTCATCTGGCGTTTGGGTGACGGGTTGATGTCTGCCCTCTGTGTCTCCGTAATAGAGTTTTGGTTCTGCCTGCCTCCTTCTGGACCAAATAGCAGCTCCCTCCCCCAATGGTTTTATTGTTTTTGTTATTATTATTTTTACTCATTGTTTTATATTCACTGTACATTTATTACGGAGCTTTTTAAGCCGCCCTGGGCATTTGCTTCAGCTTGGGAAAGGTGGGATATAAATTCATTTACCGTAATCTGCACATGTGCAAAAAGCAGACTCGGGGTTTGCCAGTATTCCTCCCCCCATAAACTGTCTCAGGCGCCTGCTCCCTGAATTCTCAGTTCAAGAGCCCTGGTGTCTTACAGGGTTGCGTGATGGGGCTGATGTAACCAAATTAACGGCAGTGGAAGAGATCTGATGCAGATGTTCATGTGGTGTCTTAAAAACATGGAGAGACGGCTTGTTTGAGCTGGCCGTGGCTGTTCATGCTGCAACAGTGTCCCTGTGTGTGTAGGAGTTCCCTCTCACCTCAGGGTTGTCTGCCCCCACTGTTGTGCTATCCTGGAAGCTGTGATTTGCTGCTCTTAAATGTGAGACTTTTTGGACAACTGGAGTGTTCCAGCCAGCTCCCTGCTGTGTCCCCCAGCCTTGAGGCCATCCTGAGTTCCTTGCATCCTCTCCGGGAATCCACGTTGTCTGAGCACTGTGGTCCTTTCGTAGCAACCTCGTGGCCTTTCCCACCATTGGCCCTCCTTGAATCTCTTCTCCTTCCCCCTAAGCGCAGCCAAGTATGGTTGAGTCACGACCCTCGGATACACTCGGCAATAAATACTCCCAGATCAAAAGCAGGAGGCCAGAGTGGAGATGCCAGAAAGTAATCCAGGGGAAGAAGGATGATTTTGTTTGGGGCCCAAAACGTTCTCTGGAGAGGAGGATAGAGAGGATTATGGGATGACATTTTTAAGAGCTAAGCGAAGGCTGGAGCATGCAAGAAGCCTGATAAATGCCCATCACGGCTTCCCAGTCCACAAGGAACCAGTGGAACAGGTGCGAGAGGACAGTCTTGGGGCATCTTTCTTCTGGGCAGGCTTTAGCGGCAAGACAAATGGATTTTGACTGAAGAGATTAGCCTAACTAAGGCGCCAGGGTCTGTTGGCCTTGCTGAGAAAGAAGGTACTGGATGAGCAGTGATATGCTTTGCCTTCGGGTGAAGGCAGGGTTGCATAATATCTTCGACTCCTGAGGAGGAGGAGGATGGAAAGAAAGGGTGTATTTGCCACTTTTGCCTCCCGTTGGCTGGGTCTCTGTACCTTGATCCTGTCTTGTCACAGCACAGAAAAGCTGCAGAATGTGAGCTTGGTTTCAGATGTCAGCGTCATAAAGATTAAGAACCTCAGCTTAAAAGAAAGAAAGAAAAGAAAGCACCACTAAGTTTCTAGTCCTTCTGACTGCAACGGTAGGCTTGGAAGTGAGTGGGCAAGACTAGCTATAGTCTCAGGAGCCAGAGGGGGCTGAGCAGAGATGTTCAGCGCTCAGCACCGAGTCATGCTTCAGCGCCTTGCCTGGCTCTCCCGCCCCACCATACCTCACAGAAGCGGGTTAACTGGGACAAAAGGGGAGCATGTGGTGATGCAGAGTTGACTGGGTTGCAGAATATGTGCCACGTACAGTGTTCAGTTTGCAGTAGGTTGCAGGACCTCTGCTGTTGAACTGAGAGTGTGTGGAGACACGTAGAGAGCGAGCTTGAGGACAATATTTATAGATCACTTTTCCACAATAAAATACATGCAAAACCAGTATAAAAAGCACTGCACGGTGTAAGGGATAGGGCCGTAGCTCAATGGGGAGCACCTGCTTTGCATGCAGAAGATCCCAGGTTCAATCCCTAACACCCCAAGGTCAGGTTGAGGAAAGACCCCATCCCAAACCCTGGGGAGGCTCAGCCAGCCAGCATAGAAGCACTGGCCCGAGGCAGCCTCCTTTGCAACAATAAAAACCGATTAAGGACCAACAGCACGAATGGGGTGAATGAGTGCCCCTTCTGGTATTGTAATAGTTTTGATTATAACCGTTTTGCTTTAGATTGATTGTGCTTAATTTATTGTCATTATTTTGTTGTCCTCCACCCTGGGTCCCTTGGAAGAGGGCTTTTAGAAGTTTTTTTTTTTTTTTTCAAATTACGTTACATTTTAAGATTAAGGTACTCTGGTCCCAAGCCAAGGTATTTGCTTCTTATCTCTTCTTATTGGAAATCCACCTCCAGTGACGTACTTTTTGAAACGTCCCTCGTGCAGTCCTAGAAATTATCATCTGTAGCCTACAACTAAAAGAGGGGGCTGCTGCTCCCCTTCCCCAGTCACATGTGCGCACGGACACACACGCACACCCCTCTCAACCTCTCCCCGTCTTGCCATGTCCGCTGGGTGCCTGGCTGGCACGCACACGCTAGAGTGACCTTCCTGCTGCACCAAAGAGATCAGGCCAGCTGGCCAATTGCAAGCTAGGAACAGGAAAGCAAAAAAGCCATTCCAGCTGTGACTCCTCCAACCCCTTTCTGGGGGCTGCACATCTGGTTTCGATCAATCCTGGGAATCTTTTTTTTTCCCCTCTCCATGTGGAGACGTTTGGCTTTTTTGAACTTAAAAGGGGTGTGCATCATGGAAGGGGCTGGGGGGGGAGCGGAGCTGCCTGTGACAGGGAGAGGAAAGCCCCTTCGAGCCAGATAAGCCCTCTCAGAGGGCAGCTTGAGGTAAACAAGCAAGAAGCAAAGGGAGGCCCAGTCAGCCTTTCTTGGTCTTTTTCTCCAAACTCTGGCTTGTTTCCTGCATGTAGAAACCACTTTGGACAAAAGAGTAGACAGACAGAGACTGCAGTTTTCATCTAGGTCCCAAAGGCCTGGAGAAAACGTTTTAACTAACAAGTAGGTAAAATGATCTGCTTAAGTTGGTGTTGGGCTATTACAAGTATAGCAGGGAGGAAAGACCTCCCTTGAAACCTTTAAAGAGCTGCTGGCAGTCAGCATAGACATCATTAGGCTCAGTGGTAGAGCCCTTGCTTTGCATGCAGAAACATCCGGCTTCAATCCCTGGCATCTTCAGGTAAGGCTGGGAAAAATAGCTGTCAGCAAACCAGAACTGCTGCCGGTCAGTGCCCACAGTCCTATGCTAGCTGGACCAAAGGTCTGACTCAGTAGGAGGCGGCTTCCTTTGTTGCATTCATTTTTTCCCCAATGTGCCACAGACCAGTGCTATAAGGCATGTAGCACATCAGCTCTTACCTCGTCTCTCCCACTTCCCTCTTCTTGTAGACTCTCGCATGGCTTGGCGTGTGTCCAAATCCCGCGGCAAGCCTCGGGAGACGCTGAGAAACCAGAAGCCACAGGAGCTTTGCCACAGACCAGCAGCTGATGGCTTGTGGACCAGTGCTGGTCCATAGACCGCAGTTTGAGTAGCACTGGTCTAGCACCTGTATTTTGTATTTTATGGGTTTAGAGCCACTTGGACTGTATTAAGAAACAAAAATACGATTGAAGCTGGCCACAGTTCACCTAGTGAAGGAGAGGCACTGAGACTGCAGTCCTATACACACTTTTCCGGGCAGTAAGCCCCTCTGGACATACTGGGACTTACTTCTGAGTAGGCATGACTAGGCTTGCACTCTTGATTGGTAGGAGGCAATGAGAGGAGGGGACTGGGCTGACCCAAAACCTGCTGGTGCCTCCGGTAGCACACCAAGCACCCCCTTATCCAGTGGGGTGCCACCTGCTACTACTGCTCTTCCTCCTGCCCCAGAGAGGAGAGCGGCACACTAAAGCACTGGAGATGCTCTAGCCCTCCCCTCTCCTCTCCTCCACACTTCCTCTTCCTTGTTCCCGTCTTCCTTTTCGAATCCAGGGTGTGGGAGATGGAACAGCAGCCAAGGCAGGCAGAGAGGAGGGCTGCAGATGTTCCCTCTGCCAATCTGTTGCCTGCCTCAGTTGGCCTAATAGTTGATCCGGCCCTGTAGATGGACCTTCACCATACTGGAACTGTTGCAGTAGGAAGAAGCTGGGGCGATGCACCATTGCAGTCTTCGTTAGCGCTTCTGGTGTAAAACTGAGCTGGTTTGTTTTCCACCCTAACATCCCACACAAAGTATGTAGGATTTTCACCAGAGTGGTGCCAAGCGACAGAGCAACGCCATTTGCACCCATAGAGAATCCTCATGGCCAACAATGGCAAGTCGTACTACGTGTACTACGACGTTAGTCGTCTTTGGTCTCTGTGATGGGCTCTTTCTTAGCATTCCTGGTTGGGTTGGCCTTGACGGACTCTGTTCTAGGCCCTCTCCGCAGCAATGACTCTGCAAACCTGCCTCCAGAATGGACCCACTGCAATCCTTCCTTCAGAACAGCTTCCCTCTTCTGTGTGCATTCCCAAGCTTTCTCCCTTTCTGCCCCCACTGCTCCGAGCAGCGCAGCCTGGAGCACAGCTGCCTTAAACCCAACCAGGGCCAAAGGTGAGGAGGTGCCATGTCCTGAAGGGGAGAGAGCTGAAAGACACACGAAGCCAGAGGGGAGACAGGGTTTTATTAGAATCGTCCCTGTTTGGGCCTGTCGGCCGATGCTTAAAAGCCTTCAGGTTGCTGTCAAGCAAAAGGAACAGCTGTCATGCCAGGATGCTCCTTGCCCTGTGTCTGTTTGACTGACAGCCCTGGTGGAGCCACCAATGCACGGCAGGCCAGGAAAGGCTGGCTTTTGTGTTCCCAAGGGGCCATCTTAGTCTTTGCACAGGACTAGCTCACCCAGAGGAGGCGGCATTGGCAGTGGCTGTGTGTAGTAGGGCCAGCAAGCAGATGAGGTGCAGTGAGGCTGCCAGCTCAGGCGGCAGATTGGTAAAGGGGTGCCCCCCCACACTTGCCTACTCGCCTGACCTGACCCCTCTGCTACTGCTGCCGCCTCGTCTTCCTGCTCCTGCACTTTTAAAAAGGCAGAGGGGAGTGGAAGAGAAAAATGTAGGGGGGGGGAGAAAGAAGAGTGCTGGCCTAGAGCGTCTCTCAGGAGACAGTCTAGGCCATCACTCTCATCTCTACCCAATTCCTCCTCTATTCCCCTCTACCTTTTTAAGACATGTACTTAATTAAACTGAAGAGGTGATGCTGGTGGAAGGTGGGGGGCACACATATCAACCCCATTGGGGCTGGCAGAGCACTGTACTGCCTCAGGTGTGAAAGTCAGGGGCTTGGGCTGACCCTGGTTGTGTGGCAATCAAAGTGGTAGGTGAATCTCCACCCTTCTCGTTAGGTTCTTTCCACTGAGTCTGTTCATATGTTCAGCTACCAGTCCTCACAGGCAGTGCGACTGAGCCAGTGTGGTGATACAGTTAGAGCAGTGGTTCCCAACCAGTGGTCCATGGACCACAGGTGGCCCTGCAAGAACCTGAAAAGTGGTCCGCGGGGTCTCTCTCTCTCACACACAAAGATCGGCCTTCAGTAATTTTAATCCCACTTTGAGCAACGGTATCAACCCATGAATTTTGCAGCTAGCGGAGCAACTGCAACTGCAAACATTGCATTAAGATATCTTCCCCAGTAAGTTTTAATTTTATTTTTTAAAATCACAGTATAAATTAATATACGTATATTTTAAAATATATATTTTAAATTATATTATAAATTATATTTACGTATAAATGTAAGTACGAGACCTAATAAATCTTCTCTAATTATTACAAATTTAATTGCATTTTTTTGTGGGGTGAGGGTGGGGGGTTGGATGTGGTCCATGATGATTCCAATTTTTGCCTCAGTGGTCTGCGGTCTCCTAAAGGTTGGAAACCACTGGGTTAAAATGTTGGACCAGGAAGCTCTGGATTCAAATCCTTTCCTAGCTATGAAGCTTACTGGGTGACTTTGGACCAGTCACTATCTCTCAGCTTAGACTACCTCACAGGATTGTTGTGAGGATAATAAGAGGTGGGGGGACTCACATACACTGCCTTGGAGCGCCTTGGAGGAAGAGCAGCATCTAAAAACGAAAAAGAAATGTTAACATCTGTTGCCCATGTGAGCTGATCTTAGTTTTATGGGCATGCAGAAGTAAATTTACTTCTTTTCAAAGATTGGCAGGTCTGGTTTCACAGCATCCTCTTCTCTCCCCTTCCCCCCCCCCCCCAGGGCAGAGCGGCCTCGGCAAATCCACCATGGTGAACACTCTCTTCAAATCCAAGCTGAGCCGGAAGTCAGCGTCCCCTGCTCACGAAGAACGCATTCCCAAGACCGTGCAGCTGCTGTCTGTCACCCACAGTAAGGACCCTGCTGCAGTTGTTTCTTTGAACTGTTTATACTGTGTCCTGCTTTTCCACCCATACCGGTGGCTCCACTTCAAAGCGACTTGCACCAAATAATTAATGCAGCAGTGACAGCAGTTAAGTCATGTAGCCCTCCTTTCTGAAGGCCCCTTAACATATGAGGACTCACTGTCTTTGGATATTCTCCTCTACCCCCAATAGTTTCTCCCCCAAAATGGTTGCCAGGAAAACATGATAACAGTTACTGGGGGGGACAGGATTATTCCATGAGACCATAGATCTTTTCCACTTTGCAGTGGTTCCAAGAGAGATGTGGAGACAAGATGGCGACAGTCTTGGCTCTGGTGTTCTGGTGGCACCAGTGTAAGTACCCCCCCCTCCAAGAAGTCATTTCCTGGGACACCTGCATGCTCCCTGTGTAAAGCCACCATGTGCGTCACAAACCCTTGTCCTAGATAGGCTTAAGATGGTTGGTCTTAGAGATGTTCTGCTGGTAGAATAGAGCGGGGTTTCTAAAATGGAGTTGTACTCCCTTCGAGAAAACCAACCCCCCAATGAACTCATTACCCACTTGGTATGGCTATTTCCCTTTCGCCTTCTTGACACAGAGACACACACACAGAGACACACAGAGACACAGACAGACACACAGACAGACACACTCTCTCTCTCTCTCTCTCTATAGCTGCCATACTGAGTCAGATCATTGGTCCTTGTAGTATTTCGTATTTATACACTGACTGGCAGCCTGGGCCTTCTCAAGTGGGGAGACCTGTCTGCCACTACCAGGCTCTGGCCAAAGGAGGGAACTACCAGAAGAATTGTAGAATGCTAGAGCTGGAAGGGACCTTGAGAGATCATCTAGTCAACACACACACACACACACACACACACACACACACACACACACACACACACACACACACACACACACACACACACACACACACACTGCTCAGCACAGGCAGCTGCAGCATCCCTGACAGATGGCCATCCAGGGAAGCCTCTTGATCATCACAGGACAGTGTGTACGCGGTGGTCTTCCTTGGCTGTAGAAGCTTCCGGGCCCAGCTGGCTCACTGGTCTGAACAGGAAGGGGACTCGTCTTCTGCGTTCTGCAGAGCAGGCGACTCTTGCTGCGTGCCCCCCTGGCTTTGCTGTTCCCCTCCTTCACCCCACCCCCTCCCTCCGCGCAGCTTAACAAGAACCGAGTCTGACAACTTGAGCTCTTATAAACAGAGGCTTTCTTGTACGCCTCCTCCTAGGCCAAAGGAGCATTGCCATGGCTACCCTCCAAGGAAGCTGCAGCCTGCCTGAGGAGGGGATGCTGCTGTACTGGCAGGCTCAGGCTGTCCTCTGCCCTGGTCCCACACTTGGAGGCATTGCAGGCCTCTCCCCCCGTGGCCACAGCCTCCCCACTCTTGCCTGCCGTGGGCAGTGACTCAACCAGGGCAAGCATCTGGGGTTAGCCAGGTCAGGCACAGGCCAAGCCGCTCCCATGAAGGATGGGGAGAGTGGCCACGGCCGCATTGGGGGGCTGGGCCTGTGGGCACGCGCACGGCTGCCACCACCACCGATCCACGCATTCAGGGAGTGCATGGAGGGCTTGGACTTTTGTGAAAAGGGCCATAGTTATCTGTCGGTAGTGCAAAATGTACCACTGCAACTGTAGTGGAATGACAAGCTGTGCAGTGTATGGCGCTTTGGTGTTTGCACATCACTCATTTGACACTAGAGATAGCACACCTGTGCCTCATTGTGAGATTTACCTGGGGAGGCACCGAAGCCTTGAAGAACAGCAGCAACTCACACTAAAAACATCATCACGGGCGGCATGCCCCAAAGGCAAGAATAGAGGCAAAAGAAGGACCGTAAGAGACCAGGGACAAAGGCCAGAAAATCGGGGCTCTCACTGGAAAGAGGCACAGTTGGAGCGCATGTCCTAAGCCCCAAAGCCAGACGAAAATGGGTGAGTGTCACTTAGGATTGGGAACGTTCCTCGTGGGCTGAACTAACCGTGTGCCCTCTCTCCTCTGCAGTTGTCGAAGAGAAAGGTGTGAAGATGAAGTTGACGGTGACGGACACACCAGGATTTGGGGATCAGATTAACAATCAAAACTGGTATGGGAGGGCCCTGTTACTAAGACACCCCCTTCCCCCAGGAAGGGAGGATGAAGGATATGAGTTTAAAAAAAAAACCCTGTGGGAAGGCATCTTTGGGAGGCGGTGGGAAAGCCTTCCTCGATGATGGGAGGAAAAATAATGTCATTTTTAGGGCTAGCTCTAATCCAGTACGATGCCCTGTTCCTATGTTATGCATTTGTTTGTTGTTTTTACTATTCCAGCCTTGCTCCCAAGGAGCTCCGCTTCATGGCTGGTAGCAGGATTTGAACCTGGGTCTCCTTGGTCCTAGCCTAACATGCCAATCACTACACTACACTGGCTCTCTAGTCTAGTGAGAGTTTTGCTTCCCAAGAAGATGGCCTTGGTGTGGCCAGGCAGGGTGGGGGGGGGGGGGTTTGCAGGACCAGGGCCCTTCTTACTCCTCTTTCTTTGGGTACGAGTTGATTTCTGCTAGAATTTCTACTGCTCTCCTCTGCTCTGTTCCCCTCTTCATTTTCAAATCCAGGGGGTTAGAAGAGAAGGGGCAGTGGAGGAAAGCAGAGGGGGTATCTCAAGGGTGGGGTGACCAGTGGCGTCACTGCAGGGGGGGCGGAGCTCTAAGTTCCGCTGCGATCGGAGCCTCCGTTACACAGAGGAACGAAGCGGCCCCGCCCCCTCGCCTTCGGAGCCTTTCAGGGAAGCGAAAGTAACGCGCAGCTTTCGCTTCCCTGAAAGGCTCCGAAGGCGAGGGGGCGGGGCCGCTTCGTTCCTCTGTGTAACGGAGGCTCCGATCGCAGCGGAACTTAGAGCTCCACCCCCCCTGCAGTGACGCCACTGGGGGTGACCCTGAGGAAAAGACACTGGGTGTCCCATCTGCTTTGGCCCTCAGCTGCAATAGTCATGTGAACACAGGAGGGCGATCGCAAATTGGCTGCACGTTTGAAAACAGTTCTCCCGCATATCCTCCCCAGTCATCTTCCCGCCCTTCCTTCCCTGTAGCTGGGAGCCCATCACCGAATATATCAATGACCAGTATGAGCGCTACCTGAGAGAAGAGATCCTCATCAACCGCAAACAGAAAATCCCCGACACCCGAGTCCACGCCTGCGTATATTTCGTACCACCCACAGGTCACTGGTAAGTCGTTGCCACATGCAGAATCCGGCCCTGCTGCTTGCGACGTTCCTCCCCTGCCCCTCGAAGGACCTTTGCTGTCCCTAACTTGGAGAATTCTTCGACAGCTGCTGTTGCGGAGATGTGTCAGGAGCTTTGCCAGGCACTGCAACAGCCCCCACCCCACCCCCTGACCTCTGGAAGCTCTACTGGGGTCTCCTTGAGCTCTGGGGGTTTCAGCAGGCGGCACTGCTCACACCAGCCTTCATTGTAGGCTTTGAGAGAAAGGGGGGGGGTCTGTGAGACAGGATCCTTTCAGGGCGTTGGACTGTGTGCCCAGGACCAAATTCTATGCTTATGCAAAAGTGTACATTGCACAAGAAGCTGGTTGTGTTCCACAGCAAAAACAACCAGTATAATCAACCCCCAGGGTTGCCACTGGTAGGGCCTTGCAGGGGGCCCATGGGTCTTCAAGGGCTACACATGGAGATGATCCTCTTGTACAAAGCTGACACGCAAGCCTCAGCAGCCTAGATTGCGAGTGAAAAGGAAAGAGGCATGCATAAAGTGGAGTTTTGGGGGGGGGTCATTGGTCAGTGGGGAACCTCCTCACTGACCAGTCAGCATGGGATGCTTCCAACTGGGGCCGCTGTTTGGGAGCAAGCCAAGGCAAGCAGAGGTAGCTCCTCCTCCTCCATGGGGGGGAGGGGAATGCCACAGGGGTGGTGGCTGAGTTGGCAGGGCTTTGATCCAGTGTAACCTCCTGCCAGTCCTAATCTATGCTGGTGCTATTTAATTAGCAGTAGCTCTCTGCCTTAGAGATATTTCCCAGCCCTGCTGCCTGAGATGCTGAGGATTTAACCTGGGACCTTTGGCATGCAAAGCAGGGTGGTTTGCACTACCATTAAGTGATGCTTTTGGTTTGTTTGTTTTTCCTTCTTATATTTTTATCCCACCCTTCCTCCATGGAGCTCAAGGTGTTCTCATAGACAGTGTGTGTCATTCCCCCTCCCCCCTGCTTTTTATCCTCACACAGTCCTGCGGGGTAGGTTAGGCTAGGAGCTAGTGACTGGCTCATTGTGAGCAGGGATTTGAACCCAGCTCTTTCATTCTGCCCCATATCTGATGCTGAAGTCACGCCGCCACCACCACCACACTGGTTCTTTCCCCTTCAAGGAGTGCAGGATGTGCTCAGAGTGTTTTGATTTCCCTGAAACAGGTTAATCGAACTCTAGAAGCAATATTGGAACACGCGCTCCACCTCTTTCCCTTGACGGTGCCAGAGAGCCTCTAGTTTCTCCTGTCTTCTGCTGTAGAGCAGTGGAAGTCCTTGTAACATGCCGACCGTGTGTGTGTGTGTGTGTGTGTGTGTGTGTGTGTGTGTGTCATCCCCACATTGACTGCCCAGCTAAGTCAAACATCCATTTGCATCTGTAATATGGGGGAAAGCCAGGAGGCGAGATCCCTATATGCTATGAACACTGAGGACATCACGAGAGCCCTGCTGTGCCAGGCCAAAGGTCCATCGCATCCTGCTTCCCACAGTGGCCAATCGGAACATGCAAGCAATCGGCCTCCCCCTGCTGTCACTCCCTGCAATGCATGCCCAATGGTACACTGCCTCTGAACCTGAAGGCTCCATCTAGCCATTGATAGATTTCTGTCCTCCTCTCTGCATTTGTTCACTCTCCTTTTCAGGCCACCTAAGGTAGCAGCCGTAATTGCTCTCATATCTGAGCCTTCCTGGGTGTCGGGAGGACACAGGGTCGGCAGCGTTGAGAAGTTTGCTGCTATTCACACCAAGCACGACCCTGTAGCTTTTCTGTCAGCAGAGCCTGCAGGTACCATGGAGGGGAGCGTTGGGGCTGCTCGAGAGGCCTCATGCCTTGCATACCTCAGTACCTGCCAGGAATCTCTGTCATTTTCAATTAAAACAAACTATTTGGCTCCATCTCTTAAAAAAAAAAAAATGAACTGCCAAACTCCTTGCGCTGCCTTCTCCCCCTCCCGATGTGTGTGGGTGCTGTTGGCCCCATCGCGCCTTTGGTAACATCTGTCCCACAGCTGCTGCCTCACCCCACCCTGCTCTGCCTCTCCTAAGCGGGAGGAGAAAGTTGCATCGAAGCCAAAAATCCTGGCTGGATGGGAGACGCGAGGTTACAGAAGTCTCCAAGAGAGAGATGGGCTTTGCTTGGAGGGTGCTGACAGCTGGAGAGGAGAATGCCATGCTGTGGACCCAGTCATTTGGGTTTAAGAACAAAAACCTTTGTGGATTTATGACGAGATAAATCCTGGCTTTGCCTGGATGTGAACCTGTTGTGGTTGGGGGGGAGGGGGAGGGGGAGGGTGGTGGTGGCTGTTCTACAGTACACTGGGCCAGAATAAAGCCATAGCATCCTATGCACACAGTCAACCAACAGTAAAGAGTGGCACCTAGTGACCAAAGAGGGTCTTAACCCTTCTAGGGGGAAAGCAGGAGAGTAAACAGCTCTGCTTTATTCAAGCATGATCTGTGGAAAGGTGGAGCCAGTCTTTCCGGTGCCAGGAAGCCAGACCATAATAGGACAGTAGTCATATAAGAGCAACCATGCCATGGGACAGCTTCAAACAGGAAACCCAACCTTGCAAAGTAAGTCTGTGCAAGTTACTAGTCCATTTGCTTGGATACACAGGAGGCCAACTGAGGTGGTTGCAGAAGGGCACCCACTTCCATCTACCTATGTGCCTCAGCTGCTCCTTCTACTCCTTGGATTGAAAAAGGAAGAGTGGGATAGAGCAAAAGAAGTGTGGAGGAGACACTCTAGCCCTCCACTCTCTTCTCCTCCTCCACACTTCTTCTGCCCTGTCTCCCTCTTCCTTTTCCAATCCAGGAAATGGGAGCAGCAGAATCTGGCACATCACCCAGTAAAGGGGGGGGGCAGCACTGGCCATGGTGTCTCAGGTACTGGGATGTCTTGGGCCGGCCCTGTCCACACACACACCTGTGTTACATATAGGCATATACTTGCCTTATACTTGGAGTCAGCCCCTTGATCCATTGAGCTCAGTGCTGCCCACACTGACTGGTAGTGACACTCCAGGGTGATTTCCAGTCTTGCCTGTAATCTCCAAGGATCAAACCTGGGACTTCCTGCATGCAAAAACAGGTACTCTGCCAGTATGCCAGTAAGTTCTAGCTCCCCCCTTTATTTATTTTTCACATTTTTTTATACCACCCTTCCTCCAAGGAGCTCAGAGTGGTGTACATATTTCCTCCCCTCCTTTTTGTCCTCACAACAACCCTGTGAGGTAGGTGGGGCTGAGAGATAGTGACTGGCCCAAGGTCACCCAGGAAGCTTTGTGGTTGAGCGGGGATTTGAACCTGGATCTTCCAGGTCTAAGTCACAACTTATGTGAGTTGCTTGGGGCATATTGTCAGTTTGAAGGAGGACAAAAAAAAATAGACTTAATTTTCTTCCAAAATATAAAGGATTCCCTGCCTGGTGATTCTTCCTCACCATAGGTGACTTTGTGTGTGACTATTGTGGAAAAAGGTCGTGTTCTCTTAAGGTCAGAAGCCCAAGCTGCCACCTCCTTCTCCCTTGACATTTCATACACAAAAACAAGGAGATGCTTGCAATGCAACGTGCCAATTTTCATATTAAGGATCGCTTGGCAAGCCCCAACCCCCTCATTACACATTGCCGAAGCTTTTAACTACCTGCTGTGTGCTATATTCATGTACCCTGTAATAGTCTTTTCCACGATGATTTGCAGCCAAATGGATGTTTGTTCTTGTTTTAAAATATACTAGAAAAAAACTTAATTGTCCTAAAATAAGTTATTGGCAGTTCGAAACAAACCTCAGCAGTTGAAGTGTGCAAAATGGCAGGTTGTGCGCTGCATGGCGCCTTAGTGTTCATGTGCACGTACTTAGTGTCCATGCGCATGTGTTACAGGCATATGTGCTAAAGACAAGATGCATCCATTCTGCTTTCCGAGATTTACTGTAACTTCCAGAGAACAGGGAGGCGGCTGAGCCTTGAAGAATGACACCTATAGCGGCAACTTGTACTAAAAAAATGTAATAAGGCATCGCCAACAGGCAAAAACCAGGGGCAGAGATTTATCAGGGAAAAGTAACCTAAAACAATTCTTACAGTATTTATATCCTGCCTTTCTTCCACCATAGAGCTGAGCTCATGATATGCAAGGGGTTTTGAGGCAGTTACTTATCCAGGCACTGGCCAGATCTAGACCTGATAAGCTTCACCAAAGGGACTGCATCATGTCCCCTTAAACCATGCCTCAGAAACAAATAGGAGCTGCTAAATAGGATTCCTTGTTTCCATCCTGAAACACAAGCATACATACAGAGCCTCAGATTGTATGAATAAAGCTTGCTTGGCCTTATCCACAGGGTGATGTTGTGGAGATATTGCACACCTTTTTCCACTTCTGACAAGAGTTTATACCTTAGCGTGAAGCACATCAGTTAGTTTTCAGGGTGCATATGAAACATACATTCATGCGCATGCAGGAAATAGCAATCCACTCCTATAGCAATGATGGGCTAACGTTCTCTTGGGTGAGAAATGTACACATCCCTATTGACCAAATCCTCTTCAGAACAAATCTCACAGTTCAGCATTTGCTAGAAGTAGCCTTACCATAGTCCCGGTTCTGGCCGGGACAATCACAGTTTGGGAGCCCAATCCCAGGCTCCCCGGCCGGTCTCGGTCATTGTCCCAGCCAGCTGGGACTTGCCCCCGGCTGTGCGAGGCTGCAAGCACTTTGAAAATGTCCAAGTTCACTCGGACGTTTTCAAAGAGCTTCCAGCCTCGTTGCGTACTTGCGTGAGAGAGCTTGTTTCTGAGAGCTTCCAGTTTCGGAGAGCTTCCAGCTTCGCTGGGGCAAAGTCCTCACCCCTGGCCATGCCCCCAATCCCAGCCGTGTCCCAGCCGTTATCGCTTCTGCCCCCCCCCTGAATCGGGGGGATCTGGTAAGGCTAGCTAGAAGCATCTTTCCTAAGCCGTAATTCATCCCATCAGCAACAACTTCTGAGTTCAGTGTTTCTCCAGGAAAAGTCCCAGCAGTGCCCCAGCTGGTCGTCTTGCCGCGTCTAGACAATGTGGTCACTTTTGTTACACTGTGTATCCCCTATGATTCCGGATATAAATCTAGATACACCTCCAGCTATTGCAGGCCTGAGGAAGTCACTCTCGTTGCTTTAAACACGAGTGATGGAAGGCTTGCACGGAGCACGCAGGAGGGAAAGGAACCTAACGGGGTAAAATCAACTTGTCGAACTTGTGCCTTTAGAAGGAGCCGGAAGTACGGCCAGGCCTCGTTGCCATGGCAGCTCCCTTTCCCATCGCTGCTGCAAGGGAGTCTCCCTGTCTTTTTGCCTTCAGGCTGCGTCCCCTGGACCTGGAGTTCATGAGGCGGCTCAGCAAGATCACCAATGTGGTGCCCGTGATTGCCAAAGCAGACACCCTCACCCTTGAGGAGCGGGCAGAGTTCAAACAGAGGGTAAGCCTATCACGGGAGTGATGCAGCTCCTGCAATGGAATCGGACTGCTGCTGTGGGGCACTCCCCCCCCCAAACACACACTCCTTGCTCGAAAGGTTGCCCAAAATGACTCTCCAGCTTTTTTTTTCTTGCAGCAGAAGTTGATCTTGGGCCAGTTGATCTAAAGCTGGGTGCCACTTGGTAGGTCGACTCTGCATGGTGTAGTTTTTCCCCCATCTTCAAGGGTTGGCAGGCCTGTGAAATCTCGGGTCTTTAGATGCACCCAACCTGGCAACCCAGGCTGGCTGCAGGAATGGTAGCTGGGCTTTCCCTGGACCATGGAACCCTGGTCCATTGCCATGGAGGCCTCGTGCATCTCTTATATTAAACACTGAGCTGAGAAGAAGGCACCTCGGAGTAAGGTGTGGGCCTCATTCACACAAATGTCAGATAAGCAAAAAGAGCTATACGTACATATAAAACGTAGCAGGCCAGGGGGCAGGCAAGGATAGAATTTTCTCCCTGGTATCTCGTTTTGCATGTGGAGGAGCAGTAGTAGTAGTAGTACCAGTACCAGGTTGCTGAAGGCCCTGGGTCCAGTTTCCCTGCCCCAGGTTATTAGCAACTACAGCAGGCAGCTCCTCCCACTCTCCCCATCAGTGAATTGGGGGGACGGGACTGCGGCTGTTGAAGGGTTTGAGGGAGGGCAGCCCGGCTAAATAGACCCTCTAATTGGTGCAGGCTGCCAGCCAGTGCATGGCCTGGCCAGCCTCTGATGCTTCCCTGGGAGAAAGTTTTATATACAGAGAAGCACTTAATTGGGCAATTCCTCCATTTGAAATCTGAAGTGGTGCAGTCCAGAAACAGGTTTGGCATCACTTCTGCCAGTGTTCAAATTACAGAGGGTCGGGGGCAGCTCAGCCTTGTCAACGTTTCTGCAAACCTCTTTAGCTATTGTCCTTAAGAGGCTTCTGGGGGGGGGGGCAAGGGCTTAAATTGGGTGGGCTTCTGGATTTCAGTAAGGACCCCCACCTTTCCCCTCATCATTTGAGCACATGTGCTTGTGTGAACTAGGACAATGGATGGGAAATCCTGCGCCTTGTGGCCTGTTCACATATTTTACAACGTTCTCTGCTTTGTTTGTAACGTTCCCGAGAGCGGTTAACTACCTACTTCTCCTTACAGGCGAGTCTGTGCTCTTTTCATAGTTACCTTCTTGCCCCTCCTCCAAGGAGCTCAGGGCAGCGCATGTGGTCTCCTACCCACCATGTTGACCCTTGTTGCAACAACCCTGTCAGGTAGGTTAGACTGAGCACTGGCGTCACTGCAGGGGGGGGCGGAGCTCTAAGTTCCGCTGCGGTCAGACCCTCCGTTACACGGGAGCACGAAGCGCCCCTGCCCCCTCGCCTTCGGAGCCATTCAAGTCATGTGTTGCTTTCACTGACTTGAATGGCTCCAAAGGCGAGGGGGCGGGGGCGCTTTGTGCTCCCGTGTAACGGAGGGTCTAACTGTGGCGGAACTTAGAGCTTCGCCCTCCCTGCAGTGACGCCAGTGAGACTGAGAGATGGTGCCTGGCCCAAGATCACCTAGTGACTTTCATGGCTGAAGGGGGATTTGAATGCTGATCTTCCCACTCCAACACTCGAACCATATCATCACACTGGCTTTCCAAGCCACCAACGGACTCCTGCTTCTCTGGCCTTGATGCTAATTACTTTATCTCTGCAGATCCAGAAAGACTTGAAGGCCCATGGAATCCATGTTTACCCCCAGGAGGACTTTGACGATGACCCAGATGATAGGATCTTGAATAACAAAATCCGGGTGAGTGGCACAAATTGGACAAGAGAGGAATTTTCTGAGGGTAGCCAGGTAGAAGTCGGGTTGGGTCAAAAGTACGTGCTGTTTTTCATGAACATTATTTTGGCAGCATTGCTCCCCCTCCTCCCTCCAGACACTCAGTCATATCTCTTGGTGATTGTTTTGTGATTATTTCAAGAGTATTTGCCAATTCAGAAAGCTTTGCCCACACACACAAATTGATTCCGTTGTCCCCAATGATGCCATCACACAGCCCAATTTGATTGTCTGTGCAGCACTTTACATACGTTCTTTCACTATGTGATTCTTGATTGGCTGGGCTTGTCCATGCCACTCCCCCAACCCAGTGGCATGCAAGTGGGTTAGCCATGCATCTGCCACTCCTTCTCTAGCATGCTGGATTCTAACAGGACGAGGGAAAGGGAGCAAAAGTGTGGAGGAGAGGAGAGCGGTAGGCTAAAGTCTCCCTTGCCCTATACCAGTGATGGCGAACCATTTGGGCTTGGTGTGTCAAAATTTTTGAAAATGCCTAACTTGACTCTGCTGGTGTGTCCGTCCCTCCCCCCCCCATAACTTGTAATAGTACTTTGACTATTGCTACTTTTAATAGTAATTTTGAATTGAACGGAACTGAAAACAACTATAGAACACATTGCATTTTATTTAACCTCAATTAGAGTCTTTTTTGTTGCTGAGTTTTACTGGATAATAATTTGAAAGAGGTCTGCCAAAATCTCTGCCCTAAACATTCAAGACAAACCTGTAAAACTTTTGCGAAAATGTAAGGTGTGTCGTCGGGGCCTTGGGGGAAACGCTGGCGTGTCACCCAAAATGACCTCGCGTGTCACCTGTGACACGCGTGTCATAGGTTTGCCATCACGGCCCTATACTCTCCTCCAGACCAGAGTTCCTCTTCCACATGCTTCCTTTTCAAATCCAAGGAGAAGTTGTGAAGGTAAATGGGTGAACAGAGGTGGGCATCCCTGCACCAATTTTCCTTGCGCAACCTCAGCCTCATTAACTGGCCGGGCTTGGGGGGAAAAATGTCACTGAAACAGAAGCAAATAGTTGGGAAAAAAATAGCAGCAAATGGGGTCTGAAAAGGTGAACATTCTCACAGGTAAGGTAATCTTGAGGAACTATCCCACTCCCAGAAATTGTGTGTTAAAATGAAAAGTGACACAAGAGAACTTCGTTACTGAGAAGCAAAGTAGATGCTTTTGCAAGGGAAAGGCCCCAGGTTAGACTTTTGTTGAACCTCTGCACCCTCCACAAAACACCACTAGTGTACATGTGTGATAATGTTAGGAATACTGTACTGATTTCCCTTCATGACCCCACTGATCTGTGCCAGGGGGGATTAGTGTCAGCCATAAATTCTGCAGCCACCCTGTCAAAAAAGGGAAAATGGCATCTGTATCAAAAGGATGCATGATGCATCCAGTTTAAGTGCTGCAGTGCAAAACGGGGTCATGGGGTCATGCCCTTAACAGAGGGGAGGGTCAACTGCGTGGCATGCCCTGGACTAGCTCTCTCTCTCTCTCTCTCCACAGGAGAAAATCCCTTTTGCAGTGGTCGGAGCAGACAAGGAGCACCAGGCGAACGGGAAGAAAGTCCTGGGTCGCAAGACCAAGTGGGGGATCATTGAAGGTAACTTCACTGCAGGACATTACCACATCTGTAAAACCTCCCTAGTGAGGCTCTGCACACTGTTCTGGAGAGGAGGAGGCTAAAGAAGGGCTGCTATCTTCAGCACCTGCAGAGCACCACCTTTCACTCTGTCTACCTTCCCTGCCATGCATTCCACACTGACAGCTGATCTCAGCTCGTCCCGGGGCCAGGATAGTCCTGCCACTCCCACGTAGAAAAAGGCAACTGGCCAAAGGTTGGGGGAGCAGTGCATGGGCAAATGAGAATCTGGCAATCAGAGAGGAGAAGGTGGGGGCTCCTTTTTCTGCCTCTAGCAAATCAGATGGATGCTCCTGCGCCCATGTGACTCAAGGGACGGCAGCATTCCAATCTTACTGGCCTGGATCATGACTGGAGGAGTCCCTCCGGAGGGGGGGGGGTTTCTCTGAAGCACTGGAGTTGTAGGGTGCATTGTGCATGGGGTTGTGCCCACCCCAGATCTGTAGGTTGGTTGCATGTGTGAATTACCGACGTGATGAGTGTGGGCAGGCAGTGTGCTCGAGGCAGTGCTCTTGTCCAGCTCCCAGTCAATTTAGGAGAGCTTATGAAGGAGAATATCCTGGCGAACTATGCTCTGCATGTGTGTGATTGTGAGAGAGATGAAGGGGTTGTGCTACGATCTAGCAGACAGCTGCCCACAGGGAAGATTTAAGTGGACACTATAGCAGGGGTCCCCAAATGTTCAGCTGCCAGGACCACGTTACTCAGTCTTGCCATTACGGTGGCCAGAGCTGGATCAACTGTAGAAAAATTATTTATTTATTTATTTACAGTATTTCTATCCTGCCTTTCTCCCCGAAGGGAAAATAATACACACATTTTTTACACAACTCTAAGAATTTTCACAATAGGAGAAAAATATTTGCAACTTATTTTAAAGCACACACCAAGAGGAAATGACACCTGTTCCACACCTGGCTAGCTTATTCGACAGCTAGAAAGAAACAGAAAAACCAGATAAGTTTCCTAGCAGCTGTGCAGAAAGGGAAAAAAAAATGGGGAAAACTCCCAAATAAGAAAGCTTGCATATTTAGGTTTCTTGACCAGAAATTCTCAACTCCCCATCTGACCCTAGAACTCCAACAAGACTATGACATGTTAATTGAAAATAGTGCTTTGTTGAATGCTCAGTAATTAATCCATCCTTGAATTGGCTGCGGGACAAGCGGCTTGTGGTTAACCCATAATGCTAGTGATTCCTCATGAGAAAGAGAAAAGATCTGAGAATAACAGATGACTGGAATCCACTTTACCGAGTAAGGTAAACACGCAGAGAATTGCCCAGGTAGCAGACTGGTCTCCTCAAGATTCCGCAGCAGACGGCTTGTCCTGCCAGCCCTCCCCAGTGAAAACAGCAGGCCAGACCCGGGGGGGGGGGCATTTAGCAGCCACCTATCCCCGCAGCAGCCATAGACCTCTCTCACCAGAACCCCAAAAGCCCTTCCTCCTCCTGCTGCTGGCAGGCACCACCATCCTCCTCCTCCTCTTGCTGGCTCCTGTTCCAGTGAGGAGATGCAAGGAAAGGCCACTGCTCTGCCTTGCTGCAGCTGAGAGGTGGTGGGAGGCAGTTCTTGCCTTCTCAGCAGCCAGGGGATTTGTTGCTGCTGCTGCTGCTGCTGCTGCTTGCTGCCAGCGCCGCTCCTTGTGAGCCTTGTGCCATGGGTCTGCTGCAGCCCACACAGGCACATCCTTCCCTTTCCACACTTGGTTGTCCCAAATTGTTCTGCCTGGCTGGAAAGCAGCTCCTCTCCTCTAGCCTGCCAGAAGAAAGCTACTCTTTGGTAGGCTTACCAGATCTCCAACCGGGACAGAGTGCTAGACCTTTAGGAGAAGGAATGTGGGCAGGTGTAGCTTGTTAAACCTTAGAGCACAATCCTAGGAATGTGGGCAGGTGTAGCTTGTTAAACCTTAGAGCACAATCCTAGGAATGTGGGCAGGTGTAGCTTGTTAAATCTTAGAGCACAATCCTAGGCAATCCTCCCATTGTGTTCAGTGGGGCTTGCTTCTGAGTAGACATGCCTAGGATTGTGCTCTAAGGTTTAACAAGCTACACCTGCCCACATTCCTTCTCCTAAAGGTCTAGCACTCTGTCCCGGTTGGAGATCTGGTAAGCCTAACTCTTTGGGAACCTACTCAGGCCAAACAACCAGGCCGGGCGTCCAATTGGTCCAATCCCAGGCACAACGGGTTTTTTTTTGGGGTGGTGGTGGAACTTGGTAACTAACCCCTCCCCTGCAAAAGGCTAGCCCTGGCCGACACAGGCTCTTTTAAAAAAAAACAAATGATTTCAGGAGTGCACATAATTTACAGTGTTATTGAGCTCAGTGAACCGGTCAAAATGTTTTGGAGGAATGGATGTGGTTCATGGGCCATAGTCTGGGGACCCTTGCCCTGGACCCTTGCTAGAGTTTCAGACAGCCCCAGGGTTGAATGCAGCTGGGACAGGAGCTTCTCTGTTTATCTTCTCTGTCACTTTCTTCCTTCACCCAGTTCCTAGGGCAGTGGTGGCCAACCTTTCACCATGAATGCTGGCCCTTTAAATGGTTGCATAGGTGAGGGCATTTCAGCAGGTGCAGCTGCTTTAGCAGCACCATCAGCACTTGCAGCTGCAAAGATTCTGCCTTCTACCCAACTCTTAAGAGCACAGAAGCCCTAATGGTGGAAGGTTGGCCACCCCTGTCCTAGGGCATATCCCACAGTTGTGCTGCTCAGCTGTTGTGGCCTACTTGGGGTATAATCTGGTGCCCTGAGTCACCTCCTGTTTCACATCTAGGAGTGCCCATATTTTTTCCTGTTGTTCCCCCCTGCAGGGCTTGTAGACAGGAATTTGCTGCCCCCTAGCGTTCAGCGGCCTCCTTGCAAAAAAAATTATCTTCTGCAGGACATGTATCTTATATTATAAGCAAAAACATGTATGTACTCTGTTTTAACCAAAAAACAAAACAAAAGTTCACAAAGCTGTCTATATAGCAAAAGAAATGGCTCCTAGTCACAATCTAAAAAGAAGACACCAAAGTGAAACCAAAGAACAGCCCTGGGGGAACGCATCTGTACTTACTGGGACGAAGAGGGACAGTTGCTCTCCTCCTCCTGCTAACTATAAGAAAGCAACCACTTTAAAAGATGCCCCTTTGCCCAGTGAGCATGGGTGTATCTTGGAAACTCAGTCCTTTCTAAGCATTGCATGTGGTCTTCCAATTAAACCCAAAGCCCAACTGACTATTTTGCAACGGAAATGAGTGTGAAAACCAAGGTTGCTCCTGAACACAGTGGCATAGCTGTGGGGCCCTCTTCCTCGTGACACCCCCGGAAGTGACATCACATGGGGCGAAAGACTTGAAGCGCTTTTTTAGCACTAGAGTTGGGGACGCAGCTGGAGTTTCTGTCAACCCCCCACCCCTCTGGCTTGGCACCGTCCGCCACTGGGGTGTGTGACAGAAGCCGCAGGGGGTGCCAAGCCAGGGTGTGTGTGACAGAAGCTCCAGCAGCCCTCCTCTACTCTAGCGTAATACAGCAAAGCCCTAATCTAGCGCCGAACAGCTGATCGGCACTGGGAATTTAAACCCCAGCGCCGATCAGCTGTTGGGCGCTAGATTAGCACTTTGATGTCTAGTGCCCAACAGCTGTTCCAGCGCTACAGTAGAGGGGGGCAACCGAGGGCTGGGGGGCAACCACAGAGCACCCTCTCAGGCAGCGGAGCCTGGAGCGGCCTGCACCAGCTGCTTCGCGGTTGCTATGCTACTACCTGAACAACTGCAAAATGCTGATGGGTGTGTGTGTGCAGGCTGCAATTTGCAGAAAAGGGGTCAGATGGGTATGCGCTTAACCTTCTTTCCTCCTGCTGGTTTTCCCCTGCAGTTTCCTCTCTACCACCACCCTCAGCCGCTCTTCACTCTTCCCTACAGTGTGGTAAACTTGCGCCTGAAACTTCAGCAGAGGGAGAGGGCTGCAGGGAGAGGTGGTTGGCCAGAAAAGAGTTAAGTGCCCTCATCCGCCTGCCACTTCTTTTCTGCAAGTCGCAAGTCGCACCCTGGCCCCCTGCTGCCTTGCAGCTGTTTGCTGTTGACCCAGGTCTGCTGCCAAACATCTGTTTGAGCTTCAGAGCCAATGAAGAGATGACTTTCAAAGGGAATTGGATACATCCACAGAGGAGCACAGGAAGGGCCTATCAGTGGCTACTATTATACAGTGGAATCTCCAGCTTCAGAGGCAATATTACCTCTGAATGCCAACTGTTGGGAGGGGGGGGGGAGACGACGCAAAGGCCATTGTCCTGCATCTGGGTTCCTCCAGAACATCTTGCGAACAGAAGGCTGGATTAGATAGGCCTTTGGTCTGATCCACGAGGGGCTTTCTTATGTTTTTACAAACAAAAGAGGATGCCAAGGCCGTTGTCATGGTCTACTTGGCTCTGTCCGTCCTTTTATTATTCCTGACACGTTTCCCTAGCTGTAGCAGAAGATGCTATGCAAATATCCCACTCCCATCGCTGTCCCTTGTGTTCTTATCTTTCAGTGGAGAATCCAGCCCACTGTGAGTTTCCTTTGCTGCGGGACCTCTTAATCAGGTGAGCTGTGGGCTTAGCCCTCCAAGGGGGAATAGACTTCAGGCCTAACTGCACGTTACATGCAGTTCATTTTAATGCAGCACGTTCATCAGGACTGTCTGGCTCTCTTTCTAAAGAAGATGAAGCCATGGGGCCCCCAAGCTGGGTTGGGGCCGTGGGGAGGGTGGAGATGTGCTTTCCCATGTGCTGTTTTTCCTGATGAAAATCCACCCCAAAGCTGGGCACATAGCAGTTGGGGGTGGTGATTTTCAGCAGGGAAAGAGTGCAAGCAGCCAGCGGAAGAGGGTCAACCTTTCTGCCTTCTGTGCTGCATTTTGCTTAGCAAGTCAGTCCTAAACCTACTACATTCGAGTGCATTTAATATCATGTGCCGTTTGCCCTGGAAAAATCTTAACAATTTCATGTGGATGCGGCACGGGGGGGGGGGGGGGGAACAGGACGGTGTCATGAACTGGTGAAGATGTTGAGGGTGATTTTTGGAATCCAGAGCTTTGCACAGTTACTCCTCTGCTCTCTCCAAGTGGCAAACATTTACTCAGGGTATGTATGCTGCAGAGGAAGTTGCTCCAGGCCTAGAAAGAGCAAAATGATGTTTTTTTTACATAGCTGCTCATTGTATTCTTCTTATTATTACTTAGGATATCTGTATACTGCTTTTTAACAAAAGAACATTCTCAAAGCAGTTTACGTAGCAAAAGAAGCAGCCAAAGCATCTCGCAATCTAAGGGGAAGACACCAACTGCAGCCACTGGGAGGGAGGGACACTGTGCTGGACTGAATAGGGATAGTTGCTCTCCCCTTGCTCAAAATAATAGAGCCGCCACTTTCAAAGGTTCGCAGTGGTTTGTCTCAGCAACCACAGCGGCACCGAAACAACCATCTTTTCTCAGCGCCCATAAGGGAAGGAGTCTGTGGACCAGGAGCAACACCATCTTTTGGGCAAGGAAAGAAAATTTGGGCCAGGTGGTGGGGTATGAAGAGGAGGCAGCAGTCAGATGCCAGGGGTGGGCTGGTGGGTGGATCAATTCAAAATGCTTCCTTGTCAAGCTGCTCCAACTCCCCCCCCCCCCTGCTGATGTCCCCTTTTGCCAGGTCCCACCTTCAGGACCTCAAAGACATTACCCACAACGTCCATTATGAGCGCTATCGAGTGCACCGCCTCAACGAGAGCAACCGGCTGGCCAAGGGCAGCGAGCGACTGGCACTGAGCTCCGTCAACGGGGAGCCCGAGAGTCACCTTTGAACTGAAGGGACAGCATGGCTTTCTCCTGCCCCCTCCTCGCCTCATCCCCCTCTTCCCTCATAGTTTCTGTGAACTGATATTTGCCAGAGCAGAATTCTTGAGAGACCTCCCGTTCCCTGACCTCTGAGCATAAGTAGCATCTCTGACTTTGAAATCCCAGCCCAGATGCTGGCACCGCCCCCTCCATCCGTCTTCCTTGCATGCCTCAGGGCAGAGGGACGCTGGGAGGACAGGACGTCTCCTGCGTCGCATCTCTTGGCATCTCACTACAGTTGTTGTCCTTGGCATAGACGTGGTTTTCCGAATCTCAGCCAAGCATCTGACTCCAGGAAGACCTGCTTGCTGCCTCTGTAGGTTGCGCCCCATTCCCAGAGCTAGGGCATCGGCCCAAGTACTTGGCCTGGCCCCCCACTATCCAGGTCGTGTGCCCTTGTAAGTGTCAAAGTCCCATTTCCTAAGCTAATCCCTTAGCCCACCCTTCCACATTTCATGTCTGCCCTCTTGCCAAATGTGGGTGGAACTGAGACAGCCCCCCATCCTGCATACTGGACAGAGGGGAGGGATAGCAGGAAGCCATCAAAAAATCTGTGTTGCATGAAAGGTTAAGCCCATAATCTCTAAGAGCAAAGAGGGAGCCCTGTTCCCATTTCATATTCTCCCAGGTGGGGACTATAGCAACTGTGATAGTCCACTCCAGTACTGCATCAAAGACCTTTTTTTTTTTTTTTTTACAAAGCCTCAGCCTCTAGCATTCCTGTGGGACTTGGACTGTCTTGTAGAAATTCCCTCCATGGTTTGCAAGGATTCAAGGTGAGGGACTTCTGGGAGAGGGACAGCCAAAGCAGAAGAGCCCACATTGACCTGTGCTATTAAAGCAGCTGCCCTGAGACTGCAGCAAAGCTTGATTTGTGCCTCTCTTGCCCCAAAGAGGAGTGGGACCTGGGCTGGGAGAAGAAGCCCAGGCACAAGCAGCATTCTTGATACAGGAGCAATACAGAAAGCTGCTCTGTCTCCAGGAAGCAGGTCAGCTGCTCGGCTTCAGATTTCATCCTATTATATTTGATGCTCCTCCTGAGCAGAGAGCAGTCGGGCTGGTTCTGTGTCTCCAGTTGAACACATTAAAGAGTGACTTAGAGGTTTCATGGCCTGGTGTGTTTTTAATCCTGCTTGAGAGTAGAGCAGGGCAGGGAGAGGGGCTCTGGTGAGGCAGGGTCAGGGAAAGAGGGGGAAAAGATGAAGCCACATCGCAAACATCATAGGGAAGCTACTGAAAGCCCTTTCCCTCCAAGATTTCACAAATGAAAGTAGAGACTCACCTGTAACACTGCCAGTTGTCATACCAAGGATCACAGACTCGTACAGTTACACATTACGGAAGGCTCTGCTATGGTGCTGGTAAATCGCATTTACTCTGCAATTGCCTCCAATTAAAAAACCCAGGAGCGTTTGCTTTCTTGGTTAAAGATATACTAGGAAAACATAAACAAGATGACTGACACATTTATTGTAGTGTAATATGTGTAAGCTTTTGTGAACTAATGCTGCTATACTCATGTGTTGTATGTGTGATACACAAACACACACACATCAGTGTACTGAGGATTTCACTTCTCTTAAGTGAAACCCTGAGTACACTGGTGTGTGTGTGTGTGTGTGTGTGTGTGTGTGTGTGTGTGTGTGTGTGTGTGTGTGTGTGTGTGAGACACATACAACACATGAGTATCAAGATTGTTTTTTAAACAGCAGCATCATGTGCAAGAGGAAAAGCAACATGGCTGGTTCTGATAACAGGCTTAAAAGTATACCAGAAGGACAGTTCACAATTGGTGATAACCTCCTAGGAATGCTCAGTTAACTGTAATGTGATTAAAAACCACTGTCGCCATTGAGACCCATAAAGAGGCTGCCGAGCCTCATTATCGACTCAGCTGTTTCTCCATCTCAATTCCCTTTGAAGCTTTTCAGTGGAAGAATTGTCACTTTAAGATCTTCAGCAGAATGTTCTGAGACAATTGTCATAGTTACAAGGCACAATAATAGCTTATCAACCACTCAGCACATACCCAAGCAGCTGCAGCCTGTGGAATGGCAGGCTGTGTACTGTACGGAAACGTAGAGCACATGCGCAGTCATGGAGTCGAGAGATGATGCTTCTGCTTCTCACTCTTAAGATTTAACTTGCAAAGACCCTTGGGAAGGAGCTGGACCCAAAAGCACAACACTAACAACATGACACTAAACACTTTAACAAGGCATTGTTGACATCTACCTTCCAGCGATGCCTGTTCTCACTGGCATCGCTGACAGCTGCCCCCGTAGATGGTTGTCTACAGTAGTAGGCAGGTTGTCTACAGTAGTAGAGGAGTTGTCTACAGGTTGTCTACAGTAGTAGAGGAGAACGGACTTGACAACTCTACAGAGATGGATTTTGCTGTTGCCTTTCTGAAGAGAGATGGGTATGATTGCCTTTTATCTCTTGTGCTTTTTCCCCATTTATGCATCTATGTATTTGCAACAGAACTCCTAACAGATTCATCAACTGCAAATGTGTACAATGACATTTTGTTTCCACTCATGTAACCAAGTTGGCAAACTCCATATTCCAACAAAATGGCATAACTCCTCTTCCTGCCCCCCAGCAATGAGTTTTGCCATCATTAATATGATGGCTTTTTCCCTTCTAATTAGTGTTTCTGTTGAAAGATGCTTATCAAACTAACAGTATCATCCCAACACAAAAGTCCCTGAAATCTGTTCACTGCCTGTTTTACTTTTCCTACGCAGCTGAGAACATCCACCTAGACTCAGTCTCTCTAGTGACTCAAGTTCATAACCTGTCATTGCATTGCAAACCATTTGCCAGTAGGTTCCAACCACCTATAGAGAAAGTCATCTTGCTGCAGCATCTGTACCGAACAGTTCCCATCGTTCGGAGTCTAATCCCAACAGCCTCCAGTTCACAACATCAAGTTGACACTGACTTCCAGATATTTTCAGAGCAAACTAAGGCTTAGCTGAAACAGTTTCTCACTTCATGTTGATTTTTGTGAATGTTAAAAAGCATTTCATAGTCCTGACCATTGTAGGCATTAATTGTGAATCAATATTCACAATTTTTCAATAATACTCTTCTGTATCATTTTCCTTTTTCTTCTTTGCCCTCACTGTCCTTGGTCTTCCTTTTCCCTCACTCCCGTTTTACTGCATTGCCTGTGGCAAACTATGCAATTTGTGGTCATGAGTCATTTCTTGTGATGGACTTGCTCAGAAACAAAATCACATAGGGCCCCACAGTCAATTGGATTAAACAGCAGTGTAAGCAAATGAGGTTCAGGGCAGTGAGGACAAAGGAGAAGAAGGAAAGTTATGTCAAGGCAGCACCTACCCCAGGCGCTCCGTCAAGGGCGCAATTTTACCAGTGTTTGAGCCCCCAAATTGTGGCAGGAGGCTCAGCACAGTGGGGAGAGCTGCAGCACGCGAAAGCCGTATGCTGGGGAAAGCCCTCCCACTCACCTCTGGCCTCTAAAGCTGGGGACACACCAGCTGCGATGCGGTGTGTTGCGTAGAGCATCGTCCATGCGCAGCTGGAAAAAATGACATGTCTTCTCTTTTACCACAGGATGTGGTGATGGCATCTGGCCTAGATGCCTTTAAAAGGGGTTTGGACAGATTCATTTTGGACAGCCTTTAAAAGGGGTTTGGACAGATTCATGGAGGAAAAGACCATCACAGGTTACAAGCCATAAGCAACCTCCTGGTTTTAGAAGTGGGTTTTCTCTGTGCCAGGTGCAAGGGAGTGGCGACTGGACACAGGTATCTTGTTGTCTTGTGTGCTCCCTGAGGCATCTGGTGGGGCCACTGTGTGACACAGGAAGCTGGACTAGATGGGCTTTTGGCCTGATCCAGCAGGGCTCTTCTTATGTTCTTATGTTTACAGGCTCGCAATGCAACTCAGGAGAGCTGCGTTGCGGTGCGAGCAAAGTTCAACAAATTGAACTTGGGCCACGTTCAGCCAATCAGAGGCAGTGTTCATTGCTGTGGGAGCAACGCATTTGCCAATCAGACTCAAGTCTGAAAAGACTTGAGTCTGATTGGCTAAAAGAGAGCAGGGGGTGGGGCAGAACGTCTTACCCTTCTTCCCTGCAGCTTCCTTCGGTGGAGACAGGGTGCATTGCAGTGCATTGTGGTGCACGTCGGCTACTCTCACAACGCACTGGGGACGCAACACACCCCGACACAGGCGGTGTGTCCCAGGCTTTACTGATATGTGGAGGCACGTTGGGTGCTCCATGAGTGGGTGGTGATGTCATCACCACTCACTTCCAGGTTCAGAGTGCCTGCTGCCTTGCGCAGGGCGCCCTTCAGCCACGTTTCGCCTCTGTGTCAAGGGTTTATAGCCAGAAAGATAAAAAGGTGATGAAAAACACTGAAAATACACAACTGTTCAGTGGGTGATTTTGGTGTAATTTCTTCAGCTGCATCAATTATGCTACTTTCAAAACAAGTATGAAATTAGAGAATGTTCCGCACATCCCTAGACTAAACATAAGTCAAACACTCCTTTCAGTTATCTCAAATCATCCCAATCATGCCACAAAACCAGGGCTGCAAACGCAGAGTTTTTCTGTTATGTGAAAAGTAATGCTTGGAAATCCCCCCCTTTTTTTTGTTAAGAGGATACACTTATGGCTCATGGATAAGCAAGGCTGGCATCCATGAAGGGGTGCCCACCTCCACCTGCCCATTCCCACCACTCCTTTCTCCAAGCCCTCCCACTCCCTGGATGCAAAAAGGAAGAAAGGAATAAAGTGGATAAGAGAAGAGTGGTGGGCTGGAGCCAGTCACACTCCAGCGCTATAGCCCACTTGCTCTTCTCCTCTGTATTTCCTCTGGTCCTCTCCCTCTTCGAATCCAGGAAGCAGGAGGAAATGGAATGGCAGCATTTGGTGCGTCACTTCAGGCTGCAGAAGGTCAGGAACTGGTCTGTAGATAAGTTTGAAAAGGTAGGGGCAGTGGAATGCCTGCTAATACCTCTTATAAGTGAGGGGGAGGGAGAGAGAGAATTTAAAAAACAGAAGTACAGCAATACCTTGACTTCCATCCATTTGACTTTCATCGCTTTGCTCTTTCAGCCGTTTTATAACCACATTTCAAATTTCGTCCACGGGCTTTTCTCTTTCGTTCGATTTCACCCAACCTTCCACGACGTTCATCAACTTTCTTATGTTTATTTTTCTTTTATGTCTGTTTATTTCGGTTTCTCACGTATTTGCATGTGTTATATAGTTCGTTATTTACGTTTCTCGCCAGCCAAAATAAATTTGCAAGCTAAATAAGGCTGTGCTTTGACATTCATCCATTTTTTTTTACTTTCATCCATGCTCTGGTCCCTAACCAGATGAAAGCGCAAGGCATTGCTGTAGATTAAATCAGGGAAAACAAGTGGGCACATGCTGCACGTTTTAACTAGTTCTGGCAATACCATGACCCCTGACTCTAGAGGCAACCAGGACTGACACAAGGGAAGAAAAGCTAATCTGACAAAAAGAAAAACATCACAGCACTGACTGTGGAGGCACTAGACCCAAGACCCAACATGGAGCCTGCCAAGAACAAGTTGCTAGAGCCAGAGAGATTACCGGTACCCAGTCTAGGAACCCAGTCCCTCCAGAGCCTGATTTCCCTAAGTGACCAGTCCTCACCCTCAGCACTGGTGCCCTCACACTCCTTAGTGGCTGCTTGCCACCACAGACAACATGCTAAGCAGGAGTTAACAGAGAGGCAAAGCAGTGCTTTGAGTCAAGAGGTCTACCCATTTAAGACTCCACCTAAGGAAGAGGGTGGAGCCTGGCAAAGTAGTCAAACCCAGGTGGACGCAAAGGGCTTAGCTGAACTTCAGACAAGTTGTCTGCTTGGAGCTAGCCAAAGTCCAGCAGCTTCAGCTTGGTCTTCTTTGCTAGACAATGCTACTTTGTCAGCAGCCTTGTTGTGCTCTGTGGGCTCTGGACAGGGCAGGTGTAAAGGAAGCTGGGTCTTTTGCAGTGTTTTCAAACCGGCACTTCCTTGGGTCAAAGTGCTCCACCAGACCTCACCTGTGGTGGAGCCACCCCTGCTTCCAGAATTTGGAAGAAAAGGGGCCTATGGGTATTTTGGAGGGTCAAAAGCCGGGTAGCACTTGGGGAGGTGACTCCTTGATCCCCCACCCCTCTCCTTGCCATCTTCAACAATGGTGCTTCGTCTGCCTCCTTTGCTCCTAGAGAAACTGGCCATTCCCATGCTGCCCGTGGTTTGAAAACAGTGGCAGGGGAAGGACTGACATAAAGGAAGTGATGGGGAGAAATGGGTGTGACTGGCTAGTTTGGAGGAGGAGAAGGCAGATGAAGTGCTGCTGCCAAAGATGGTGTGAAGCAGGAGAAGAGAAAGCTCTGGGTCAGGGCACACGTTGCACACCCAGAAATTTAAAAATAAAATGGGGGGGGGAGGCCAGGGGGCAGCATATCAGGACCCGTCCCAGGTGGTCAAAGGGCTTGGGCCAGGCCTGCATTGCACACCACTGCAAAACCAGCAAAAACAATAAATGCAAGTTGTTGGATGTGTTTCAAATTGATTGAAGATATTACATGTCTTCATAAAATGTCTTTTTAATAAAATGCAAGAAGTGCCAAAGCTTCATCCTCCAGTGCCTTTGCACACATTCACCACAAACCTAGAAGGAAGGAGCAAGTACAGTATGTTTCATACCATGCATCTGAGTAGGCTGCTGCATGTACTGTTTTCCTCATATCTAGAAACAGTATTTTGTCTAGCTTGTTTTAAATTAAACTGCAATTTCAAGGAAGGCACTAGGGATATTTGCAGACCATCATCCTCTCATGGTTATGTCCCTGGACTGACTGTTCCTAGTTTTATCTCTAAGAAGAGCCCCCAAATCATATGCCTTGTGACCTGTAGCTATGGAGACATCCACTCAGCCAGCCACAACATGATGACCAGGAGGGTGTGGTTACTTTTTAATACTTACTCCTTCTGTTAATCATCTACCTGCCTCTCCCACAGGTTCGCTGCTCCCAGCTAAGAGAAGCATGAAACCCAAGGCTTAAACATCCAAAGTTCACTCACTCACACATACATACATACACACACACACACACACCCTCCCTCTTGGTTGCTTGATGCCCTCCCTGTGCACACCTTACACATTAATCTTCCAAGAACCGCACACCTGCCTTGAGAGAGTTTGATCAGTGAGCTACCAAGAGGGTGAGACAGTACAGAAGGAATGCGGCGGTGGCCGTTTAAGTCCCATAGGGTGGATTGTCAGCTCGTATTTCCTTATAAGTGGAGCAAAGGCAGGGAAACTTCAGTCACCAGCCACTTTTGATTGGTGAATCATGGCCCAGTGTGTTTGCCCACACTTATCTCCAGGGTCCCTCCCCCTGGCAAAGAGGGAAGGCCAATCACATCCACTTTGCACAGGCGTTTCTGCATCTCAGGGCAGCACCCAAACTCGGTGCCACATTCACACTCACTGTTCCCAGTTCAACCGCCTCATTTCAGCTCCTCATCCCACACCAAGCTAAGCTCCCGCTTACCACTGCGTGGGAACGTGCTGGGCACCGTGGTTCCTCTGTGCAGGGGGCACCATGCCAACTCTCGAGCTAAATTTCCGCTCGCTGATCTCTCCGTTGGGGATTGTGCGGTTCCTGGAGATCTTCCTTTCCTGCACAGCCTTCAGCCTGGTGGCCGTCCATCATAGCTATGAGGACTCTAACGGCGTTTGGTGTATGTTTACATGGTGCTTTTGTTTCGTCATCTCCGTCTTCATTATTCTCCTGGAGTTCATTGGCTTGGGCCCATCACTGCCAATTTCCTGGCACGACTTCACCTCTGCGTTCTCCATGCTTGCTAGCCTCATGATCTTCACCACGTCCATTGTCTACCCATCCATCACCATATCAGAGAATTGCAACAGCTCCCACTGCAGCTACGAGGGTGCAGCCACTGCAATGTCTTGTTTCTGCTTCATCGCCTACGCCGTGGAAGTGGGGCTGACTCGAGCCAAGGCAGAAGAAGTCAGCAGCTTTCTGGCTACCGTTCCTGGCCTCCTGAAGGTGTTTGAGGCCTACGTGGCTTGTCTCATCTTCTCCTTGGTGGATTATAGGAAGTACTATTCATTTTATCCTGGTCTGCAGTGGTGCCTGGCTGTTTATTGCATCTGCTTCATTGTCACAATGTTCATTATAATCCTCACCATCGGACGTTGCCTCGCTTCCTTGCCCATCCCCTTGGAGAAGTCCCTGGTGGGCTTCAACGTCTTGGCAGTACTCATGTATCTAACAGCAGCCATTGTATGGCCTATATATTGCTTCAAAGACTTTCCCAATTGTAAGGGCAAGCCTGGCTTATGCATTCTGTGGAACAATTTGCTAGGGGTGACGTTCCTCACGTTCTTCAATCTCATTGCTTACATCGTAGACCTTGTATATTCCTCCAAAATGGTCTTTTTGACCACGCCGGCTTAGCCCGCTCTCCTGGAGCTGTTTGAGATTCAGTGTGTGTCCAGACTGCAGGGACAAAGACTGCTTCGACAGCTTCCCTGAGTGCTGTTCATTTGTGTGGGCTTTTGTTTTTTGGTTTGGCTCTTTCTCTTTTTGTACTCTTCTTTGCAATTTCTTTGCTCCTTGGGTTGGGATTGTGTGGTACTGTAGTAAGTGGGCACTGGGTCCTAAGAGAGCTGCCCCCAAGCCTCCAAAAATCACATGCACTTATTACAAAATGCATTGGAGAACATGCTCTGAGTTGCTCCAGGGAAAGGGGAAGATTCCAGAAAAACCTGCTCCCTAGTTCCTCTGCATCACTTACTGCTTTGAAAAGGCAGCTTTTCAGAGACAAGGAAGGGAGAAGTATTGTGACAAGGGGAAGGAAAGTGTAAGGACAAAAGAATGCGGGGCGGGTTGTGCAAAACATGGGCTGTGGCTCAGTGGAAAATGTGCATGCAGAAGGTTTCGGGTTCAACCCCTGGCATTGCCAGGGAGAGATGTGGCAGACACCTGCCTGAAGCCCTGAATAGTTGCTGCAGGTCAGTATTGACAAAACTAAGCTAGATGGACCAAGAGTCTTCCCACGTAGGCAGCTTCCCACATAGTAGGCCACTGGAGCAGAATCTTATCGCAGCTAAACATGGGACTTTGGCTTTGGCATTTGAAATGACTCTTTGTACTTAAGTGAGGACAGATAACCACCTTGCCACCCTTCCGCACCTGCTGAGATGCAAAATACTCTACTGCTTGGCAGGGAGGGTGGCAGGAATAATCCTCCAGGATTATTCTGCAATCTTCAGGAATTGGCATCCCTCTCTCCAGGCAGGCAATTGTGGAGATTTTAACAAGACCTCCAGGTGTTTCCTGTATTACCTCATGGGGGGGGGGGGAGAACCTCTCCAGGAATAGCTTCAGTCAGAGTTGGCAATCTTACTTGGCAAGGAGGATATAGGGAGCCCACCCAGGTACACAAACAACTCTTGACGTGGGCGCTCTCACCTCAGGGTTGCTTGGTCATCTGTATCACTCTCTCAAGCTGTAAGAGGCATCTGTGTCACTCTCTCAAGCATGGAAAAGCAAAGGAGACCTACGGTATGTTGAATACATATCAGGTGTAGATTTGAGGTAAAAATATGATGTCAAATGACCATGAGGCAGAATGTGGGGTAAAAATGGTAGAACGTGAGGTAAAATTGTGAGGTAAAACTGCTGGGCAGAGGGGGCAGCTTTGTTGTAAAGTGTTGAGGAGAATTTGTCTGTATGTAATCCTGTGGCAAATGGTGGTGTAAAATGGCTGGAGGGAGGGACGGCTATGTTGTAAAGTGTTGAGGAGAATTTGTCTATATATGTCAAGTACAATCATGTGGTAAAACAGTCATCTGAATCTGTATGGTAAAATGATGAGATAAAGTGGCTGTTGGGGGGGGCAATGGTGTTGTCAAGCATGGAGGAGAATTTGTCAGTATGTCAAGTACGATGGTGTGACACAATGAATGACTATCTGACAGCGCAGTCCTAACCAACTTTCCAGCGTTGGTACAGCCGCAATGCAGCCCCATGGTAAGGGAACAAATATTCCCTCACCTTGAAGAGGCCGCCATGACTGCCCCTGCACTGCAAAATGCAGTATGCGCCCTGTTGGCACGGCTAAACCAGCGCTGAAAAGTTGGTTAGGATTGCACTGTGAGTGTGTGTGGTAAGGTGGTGAGGTAAAATGGCTGGAGGAGGCAGCTGTGTTGTTAAGAATATTTATATACTGCTTTTCAACAAAAGTTGTTCACAAAGTGGTTTACATAGCAAAATAAGTCAACAAATGGTTCCCTGTCCCCAAAAGTCTATCTTAAAAAAAAAAAATACAGAAGAGACACCAGTAACAGCCACTGGAAAAGATGCCATGCTGGAGTGAAGAGGGACAGTTGCTCTCCCTCTGATAAATAGAAGAGGACACTACTTTAAAAGGTGCCTTTTTGCCCAGTTGGCAGGGGTGTTGTCAAGTGTTGAGCAGAATTTGTCAGTATGTCAACTTAAGTACAATTGTGTGGTAAAATTGTCATCTGAATCTGTGTGGTAAAATGGTGAGGTAAAAAAAACTGTCAAGCTTTAAGGAGAATTTTAGCACAATCCTATCCGATTGCTGCACTGGCAGAACAAAAGTTCCACTGGCGCGCGCTGTCACAAAAGCGCCATAGTGCTTTGCAACAGCACAGACGTTCGGCACGCCAGTGGAAAGGCTGGAGCCTTCTCGCACGTGCCAACAGTTGTTTGGAGGCCCGCAGGTAAGCCCATTCTGGGGGCAGGGCATGGAGGGGGCTAAATGGGGCAAGGGAAGGGCAGCACCAGGGGTGGGAGGAGCGCGGATCAGGCCTGGGAGGGGGTGCAATCGGCGACATGCACCGTATCCTAACCCCCTTCCCGGGCCTGATCCGTTGACAGATCAATGCAGACTTGCGCCAGCTATAGAGCTGGTGCAGGTCCAAGTTGACCCGTTGCACCTGCTGGAGCTTTCCCCATGGCAAGGGGACAAATGTCCCCTTATCCCCAGGAGACCTCTGGCATGCAAAACTCCCCCACGGGATGCAGCGCAGCCTGAACCGGCGCTGCTGTATCGCTGCAGGGGAGTTTAGGATTGGGCTGCCAGAGTGCAATCCTGTGATAATCAGATAACCATTTACCACATACTGTAATTGCACTTGATGTATAGATAAATTCTCCTCACCGTTTCACAACAAAACTACCCTCCGGGTGAGATAAATCACCTTCGGATAGTTTTGTTCTATTTATTTCTACCCCTCTTGTTTGTCGGGCCTCAACTAAAGAGCTTATGGAGTGGTTCCATGTGCAGGAAATGAGTGACCATTTGGGAAATGGATCCACTGTTTGTCTTCCTCTGAGGGACCATAAAGAAGCTGGATTTTTAGCATTTAAACAATGCTTTTTCCTTAAAAGTTGCAAACCTCATCGCATACTATGGCTGTCAGGCTTACAACAGTCCTGCAAGGTAAGCTGGTAATGTGGTCAACACATGTAGAAGAGTGAGGTGGTGGAATGCTGAGGTGGTAGGACAGACCATTCCACTTTTGAATGCCCCCCTATGTCCAAACCTCCTTGCAAACTGAAAACCAGCACAGCAGGCAAAGAGTGAGGATATAACTCTCATCAAACTTTTTCTCTGGTCAAAGGAGCTACTTCAGAAGAGCTTCCTCCTGTCAGAAAATCAGAGCAGCACAAGATAATCAGGTGCTGGAAGTAGAGCACCAAATGCCACCTCCCATGTTGCTGTTGATGCCACCTCCACTTGTTGATGCCACTCCACCTGCTCGCTGTTGATGCTCCCACCCAATGGGGCAAAGAAGTTTCTTCTCCCATACTGAATTTGAAAAGGAGGAGCGGTTGCAGTGCAAAAGGTGAAGAGAGTGGTGGGCTAGAGTATCTCCTACCATTCTCCTTTCCTCCACTTCCTCTTCTGCTCCAACTTCCTTTTCAAATCCTCCAACAAGGCAGTGGTGGTGCTCTTATGCCTCTGAGCCAATTTTCCTTATTATCAGACTGGCCTTGAGGAGAGCTGCACTGACTGTTCAAGGCTGGACATGCTCAGCAGAAAAGTGGCTTGCAGAAGCCCTGATTTGTTCACCAGTTTTCTCCCCAACTTACTTTTTCACATCTATTTACTACTATTCACTTTCTCTCTCAATAGCTAGCTCAGTGCCATTGGTCTTAAAACACACACACATAAGTGTTCTTTTCCGTGATTATGTGATCTATAATTGGCTGGGATCATGTAACCCTGTCAATCAGGAATCATGTACCCAGTATGATGACATCATGAGATTGCCAAAGGGGGTGCTTCTGGTGGTGGTGAAAGATTTCATGGAAATAGTTCCCTGTGTTGTTTCATCTCTAGAAGTTTCATCTCTAGAAGTTTCATGATCACACCTAAGAGGTGTGGCATCTCAGACACCAAAGCAAACACCATCATGCATACCCACAGAGGTTTAGGCCTATTTGTGTGTGTGCTCCCAGGCAACAATGTAGAGCCTATTCACGGTTGTGCTTATCACGGCAATGCATGTGTTCGCAGTCAGTGCTTCCAAATCATGAACTGCATGAACATTTTTAGATTTATTTTTTTGTATCTAGTCCTATTGATTCTCACCGGCCACCTTTCTGGTTATGTGAAGAAAGCTAATCTCAACGTCATTGCATTAAAAATATCAAAATTTGAACTTTTAAAAATTTGACATTCCAGAACTGAATATAAAATTCTGCCCACTTTTAACTATTTACAATGGAGATTACACAAGTCAGGTGCATGCCATAATGTATCCACCTTCATATTTGTCCCTGCAAAAAACACAGCTTCAGTTTAAGATGTTGCGCCATCTTTCCCTGAATAATTATGGGAATTCTGAACTGTTGTCTTTGAGGTTGGCTTAAGCCTTTCAAATAATGTTTTCTTTAAATGTAGGTTTTAACCAATGCCAGAAGCTTTAATAATTTTAATAGGGACTGTAACCTTGAATCAATTAATCAGATTACTTGAAAAACCATGCATTTGTACACAAATAAATGCTTTTTTCCACAAAACTATTATTTTATCTATCTACATGCAAACTCATGCAGATTTACAATGCAATCACGTGCATTTTTATCCATAAAAATGGGGTTTACTACTTAGTAACCATGTTTAGGATTACAGCCTCGAACAGTTACACCAGATTAATCAACAATGATTTCTTTCATGAAGTAGCAGCACAGACCTAATTGTAATCAATAAATTGATCAACTAACACTAGGTAAGATAAGGACCAATTTTTAATTTGTGGATCTGAGAGTTAAAGGCACACTTCTTTACCCATGGGGACTATTTTATTCCTGGCATGTCACTGTAAGAATGAACCCAGAAATATTGGAGATGGATTTTCTTTCTGTAACAATGAGTGGTAAACTTTGCTTGCTCAATTGAATTCTTTTTAAGGCCGGCCCGTCCTTGAGGCTGACTGAGACAGTAGCATCAGGTAGCAGATTGGTAGAGGATTGTCTCTACCATTCCTCCTCCTGCTATCGAAAAGGAAGAGGGGAATGGAGGAGAGTGGTGGTCTCTAGCCCACCATGCTCCTCTCCCTCTCCTGCTCTATTCCTCTCCGTTTCTGAATCCAAGTACTATACCAGGAAGAACAGAGAAAGAGAGGTTGCCATCTGCCTCAGGCATTTGGAACTCTTGGCAAACCTTGATTCTCTTTCACTTCAGTGTCTATAAAGGATATGTTGGTAATTGGCAAATGTATTTAAATGTAATTGGGAAAATGCAGGTGACTAATCAGCTAACCATTCTTGAATCAGCTGACTGCCTCACTTTAAGTTGCATTAACGATGCAAGACTTTGCTAAAAGTTTCCAACTGGAGAATGTATTTGTTTGAAAAGGCCAGCTTAAATCTGGCACAGTTAGTTCCCTGAAAACTATTTACTGTGACCGATGTGACATTTAAAAGGGGGCCCTTGCTGCATCTCCCAGGCTGTACGTGTCAAGTGTTAGCATAAAAGTGTTGCATTTGCCTGGGCGACAGTCTGGTGGCATGTTAACACTGCATGGTACACATGATGGACATGCTAAATGCCTTTTAAACCTGACACCAGCAGCATGGGACGTTTACATGGGCAAGTGGTTTTTATGGGGCGGCATCACATTTCAATAGAGCCGTCGACTACGAGGTCTAAAGTTGGAGGTACATTAGAACAAGATTGGGGCTAGACAGGGTGGGTAATAAACAACCTGAGCTGCATGTGATTGTGTACCGGTTTAATGCAAGTGGAAAGAGATCATTATCACACCTGGATGGCGAGCCTAGATGTTCTTGTACCGGGATGAAGAAACGATGTCACCATGGTTACTGCTTGTCTCCCACAAGGCTCTCCTTTTGACTAACCCAGTGATCCCTAACGGCAGATGGAAAAGGGCCAGTTCTCCAACTTACACTGAACACATCCATCACATTTGCTACGTGGCTATTTCATTCTTTTGGGCAGAGAATAAGATTAAATGAACATTCAACACAACCGCCTGTGTGCCTAATAATTTCTTCCAGAGGGCCTGCTTGGAGCATAGTTTGCAAATTGGTGTGCAGAGGGCTGATTGCAATGCATTCCTTTACTGCTTCTTACCTGAGAGAATCCTTGCATTTGTGAGCTCTAAGGCACACGTTATCAATGTTTCTGGAGGCCTCAATATATATTGCAACTAGTCTAGAAAACCCGGTCTGTGATAGAGATGAATCCTACAAATGAGATGGATTTGCATAAGTATTTATTTTGCTGGAACTGGGTCACACAATGTGGTACTGTATTTGTTTTTAGACAGGATGTAACAGGTTGGTTTCTCCCTCTCTTTTTTTTAATACGGATATTAAAAGCAGAGCTATCCCTTATGGGCAAAAGAAGCAAACAGTAAATATGACACATTTAGGTAAGAAGAACAGAGCATTGCTGAGCTCACCACGAGCCTTCGAAGACAAGAAACAAAAGAGCAAATAGTGATGCCCAGGGCCAAAACAGATGAAATGTGACATGGGAGATCTATAATCAGATAGGAACATAGAAAGTTGCCTTATACTGAGCCAAACCCTTGATCCATCTAGTTCAGTATTGCCAACACTGACAGGCAGCATCTTTCCAGGATTTCAGACAAGGGCAAAGGCGTCACTAGGGTTTGCATCACCCGGTGGCAGAGCTAATTGCGTCACCCATGACAGGCCTCCTCCTGTGTAATTAAAATTACACCTTTAAATTACAATATCATTATCATTGGGGGTTTTCTAGCCCTCCCTGGAGTGCTGCCAAGAATTAAACCTAGAACCTTCCACATGCAAAGCAGGTGCTCTACCACAGACCTATGTCCTCTTCCCAGACCTTCCATCTTTTAAAAATTGGGTAGGATCCAAAATTGGACTTGTATAGCAATGCTGAGTCTTTCCCCTGTGCTGTTTTCCCAGTCAACATCTCACACATACATGCATGTACGCACACCTGTGGTGGAAAAGGGGAGTCTAGGCATCTCTCTATATATTCCCTTCAAGCCCACAGGTGTACGCATTTAACTCCTGCTACATAGTATATACACCCTTGGGTAAAAATGCCTTAAGCAAAGTTATAAAGTGGAAGATTCTTTTTCCTGAAGCAACCCACCCAGCCCTGCTAGGTTGCTGTTGAGAATAAAATAGGAGCAGAGGCAGTAAAAGGTTTTTCAAGGCACAGTGCAGTATTCTTCCTAAGATGAAAGAGACATCGGATCAGAGAGTAAAGACCAGCGCTCAAGATCATTGTATTTTTAAAAGTTACATATGTAAGAAGACAGGGACCTATCCAGTTCTGCTGTGCCAGACATTTTTTGGGGGTAGAGTTATTATCTTGCCCCTTTTTTTACTGCTAGTTTGACCGTCTCTTTGTAATTGTATTGCATTGTGACCGAGATGAGAAAAAAAAAAACCCACACAACACCCTAAACGCACCTGGGGAGCGATCATAGTGTGCTAGTTCCTAGTCTGGTGGCAGGGAGAGCCAAATAAAGGGAGGGACTTCCAGGTCTAGTTCCTGCTTATTAAGATTATGACTACACCACGCACAAAGACCTTTAATCATTATTCCATCTAAGGTAAATATAATAAAACAGATTTGTCACAAACAATGAATTAAAACAGCACTAAAACAATTGTTTGTTTAGTAGGAGAATAAAGCCTGGCATCTGAAGGGCACTAAGGTACCGTTGTAGGTGTACATTATGCCATAACACAAACTGCATATAAAATTTTCCTTGAAGTTTGAAAAACACTTTTGATATGGGATGAGGATCTGTCATTCCAAAGGAAGAAGTCAGAGATTCCATTGGACATGTCCAAGCACATCTTTGGATCCAGATCAAGGTTCTGGTTCCAACCCTGTGGTTCAAGGCATGGTACAGTGGGTAAGACTGCCAGTTATGAGCACTGTGCCAAAAGTTTATGCGGAAATGCATTTGTTTGTCTAAGATGCCACAGGTCTCTTTGTTGAGTTTGTTGCGACGGGCTAATAGGACATGAGAATTTATTTCATACCTGTCAGACCTCATATGAGTCCAGTTCTCAGCACTGAGCTTTAAGAAGGATGTAGTCAAAGTAGAATAGACTGAGAGGTGGGCATTATGCAGGTGATCACTGGCCTGGAAAACACGTTCTGTGAAGACAGACTGAAGGGTCTGGGTATGTTCAGTCTGGAGAAGAGAAGACTCCAGCACTATGATAGCACATTTCAAATAGCAGAAGCCAGGGCTGTCACATAGAAAAGAGCCTTGTTCTCTGCTGCCCCAGAAGGCAGAACTAGATCTAATAATGGTCTTAAATTACAGAAGAGACTTCAGCTGAACATTTGGAGAACAGTAGAAGAGGAGATTGACAGTGGAACCAATAACCCCTGGGAAGGGGTGGGCTGGGGATCTCCAAGCAGGGGCTGGAGTCTTGGCAGCCGTCTGCCGGGGGTGCTGTAGCTCTGGATTGGCAGCGCTGAGTGGGAGTTGCACTTGATGATGACGATGACCTACAAGGTAGTGCTCTTGGTTAGTACCCCGTATTGTCCCGAGTATAAGACGCACCTGATTATAAGATGCACCCTCAAAGTTTGGTGCTATTAAAAAAAATTAATTAAATCACTGGCATTAAATTGCAACAGCCTGATTATAAGACGCACCCCTAGTTTAAAAACTTAAATTAGGAGAAAAAAGTGAGTCTTATACTCAGACCAATACGGTATTTTTATTACTATTGGTTTTTTAATGAAGGGTAGAAAATTGCTGTGCGCTGTACAAACTTTAAGAACAACACAGGCCTTGTTCTGCAAGTTTACAATCCCTTTATTTGATTATGAATTACACTGAAGCACTGTAGTACGTGCAGGGTGAAAGGGGAGAACCCTCACTCGGGAGAACAAAAATACCTTGGGCTGGCTGGCTCTCAAAGTTGCTAACTTTCCTACTGACATCTGCTCCTGTGTCTTAAGGTTGCCAACCTTTCCACTAGCTCTTGTGCCTTTAACAGCATCTTGGTCTACAGCCACTTGCTGGGGATAATCCTCATCTCCTTGCTGTGGAAAGCATGACCTGCCCTCGATTCCTGCATGTCAAGCTGCTCCTAAAGGCCAGGCTGGCTTTTCCCAAATCAGTTGATCCTGACCTCAATGCCTTCTTCTGTTGTCGGCTTAAGCCCCCAGATGCTGCTCCCGCTGTGCCTGCAGGGAGCCATGCTGTTCGGCTAAAGCAATTTCTCTCTGAATTGATACATAGCTATAAAAAGCGACTGCTCTCCTTCAGAAATCTCTATTTCGGGCTCTGTTTAGCAAGTCAAATGTTCTCCGGCTGCTAATACATCCCTGCTCTGCTGTGGCTGTGTGTTGTAGTGGAATTTTTAAGCAGAGGATAATGGAGGACCAGGAAGACTGGTGAACAAGGGAAAAGTATGGGTTTATTGTTACGCAGCGCAGTGGGCAGCACCCCAGGAAGGGGCACTGACCCTTTGCTACATGTGAGCACAGTTTTTATACATTTCCAAGCAGAACATCACATGGTTGCTGAGAATGTGCATAGTCACAGAGTCATACAGGAAAAACAAGAGACTTTGGATTTACATTTTACAGAAGACAATAGGAACAATAGTGGGCTGAGATAGACAGAGGACTCTTGATGGTCCGATCCTTGAATCCAGGGGGACTTGATTGAGTTAGCTCTGGGAGTCTCCCTGCACCCAGAGTCAGCCTAATGTGTATGCTCTCCTTGAAAGGAGGAAAGATTAAGTTGCCAAATGTGAGGTTTTTCCTGTGACCTGGGGAGGCAGATATGAACAGAAACCAGGAAAATATTTTTCTGCATCAGTGTGCATGCTGCTCCGCAACGGTCTGTGAGTCTCACAGCTATCATAAAATCTGTGATGGGCTACAGTACGAGTATTGGCTCTCTGGCAGAGGCCCAGTTCTATGCCACTCTCTGCAGAATTCAGCCCCTCACCCCTAGAAACAAATGCAACATCTCTGGAAAGCCTAAACCATTGCGAGTGGGGCAGATCAGGATGGAATTTCATTCTGGGTCACTTTAGCAATGGAGCATTTTAAAATTCATATTCATTTTTTATCTTACCCGTTCTCTTAGGAGCTCAGAGTCAAACCACATGTCGCAATGAATGCATCATTAAGACATTGGCTTAAATCTGGCAATGCCTCTTTCTAAGCAAAAAGCAGCTGGATCTCTGAGCCAGATTTGTATCGTCACATGGAGGGGAGGATTTGAACCCTTTCCCTCTGCATAGTTTTCCCAGTCTGGAAAGCCACCCCAAAGCTGCTAATCCCTGCTTTCATTTTCTCCCTTTTGCTCTGTTTCTCTTGTGTTGCTGTCTTGATTGTAAGCACCTCGGAGCAGGGGCCTGCCCTCTCATTCTTTGTCTGAATGAATGGTGCTATAAAAATAAATATGGTAACAATTGCCCCCATGAAAAGCAGCTCTCTGCTGCAAACAGCAGCTTTGGGGGGCAAACAGCAGTGTCGGGAGGGCTGATTTCCAGCCAGTGTGGTGTGCTGATTAGTGCATCAGGCTTGGAATAGGGAGACCAACCTACAAATTCCTGCTCAGCCATGAAGCTCACTTACTTCCCCCATATCACCATCTCTTAGCCTAGCATACCTCACAGGGTCACTGTGATGACAAAGTGAAGGAAGAGTCTTGTACGGCGCTTTTCCTCCTTAGAAGTAGGATGGGATAAAAATGTTAGTTATCGTAAGTGAGATGCAAGTCACCCCCTACTTATAACATGCTAGATTTCATTTCAGTGATGACCCGTGGGGGACACAAAGTACAAGAGAGGGGATTTCCAGTACAATTCAAAAGCCTGCTGTTGGATACAGTCAAGATTTTTTTTTTAAACCTGCAAAACACCACATGTATTTTAAAAGCACTTGTGGTGGTGGTTTCATATGCTGTGCCCAGTGGTAGAGCACATGCTTTGCATGCAGAAGTTCTATGTTCCAGGTAGAGCAGGGAAGGTTCTGAAACCCCGGAAAGCTGCTGCCAATCAGTGCTGACAATACTGACTTACATGAACCAATGACTTGACTCAGTATATGGCAGTTTCCTATGAACTGTCTGTGTTTTCTGATACGTGTCCCTGGGAAAATCACTGCCTTTCTGTTAAAATGTTAACTTTTCATTGCTGATGTTATCATTTTTCAGCTTTTAACGCCATTCTCAAGTGTCTCTGAGGCGGTATGTGTGTGTGGATGGAGCTTGTCTTGAACGTTCGTCCATGTAAATCTATGCACATGAAAGGCGCCATGCACCTCACACAGCCTGCAATTTCCCACACTGCAGCTGCACAGACCTATTTTGAGCTGCTGATAACCTATTGCAGGACAATTCTGGTTTTCTAGCATACCTTTAACCAAAAGAGCCATTACCTCCCTGGCTTTTAAATCAGCGGACTGGGCAATCAAGGAGTAAATTGATACAGACTTCCAGGAGGGTAGCCTTGTGTTAGTTCATTGCGGCAAAACTAACCAAGAGTCTTGTGGCAAGTAAACTCAGAGAGGGGCTTACTTCTGCGTAGATGTGCATCAGATTGCACTGTTAATGAATAACAAATGTTTCGTAGCATAAGCATTTAGGGCCTCAATCCTATAACACTTTCCTGGGAGTAAGCCTCATTGAATACAATGGGACTTACTTCTTAGTAGTCATGCATAGAATTGTGCTCTAAGTTCACTTTGGGCCCAATCGTATCAACTTTCCAGTGCTGATGCAGCCATAATGCAGCCCCGAGGTAAGGTAACAAGTGTTCTCTTACCTTGAGGAGGCCTCTATAACTGCCCCCCCCCAACGCAGAATGCACACCCCATTGGCACGGCTGCGTTGGCCCTGGAAAGTTGGATAGGATTGGACCCTTCATAAGTTCACTTCATGCATCTGATGAAGTAGATTTCTCCAGTTTGAATCTTATTATCTCTTTGCCATGAATTCACTAGGTGGCCTTAGGCTTAGGGGCAAACCATTCACCCTCAGTCTTCCCCTTCTGCAATATGGGGATAATAATACTACAGTGTTTGACAAGTGATACTTGGCCTCACAGCCATGGGGACCATGTGACACTGCTGTGCCTGATCTGACCTCGCTAGAAGTGGAGATGGCAAGGGCAGCAATGCCCAGGTGGCACAGTGTGGCTGTGGCAGCCCAGTCCTTCAGAAGTGGGGTGGGGTGGGCAAGGAGGGTGTAGAAAGAAGAGACCTCAGGAGGCAGCAGCCACTGGAGACGTCTCTTCCTTGCTGCAGGGACAACTGTGGGACATAGCGCCCTTTCCTGCTGCGTAGCGCACAACAGCTATTTCTAACGGCAGCAGTTTTCAGGAAAGTGGTATTTGAACACAGGCCACAACAAACAGAGCGGAGTTGTCAGCAATGGGTGTCAGAGGCAGCGGTAGGGCTTGCAAAATGATCCTGGGTATGAGAACAGGCTGTTACAAGCACGTCCTATTTTTGGCTGTGAAATGTCAGGGGTTGTATTTATTTCATAAAGCTGAGTTATCTGTGTGCTCTTAAAGAATAGTAGCACCTGGTTTGAAACAGCGTAACAGAGGAGGCTGATTCTGGGAAGGGAAGGTCCCCTTGCTTTACTCAGGAGGAGTAAGCCTCCCTCCGTGCATGCAGTGGGGCTCACTACTACCCAGCAGCCCTGGATTAACCAAAAGCAACATCAGCACAATCTTAGGGCATCAAGGGGGGCACCCCAGAGTTTTTTCCAGTACTGGATTTACAACACAGAGAGAGAGAGAGAGGGGGGGGGAGGGAGGGAGGGAGAGAGTTAGCCAAAACAAAGTCTGGAAAAAGGGAGAATCACTGAACCCAAAATGCATTAATTTGAAATATACAGTATTTTATCAAAATGTTTTATTTTACTGTTTAGTATTGTTTTATATGCGAAGAGAGGACTCTCTGGAGAAGACTCTGATGCTGGGAAAGACTGAAGGCAAAAGGAGAAGGGGAAGGCCAAGGATGAGATGGTTAGACAGCATCACCGATGCAACGAACATGAAAATGAGCGAACTCAGGAAGATAGTGGAGGATAGGAAGGCCTGGCGGGATATGGTTCATGGGATCACGAAGGGTCGGACACGACTTAACGACTGAACAACAACAACAAATTGTTTTATATATGGGGGCACCATAATCTTTTCAGTGCTTAGGGCCTCTAAAGGTCTTAATCCAGCCCTGCTACCCAGGAACGTGTGCATAGGATTGCAGCTGCAAGTGAAGATGGGGTGTGGTACTTTAGATCTTGCCATTTCCAGCACTGGAAAAGCTTAGTATTGTCAAAGAGTAAATGCAGTCGGAGAGCGATAAGCCATACCTCACGCTTATCTCCAGAAAAATCCCCCCCTTTTTTTCCTTTCACAAAAGCAACACTAGGGTGTAGCTGGGCCAACCGCTTATTAACACTCTTCTCTTAGCTTGAGTCCTGGGGATACAATGCCAGTACAAACCGCATGCCTGACCTGCCGGCTGCTAACTGCTTGAATACAGCTAGCATTTTTAAAAACTTCTCTTTCATCTTGGTTGACGTTTGGGAGAGAAATGGATGTGCTGGCAGCATACCGGATCAGACTGGAGATATTCTGCTATTGAGAAAGAAAAAAATAATAATCAGAAGAGATCAATCATGAAAGCCTCCCTCCTGTCAATGGTGCAGTTCACAGAAAAGGGCACTTGAAGGGGTAATTATTAACTTTCCAGCTGGGATCAACAGAAGCAATAAAACAGGCTGAACCTGCAAAGAGGAAGCATTTAATTTAAAAGCACAGGAGCCCTAAAAAGCTTAAATAACACTTTGTCTGTCCACAGTTCACAAGCTGGAGTTGCAGTTGTATTTGGTTTTGTTGCTATAAATCAGGTCTCAAAAAACATGGGAGGGAAATGCAGAAAATATCAGGCTGCAATGATCTGGCCATTAAGTCATTTGGCTGCTCTGTAAAAATGAGTAAACAGAGTGTGATAATAGGTGAAGAGAAAAGGGCTCCTGTAGAAAGAAGGTGTGCCTGAAGTAAACTCACTGTATAAAGTCCCCTAAGACAAAACACACATATACACTTTAAGACTGTTTAATAATAGAGTTTATTAAGAGATCTTGTGTTTGTTTTTATAACAGTCACAACTCAAAACACAGTAGGCAACATTGGATCAGCAGCTTTCAGCCAGGGGAGGCAAGGTACAGTTGGAAAGAAGCCCTAGCTGAGTGGTGGAGCAGGTAGAAGGCCACAGGTTCAATCCCCACTAGTGCCAGTTGAAGGATCTCAGGCTGTAGGGCTGGGAAAGACCCCTTTCTGCCTGAAGGAGCACTGCTGCCACTCATTGCAGATTGACCAGAGGCCTGACTCAGCATACGGCAGCATCATGTACAGTATGTGACACAGAGGTCAGGGCTGGCTTTAAGCCAACTGGACCAATTGCTCCCAATTGGGCCCCATGCCTAAGGGCCCCCCGCGCTAGGGTGGTTTTGTAACTATTTACTTTTCAAAGGTAATCTACACATTTTGTTTGTTTATGGTATTTGTAGGCTTACATGTATGCAATATCATATTAAAATGTGCTTAGATCCATTTGGTCCATTAACTCGCATGCACTTTTTAAGCGAACATTTTGATTGCTTTCCATTCTACCATGGAGATACAAAGTCTATCTCCATGGGAGGTGGCACCGTGTGACACCCCTGTGATGTCAGAAGCCACGCCCCTCACTCATGACATCATAAGCCCTGCCCCTCCGGGTTTTCCGGCAAAAAAGCACCTCCCCAGCAATTTTTTTGCCAGAAAACGGCCATTAGGCGCCCCCCCAAGCTGGCGCCCCCCCAAAGCATGAAAAAGTGCCGAAAACACAGCTGACGACAGCTTGTGACCCCTCCGGTGGCGTTTCCCCCCTGTGACACCCAGGGGTGGTCCGCCCCGCCCCCCATTCCTACGCCACTGTCTGGGACAGGGATGGGCTTCCTTTCCTTGGAGAGGCACTGCCTATAGTGGATTAGATTGAAGAATCCATGTCCTGACTGTGTAAGGCAGCACAAGCTGGTACACTGTAACCTTCCGACGGCCCCAAAACCTGTTTTGCTAAATTGGCTCCCACACCCCGCACCTTCAGTGAACTTTCTATTCCTGCCAGCTGCATGTACAAAGAGGAGAGAAAACTGATAGGCATCACAATCATTCATCAGCACTGCTTTCCTGGAAAGACATGTGCTCAACGTATTATCCTCCTCTGTCAAACAAAGGGAGCAGGGGGAATGGTTTTTCAGGTTTTCGTGGCCAGCAGATATTAAATGGTTAAAACACTTCGGGCTATGTGGCCACAGTCTCAAATAGAGTTAAAATAGATACCCAAAGTTTTGCTGATCACAGAGAGCTTCTTCAAGAGGGTGATTAGCATGTGAACAGACCACACACTAAAATCTGAGGCACAAGGGGAACAAACTTTGCTTAAATAACAGCACATGCAGCTAATTGGCTGAACAGGTGATAATTGTCTGGAAACAGCAGATTCCTGAAGCAGGAGATTCCTTTTTGAATCCAGCAGGCAGTCCCCCGCTCTCCTAGGAAGCTGGTCCCAAAAGGAAGAATCTTGCTGTCTCCCCCGATCTATGGCTAGGTCTAACACATAAGAATATGAGATGGACCATGCCTTCTTTAATTACATCAGCACTGGGACTGACCCAGGCGGCTTTGCCGGTGTGGGAGGTGGGGCACCAAATGTCAGCCCCTCTAGTCTTACCCAGTGACACGACACCCCAGTGGCCATGAAGAGCCATCATTGGCTTGCCCATATCCTCCTTTGACAATGCAAATCCTGCTACCACTTCTCCTTGTGTTCCCTGGATATGAAAGAAAGTGGAAGAGAAAGTGCAGAGGAGAGGAGAGAGAGGGCTAGAGTGTCTCCTCTCCTCCATACTTCCACTTCCCTTTTCCAGATCCAGGGAGTAAAAAAGGAGGGGTGGCAGCAAGGGCCACAGCAGTGGCAGAGGAAGAGGCAGGCATGATCTACAGTGGTGTCCCCTTTCAATCTGCCACCTGAGCAGTGGTGTCACTAGGGAACTGTGGGCCACACCGGGTGATACCACTAGTGGCCAAAATGGTGGGAACCTTTTAGAAAATTTGTATGTATGAATAATACCATAATGTTATGTATCATTGGAAAGGTAATTTAACACAGAATGTAATGAGAGAAACTGTGTTGAATTATCTGTATTCTATAAAAGGTTATGGTCAAATAACCAGAAAAGGAAAACACAACTGCCTTATGTAACAAAAAGTAGATTTCCTGAACTTAAAACTAACCAATGAGACTGATTGTTCCGAAAGCCAATGAGGTGTTATTATAACATGGAACCAATAAGGTGTTCGTATGAGCCAGCTCTCATTTCTATGTATTAGAGCTAATACTAGAACTCTTATTCAGTTGTGTGAGTGTCATCAAGTTGGCCACTGGTTTTTTTGTGGGTTACTGATTTGTTGGGTGTCCTGTACTGTTATATATTAAAATAAATAAAGTTAATGGGGGTGACACCATGAGTTACCACACAGGGGGACACCAACTTAGTGACACCACTGGGCTCACGCGATCTCACACCAGGTGGCGCAAATCCTAGTGACACCCACCCCTGCACCTGAGGCAACTGTCTCAATCTGTCCCATGGATGGGCCGGCCCTGCAATAATGAAAAAAAATGGAGTGGGGGAAATGGGATTCTTTGGAACAGTGGTGGCATTGGGGGCCAGATTGAGCTCCCAGGTTGCCAGTTGTCTACCCCACTTTAAGATTTCTTCAGCCCCCTGACACCATTTGTGCCCATGCTGACAAAAAGCCACGAAAATGAACTGCCTGTATGATTATGCTTTTCATTTAAGTTTTAATTGATTTTACAAATAATTTTTTTTAACCGAACTGTAACAGCCACAGAAAGGAAACGCCACAGTATTGAAAAATGCAGATATTCTCAATTAAATGAGCTTATCAAGTAAAAGAAAAAAAGCAATATATTTTCATTTTTAAAAATCCAAGTTATATAACAATGTGATTAGAGCAGAAAGATTTGAGTAGTAGACAGGGACATTGTGTACGGACATCAGTATTTACATGGGAAATAAGGAATGACATTTTGCATAAAAGGTGTTGGTTTTGACAACCAAACGAATACTTTTTATGCAAAATGTCATTCTTTATTTCCCAAGTAAATACTGATATCTGTACACAATGTCTCTCTGCTGCACAAATTGGATATGCCAATGTTTGATCCAGACAACTGTACTCTGTTCATAACTTGATATTCAAGTAAATTGGCCTGTCCTCTTTTCAACTTGAAAAACAGAAAGCATCCACAGAAATGTATATATTGTAAGTCATGAATGCTGGCCTGCCCTTTGTTAGGCTAAAGGCCGACCCACACCGTATGAGATCAGGCGCGGAGGCGAGCGAGTGTAGGTGCCTGGCTGCTCGCCTCCGCACGCTGACCTCGTCTCCACGAGTGTCTCCCAGCGAATAGTCCCTCCTGTTGTCCCGCCTTCTGAGAAAGCGCAGCGGTGATTGGCTAAGCACAAGTGCGGTCCGATACACGAGAGAAGAGAGAAAGGGGCAGGAAGGAGAGAAAACTAACAAAAGAATTTCTGCCGGGAATAGAATTCATCTTGCTAACTTTTGTGAGAAGGAGAAATGGATCCAAGAGAAATCGGAGACTCAAGTGAGTTCCGATTGACTGACAACCCCTTTCATCCCGCCCTCTCATCCGATTGGTGGCTGTAGTAGCTCTGCATACCCACCCCCTCAAAACATGGGCAACAAACTTTCTGCATGTGCCGGAACTCGGGAGAGCGCAGCTCTCCCGCGTTCAGCTGCTCTCTTCCGAAATGGTGACCACGCAGTTCCGCGCGCGTCTGGGACGCGCCGGAAATCGTGCGGTGTGGGTCGGCCTTAATGGTTCAGGAGGCCTGTTGATGTTTCTTAACATTCCAGCCCATCCATGAGGTCAAGTGAGGCTGTTGCCTCAGGTGGCAGATTAGCGGGGGGGGGCACTCCCCTCCACCCACCACTCCTACTCCTCCCACCCCCAGATTAAAAAACGAAGAGGTGAATAGGGCAGAAGAAGAAGTGTGGAGAAGAGGAGAATGATAGACTAGTGTCTTCTGGGAGCTTCTAGCCTACTGCTCTCCTATCATCCAAGCGACCTCTTCATTCCCTTCTTCCTTTTTGAATGCAGGAATCAGGAAGAGGAGCAGGGAAGGTGATATCTGGTATGCCGCCAGAGAAGGGGGGGGGCAGGATTTGGCATGGCACCCCAGGCACTAGGAGATCCTAGGTCGACCCTGATAGGGAAGGTACAGTGTCCCTTTCACACACACACCCTGCAGGTGAGTGTGATAGAGTCCAGAAACATGGAATTGCCAATTGCCAAGCAAGGCCCTTTAATCAAATTCCTATTGTTTACCATCCAGTGCTAAAAACCCAAGCTGGTGGGGGAGGCATTTTGCATAACAGAAGAGCAGGGCAATAATAAGAGTGATACACAATGCAGAAAGCCATTTGCCCCTTATTTCTATGAAAAGGCTTGCTCCTTTTAGACACAGGTTGCCAGTGATAAGAGAAAGAAAAAGCAAACCCTATGATCAAGACAGAGGGTGACAATCCTATCTTGGTGAATGCATGATGCTTTTAAAAGGCAGAGACACAGAAAAAGAAAAGACCTGGCATTTCCTGATATTGGCAGGGTATTGGGGGTTTCTAGAAACCATTCATGCTAATCAGTTTGGCAAGAAGAACTCCAAACTGCTAGCCCATCAGTTACCATTTTTAAAAGACGACCAGGAACAAAATACATCAGTTACAACAGATGGGACAAAGAAAAGATTGTGTGACACCAGTCATGTGCTGTCTTATGTACCGAGTCAGGCCACTGATCTGTTTAGTAAGGTTGGCTCCAGATTTGAGAGAGTCCTGGTGCCAGTGCCCCCAATGACAGACAGGGTTATGATGACCTCTATTCTACTTACTCATGTTATTCCAAGGGCCTGGTCCTCCTAGCACCCACCCTTGCAGTCAGGTGAGTGGGCCAACCCCTTGGGAAACATCCGGTGCTTCCAATGTTAGACCTAGGCAAATGTGGAAAGGGGTGTGTCGTGAGACTTGATATAGTCTGTGGCTACTACACCTGGGCATACTCAGCACTCAGCAGCCTTTTCAAGGCTGATTCACACTAGCCTTTTCTGGCACGCATGCCCTGCTCTAGCGTCTGTACGTGCGTCTAGCAGTTCTCTGAACGTTTGCCCGCCTTCTTGAAGAAAGCGCAGCTGTGATTTGGTGAAGAGAAATGCGCTTCTCTGATTGGTGGGCTGCCTAGCACCGCGAGCATAAAAGCTAGCTTAAACGCGAGTGCATCAAAAAGATAAACCGAAACCATCTCTCCTGGCTGCGTCGTAAGCTCATGCTGCGTCAGACGCAAGCATGAAAAACGCACGAAAAGACCAAACGTTAAGCCAAAACGCGCACGGAAAGGGCTAGTGTGAATCAGCCTTCAGGGTGCTCAGGCATCACACTGCAGTGAGTGATGGAAAGGTCCAAACTGGTGAAAAATAGTTGTGGCAAAAATCACGCATGCATACGCCGTCCTATTGAGCGACAGTCTTCATGCTACAGCACTGGTGCAGACAGTGCCGGCCATATCAAAGACTTAAACATAGTCATATATTGAATCTGGCAAGGTTCAGGGGTGCAGGCTTTTGCAGAGAGAACATCAAAACAGCAATGCAAGTCAAGCCAGGAGTTACCGTAATGACACAAGGCAAAAGAAAACAAATAACAATGACACTTAAAAAGCTATAAAGTCTCACATCTAGATTTTTGTCAGGGAGCTCTTCAAGCAACATAAGGTTGCCTGTTGCAGTTAATGTGATATCTCTTTTTAATAATATAAAACTTAAAGCAGGTCCATCCCAACCACATGCCATCACACAAGGCTCTCAGGCAAGGACTCTTATGAGCCTGTGATGGTACAGAGCCTTTGCTCCACCACTAACTCTAGAGATGCTATGTTTTTCATGCCATTCTAGTCACACTTTGTTCCAATGTTCTCCCACAATTAGTACTTATTAAGGGTATTTGTATACTGCTTTTCAACAACAGCTGCCGGGGGTGCTTATTTTTCTTGCTGGTGCAGTAGTGGTTTCTCCCCCCCCCCCAAAAAAATGTAACATGCTTTCAGGACAGGTAGCCCCGAAAGACAATGGCCTTAGAGAAGCTAACATGCTGGTGGCAGTAGTGGTTTCTCCCCCCCCCCCCCCACATTTTCAACAACAGCAAGCAGCTTTCAGGGTGACTCCACAGCCTGAGTTTTACAAGTGATAGATTAACCCCTACTAACTGGGTAAAAAGGGACTTTTTCAATGGGTGCTCCTCTTATATTTAGCAGGGGGAGAGTAACTTGACCCCCTTTCACCCCAGCACAGTGGCTGTTTGCTGGTGTTCTTCTGCATCTTTTTAGATTGTGAGCCCTTTTGGGACAGGGAGCCCTTTAATTATTTGATTTTGTCTGTAAACTGCTTTGTGAACTTTTTGTTGAAAAGCGGTATATAAATACTGTTAATAATAAATAATGTTACCCACTGGGGTTGCTTGTTTTAATTGTTTTAATTATCTGTTAATTATTTTAATGTACCTTATATGTTATTTTAATGTTGTAAGTCGTCTTGAGTGCCCTTGCCGGGAGAAAAGCGGGATACAAATTCTTTAAATAAATAAATAAATAAATAAATAAATAATTCTCATCCACCACAATCTCCCCCCCCCCCTTTGCACCCTACCCCAGGTCAAGGCCATCTTTCTCAGTGATTTTACATGCAAGGTTTCTGCTTACCACCAGGGGGCGTCAGTATGCTTCCAACTTTCATAGCAAACATTTTCCGGTTGCAATATTGGGGAGAAAGATGAGGATGAAAGTTCTTCTTGAGATCCCATCCTTCATTCCTCCATGCCTGCACAGGGGAAATGGACTGAGGTTCCTCTATGTAACTATGCAGCCTCCGACCCAGCTTCTCTTCCTTCAAAGAATTCGAAAAGAAGTTGTGAAAAGTTGTAAAACTCTTGTGGTTAACGCCACCCCAGTGAACTTGAGCTAAAGCAAAGAATGTTAAATTTGAAGGCCTGGCCACTACGCTAGCAAGTTAGTCTCACAGCACTCCTGTGAGGTAGGCCAAGGTGAAATGATGACTGGTCCAGCCCCCCCCCCCCCCCCCAGCATGCTTCAAGACTGAAAAGGGATTCAGATCTTGGACTTCACAGTCTAAGGCCAACACTAACTAGTTTGCTTTTTGAATGCTTTTGGATGCTCACTGGTGTGGGAGGGGGGAGGAGATGATCACTGTGGAGTTACCAATAGTTCTGACAGTGATCTAAAGCCACTCCCAAACCTTCTGCTTGTCTGCCCCCTGCCTTAGTGGTTTGAACTGTTTTCTTGTGTCTTCCCTGGCTCCTGGGAATCCAGTCAAACCCCAGCCTAGCCTTATTATTTGGAGCATGGGCATAAACTACTGAATTTTTTGGGCGTTTGTAATTTTTGTGACTGGCTGCACCTCCCCAAGCTACCATTTTGTGCTGGTAGCTCCCAGAGCTCTGGCAAAAAACGAGACTCCCAGAAGCACAACGTCTGCCCACTCCTTTTCTAGGGCATTGATTGCTTTTGGGATAGCAATCAATACACCCTAGATTGGAGGGATATAGCCCCTGCCCCACTTGAGCATCACACACTAATCTGAGGCAGTTTGCAGCAGTAACCTCTGTTTTAATTTGTTTGTTTAGGGTTTTGATTTTCAAGCAAAAGAAAATCTGCTGCTGAATTACCCATCCATGTGAGGAAAGTGAGAAAAAACGTTGGCAACTCTAGACGGGGCAAGACTTAAAACTGCATCTCTCCAATCCAGCTGGGAGCCAGTCAGCACAGGCTGTCAAACAACTGACATGCAGTGAGTTGCAATATTTCCTTGGGATTTAAGCCTAGTTCTCCCTGAGGTGATCAATGTGTTTCTGGCTTGTACCACTTCAGGTGTGTGGGCTCACATTATGGAATGCTCCTCCATAATGAAAAAATCCCTGCACATAGAAAACTAGCATGTCATGGAAAAGGCTACTCTAGATCTCTTCTTCTTGACACACTACTTTTCTGTGGGCAGGGATTTATTTTTAATATGGAGCATTCCAACACGAGTCCCCATAAGCAGTCCAACCCTCTATCCTGCCACTCCTCCACACTTTGCTCTGGCCCTTTTTCTTTTGATGCTATAGCCCACCATTCTGCAGCCCTCCACACTGCCTCTTTTGCTCCATCCTACGCATCATCAGCATAATGTCATGTGGAGCCGAAGCCCATGGTCGCCAATGGTCAAGGGAGCCACAGGTTGAAAAACGTTTGGGAAACACTGCCTTAAGTGCAATTCAATGTGCAAAAACTGGAGGACTAGATCTCTTTCTCCCACCATGCATTCAGTCCTAGGGGGAAGGACGGTTGAAGGACCTGGAGACCAGCTGCTTCCTTCTCCTAACCTCTGTTGTTACTAGTAGCTTCTGCTGGTGTTTGGATTCTCATCTCTCCCATATGTTCCCAGGGCCTATCTGATTGCTCTTTCTCCCGATGAGTTCCAGATGCAGGAACTCAATCCTTTCTAAATTAGGTACTTTACACTTGGCAGCCCGCTCTCTCCCCCCCCATTCGCAAATCCTCTCTTCCTCTCTCTCTCTCTCTCTCTCTCTCTCTCTCTCTCTCTCTCTCTCTCTCTCTCTCTCTCTCTCTCTCTCCCATATCACTCCCCCCTTCTCTTCCCCAAGGTGTCAGAATTTAACTAAACAGCCCTGCTGTGTTTGTAAATAGATTTGCCATAGTGCTGCTTTCCACAGAAGCTTTGGAAGTGTGTCCTGCAGTCCGGATTACCTGTAAACTGAGAAAATAGAGACGGATGAGAAACTGGGCCTCATCCTGGCCAGTTTTCATCAGGGTTGTCCCCTGAAATGCTGCCGGTTCATGAGACTTCTGTGTCAGAGGGAAGTTAGTACTTTGTGAAACAGGTGCGAACTTTCCCCACAATGTACAAATGCCACATGGAGCCCCCCCCCCGGCACTCCACCCTCATTGCTACCACTGCTACCACTGTATTGAGGGTACTCTGGGCCCTCTGATGGGGCCCTCTGATGCCCTGACGCCCATCCAGTGCCCCAAACCATGATTGTTGTAGGCACCATACTCCTTGCAGTCAGCCCAGCCGTGTCAGTCAGTCTCAGGATGGGCTGCCCCTGTTCAGGGGTCACCCACAGCAATCTCAGTCCCTTTTGGATATAGGAGCCTCCCATATCCAAAGGGATGGCAGGGATTGAATGTGTGATTGACTTTTTGCATGCAAGGCACGTGCCCTACCACTTAACTAGGCCCTTCTTAACTAGGCTTCTTGTACAGTTATTCATCCCTAACCTGTTCCCATGAGGACAAATCAAAGGCCATGGGGAGTCCTGGTATGCGATCATTTTCACAACCAGAGCTGGCCCACCCATGAGGCCAACTGAGGTGGTCGCAAGTGGTTCAAATACATTTCATGCGGAACTGGGCATAAGTCCCTTGGGAGCAAGGGACTGGCAACTCATTCTTTCTAATGTGACTTGTCCATGAATGGTGCGATACCAATCCTAACAGCCTGTATTATTATTAATATTAATATTAACAACAACAATAAAATAATAATAATATTAAGATACTGTTCTTCAACCTTTGGGTCGGGACGCTAATGGGGTTGCGAAGCCTCATTTTTGGGGTTGTGGCAACTTACAGGAACCAAAATGGCTGCTGGGGGTAATGTGGGGGGGCGGGGGGGAACCTGCTGTGTGGGCTTCCACAGGGATTTCATCCCCCTCCTCTCTTTTGCTGGGGGGGGCAGGGGGACTGCGACTCTGGTCTCCTGTTCTAGAATGACCCCGCAGCAGGTCGTGCGGGCCGGGGAAACTCAGCAGGATGAGGCTGCTGGGGTGGGAGGTGGTGGTGTGTGCGGATCAGGTCCCAGGAGGGGGCGGGATCAATGGTGGGTCCCCAAGCCTCATACTTTGTTTATTTGGGCCGTGGCACGAGAAAGGTTGAAGACCATGGTATTAAGACAACTGCAGCACCCATCGCCATCACAGATATTTGGGGAGGTTGGAGGGCATCCCTAGATGCGCACAGCTGTAGTGCAAGGGTGCTTTGACTGTAGGAAGCTGCCCTAGACTGAACCAGACCATTTCTCCACCGAAGTCAGCGTTGTCAATGGGTTTTACTTTAGACAAGACATTTTCCTCTGTCTCCCCAGGCAATTCTGCAGGGGATGGGGATCGAACCCTACCACTACCACTGGACGAGCTCTACCACTACCACTGAGCGGGCCACAGCCCTCGAGTTCCGCCAGTTGATGCAAGCATTGTTGCCTGCCACAGTGCGTGCCACGCTCCTGTGGGGGCACTGGGGTGGGGGGGGAGGAAGGGGACCACCTGATCCTGTCCTGGCGCGGCTGGGCTCTCCTGCATCGCCAGCTTCTTGTGTCGCTCGCTTCTCTCCCCCGGCAACGGGAAGGTACACAGTACTTCCTTCATCCTTCGACAGGACGCTCTGCGCTCTTCTCAGCCGCCCACCCGCTCCAGGAAGAGGGCGGCTCTGACTGCGTGCGCCGACGGATTCTCTCCCCTAGGGGTCGTCTGTAGCCAGCCGCTGCCGAAGCGGACTGGGGTGGACGGAGGCGAGCTGGGCACAAGCGCTGCAAACCGGACCAGGACCAGCCGCTCTGGACCCTCGCATCGCATCGCATCCGCCGCCTTCCCGTCTCGGCTGTTGCAGGCAGACGTGCCAAGGACTCGGAGTCGTCTGAACAGGCAGCTAGAGCCACATGCAGCGGCGCCCGGCGAGAGAGAAAGAGACCGGCTGTTCCGTCGTTTTGGGAGGGAGGCGTGTGAAGGAGCCGGCTGGGAGACGCGCGTCTTGGTGAGCCAGGAAGGGAATTGGGGAAGGGGTGGTAGGAGATCGAGGCGGAGGGACTCGCTCCAGAGGCGCAGAAGTGGAGGGGAGAGCCAAGGGGAGGACACACACGACCAGGAGGAGCGTCTTCGGAAGGAGGCACCGCCAAGAAAACACGGAGGATCCCTAGACGGGGAGGTCGCCGTACCTAAGCTGGGGTGGGGGGCGGAGAGTTATAGAGGCTGCGCCGGGGAGCAAACATGCTGGGGGATCCTGGAGGGGGGAAAGTGCAGATGAACAGTCAGTGAAGGAGAGGGGGGGGAGGGAGCCCCGAAGATCGAGTTGTAGGGCTGCCCCCCTCCGCGATCCCAAACTGGCAACAATGCAGATCGAAATCGTTGGGGAGACGGTCGGTTATCAGAGGATTCTCGAGGAGCGCTGCTTGGAGGGCGCGCACTGGCGAGGCAGTGCCGGGATGGAAAGGAGGGTGGCTTGTTCAGGAGCCAGAGCCAGAAGGCTCCCTCGGGGCGGAAAATCACTGGCAGAGGGGGCGGGGGAAGGTGGAGGACTCCCTCCCCGGCTCCTCGCCGCCCGTGCCGTCTAAAGTCGCTCCAGGGTAAGGAGTGGAGCACGTGGTTGTTGTGCCATTGCCACCCTGGGAGCCCAACGCGCCCTCTGCCTTTGCCCTGCTACGACGGAGCCGAGCCTGCCTCGGCTCTCTTGCTCGCTCCGGATCTCCTTGCGCTGCCCCCCGACGGAGACGTGTGTGTGTTGTCCCGCACCCAGGCCTCCTGCCTGCCTCCTTCGCTTCCTCTGCAGGCCCCATGGAAAATTGGCGTCCATAGAGCCGAGCGCTGCTGCGCCAAAGGCGGGCGTGGCGCTTTTGCTCCGGCTCCGGCTCCATCCTTCAAAGCCCGGTTGAGGCGAGCCATTGTTCGCCTGCAGAGGCTAGGCAGGTGCGAACTGGCCCAGAAGGGAGAAAGAGGCGAGGCAGCCCAGGAGGTAGGCTGGCTCCTGTGTTAACTGAGACCCCCTCCCGATTCCTGACAGGAGAGGTGCCCGAGCTTAAGCCCCTCTGGCTGGGAAGATCCCCTTCTTCTCTAACTGCAAAATGTTTAACGGAACTGGCCTCGTGAGTCACTTGGTGAAGGGAAACGTGCTTTGCACATGCACAGAGGCAATCTTCTCTCCCCCATATTACTTCAAGGCTGCAATTCTATGTAGGCGTCACTTGGGAGTGAGATCCATAGAACTCTGTGGATACTTCTGAGTAAATATGCTACAGACATTTCAGGGCTGAGCTTGGAACTGGGGTGGTGGTGGCTCAGACCCTTCCCACTGCTCCATTGCTACCTCTGACGGGGGCAGCAGCGTAATGGTGCCAACACTCAGAAGAGTGTTAGTTTCTGAAACAATTTGAGATGGGACCGACCTTGCCTCTGGATCTATTGCTGCTGCAACCGGAGTTAGCCTTGGAACTTGTGAATGTATTGTGCCATTTAGCATGTACAGAGTGCCTTGTCTTCTCCACTGGCTACACATGGTAGGGAAACATGCATCAGACTAGAGAATCTTAATGGTGACATGTTAGGAAAAGCTGAAGGGGGGGGACTGAGGGGGGAGTGCTTGCTTACATGCTACCTGACCACGGTGATCCATGCCACGGTGACATCACGATTAGATTATTGTAACGCACTCTACGTGGGGCTGCCCTTGAAGACGGTTTGGAAACTGCAATTAGTGCAGAATGCGGCGGCCCGTGTGGTCACTGGAGGTAGGCGGTTCGACTCTGTCGGGCCGCTCCTCCGACAGCTGCACTGGCTGCCGATTCGTTTCCGGGCCCAATTCAAAGTGCTGGTTTTCACTTTTAAAGCCCTATACGGCTTGGGGCCAGGATATTTGAGAGACCGCCTACTTCTATATAGTCTGGCCCGTCTCCTTAGATCATCAGAGAAGGCCCTTTTGCGGGTGCCGTCGCCCAGGGAGGTGCGAGGGGTGGCGGCCAGAAACAGGGCCTTCTCAGTAGTGGCACCTACCTTATGGAATTCCCTCCCCTTTGATCTACGAACTGCTCCCTCCTTGGACACTTTCCGGCGAGGCCTAAAAACCTTCTTGTTTCAAGAAGCCTTCTGAGCCCTTGCCTTTTTTAACATCTCACTGATATAGGTGGGGGTGCTACTGTTTTTATGCTCGTGTTGTGACTGTCGCCATGATCTTTTTAATTGATTTTTAGTTATTGTTTTTATCAAATGTTATTAATTGTTTTTACTGTTTTAAAGTGTGATGTTTTTTATATGGTATTTTTTGTATTTCTGTTGTGAGCCGCCTTGGGTCCCTTCGGGGAGAAAGGCGGGATATAAATATTGTAAATAAAAATAAATAAATCTCTTCTGCAAACCAAGTCCTCCAAACCATCCTCCAGTTCAAAACACATGCAGTAGAACAGTGAAACACCCCCTAGCTGCTTTTTGTCTCCAAATCAAATGCTTGACGTTGAAACCCGCACCCCTCTGTGGGGTGTGGAAAGGAGCTGCTTGGAGGGGGGGGGGATTCGGATCACAAAAGGAGTGGATAGGGAGAGGGTTAAGCATCTTCACCTCCTTACTCTCTGTTGCTTCTCTCTGTTCCAAATCTTGTCCCCTTCCTGAAGCAGCATTTCTTAAGAAAGTGTCCAAGCTCCCATGCAGACAAACTTCATAACTTGTGAGGTTAACCCTGTGGTGATCCTAACCACCTCTGTGATAACTGGAATTGAGGACAAAGGGTTGAAAGGGTCAAGGGAAGCTTTGTAGCTTTGGCATCTTCTTGTGTTAAGACACCAACAGCCTCAAGCTAGAACTGTCCAGCACATTTTGATAGAGAGCGATACCCCCTGGCTGCTTAGAAAAGAGTTCTGGATTTGCCCGTCTCAGGCTCCAGCTTCAGACCCTTTTTGCACTCCTAGGGTTTGGCTCTGCAATAAAAAGACTGCTTCTGAACATGTACAGAATGTCCTCCTTATTCGTCTAAGTGGCTTGTGGGACTTGGGCCAGCTATCTTAACAGACTCTATTTGAGAAGGATTTCCTTATCTTGAGATGGTATTTGTGAGGGCTCCAAAAGGGCACTGTTCAGATACCTCTCTTCACAATCTCTTTTTTTATGATAGCATTTTAATTTGCGTCTTGCCCTTTCCCCCCACAGCACAAGGGAAGGAGGGCTGTAGCTTAGTAGTAGAGCAACTGCTCTGAATGCGGAAGACCCCAGGTTCAATTCTTGGCATCTCTAGGTAGGATTGGGAAAGACCCCTAGGAGGAAGCACTCCCTAGAGTACTGCTGCCGTTCCGTGTTGGTCAGTACTGAGTTAGCTGGCACAATGATCGATTCAGCAATCAGCATCCTGTGTTCTCCAAAGGAGAAGAGTGCTATTGATGGCTATTAATCATGGTCGCTGTGTGGAACTTTCATGTTCAGAGGCAGAAGCCTGACAGGCTAGATAACATGTTTGGCGAGGTGCGGGTAATGGATTACCAATTCATAAAATGCTGGAAACAAGTCTTGAAAATAAGTCTATAAAAGTTTCTAGTTCACAAAAGTCTTTCCTAGCTGAGCTGCCCTTCCATGCCTATTTTAACCATTTGTGGTCTGGTGTATGGGTGGGTGTATGGGGAGGAGAACTAGCTCTGCCAAGCTTCCCACCTGTTCCCCTGAAGACAATTCTTTACTCACAAGAGGTAAGCTGACCAAGAGGCTATTTACAAGCTTCTCTGAAAGATGTTTGCGCTTTGCTTTCATCAACCTGCAGTAGGAGGGGGTTCCACAGTTGGACAATGTGCTTTGGATTAAGAGGGAGCTCCTGAATACGTTTTAGGATACATAAGGTCTGGCTCCCCCAGCTCTCCTTCACTGACTGTTCATGTGCACTTTGCACAACAACCTTGTAAGTAGGTCACTGCTTTTAGTATATGGGGTGTTGAGGTTGCAAGATGATGATGATGATGATATGGACTCACTGAATGGCCTTGGGCCCATCGTAAAGTGAGCTTCCCAGAGCTGGTTCACACAGGAATATTGGATGACATACAATTTGCATGTCTTACTGAATTAGTGCAGAGAACGTCCATGTTGCCTCAAACGTGGGCCTTCTTCGTGGAGTCAATTCATGCAGTCAGCTGCTAGTCCTCATGGAGAGTCATGAAGTGGGTTCTATGCATGTGAGACCAGCTCAACAGTTGCTGGACCCTTCTCTTTTCTATGGCTTGAAAATACTGTGATGGAGGCCAGGGAAGAATTGGAACCCCACTCCACTTCGTGTTTATATAGCAGTGAGACTGTGTGCCTTCAGATACAAAAAAATATAAACCTATTGTTTCCAGAAGTCGACCTTTCAGGCAGGCTCAGAAAGCCCACAAATGGGGCACAACTTCCCTTCTTATTGAGGCAGTGTCGGGTTAAAACTCTGAGCTGCACGTCAGCACGTCCCCAGTTTAGATCTCACCTCTGTCATAAACCTAGCAGGTGACCCCTGGCAAGTCATCTTCTCTCAGCCACAATATGGAGATGCTAATACTGACCTTGCAGGTTGTCAAAAGGATTCGATCAAGGTCCTATGCAAGAATCACGTTTCACTCACCAAAAACGTGGTGTAGTTACTAATTGTTATTATTCCCCATTATCCCCTCAGCAACCAATTTCCCAAGGTACACTGCCTCAGAATTTGGAGGCTCTATCTAGCTATCATGGCCGGATAGATCTATTGTCCATGAATTTGTCTGACCCTTCATTGTTCCTTTTTTTTTTTTAAAGCTAGTGGCCTTTTACCACATCCTACTTTAGTGAATTCCATGTAGTATTCCTGTTCTGAATTCCCTCATCTTTTTTCAGAACAGCCGGGGTACAGGGTGGGGGGAGGTTCTCCTCAGCTCTGACGCTGAGCCAAATCCCTGTTTGTCTTGGACTTAACTCAGGCAGCTGGTCGTTAAACATTAAGAACAGATTTATTATCACAACCATATTGACTGCATGATTAGCGGCCACATTATAAATAAGTTGCCCTTTGGGCAACGAAAGGGCCTGCTTGGCTGTTCATTAGCACCTGTGTGTGCTCTGAAGGGGAAGTCAGGGAGATGTCCTCCCTACCCCCATGGGGAGCCAGGCTTTTTATTATTTACGTGCTAAGTAAATACGCACAGTGGCTCGCAAATTGGGCTGCCAGAGTCAACCATGCAACAAGCTGATCCCATCTGGAAGGGCGTTTGCATTGTTGCTGGAAAAGGAAATGGGCGGAGATCTCAAAACCAAGCAGTGATGCTGGGTTTCCATTGCGGCAGTGCCCCAAGGGAGGATTTTGATCCATTCAGGTTGTGCTTTCTTTAGCATGGCACGATCAGCCTGTTGGGCTGGGCTGAGTGTGGTTCCCATCCCTGCTGCCTCGGCCGGAGAAGCGCAGTGCAGCCTGAAGTGCAGGCGATCTCGGTCACAAGATCCTGTCTTCAGTCTCGTGACTTCTGGGGTCGTCACTGAGGATGATTACAGCGAGAAGTGGGAAGCTGTATTTTAAAGAGCCTATGTGGTATAGTGGTTAGCATGTTGGAGCTGGAGAAGGAAGATTTGGGTTCAGATCACCACCTGGCCATGAAGCCTACTGGTGGGATCTTGGGCCAGTCACTCTTTCTTATCCTGGTCCATCTTGCAAGGTTGCTGTGAGTTTAAAAGAAAGAAGAGGAGCCATGTACAGCAGCCTGAGCTCTTTAGAAGGAGGGTGGTGTATAAATGGCAATCATAAAATAATTGGTGTGTTAAGCACCTTGTATGCTCTCGAAGTGCAGCACATCAGGAATCTCTGTCAGCTTAAGGCTATTGATACTTATTAAAATTTCTATCCTACCCATCCTCCACAGCCCTTGGAGTGACAGACATGGTTTCCCCCTTCCCCATATTGGCCTCACAACAACAACCTTGTAGGTCAGGCTGAGATATAGCAATCGACCCAAAGTTACCCAGTGAAATCTGTGGCTGGAGAGGGATTTGAAGCTGGATTTTCTTGGCCCAGTGGGTGGCGCAGCGGGTTAAACCGCTGAACCATAAGCTGTCGATCCAAAGGTCGGCAGTTCGATTCCCGTGACGGGGTGAGTGCTCGTTGCTTGGCCAGCTCCTGCCAACCTAGCAGTTCCAAAGCATGTCAATGCGAGTAGATAAATAGGTACCGCTTGCGGGAAGGTAAACAGCGCTCCGTGTTCCAGCTGCATGCTACGCACTGCGGCAAGGAGAGTCATGCCGGCCACATGACCACGGAGGCATCTTTGGACAACGCTGGTTCTTCAGTTTTGAAATGGGAATGAGCACCACACCCTAGAGTCGGACACGACTGGACTTAATTGACAGGGGTCACCTTTACCTTTTACCTTTCTTGGCCCTAGATTGCACACTGAGCACTGCACCACACTGGCCGAACAGAGCATGTGTGCGAAAAGCATAAGTGAGTGTGCGTGTGTTGGTCCCCAAACTCTGCTGCAACTAAGGACTAAAAGTTATTACAAACTTTTTTTGTATGTTAAGTGGCACGTGTGGGGGATTCACAAAATGCCACAAAACTGCTATGTGGGCAGGTTAGCTGTTAACTCTTGAACGTTTGTGTTCTGATCATGCCCCTTACGTGCTATTTACATTTTCAGTTTCCATTGAAAGCCAGTGGAAACTTTTTAAATAATGTAAGTACGGGCAGTGGCGTCGTTCCCGTGAGGCGATGGGAGCGAGTCGCTACGGGGTGACGCGCGCAAAGGGGTGACGCGCGCACCCCCCGCGCGCGTCACCTCCGGCCCGGCCGGCGCTCCAGAGCCTTCTGAAAGCCCAAGCGTCAATACGGGTATTTTTAGTGTTTTTGCGCATGCGCAGAGACGAAACCGGTCTGCGCATGCGCGAAAACACTAAAAATACTCGTATAAGGATAAATGGGGGGGAAATCGGGGGCGTCACTAGGGTGATGCGCGCCACCCCGCCTTGGGGTGACACGCGTCCTAGTAACGCCAGTGAGTACGGTACGGTAGTATGGGGCATGCGATTGGTATACAAACTGGTGGAAGCTAAGAGCTTTTAAAAAAACCCTACACCATGGTTACAGACATACACTCTGTGCTAAACTCTCTTTTGTCGATTTTAAATTGTGAGCCGTTTGGGGCAGGGACCTGATTTCTTGTTCTTTGAAAAGTATAATGCGCATAAATGGTGCTGTGTGAATCAAAATAGCAGCTATTGTGTTGCTTGCCCAAGCATTTGAGGCATGCACCCCTTAGCCCCTCTGAGGAAAGCCTAGCTAAAAGGGCCAGTTCACACATCCACAAATGACTATATCCTCAGTTACTGTGTACTGAATGGCTTCCAGGAAACTGGAAGTGAGAAATGTCGTGTATTTTGAGAGAAGGGAGGAGATATGAACGTTTTGTCTGTGCAACTGTATCTGTAATGGCCCATTGATTCATGCAAGCCATTTCTTGATGTCGTGGCGAAGTGTGAAATGCATGTGTGAGTTTACAAAAGAACTGGACTTGCACTGATAGCCCACCTTATATCTTAGGTTCAAAGCAATTCATGTATTCATCCTCAAAAGGAAATCACAGGGCAGGCTACAAGCAGCGCTGGTCCAAGATCTCCCAGCGCCGGAGGCATGATGGCATCTGAATGCTTCTCCCTCTTACCTGGAGGTGTACCAGTTGCTACCTCCACTGCTCCTTTTCCTCCTTTTGCTCCCTGGATTAGAAGAGGAGGAGGGGAATGGAGCTGAAGAGGAAGTGTGGAGGAGAGGAGAGTGGTAGACTAGAGCATTGGACACTCTAGCCCACCACTCTCCTCTGCACTTGCTCTTCCTTTTTGAATTCGTGAAGCAGGAGGAAGAAGAGGTGTGGCTAAGGCAGACAGGTAAGGTGGATGTCCCCCACCATCTTCAGTTGGCCCAGCCCAAGCTGTAAGGAGCTTCCTTGTACTGGATCAGACCAAAGGTCCAGCTGGAATAGTCTGCCTTGTGCATTTGTGGGCTCTCCCTTATTGGAGATTTTCAAGCAGAGGCTGGCTGTCCACTTGTCAGAGATGCTATGGCAGTCACCTGCAAAGAGCAAGGGGTTGGACTAAATGTCCTCTGAGGTCCCTTTCAACACTGTATGATCCTAAGCCTCTTGCTGTCACCTCCCATGTCTGACTATGGTTCCTGGGGGGCCAAACGGCAATGTTATGTGGAGACCGGTGATGGGATCTCTTGCTGTTTTAGTTTTTACTTAAAGGTAGCTGGGGTTTACTCAGGGGTTGGGGGCTTTGAATGTAGTCAGACGAGCAGCCCTGAGGAATTGGGTGTTTATGTCCCCTTCCTCTAGGTATCTCAGGGTGGCATACATGTGTGTGTCCCCCCCCCCCTATTTGCATGCCCACAACAACCTGAGTTGGTTTAGGCAGACAGATAATGACTGACCTGAGGCCACCTAGTGAGTTTCATGCTGCTGCAGAGATACGAACCCAGCTGTCTGTGGTCCTACCTAGACTGACACTGGTCTAACCATTGCGCAACACTGTTTTAATAGATTGTTTGCTGCATTCACAAGTTGCTGTTAGCCTTCCTTGGGGGCGGGGGGAATGCAAGCATCTGTTTTTAAAATGTTGGAAGATCTGTTCATGGTTCTTCTGTTTAATGTGTAGTTTGACCCTCAGTCAGAGGTCTTTCTCATCACTGTTTCTTAGTTAAGATCCTTCAACAGGAAATTTCAGGACTTGAATCTGGGACCGTCTATGTGCAAAGCAAACACCCTGCCCATGAGCTGTTCCCCCCCCCTTCACTATTCTCGTTCAGTCAGGCCAGAAACCCCAACAGGTTGCATCAGAGCAGAGCTTGTGGTGAAGAGTGAGTGGCGCTGTGACAGCAAGCCCCGCCCACGGTGACATAGCTTCTTCATGTAAGCCGCGGATCACTTGTTTGTTTGCCAGGAAAGCCTAACATCTGATTTTGGGAAGGCTTCCCTCCTAATCTTGTCTTGGTGGGGAGAGGAGGGCACTCTGCATGTGACCCAAAGTGCACTTATCTTTATCACTGCATTGCATAAATAATCTAAACCCTGGCCTTAAAAAGGATTTGGGAGGGAGTGTGAATGTAAACCCTCTGTGTACCAGGCTGGAGCAGAGTACGTGGCATGGGTTGTTTCATTGTTACATTTTGGCTTCTCTTCTTCTCCCCAAAGCATTGCACCTCAAGTAAAATTTCCTCCGTTGTTGATTGGAGGAGTCCAAAATTATCCCAAAATAACATCAGAAGCAGCTGAGGGAGGGGCGCTTGCTCCAGGCAGGAACAGACACCTGTCCCTGCTTCACCTCCCGTCGTGTGGCTTCTCCAGCTCCTTTGGTTGACACGTGAGGAGACTGGTGACCTCACAACTGCTGCCATGGCAACCGATTATGAAGTCACAAGCAGAGCTGTGCCAGGAGCATAGGAGGATGGGGAGGGAGAGAGAGAGAGAGTGAGAGAGTGAGAGAGAGAGAGCTTTAAATCCGAGTCAAGCAGAGAGCATGAAGTCTCTTGGACTTCCTAGCCAAGCATGTTCCCAGGGATAGCCTGGGAACTAACATCCTAACATCTCTCTTTCCCCCCTCCCCCCCCACCTCTGGTTGGGATTTCCTATCTCTCTGTAGGATGCATCTTTCCTGGAAGAATCCTTGAGGGCCAATCGGTTGGCGAGGAACCAGCATTTCCAGTGGAGAGCATCGTGCACGAGGGACTGCCCCCTGGATCCGAGAGAGCACCATGCTGGTGAAAGAGTACCGCATCTGTATGCCACTCACCACCGAAGAGGTAAAGGCCAGATGAGTGTGGGGATCAACGTGCAATTGCACGGGGAGGGCTGGCCTGATGGGCTTTCGCATGGTTCCACATCCTCTCCCAGCATGGTCCTGGGCAGGAGCCCCTCTTCTGCAACAGAAGTAGTTGCAGGCTCACGTTTTCAGAGATGTCCTGATGTAAAAATGTCCTGACTGGCAGCAGCTCTCCAGGATTTCAGACAGGGCTTTTTCTCTGCTGTAAGTGGCAACGTCGGGGACTGACCATTCCCCATACAAAGTGGGGGCTCTACCACGGAGCTGCAGCCCTTCCCCCAAGATGGCATGAAAGGAAGGAAAAGATCAGGGGTGGGCTCTGTGTGTGGAGGGGGGACTGCCTGCCTACCAGTTCCTTAAAGGGAACGTATCCTGGTGGGGAGCAGGGTGGAGATTGGAATATGCCGGGGCTGGCTGTGATCATGGGTGCAGAGGGGGGGTGCAGGAGTGGCTGATGCCACCTTGATGATGGCACCACGGACATGTGGTGGTGAGCTGTGGGACTGGGATTTTCAGTATCCGCGGGTAAGGAGGAAAGGCTATCATATCGATTGGTAATGAATGTGGCACCTTGGGGGGGCGGAAATGCTGGTGATAATGAAGTGGTTGAGGAGGGCGGGCCCCCTCTTAGGTTAGGCCCCCTAATCTAGGAACAGGAAACAGCTTCAGGGACTTTGCTTCTTTGAAGGTACTGCTGACCCCATTTTAAGGTTTGGGACCCTGGTAGCACTAGAGGAAAAAGTCAATTAGATCGATGCCATTAACCCTTGCAGCCTTCTGCCAGCTTCAGCCCAACCCAGATAGGTGTTCAGGTTCTGGCTTTGGGGATCCTCCAACGAGAGGTCAGGGACATTCCGTTCTTGTCGAAGGAACTCAGTGCTGCTGGCCGGATCTGTGCAGAAATAGCAGTGAGCAGCAGGCAGGGACAGTCTACCTCTGTTTTTTTAAAGAAGTAACAATGCTGTCACTCCCCTCAATTCCCTCTCCCGCAGAATGCTTCTGGAAAGACGCTATGGGATGATGTAGCGTCATTCTGGGGGGGGGGGCTTCTGGACAAAGGGAATGTTGATGCAGCCTCCCCCTCTTCAGAGTTAAACAAAAAATATCTTTGCAAAGGCTTGGCTGGCCCATCATGGGAGCCACCAAGTTGAGTGCAAGTAGCCAAACTCCTGGAAGGCTGGTGGGCTATGTTTGGTTTGGTTATTCATGGTGTACTGGTGGGTCTAAGGAGAAAAGAGGTAGTCCAACTCCATTAGCAGCCACCCTCATCAAGGGTTTTGGTAGGACTCTGTCTTTTCTGTGCACTCATTGAATAAGTTGGAAGGGTACATTGAGGTCATCTAGTCCAACCCTCTGCTCAGTGAAGACAACTGAAAACACCACTTGTACCCCCAGCTTCTTTCCTTCTCTTCTAGAGTCTCATAGTATCTGGAGATCCTTTTGAGATTACTTCTGGTAGCGTCATTTGTTCCTACATGGCACAGCAGGAAGTGGTCACTGGATTTGATGAGTCTGGGCATCGTCTCTGTCATGTCCTGGATAGGCACACCAGGAAGACAACACACGTCTTGGGAATGACATAAGGGGAATGTCAAGTGACAAAGAGTGAGAACATATGAAAAGTGCATTCCGTGTGTTTCACATACATATACAGTACTGAAGGAGTTTTGATCTACAGACACTGGTACTGTAGACCACCACCACCAACCCCAGCCCAGTTCTCACTTGGTAGTGCTCCCAGGCTAGGTGCTGTGTTCCAATTCTCACTTCCGTTGCCGTGGGATCCGTTGCAAGGGAAGAAAAGGCACAGCAGCCCTACCAAAGCCTGCAAAAATGCCAAAACAGGGATACTCAACATACAGTGGCCATGGGGATCCACTAAGCCAGAGTGCTGTGAATCTGAACCACGTCAGTCTTGTCGGTCTCGGGAGGAGAGGTGCAGACTCAACCGACTCATTTTACACTGCGAGCCCTTTGGGGCAGGGAACCGCCTCGTCCTTTTCTTTTGTAAGCTGCTTCATGAAAGAGTTTTTTCATTTAAACGTGGCATATTGGCACATCCAGTAAATAAATAAATAACAGCATGCAGACTGAGGTGGGTAAGTTGGGGTGGTAGAATTCCAGACTGTTCCATGTCAAACTGGAGGTGGCCAGGGGAGTCGTATTTTAGAAGGACAAAAAAAAAAACCTGGGCAATACCTCTTCACTGCATGTAGTAAATGAGCATATTGGAGGAAAGGTTTAAGGCTGACCTCTTCCCAGTTTCCTTGTTTACTCCCTGCAGGATTCTTTTTTGCATGTCGAGGATTAAAAAAGTGTGACTCCTCACCTGCAGTCGGGCATGGAACAGTCTGGAATTCTCCCACTTCAACTGTGCGGAATGTTTAGATTGGGTCACTTGGCTGCAAAATGTTCTAGGCAAACTGGTCTGTGCAACTGATGCTGCAAGCCTGAAGGGAGAATCTGTCAAAGGCAGAGTTTAATATAGCTCATCACTCAGTCCTGGACTCTTGTTTCCAAGGTTGAGCCCTGGCATGGAAAGACGGTGATGAGAATAGGGCTTCCGAGCTGGGTTTGCCAGATCTGCACGCGTCCCGGAGATGTTGCCTAGACCTTGAAATGCTCCTGTGCCTTTACTGGTCCATTCCTGCAACCCCTCTGGCTGTGGCCAGGAGGACTTCAGTTCTCTGTTGGTGGAGGAAGGCACCCTGAGTGTGTTATCTTCTCCCTGGGACACGTTTCCAGCCCTGCTCGCTCTTTTGTCAGAGGATCACTTGGAACTCTCTCCAACACTGGTCTAACAGAAACAAAAGTGAAACAGAATGCTTTTCTCCACTTTACGGCCTGCGTAAGGACAGGAATCCTTCTTTCCTTCCCCTTTCTTCTCGTTTACTTCTTTCCTTCCCTTTTCTTCTCATTTACTTCTTTCCTTCCCTTTTCTTCTCGTTTACTTCTTTCCTTGCCTTTCCTGTTTCTCTCTATCCAGGGTTGGGGAGAGATTTTTTTCTCTCTTTCTCCTCCTGTATTGCTTTTCCGAGAGAGACTGTTTCTTTACTTGGGGGGCCTCCAAAATACCCTCCAACGGAACTAAGAAGATCTGGTAGCCACAATGTCAAACAATATGCCTGCCAAATCGGACCAGGTGCTAAAGCAGACAAACGAGCGGCTTCGTTGGTACAACATCAACTGCCTTTGCCCATCATGGGGAGCTGGTCAGCCATCCAGTCTGGGCCACCAGCACCTCCCTGGCAAATGCCAACACAAAAAGCTTGGAAAAAAGGCACCGCTCAGCCTCTGCCACCAAGGAGACTCCAGCAGGCACCAGATCAAGAATGATGCTGCTGTCGCCATCTGCTCAGCAAGCCTCTAGCCTGCAGAGGGAAAGAGAAGTCATCTCTTCCCTCTCATGATCCTTCCACCTCAGCAGAGGCTATCAGAGACGCCATGCAGACCTGCTGCTCCAACATCACCCTGTGTGTCTTCACGCTAAGGTTTGAACAGAGGGATTACCTCTATACTGACCACCTCCCCCTGTCCCTGTGGGTGGCTCAGTGAGGCTCTTAGCACCTCTCCAAGATGCCTTTGAGATGCAGTGATGCAGACTTGAGTCTATTGACTCGGACTCAAGTCGGACTCAAGTCACATCAATGACTCGACTCGGACTTGACTCGGTGATTGTAAAAGACTCAAAAAACCTGACTCAAGACTTGGAACCTTTTAGGACAAATAATTTTATTCAGGTTTAAACCCATGTTCCCCATTAAATAGATAGGTAAAGGTAAAGGTGACCCCTGACAATTAAGTCCAGTCGTGTCCGACTCTAGGGTGTGGTGCTCATCCCCACTTCAAAGCCGAAGAGCCAGCGTTGTCCGAAGGCGCCTCCGTGGTCATGCGGCCGGCATGACTCTACTTGCCGCAGCGCGTAGCATGCGGCTGGAACATGGAGCGCTGTTTACCTTCCTGCAAGCGGTACCTATTTATCTACTCGCATTAACATGCTTTGGAACTGCTAGGTTGGCAGGAGCTGGCCAAGCAATGAGAGCTCACCCCGTTGCGGATTCGAACTGCCGACCTTTCGATCGACAGCTTATGGTTCAGCGGTTTAACCCACTGCGCCACAGGGACTTGCAAACTCACAACCAAAGACTCAGGACTTGGGGGCAAAGACTTGGGACTTGACTTGAGACTTGGAGTCAGAGACTTGGTCCACATCCCTGTTGAGATGACACCCATTCCTACCACAGTTGCCCTCCTCAGTGCAGTGGTTGTGGGAGACCAGCAGTGCATGCTGAGGGCCTGCCTACAGCACCCAACAAAATCAACCTCTGACTCTGCAAAGTACAGGTACGAGCTCCCTGTCTCCTTGTGGCCATGCCTCCAGATTTCAGTGAGTGGATTAAAAGGGTCATCGTTAAAGGCCTTTAGGCTGACCTTTCTTACAGACAATTCACTGTAGCTACTGCATGGAACTAACCACTGTTCCACACAATGGGTTCATCATATCACCAGAGTCCAGATGTATCCAAAATCCTCATTGTGTCCAAGGAAGATGGCGACTGGAGGACAATTCTCGCCTAGAAACCTCTCAACAAATCCATAAAATACTAATTCTGGATGGAAATGCTCTTCACCATTGTGGATTCAGCCCAGCCACAGGACTTCCTTCCTCCTCGGTCGACCTGAATGAAGCATACCTACATGTCACCCTCCACAATAACCGTCTCCATTTTCTGTGGTTTGGTTTTGAGAACATTTTCAGTGGGGGGGGGGGGAGTCTCCAGCCTCTCATCAGCTCCAAGAGCGCTCACCGAGGTAATAATCTCCATAGTACCACTCCTTCCTCTCAAACGTTTCCATACTTGTGCCAGCCCCGGACTGCCTGAGGGACTGTAGTTTCCTTGCTATTACTCAGAAGAGTCACCTGCAGCTAGCGCAGTGACTTCTCCATTCAGATGGCGCAAAGGACAATGTTGCCATTTTCCTGTGCCAAGTCTAAGGAAGTTCTCTCCTTCCTCCACTCGGACCTGGAACAAGATCTCTATTCAGACATCCTCCAAAGACAAGCCTCGGTCATGAGCAAGCTAGGAGGCAGACTCACCTGTGCCTGTGTCGATTCCCCTGTGGCACTGTCCTGCTTAACCTGCCAGCAGTTCACAGGTAAGGTCCCTCTCCTGGGATCTCCATAAAGCCCTTTATAAGGAACCATTAAAAATGTTATCGTTGTGTCTCTCATTCAAACGGGCTTCCTCATAGCCATGACTGTTCCTGGAAGAGTCATAGATTGAAATGCTGTATCCATCAAGGATCACCTTGCATTTTTCAAAAATGCACCATCATTCTTTGTCCGAGCTCATCTTTCCTTTTGAAGGCAAACTCCTCTTTTCACAGATCTCAGGAGGTCGTCCTCCCTTCCTTTTGCCCCAGCCCCTCTCATCCCAGAGAAAAAGAATGACACAAAGTTGTCGTATGCAGGACCCTCAAATCATACCTTGTGTTGTGTGTACTGCCTCCTTTAGGAAGACAGCGTTACTGGCCTTCTTCCATCCTTGTAACATGGGACACAAAGTCTCTTCTTAAGTCCATGCTAGCCAAATGGGCCAAAGCCTGCATCACAATAACCTACGAAGCCCAGCCTCTTCCAGCTCCTTACATCACAGCTGTTGTTCCCTCTGCAGTTTATAACCCTTATTACACCCCTCAAAGAAATTGGCAGGGTGGCCATGTGGTCTCCAGTCTCTACGCTCACCAGGCACTACATGCAGGATGCGTTTGCCTTGACAGAAGCCTCCTTCGGCAGGAGAGTACTGCAAAAACTCCCTCCATCTCAGTAGGAACAACTGTGTCTCTCGCCCGCGGGGTGTTTGAACTGCAGGCTCCTATCCCACACTGTTGGTAGAGGAGGGCATCCATAGAAAGGAACACTGGTACTTACCATGAAGGTTTCTTCTTGCTGGTGGAAGGAGGGCATCCAGTCTCACCTGGGGGCAAGCCCGGCCCATCCATGAGGCTGACTGAGGCAGTTGTCTAAGGCACCAGATTGGCAGCGGGCACCACCTCTGTCCACCCACTTGCCCCTGCAGTAGAGGCTGGCACATCATAAGGTAACAGGGCACAGCATTTGGCATGCTGCCTCAGATGTTGGGATGTCTTGGGCCGACCTTGTCCAGTGACCCAGACATACCTCTCAGCTCCTGTGGTGGGGTGACAAATGGCGATGCAGCTATGTCTTGTAGCTACCAGGCTGATATTGCATCCCCAGAGACTCTTCAATCATCTTAATTTCTCGGATCCCCCCCCCCCCCATTTATCATCTTGTAGCTGTCAGTGTCACTTACATTATGTTTTTCTATATTTCAAGTTGGGGTTTCTGCAGTTATGCCTCAAGCTGCAGTATGTCCAGGAAACCAGGGGGGATCTCCTTCCAGGGAGCTCATAAAGCCTTTGCTTAATGATCATAACCCCTGCCTCTGGAGAGAGTGGGAAGACTTGCGATAGTATTCTGCAAAAATGGCACCTGCAAAAGGGGGGGCCTTGGGAAAGTGATATGTGTCAAAAACAAAAGATTGGAAAGTCCTGTTCTATAATCAGCTCTCCTTATAATACAAGTAGTAGAAGGGGTGATCAGTAACTGTGATGTTCACACCTGGAAAGGTGTGAGAGCTTCCTCAGAGCAGCGTTAATTATCCCATTGTGGAGTGCCTGGATAATGAACTCTGGGTCTATGCGCTGCTGCTGGGATCCTCGCTATTTACAGCTATACAAACCTCTGCAGAGCTGGTGTGCCCAGCACAATATCATCATTTATTATTTATAGTAAAGGTAAAGGTATCCCCTGCTTGAAAGTCAGTCGTGTCTGACTCTAGGGTGCGGTGCTCATCTCCGTTTCTAAGGCCGTAGAGCCAACGCTGTCCAAAGACGCTTCCACGGTCATGTGGCCGGCATGACTACGGAACACTGTTACCTTCTCGCTGCAGCGGTACCTATTTATTTACTTGCAATTTCTTGCTTTCGAACTGCTGGGTTGGCAGGAGATGGGAGCTGACTCCGCCACACGGCACTCGGGTCTCGAGCTGCTGTCCTACTGACCTTCGGTCTGCAGTTCAGTGTCTTAACCACTAAGCCACCGTGACTTATAAAATATAAAATAAAAATTTTGCATTTTCATACCGCCCTTTCTCCAAGGAGCTCAGGGTGGTGTACATAGTTCCTTCCCCCTCCTTTTTGTCCTCACAACAACCCTGTGAGGTAGGTGAGACTGATAGTGACTGGCCCAAAGTCACCCAGGACACTTCATGACTGAGCAGGGATTTGAACCTGGATCTTCCAGGTCTAAGTCCAACTCCAGAACCACCACACCATCATCCTCTTTATATTATTCTAATAGTAGATTATAGTAGATTCTAGATTATTGTAGATATCTAGTAGATTATAAAGCAAAAGAACTGTGAAAATGGTTCACTGTCCCAAAAAGGTTTACAGTTTGCCAAAGAGACACCAGCAAGCAGCCACTGCTAAAGTAGCAATGTTGGGGTGAAGAGAGATAGATGCTCTCCCTCTGCTAAAATATAGGAATAAGGTAAATGTATCCCTTGACAATTAAGTCCAGTCGTGTCCGACTCTAGGGAGCGGTGCTCATCTCCGTTTCAAAGCCGAAGAGCCAGCGCTGTCCGGAGACGTTTCCATGGTCATGTGGCTGGCATAACTCAACACCGCGGCGCATGGAACACTGTTACCGTCCCGCTGACGCGGTACCTATTAATCTACTTGCAATTTCTTGCTTTTGAACTGCTAGGTTGGCAGGAGCCGTCGCACGGATTCGAACTGCCAACCTTTCGATCGACCGCTCATGGTTCAGTGGTTTAACCCCCTGCGCCACCCACTGGCTCAATACCACCGCTTAAAAGGTGCATTAGCAGGGGTTAATATGGTCACCTGAAAGTGGTAATGGTTTGTGTGTACCGTGCTGGATGATTCCCCTCCCCCCACATTTTTAAACAGAGTTTTATGGGGCAAAAGTGCCAAGTGATGTTTCTGTCACGTTTTGGACTCAACAGGGCTGGTCCTGCTTTCAGTATGAGTCAGGAGGAAGCTTATTGTGATGGCCAGAGGCTGCCTGGTGGAGATGTCAGAGTGCCATGGTTACGCTGCCAACCTGTTTGTGCTAACTGGATTTAAGTTGCTGCTGGTGGGGTTTGGATTTTATTTGGGCGAGCATTTGGAAAAAACCAATTTGATCAACTCGGATGATCAGCTTGTTGGCAGATGCAGCTTGCATGAGCAAATCTCATTCCTATGGCTCCTGATTTTGTTGGACATCACCCACGTAAGGGTCACATTTCAAAACCCATAAGGACTAGAATCCTGCATCTTATTTTGGAAAATAAATGGGGGGGGGAGGAGACTGATCCAGGAATCAGGATTCAGTGTTTGCTAGCGTAGCCCACCTGTATATATACATTTATATAAAGTGTTTCATTTTTTTTTAAAAAAAGTTCTTTGAGAGGGTTTTTTTAAATAGCAAAATAAATGACACATGGTTCCTTGTCGTGCCCAAAGGGTCTGAGAAAGACATCCCGAAAAGGCACGCAAGGGAGAAACCAGCAACAGCCATGGGGAGAGACAATACGCTAGAACGAATCGGGACAGTTGGTATCCTTGTGCTAAATATGAGAGATACCGTCTTTACAGAGCAATTCTGTTCATGTTTACCCAGAAGGAAGTCCCACTGTGTTTAATGGAGCTAAGTCTCTAGTAAGATTCTGTAGGATTGCATACCAAAAAGTGCATCTTTCCCCAGTTAACAGGTATACAGAAATGGATACCCTCAGCGCTGGTCAGTTGTTACTCACAGGTCAGCTGAGAGGGTGTGAGTGGTTACTCACAGGTCAGTTGAGAGGGAAAGTTTGGCAGTCGTGGTTGCTTTTTGAAGATGCTTTGGGCATATGAAACCATGGGCCAAATCCTGCCTAAAGATAGGCTGGCAGAGCGAGCGCTCTGCCAGCCTTAGGTATTGCAAAAGTGCCGTAAGGCAGTTCCACAGCACCTCAGGTGTAGGTGGCGGAGGCCGGCACTGCTTACCCTGCTGCCCTCTGCGCTGTCGAACACAGGTAAGCCCTGCGACGGGTGGTGGGAGGGCGTGGGGAGAGTGCGATTGGCTGGTCTGGCCTGGGAGGAAGGTGGGGATATTGACGGCGCGCTCTGCCATATCCCTGTCCCCTTCCCTTGCCAGGCCGGCCTTACACGACTTCTCCAGTCGTTCGCAAGTTAAAGAGCTGGCACATATCTGAGGAGGCCCATTGGAGCCACTGGGGCTTACACTGGGGGAAAGGGACAAATGTCCCCTTCCCCCAAAGTGAGTCCCGGCCGTTCCGGCGCAGGCCGCATCCTATCTAGGATGCAGCGGCCGACCATTTCAGCCAGCCGCCACATCTTAGGCAAGATCGGGCTGTATGCTTATAGTTCTTTGGATCCTAGCCTGTATGGATCCTAGTCATTCTTACAGCTAGTAGTATTTTACTAACCAGTGCCAGCAGCCCCTTTTCTGCTCTGTCATCTTTAACTCATATATAGCATCTTTGGTTTTTGAATTGTGCCCCTATGTGTGTTCACCCTCGCAGCATTGCTATGATATACAGCAAAAAAGAATTGGGCGGTGAGACTCAAACTCGGGCCCCAACTCTGTAGCTGCTGAATCATTCTGATTTCCCCTTTTTCTGGTTAGTCTTGGCCTATCGACTAAGATCAAGTGTAGTCTCTGTTCTTATCAGCACTCTTTGTAACTGAACTGCACTCTTAAGGCATAACACGGGTGTCAGAAAGTAACTGTAGCATTTCATTCGCTGCTTAACAGAATGGAAATTTATACAGGTGGGCCCCCATATCCAAGGATTCGCTATCCACGGTTTCAGTTATCCACGGATCACGGGGGACCCCCCCCAGGCTTTTACTTTTTTCTCAGTAAGAGAATCATTTCTTCCTTAAACAAACAGGAGAAGCAGCCAGCTGCTTATTGCAGGCAAGTAGAACGAGACTAAGTACTAGAGAGGTTCTGCAAGGTTAACAGAAACCTTGCAGAGCCTCTCTAGGACTTAAGGCTGATCTACACGACAGGCGTCGTCTCTGCTTGGTGCCTCCGCGCTGGAAGCGGGGGGAGTGTCTTCAAGCCTGTTGCCCCTCATGTTGTCCCGCCTTCCTAAGAAAGCACAGTTGTGATTGGTTAAACTCAACCGCACAACGATTGGCCGAAACCTCAGCTGTGAACCGTCTGTGACCCCAGCCCATTTCCTCTCTCGCTCTGCCTTGGGTATTTGCCTTCCGCATAGGATAAGGCGGGATATGAAGTCCATAAATAAATGAATTAATTAATCAATTAATTAATTAATTAATAAGTGCTGTTTTTGGGAGGGAATGCAAAGCAGGGGAAGCCCTTCAGAGTATCAGTCTCTGCTCTGCTCCCTCCCCACCCGCAGTTCACCATTGCCAGTTTGCCAGGATGCCTTTTTTTGCTAACCACGGCACCAAAAAGGTGAAAGTCAGGAGCGGACGCCCCAGCCAGGCAGCACTAGCGAGCCAAGAAGGAGAGAGAATAAATGAATGAATGAATAAATAAATAAATAAATAAATAAATAAATAAGTGCTGTTTTTGGGAGGGAATGCAAAGCACTCTGCCTGTGCGTCCATACCTTTATCCATGCACAGAAGTTATTGAGTTGTGACTGTAGGCAAGGGGGCATGAATTTAAAATTTAAATTTAAAAGGAGTCCAACTGTTCCACAGACCCCAATATCTTCACCCATTCCCAGACAGTATTCGAAAAGTAACCTAGCTTCATCTGCACTGTTAATGGGTTTGCTGGGTCGCCATGGGCTCCCAGGCTTCTCTATATCTCCCTGACCAGTGCTTCATTCAAAAATCCCCAGCAAACAGGACGGGAATGGAGTTGCTGTGTTTGCTGTGTGGATGTAACCTCCAAGGTGATTGGTTGTCATTCACATTGGCATTCAGCCACCCTCCCCCCCTCTCCTGTGATTGGTAGGCTGCAGCAGCTCCGCGAGCCACCTCCAAGCTCTGCCGTCATGCCCCCTAAAAAATAGAACACTCGACTTGGAGTACGCGGCAGTGGGGCGGAGGTCCGGCGGCTCCGCCGGATTAAAAAACACTCCGCGACGCTGTCGTGTAGATCAGTCTTCAGTCTTGTTCTACTTGCCTGCAATGGAGGCTGCTTCTGTTTGTTTTAAGGAAGAAACAAAGCATGCTGAAATAAAAATAAGAGCTGGGGGGGGGGGGGCGCACGCCTGCCTGCAGGGGAGGCAGGGCAGGGGCCCCTCAGGAAACCATGGAGGGGGTGTTCGCTCCTATCCACGGTTTCAAGTATCCATGGAGGGGCCTGGAACAATTCCCCGCGGATATTTACGGAGTCCACTTTTTTGCCCTCTGATTATGTTCACTGAGTTGGGGGCAGATCAACACACAGACCAACAGTCAACAGATGTGGCCAAGTTTCCAGGCTTGGAGGTGTACAAGTGTGGGAAGATATCTGCAGTGCCTGATCCCAGAAGGCTGTAGTGTGGATCTGATGAACAGAGAGTTTATTTTGATTCATTTTTCATCCAACCTTTCCTCCTAGGGCTGCATGCCTGGTTCTTCCCCCTTGTCCTCACTACAACTCTGTGAGGTTGGCTAGTCTGAGAGATGACGATTGGCCCATGGCCACTCAATGAGCTTCATTCCTAAGGGGAGATTTAAACACAGGTCTCCATGGCCTAGTCCAGGGGTTCTCAACCCCTTCCTGGCCGAGTACCACCTCTGGTGCTACTCTCCTGCCATGTACCACTGGAAGTGACTGGTGATGACATCATCGCCAGCTACTTCTTGGTTTTCAGAGGCCAGAAAACACAGGTAGGAGGCTCTGGGTGGCTGGGAGGGCCCTTCTCAGCATTCCTGAGAGGCTCGGCCAAAGGCAGGAGCCTCTTGGGAGCGAAAACTTGCTGCCGAAAGTGCCGCGTCAGAGCAGGGTTCCTGTGGTCCCGCGATCCGAGTACCACCAGCAGTCAGCCGAAGTACCACTGGTGGTACTAGTACCACTGGTTGAGAACCCGTGGCCTAGTCTGACACTAACCACTGTGCCACAATGGCTGTCATGGGAGATTAAGAGACAAGGGTTCAAGCCCCATGTTCACCATGGGGCAAGGCAGACTTGTCGTTATAAAAATAGTGACCTACTTCTTTGTGTTGAGCCGGGGCTTGTGGAACTCAGAAGAGCCGTATCCTTCTGCAGTTGGAAACCAGCATCTGTCTCTTGGTCACGCCCCAGAGATGAGAGAAGGGAGTGCAACTGTGCACAGAGATCCCCCAGATCCAGTCCTACTCCTCCCTGCCTTTGATGGCAGTGTTCTGTTTTTATTTACTTAGTACATTTATATCCCACCTTCCATCATGGCGCTTAAGGTAGCATTTCAATAGTGCCATTTAATCGGGATTAAAACTGTGTATACAAAGTAAAAACAAACACACACATCTCTTTACTAGTTTTACCCAAGGGCTGCATAGGGCCTCGTCAGAAGTTCTTGACTTCTTAGGTGTTGATAGGTGACATAATTTGTTATTCCCAGATGGTCACCCATCCAGACATTGACCAGACAAGGACCTGCTTAGTTTTAGGTAGGCTTACCAGATCTCCAACTGGGACAGAGTGCTAGACCTTTAGGAGAAGGAATGTGGGCAGGTGTAGCTTGTTAAATCTTAGAGCACAATTCTAGGCATGTCTACTCAGAAGCAAGCCCAATGAGGCTTGCTTCTAAGTAGACATGCCTAGGATTGTGCTCTAAGGTTTAACAAGCTACACCTGCCCACATTCCTTCTCCTAAAGGTCTAGCACTCTGTCCCGGTTGGAGATCTGGTAAGCCTAGTTTTAGGCGGAGCTCTGCGTTGTGTACCCTCAGACCATGCCCTGTGACCTTAGCCCTTGCCCTGCCAGACACGTCCCTAGTAAATGATGCAACAGCAGTAGAAGCTGGAATTTGGGTTAACCTAAGAAGAACTGTGACTGGATTGGGTTGGCTTTCAGACCAGGTCGACAGGTTCAAATCCTCACTTGGCCACAAAGCATCCCAGGTAACGTTGGGCCAGTTGCTCGTGTGTGAGGGTAAAATGGAGGAGGTTACTGAGCTTTCTTGAAGGAAGGGCGAGATGAAAATGTTACAAATGAAATTCATGCAGTGAGGGGTTCTGTGAAGCTGTTTGAGTTTCTTGGCATGATTGGAGGCCTGATGCTGGCAAGACGGCCGGGCCTGTGTAGGAGGCCACAATCCAGGCTCCCGTCTCTAACTTGCCGCCATTGGGGAGCCTGGAGGGTCAGCTTCACGTGAGGCCTGCACGGCTCGGCACGAGGACTGCCAATCATGCGGCTTCCTGCCTCCTCACGTGAAAGGCCTCAGTTGCCGTGGCAGCGTGCGTCATGGAAACTTCCTCATAGACAGGTCTGTGGAGAAGCGGAAACCAAAGGTATGCAGTAGTGCTCGGAGAGCCAGTCGGCGCTTGGCCACCCTGCAAGCCGTGCTCGAGCAAATGCTAAATTAACATCTGCAAGCTCTTCTCCTTTCCCAGCACCTTTTCCATCCCCCTTTTATATTAGAGAGTTTTGCGCGATAGAGAGAGGGAGTACCTTCCAGATTACAGAGAACGCTGGCTGAAAAACCAGACCAGCGTGTCTATATAATAACTCTTCCTTTCCTCAAAGGTCATAGTGTGTGTGTGTGTGTAGCTTTTTGAGACAGTGCCAACATTGCCTCGCAAACTGTGTCTGAAGGTTACATGAGCCCATTCCCTCACCCCCATCTGCAGACCTTGCTTACTAACAGGTATTCTTCTAGGTCCAAACATGCCAAGTTCTGTGCAGTATAGGCACTATCCAGGAAGGGCTTTTACAATCCGTCACAGATTAATGGGGAACTGAGGTCATTGCTGCTTTTAATTTTTTTTAAAGATTCTAGTCCTCATTGTGAAGTCACAGACTTGGAAGTGCTGAGTGTGTGTTGCTTAAAAACCAGAGTTGGCATTCATGTGGGCATGCTTATGGCCCCGTCAGTTTCTATTCCTCTGCCCTCCCTGCAAAGTCCTGAGTTTCCACTTTTGGAAACTCAAACTGAGTTGCCTTGCCCTCAAAAGGCTGTTATGGCTTTCATAACTGGAATCAGCTTAGGTACACGGCCAGTGAAATGGATGAAAGACATTATTCAGTATTGCATTATTCCCATGATTCCAAGCGAGTTGTTTTGTTGCAGGTTTTTGGAGTCCGGTTACTCCAAATTCAAGTCTTTGCCACCTTTTGACTGTATCACAGGGTGGAGAATCTAGGCAGTGCAGTGCCATTAGTGTGTGTTTAAGGAGGGGAGGTAGATGTTTGTGCGTTTCTCTGTATGCACGCATGCGCAGAGAAGCACAGCTGAATTCCTTGAAAGGAAAAATTAAATGCAGCATTTTTATGTTGCGAGCTTATCGTGTTTAGATATACGCCTCGCACTTGCTGCTACCGACAGGATGTGCTGCGTGGTAGAGATTGACTTGACTAACCAACACCACATCCTTCCACAGGGGCAGCCTGTTGGGTCCAGGACCAGCCATGGGCGGTGGACCCTCAGGCTGAGGTGGATCCTCAGACCCAGAATGTGGCTGGAGGGGTCATGATGCAGCCGTCTCTCTGAAAATAAGCAAGTCCAAGGGGGGTCAGTCCCTGGGTGGGTGACTGCCTGGGAATCCATGACAGAAGCAAGGTACCATGTCCTGCTTCCCTCCCTCTGGATAGCATCTTTTTGGTACTGTTCCCTGCATCTGTCAGTCATCTGCTCCAGCCCATCCATTTTTGTGGGTTCGGTTTGAGGAATCCAAGCACACTACTCATGCCTGCTGCTAAGCCCTCCAAGTTAGTTCTCAGCCGCCTGTCTCTGAAGCCAAGCTTTGAACCTGCTTTCAAGGCCAGGGCACAACCCTGGAAGAAATAGTAACACAGGGGAAAGTGCTTCTGAGCATGTGCAGAATTCTTTACCACCATGTTGCCACAGACAGCTCTCCATGTATCTAAAAATATTTCTCATTTGGATAGAGAGCAAGTGGAGAATAATAATAATAATAATAATAATAATAATAATAATAATAATAATAATAATAATAATATACAGTATTTATATACTGCCTTTCTTGGTAATTGGATTTCTCCTCTGACTTTAATCCAAGGCGGTGTACATGGGCAGGCTGTCCTAACCCCCCTAATAGTTTACAGTATATAAAGGTCCAATCTTGAGAGAGAGAGAGAGAGGGAGGGAGGGAGGGAGGGTGACCCAACAGAAGAAATTTAGACCCAACGCAATACTAGAACTTGGGGTGACCCAACAGAAGATACTGGTTGTCAACTTTGGAAAGACAAATGGAAGTCATAATTAGGCTATTGAACTTGCCAGTTCGGGGTGTAGTGTTGGCCACCAGCTTTGATGGCTTTGAAAGGGAATTAAATAAATTCATGGAGGAAAAGCCTATCAGTGGCTATTGGCCAAAGTGGGTAAATGGAACCTCCCTATTTAGTGCCAGTATAGGTACCTCTGAATGCTAGTGGACAGAGGGCAGCAGGTGGGAGAGGGCTGTTCCTTTCATGCCTTCTTTGTGGATTTTGTGGAGGCCTCAGGTTGGTCAGGTACCTAGACTAGATGGGCTTTTGAATGGATTCAGCACAGCCCTTTTTATGTGTGATCGCTCATTGGAGCTTCCAAGGCACTCCTGTCTCTTACCACTGCAATCCTTATCACAGTGCTAGAAGGTGAGTATCTTCCCCATATTTTTCAGATGCTGAATAGGAGAGATGGCGCTCTGATTTAGGTTACCTGATGAGATTTGAACTGGGGAACCCTTTGCTGTTGCTCTTAGCTATCATAGTACATCATCTCTGTCTGAGGGACTAGAAACTTGGTGCATTTCTAGGTCTCGGGACTGCACAAAATGTGCCATTTGGGCACAGATGGGGCCAGCCCTGATCTGACCAAAGCTCCAGATAAAGATTTGTGGTCTGTCACCACCCAGAGAAGAAGGAGACCGGGCTCTCTGTTTCCCTTGTGTCAGCTGGCATCCCAAGCAAGCATATTAAGGGTGTCTGGTATGTATGCTGGGTGCCCTGGAGGGACGGAACCGTGGCAACCGCGTAGATCATTACACAAACTTCAGCGGCATTCCCAGCAGATGCAAAGTGCAGTGACTTAAAAGGCAGAGCTTGGAAGTTCAGCGCTTAACCAGCCTCTAATATCTGTGCCAAAATAGATGGCGTGAATGAATGTTGCAAATTAAGTGTGTTCGCATAGAGTTTGCATTATTCTGCTTGTAGTAGCCATTGAGGAAGGCAGAGAGCTTTTCAGAAGACTGAAGTAACACACCTCCGGGTCCCTGGAGCTCTCCTTTTGGCTTCTGCAACATTCATCAGGCATTACCAACCTAGGTTCAAGTTTTGTTTTTTGACTCAGTCATAAAAACTGGAAACCTTGCTTGTTTTTTAAAACGAAAGTGGATATTCTTAGGATATGGAATGTGAGTGACCTAAGACAGGAGTGGCAGGGAGATTTCAGAAACGAGGGCAGCCTCATGTACCTCACCCTAAACTACTTGGCAGAAAGGCAAGTCACAAATGGAATTAATTAATTCTGTGTGGAGAGCTGAAGACCATCAGGAAAGGGTCAAGACTTTCTCCTTGGCCAGCAGAGGCCGCTGTTGCAAGCTTCTCCAACTGTTTTTTTTTTTTTCCTGCACCCTTCCCAAGTGATGTCTTGGGGTAATTGAAAGGAAATTGGGTGAGAGCCTTTGCTGTGGAACTGCTGTTGATGACAGGAGCAGATTAATAGGATCTTTGCGTTGGTTCATTAGGGAAAAGATCTTAGTAAAGGCTGGACGCTGTTGCTGCAGTGTGGCTCAAGAAGGGTGAATCCCGTATAGGAGAGGTGGACAGCCTTATTCTGCATCAAGGGTATTGTCCTAATCTAGAGGGCTGTAGCCTACTTGCATATTTCATATTCATATTGTTAAAATGATTTGCACGGATGTGGTAGATTTCGACACTCAGCTGGCTCGCCTGCTAGGCAGGTAAGTCCAGCAATTTTGGCTGGCCTTGGTAGTTAGCCAAGGCAAAGATTGGTGGTAGCCAGAGCCCTACTACCCTCGCTATGCAATCCTTGGTGGATACCTTTATGCAGTACTTCTGAGCAATCCTCAGAAGTAAGGCCCGCTGTGTTCCATGGAGCTTCCTCCTAGGTAAATGTGCATAGCATTGCCATACACTCTTCGGGAGTAAATCGAACACAGTGGGCCTTAATTCTGAGTAGATGTGCCTGGGTTTGCACTTCTGTGTGAGAGCAGGAATAACCCCTGCTTCCCTTCCATGGCACCCAGGTTTGTGGCTGGAGAGGAGAGATGGGACAGGCATCACTCCTGCATTTGTGCTGGATTTCAGGGGCCGTTTGGAAGCTCCAGGCAGCTGCAGAAACTATCGATACCTGTTCCCTGTACCTGCACCTTCAAACTTGGAGCCAGGGGAGCTTGGAGCTTGGTTGGCAAAGTTGGGACACTTTTGTAGTCCAGTGCCCAGACAGCTAGCTCTAGAGTCCCTCTCCAACTTGGAGCTGGAGAAGAGGACAGGAATCCTTCTCATATTTGTTCTGCGCTCTCTTAAGTAAATCTCAGCTCAGTCAGTAGGGTCATCTCCACTTCCCTCCTCAGCGTCAAACTGCAGAGACAGAAAGAGACACCCTTCCTCAAGCGTGATGGAGCTGTCGCTGTGGCAAGCAGAAATGTGGAGCCCTGCTGCGAGGGCAGTGCGAGCTTTCAGGCTAGGTCACTTAAATCCCACAACAGTTAGTAACGCACAAGAGTGTCTTGCCAACCTGACCGTTTAGCATTAGCCATGAGAACTAGAAACTTTGTTTTGTATGTGTCTTGATAAAAAAAGCCTCATTGCATGGTTGTTAGTAGTGGTTCTTACTCGCCAAGGGTGACTGGTGAGTTACAAGATTCGGCCCAGTCCAAAGGATGGCCGTAAGTTCAAGTAGGTCTTTATGGCATAGGATTTTTTCTATCAAGAAGGTACTATACCAAATACATACCTGATCTGTGCTCAGTATCGACCACACAGGTCCATGGGAAATTGCAGTGCTCTGTTTTTTGTAAGTTTCTGGCCCTCATGGTTAGGGAACAGGCTGGAAATTTGTCTACCATTTGTGTTCAGCAGCTTACAGACTGAAGTAGGGCACCATGTGGGTCTTCTTGATTCAGTGTGCAGATCCTCCTAATAGCCTTTGTTCCTGTTTGGTCTTTTCCTGAATTTGCCCCCCATCCCCAAATGATAGAGGAGCTTCCGATTATCTTTCCTGCAAGGTGACCTTTCCCCTTCACTGCCAAGAACTGCAGTGAGACTTTCCTGTGTATACTGTAATGCCATACTTACTGCCAGTTCTAAATAGGTGTGTGGAGTGGGAATGGCCAGCACGAGAAGAAAGAGGCGGTGATGGTAAAGTCACCAAGGCCCTTGAGGGAGTCTGTGGCGGAACAGAGATGTGAACTAAGCATTTCTGGGCCTGAGCTTAGCGTTTTTACCCCGCTTTATCGCTCTTGCAACAGAGCCATCTGTTTCCCTGCCCATTGCCCGTTTTTTCTTCCCAACCACGAGGGCCAGGAACTTCCTTTTGGTTTTCAAATTTAAAAAGCAAATTAGGTCTGAGCTGCAGCTCAAAGAAATGACAGGTGCCCATGTGGTGTGCGTTCTCTCATTATGGAGTGACTCATTCACTGTAGAGAGTTGCAAGTCGGTCTGTAGCATAAAGCAGGGTGCGAGGATTTACCGGGAGTAACTTCTGCAGTGTTACTACCAGAGAGTTGTTCCGGTTCACACTGCAAAGATGATGCCTTTGGGTGCTGGGGACAGAAAATCCCATTTCTTTCCGCCTGACCCAGCATTTTATTAACCTATTTCTTTTTCAGTTTTTATTTTTTCTTTTAAACTTTTATACCCTGCCATTCAATTAAAATTTCCAAAGCAGTTTTACAGTGAAGAAAAAAAAAATCAATGACAGGTTTACAAACAGTTACAGGTTTATAAATTAAAGGTTTTACAAGTTACAGGTTTATAAATGTATAAACAGTTACAGGTTTATAAATACCTTCAAAAGTATCAGACAAAGCAGCAGAGTAAAACCGAAGAGCATCTAAAATTGAAAGTAGCTTAAAATGTCACCAGTTATTGTTTATTAAAAATGAAAGTCTTAGAAAGTAGGAACTGCTACTTCCTGTTGAGGCAGACCTAGCTCAATATTGTCAGACTCTGTCGTGCAGCTGCTCTCCATGGCTTCAAGCAGGGGGCTTTCCCTGTTCTACCTGGAGGTGTTGGGACTGAACATGGGGTCTTCTACATGCAAGGCAGGTGCTCCACCACTGAACTCCAATCCTTCACCGTAGGCAAGTGGATGGATCTACACGATCCACTTTCTTCCTTTAGCAACAGGAAGCCTGCAACAAGCTCTCAACTCGCCCTAGGCGAGCGTCTGTTTCCAAGCCTTCTGTTGACTCCACATCATTATGCTGGCAATACCCAATCTTGGGTACCAGATCTTTACTAGAATAGTACCAGAGCCAGAAATTTGGTGTTTAAAGGTGGTCATAGTTTGGACAACGCACAGCTGAATATTGGACCTTATGTAGGCTTACCAGATCTCCAACCGGGACAGAGTGGTAGACCTTTAGGAGAAGGAGAAGGAATATGGGCAGGTGTAGCTTGTTAAACCTTAGAGCACAATCCTAGGCATGTCTACTGTCAGAAGCAAGCCCCACTGAACACAATGGGGCTTGCTTCTGAGTAGACATGCCTAGGATTGTGCTCTAAGGGTTTAACAAGCTACATCTGCCCACATGCCTTCTCCTAAAGGTCTAGCACTTTCTCCCAGTTGAAGATCTGGTAAGCCTAACCTTATGGCACTGCTTTGCTCCCAGCGTGCTCCGCAGGAGTGTGGAGGGTGCTGATTAGCAGTGCACTGCACAAGCAAAGCTTTCAGGTGAACATGCCGGGAACATTTTTACAATTCGATGTAGATAATATCTCTCCGGCAATTAGAGTAATGACAAGAAACTTCAGCAGAACAATAAAATAATGACTATGCTGAAGTGTCGTCAAGGCAGTCTCTTCCCTCCCCCCCCCCCCATCCACGTTATTTGTTGAGCAAAAAGTCACATTGTCATCTCCAGTGAGTTCCTTTGGGAGTCGAGACAGGCACATAATTTCAGAATCCCAGTTCTCCTATGCACAACTTGGGGCTCATGCAAATGCTACTTTTTTTATAATGGGTTTTCTACAGGATGTCTTGCGCCTGGATCTGCAAAAATATGGTAATGTATAATAATAATAATAATAATAATAATAATAATAATAATAATAATAATACCACCAGTATTTATATACCGCCTTTCTCTGGTCATCGGATTTCTCCTCTGACTTTAATTCAAGGTGGTTTACATAGGCAGGACGTCTAAACCAAAGTGGGTTTTACATGTTACAAATGTTCTAATCTTGCATAGAACGCTCATTCCAGGTGGTTTCCTTCACGGTCTGGCCTCTCTCTGGCATTCGCCTCTCATGCATCGACTTGACGGCAACACTGCCTCCCATTCAGTGTGCCAGCTGCAGAATTCTCTCTCCCACCAAGGCTTCTGCAGCTTTTCAGTGGCGTGTTGACAGCTCTCGACGGGTCTCGAACTGCCATCCTCAGATCTTCAGGCATATGCGGCAGCCACTCTACCAACTGAGCCAGACCCCCTCCAGAAGGTGGAGATGCGTTTGTCTCATGTACGTCATATATCCATGTACGTCAAAACTAGCATTGCATCAAATATTCCCCAGTTCTGATTCCCCCCCCCCCAAGTGAAAAACAGCAGTTCGGCAGGGTAGAAATATTCCCCCCAAATGCTCAACTTGTTGACTATTCTCAGTTTTTCCATCCTCTTGGGTGCCGTTATTTTCTCTTGTTGCTTCTGCTTCTGTGCCTCCCCACCCTGCACCATTTGTCAGATGGGTGATCCAAGCCAATCGGGAATTGCGTGACTAGGGCTCTCCCAATGCAATGTAGCCAGTTGGATTAGGCTGCAATGCTAGCGTTGCTGAGGGCAAGTGAAGCCGGTTGAGAGTTGAGAGCAAACGAGGGAAGTGTGGAGGAAGGAGAAGAGAGGGTTAAAGTATCTCCAACGCTGTAGCGCACCCCTGTTGCTCTGTTCCCAGTTCTGTGTTCAAATCCAGTGAATGAGAGGGTGAATTGGAGGCACCCCTCCCCAATCCATTGCCTGATCAATGGGCTGTGAGGGCCCTCGGTGTTACTGAGGTGGTAGTAGGGTTTGCTCCCTTGAAGCACTGGTAGCTGACCTGGGGAAAGGCAGAGGGGGATCTCACCAAGGCTTCCAGGGAGATGAAGGCGTTGTCCCACCCTCAGCATGGCAGCTCCTTAGCTGCCATGGAAGGAAGGACTTTGTTCTGGAAAAGAGGGAAACTATCGTCCGGTGATAGGCCAGCGGGTGGCGCAGCGGGTTAAACCGCTGAACCATAAGCTGTCGATCGAACGTTCGGCAGTTCGATTCCCACAACGGGGTGAGCGCTCATTGCTTGGCCAGCTCCTGCCAACCTAGCAGTTCCAAAGCATGTCAATGCAAGTAGATAAATAGGTACCGCTTGCGGGAAGGTAAACAGCGCTCCGTGTTCCAGCTGCATGCTACGCGCTGCGGCAAGGAGAGTCATGCCGGCCACATGACCATGGAGGCGTCTTCGGACAACGCTGGCTCTTCGGCTTTGAAATGAGGATGAGCACCACACCCTAGAGTCGGACACGACTGGACTTAATTGTCAGGGGATACCTTTACCTTTTATCGTCCGGTGGCGACCCCTTCAAGAAATACACCTATATCCACTTGCACTAAGGATACTGCTCCGAGGAGGAGGGGTCGGTAGTAGGGGCAAAGCAGGTGCAAAGTGTAATGGTTAACAAAAGCCCTCCTGCCACTTCCCTTTTCCATCTGGTGGGGTATTTGGAAAGTCCGATTGCTGAAACAACCAAGGCGAGGAAAAGCCAGGCAGAGGCCACCTTGGAAACTTCCCTCCCTGATTGGTAACAAGGACTCCCAAAATCTGGCGGATTCCCACTTGTGCAAAAGCCAAAAAAAACAATAGCAAGGACTGAGCAGCCTGAGAAAGTGTGGCGACCTGCAGTTTGAGGAACTGAAACCAAGCAGGTCATAAAAAAGGAGTTTATGAAAGGACTGAATAAACAAAGCCAAATAAAAGAAGCGGGGAGGGGTTGAAGGTGATCCGAAACCCAAGACACAGGTCAAAAGAAAGCACGGGCTGCTGTCCCAAAACACGGTTTGACAATGTTGTTACAGGAAGCAAAATGAAATCCCTGAACGCAAACTGCTAAGTATCTTGCTCTCTTTAGCTACTCACCCTGTCCGCGAGAAGGGGGTTCAGTTCCTGCACCCCGACAAGGGGTGGACAAATGAACCTTTCATTAATGCAAGGCCCCGGCACATCCATCCATGGCAATCTGGACACAGCAGCAACCAAGAGGGGCTCTGTGAGAGTCCTTAAAAAAACCTGGGTTTGCTGATGTCACAGGGTCGGTTGACTGGAGGAGCGAGGGTCACCTGGGGCCTGCCTTCCCACCCTTTTACCAAGCCCATTGGGCTTAGCTGTTGGTGGGCTCCTGCCAAGCTCAGTAGGAGGATCGACCAGCATCCTGTCTCTCTGGGGAAGCCCAGACCCGAAGGTAGCAAATCCACATCGCAATTGGTCTGGGATGGCATGTGGCCCTTCTAGAATGGCGCTGGATTCCAAAAAGACAGGACAGACTGCAGGACAATGTCTCAGCTGCTTTTTGGATTCTGGGACAGCAGAGAAGCTGTTGGGGTGGGGTGGGGTGTAGAAAAGTCCAAACATCAGGAATAAATGGGGAGAATGCAAGGATGTTTGCCACATGAACACTTTAACCTGACAAGGGCCAAAGATGGGTGGAGGTCTTAAATCCCCCTGGGCTGAGACTCCCCCTCCCAGGCTCTTCCCCCCTTTGTGGAGATAGACCTCTTAAAGGGACAGCCATCTGGCGTGGAGTCTTGCACTTCTCCTCTCCATCAAGACCCACTGGGCTGGTTGGCACTGCTGATGTGAAAGCAGTGGAGATGGAGAACACAAAGTTTTCAGTGTGGAAGGGGAGGGTGCTGCCTTTGAGGGGTCCTGTTGGGGGAGACTGCCCAGTGCCACAGTTGCCCTAGCAACCACATTGATGTCCAGCCCTAAGTCTCTACCTGTGGGCTGTTGGCTCATCTTGGGAGCCTGTTCTCCCCTGGATGCAAGCCCTGGTGCTTAGGGTTGGACTGGGGAACCCATGCAGTCAGGCTGTGACAAATCCAGGGAGAGCTTGGAAAGACCCCTGTTTGAAATCCTAGTCAGCGCCGTAGACAACACTGAGCTAGACAGACCAGTTAGTTGTCTCCTTCAGTTTCAAGGCAGCTCAAAATTTTCTCCTCTGGGGTCTTTTTGGGCTGTCTTACGTCCTTCGTCCATCTCGTCCTACCTCATCAGTATTGGAGCAGGGATCACAACATGCTGAGCCTCAAGGCTACCCAGAATGTACACTGCTTTCTGCCCTGCAGTCTGCCTCTCTAATCCCAGCAGGTGTGTCAGGTTCAGAAAGTGGGGCACTCTGTGCATGTTCAGTGGCCTTCTCATGATCTCCCATCTTGCAAACAGGTGTGGGAGCCAGCCCTTGGCTCCGCCAAAGCTTTGCCTAACGGGTTGGGAACACACGTGGGTTTGTGAGCCGTGCAGTGTGTCAGTGATTCAGCCCCTCTTCACTGTGTGCCAGGCTAAAAGTAGCTCATTTCAACACAGCTGACGCTTTTCGTCGGGGCTTGAACAAACAGCCCCGACCAGCATATTCAGGATTTGCTGGAACCTGATCGCTTTCCGGGAGTCGATGTTTACCCTCTGGAAACAATTCCCCTTCCTGGAAGCAGTCAATAAAACAGCCTCTTGTTGCTTCCCATGGTGGCAGAAACGCCCTGCGTTCAGCTGGGGAACAGCACACCTATCGTCCCTCCAGAGAGTGGCTTACTGGAAGAGGTGCCCCAGTGCTTCTTACCCCATGGCTAACAGAAACAGATTAAATTGTGCCACAAAAGTCAAAATAGCTTCCACTTGCCTGATATTTTCCAATATGCCGTATTGTCCCGAGTAGAAGACGCACCTGATTATAAGACGCACCCTTAAAGTTTGGTGCTATTAAAAAAATTTAAATCACTGGCATTAAATTGCAACAGCCTGATTATAAGACGCACCCCTAGTTTAAAAACTTAAATTAGGAGAAAAAAGTGAGTCTTATACTCAGACCAATACGGTACATCTGAAGCTGAGTCGAGCCTCTGATCTCCCCAGGGCTGTATTGTCAACACTAACTGGTAGCAGCAATCCAGGATTTTGGACAGGGCTCTTTTCCAGCCCTACTTTTAGATGCCAGGGATTGAACCCAGGATTTCTGCATGCACGCTGTCCCTAGCTACAGCCCTTCCCCACCTTGGACTATTGGACCAGGTGCAGACAAAGTATTGCTTAACTTGCAAACGTTATCTCCAGCATGGCTTTTCTTTCTTTTCCTGAAAGGTTTTTAATGTTACTTTATATAAACAGTTTTTAAAAAACCACATGGGGAAAGAAAAACTCCCCAGATATTCTGAACTACAGCTGTTTGCATATCTCTCTCTCTCTCTCTCTCTCTCTCTCTCTCTCTCTCTCTCTCTCTCTCTCTCTCTCTCTCTCTCTCTCTCTGGCATCTTTCTTCTTAATCAAAACATTTGAGAAATGTGAATGAAGGGACAGGATGTCAAAAGCACCAAGCGTTTTCAACGCATAAAGCACGTGTTTTGCAAGAAGTTGCATAACGTGAGATTTGTTCTCGAGGAAGGAGACAAAAAGGAGATTAGCGTGGAGAACTTCAGGTGGAGCCGTCCCTTGGAGAGCTAAATGTGTTGGGTGAGTTTTTTCCGTAGTTACCCGGTTCCACAAGCAGCCACCACGGTTGGATGCGTTTCCACTTCCCAGGGTTGTGCTAGAACGGAACGTGCTGCACACCGACGGAAGGAGTTACTGCATCTCCCTGTAATTGTCAGAGCTGAACCTCAGGCGTCCGCTGAGCGGGAACCAGCAACAAACCAGAGGAACTCACCACTCTGTGTGTAGCTTCCTCATTAGCACAAAACCTGTAAAGTCCATCATTGCCCAGACCAAACCCACCCTGAAGAGGCCTGGGGGGCTCATCTGCTCCAGCGTCCTATTTCCCACAATGGCCCAAGAGCTGCCCTTGGGAAGCCCAGAAGCAGAAGAGGAAGGTACCCCTCTCTTCCACCATTGCTCCCCTGCGACTGGTACTACAGTGTAGTCAAAGCTAAGGCTAGTTTACGTATTTATAGTACCAGAACCTGATCATATATGACCGTGACCTGCCAGTTTGTGCTTGGTCCATGACATGTAAAATGCATTGCATACTACCTGCGTCCTACCTGCGTCCAGTGGCGTGGCGTGGAGTCCAGGGGACGACGCAGTAAGCAGTCCTGGCCTCTGCACCAGCGCCGCTTACTCTCCCGGTGCCACGAAAGTGCCTTACAACGCTTTTGCGACATGTTCGGCTGGACGCGCACTCACTGGCGTCACTGCAGGGGGCGGAGCTCTAAGTTCCGCCGCGGCTCCGACCCTCCGTTACACCGGAACGCGAAGTGGCCCCACCCCCTCGCCTTCGGAACCATTCAAGGCGGTGAAAGCGCTGCTTTCACCACCTTGAATGGTTCCGAAGGCGAGGGGGCGGGGCTGCTTCGCGCTCCTTGAATGGTTCCAAAGGCGAGGGGGCGGGGCCGCTTCGTGCTCCGGTGTAATGGAGGGTCGGAGCCGCGGCGGAACTTAGATCTCCGCCCCCCCTGCAGTGATGCCAGTGGGCGCACTTGTTCCATCGGCCTATAGTTAGGTTGGATTGTGCCCTGAGCCTCCATTTCCCCCCTGTGACAAAATGGTTCTGCTCTTCCAATTGCACCACCGTCTAGGGAGGGAGCTTGTCACGAAGGGACCAGGTTGTGACTCTGGACTCCCCTGCTTCAGATCTTGCCTCCGCCATGAACTTAAGCAAGTCCCTCAGCCCCAGCTGCAATATGGGGATAATAATATTTGCTTACTGTACAGGTTTATTATATATAATAATGCAATACAATACAATAATATTTGTGAGGGCCTCTGAAAAGGTGCCATACAAGTGTTGTTGATCAGGTTGTTTTTTTTAATCCTTGTACAGGGACACACACACACACAGTATATATATATATAAACAGCTGTCTTTAATTGCAACATTACTTTGCACATATACTGTATTAGGTGCAACCACCTAAGGCTCCAATCAGTTTCTGATATATACTCTGGCGAAGATCTGCTTCCCATTCTCTCTCTCTCTCTCTCTCTCTCTCTCTCTCTCTCTCTCTCTCTCTCTCTCTCTCTCTCTCTCTCTCTCTCTCTCCCACACACACACACACACACACACACACACACATCTTTATCAGGTAAGTACCACACCATTCGACTCCGCGTTATGAGATGATGGCCCCGCCCCCTCACTGTTGGAGCCATTCAGAGTGGTGAAGGCAATGCTCCTTCGTTGTCTCCTCTGCAAGTCTCCTGCACTTTGCCTTCACGCGGGTCTCCTGCACTTTGCCTTCACGCGGGTCTCCTGCGCATTGTCTTCACCGCTCTGAATGGCTCTGACGATGAGGGGTTGGGGCCACCTCGTGATGCAGAGTAGAATGGTGCGGCACCTACAGTACCTCCCCTGTAGCAACGCCTCTGCCTAGCGCCTTCTAGGCAGGAACCCCTGCCTGCTATGGCTGGGACACTGCTGGCTGCCAAAAGATATCTGGAGAGGCTGTAAAACCAGCCTCGTTGGTCAAACGTTTTCCTCTGGCTGTTCAACCTTCAGAGACCTTATTGCTGGAGCTTGTTTTATAATTATGGCATGTTGTTTATAGTTGTGTCTTTGAGCATGGAAGTCGCCCTTAGGTGGTGTGTTTGAGAGTGGTCGTGACCATGCGGCCTTTTTGATGCTTTCTTTTTCTTTATTCCTATTGTTCTCTTATTATGATTCTGTATTTTGTTTTAATTATATTGTTAGCCGTTTGCAGGCTCGAGTTGAAAAGCGGCATACAGATTTTTAAAACGAGTAACTTCTCGCTGGATAAAGGATGGAGAGGAAGGGACCGAAGGAGACACATCTTACTCTTTGTCCTGCTTATCCTTCTCTCCCCCCATATCTCTTGGGGAGGGGCTGGCCTTTATTGATTTCACGGTGCACTGTTTTGTGCATCTCATGTGAGAAACTGGTTTTAATTTTTTTTAAAAAAATCAGATGACTCAAGTGGTAACGTTTTGCCTGGACTAAATCTCAGTTTATGGTGGGGAGGATGGGAAGGGGTGTTTGCACATTTGAATGCTCTTATAGGGCTGTCTCATCCATGCAGTGGTCGCCTCAAGCAGTGGATTGTCAGGGGGGTGCAGGCACCAATGTCCGCCTTGTCCTCCATTGCTCTTCCTCCTGTGCTCCCTGGATTTGAAATGGAAGAAGGGAACAAAGTGGGAGAGGAGAGTGGTGGCCTAGAGTGTCTGAAGAAACTCTAGACCACCATTCTCCACTCCTCCCCACTTTCACTCCGCTCTGTCTTCTAGCGAGCCAATCAACGTCTGTTGTTGCCAGGTCTGGTAGCGGGTGGCAAGGAGGAGGGGCAGTGGGCAGGAGGGTGCAGAGGCTGTGGCAGCATTTGGCACCCCATTTGGCAGCATTTGGTACCCAAAGATACTGGAACGCCACTGTGCTATTGTATTCCCCCCAAATCCCTGCATGTAGAAAACTAGATGTTTGGGAGCAGAGTACAATCCAACCTGTGTAAAATTATGGATTCCTCCCCCTCCCCCCTGCCAAAAAACCATACACTGCAAATGGGTAAAGTGGGTATTTGAGAGTACAAGGATTGCCAGATGAGGGAGTGGGTGGGTGTTATCTACTTAGTATCATGTATTCCTGCATGTTTTGTTCTCGTGGTAAAACTCCAGATTTTTCCTTTCAGTTGACTGAAAGGGGTGGGGGTGCAATTGCCTCAGTCATTTGTAAAAATAGATCAGAGCAGTTTGCTAGTTTGGGCTCTTTTCTAGACTGAAGGGATTTTTAAAGAAGAAATCAGCAGTAGGCCATCTTGCAAAACAGTTTTTGGGGAGATGGGGAGTAGCGCTCATATTTTTGAAAAGGAACATATTCTGTATAGGCAAACACAGGCATTTCTGACCACCATTTCTGACAGTTTTACAGACTGTCAAGTAAGGTAGAATCTGTGTGGCAGAGGGATTAGCAGACAGGTAGGTAGCCCTGCACACGCACGCACACACACACACATGCGCGCGCACACACGCACACAGCTGTTGGTCCCTGGCGTTCCTGTCTATACAAAGTGTTTCTGTGTTTCCCCCTTTTAGTACCGAGTCGGGCAGCTGTATACCATCAGTAAGCACAGCCATCAGGAGAGCGACAAAGGCGAAGGAGTGGAAGTGGTGAAAAATGAACCTCACGAAGACCCCGTCCATGGCTGTGGACAGTTCACGGAGAAACGGGTGCACCTGTCCAGGTGAGAGGCCAGCAGGTGAACTGCAGGCTTTGTAGAAATTCAGAGAACATATTGAGGGGTGGGGTGGGGTGGGGTGGAGAATCGCAATCTCAAACCTTGGTAAGGTTCATCTCTTTGATTTTTAAAATATATTGGTGGTAGAGGGTATTCCCTTGGCAGGCTGGAGACAAAAAGAAATGGCAGGTTGCAATGGGATGTCTTTTGAGCTCCTGTGCAGGGGAGGGAAGAGGACAAGACAACAGAAGATGAGAGGGAGGGAGGGAGAGAGGCAAAAGGCAGGTTCAGATGCTTTTATAAGGGAACCCACTCCGGCCAATTGGCATAAAGAGGCTTCTTTGGTAGGTGTGGCTTGTCACCTTGCAGTTCCACCTGGTGGTACAGAGATTTAACCTTTCAGGTTTGAGTCCTGCCATTGAGGCAGGAGCAACTTGATTGATTCATGGCTAGTTTGTTTTCAAATAGCTCCTTAGCTTTATGTATCCATTATTATTCTCTCCTTTTACCCTCATAGCAACCCTGCAAGATACGTTAGCCTGAGAGATAGTGACAGACCCAAGTTTAGTTTAATTGCCTGAGTGAAGTTTTAAACCCAAATCTCCATGGGCCTCGTTTGACACTCTAACCACTACACAACATTGTCTCTTTTACTTATTGCCCGATCTACACATCCCTTTTCATGGCCTTTCTGCACTCTTTCTGCCAAGCTCACGACTATCCTGTAAGATACATAAGAACATAAGAAGAGCCCTGCTGGATCAGGCCAAAGGCCCATCTAGTCCAGCTTCCTGTATCACACAGTGGCCCCACCAGATACACCAATCTCCTTTCCACATGACAGCCAGGAAACGGCAGACAATGTTTTGTTTGAGACCTCTTGGCAGGGCGAGGGTGGTGGTGGTGGTGGTAGTGGTTGCTTTTGGTTGTCCAGGACCCTGAAAACTGGGTTTTGGGGATTGCTTCCAAGTAACTGTGTATTAACCATGTGCTCAGAAAGTTAAGGGCTTAAGAATCTTCAACCGCTGGGCCTTTTTGTGCCCCACTGCTTCCACCCTTACCTCATATAGGCTAACAAATGATGTAATATATGAATGCATTTTCTACTGCCGTTTGTCCCTCTTACCCAGGGCTATCGAGGGTGATTGGTGATTTCTCTGCAGGGTGTGGGGCACAGAAGTCTTCCTGGCTATACCTGGAGATTCCAGCAATCACTGGCGTCGCTGGAGGTGGGGCGGAACGCTAAGTTCCTCACCACGCTGACCTCCGTTACTCACCGGCACGAGGTGGCCCCGCCCCCTCGCCTTCAGAGCCATTCAGTGCGGCGAAGGCAACGTGGAGGAGACTCCCTGCGTGTTGCCTTCGCCCCACTGAATGGCTCTGAAGGCGAGGGGGCGGGGCCGCCTCGTGCCGGTGAGTAACGGAGGTCAGCGCGGTGCAGAACTTAGCGTTCCGCCCCCCCTCCAGCGACGCCACTGCCAGCAATGGAACTTGAGATCTCCTGCACAAAGCAGGTGATCTGCCTCTGAGTTACAGCCCCTCCACACCTTGCTGATTCAGTGTTTTGCAGCTCTGCCTTTGTTCCCTGTTTTCCAATTAGCTTGTCACTAATGCTGACAGCTCTTCAGTAGGAGACAATGGCCTGCACCCCACCACTCACTTCCACCACCTACGGAGCTGTCTTTGCTTGACTCAGCCCTCTTGCCACCATCCCTGCTTCACAGGTGATGCTTTTCCAGCAGAGACATATCACTCCGAAGGGGGGGGGGGAAGAGTGTGTATGTACAGTCGAGCATGGTGGATGCACCCTCTTCTTGCTGCATTGACACATGACAAGAACTGACACATGCCTGGTATGAGGACTCTTGCAAGTTGCAAGCATGTTCATGCAGCAGAACAGAAGCGGGTGCATCATTCGTGATGATGTTTGTGCGGGGTGCTTGTTTTTGTCCCTCCAGTGTGATTTGCGGTCTTAAGGGGGACCTAGGCAATCTTAGGGGAGGTTGCTATAGGTCACTGGTGGTGCACCTGCCTTGCATGCAGAAAGGTAGGGCGGAGAAGGATCCCTGTCTGAAACCCTGAATAGATGCTGCCAACCAGAATTGGTAATACTGAACTAGAGGGACCAAGGATTGGACTCAGTACAAGACAGCTTTTTGTGTCAGCCCAGCCTGCAGCGCCCCAACCTATGACCTGTGATGGATGGCAGGTGGAGTCAGAGAATGGCTGTATGACCCATGACAAAGGCAAAGGAGGGGTAACCGAAGGAGGTGCGGCTCTGACTCCATGCCATCTGGGTTTCTGAAGGAGGAGGCAGTGGGGGAGAAAGGGGAGAATGGAGCTGGAAGGTAAAAAAAAGAGATGAGATAAGGGCAGGGGGCTGATGCTTCCCCTGCCCTGGAGTCCCATTGCTTCTGGATAAGCTGATAATAGACAACGATCTATTTCATGACACAAAAGCAAAGCGTCCACTGGCGTCACTGTAGCGTGGCGGGCGGGGCGGGCCGCCGGGGGGTGACATGCGCCAAGGGGTGACGCGCGTCACCTCCGCGACGGCGCGCGTCACCCTCCGGACGCTGGACGCTCTGAGGCCGGGGAGCGTCCGGCCCGGCCGGCGCTCCAGGGCCTTCTGAAAAGAAGAGGCCCTGGAGCGCTTGCGTTAAAACCCGAACTTTGAAGATTTTCACGCATGCGCAAACCCTTTTCTGAGGGCAAGGGCCTGCCCTCTTGCCCTCAGGAGGGTTTGCGCATGCGCGAAAATCTTCAAAGTTCGCGTTTTAACGCAAGCGCATTGGGCCTCTTCTTTTCAGAAGGCCCTGGAGCGCTTCCCGGCCGGCTCCCGGAGGGTGACGAGCTCCAGAAAAGGTAAGTTTCTGTAGGGGGGGTGAGTCGGGGGGGGTGACGCGCGTCCCCCGCTCTGGGGTGACGCGCGTCACAGTGACGCCACTGGTCCTCAGCTTGAAGCCGGGGCCTATATCCTTGACAGCCAAACCAGAAATGCCCTTCTCGTTGTCCCTGATCTGTGATTGCTCAAGGCCAATCCCCTGCTCCCCTTCCCAGTTCCAAATTTGGTGCAGAAGAGGCTAGCAGGGGCTTGTCAGTTTGGCCCTGGCTGCCCAGGTGCTATGGGCTCCTTGACAACGCAGCAGCCCAGGAAGACCTGGCCTTCTTCCCAGCCTTGAAGCGGGGGGGGGGGGAATGACTGTTCAACCTCAGGAGCAGACCATACCTCCCCTCTCCTGCTGCAAGGTTGGGAGAGAGGGTGGGGCTTATCACACTCACCATAGCAAACAAAAATGTGGAACCCTGGCGCAGAGAACCGGTTGCCGCCTGCCACACCTTGCCAACAGGGGCTTTAGAGACGGAACGCACTCTTGTAAGAAGGCAAACAAATACTTGTTTGTGAGTAGATACTAACCAAGCAGTATGGATCGCTAGGGGTAAGGGGTAGCTGCTCTAAATGGCATGTTCAGAGGATGTTATATCCGTAAGCAACGGAAGCTTTGTTGCATTGTGTGTGAATCAGATCCAGCACGCCCGCTGCCTTTGATTCCCAATTCGTTCCATTCTTTGCAATTGGACCCTGGAGGCACAGAATGCAATGGGGAAGTGTGGCCCATGATTGAAGTCAGTGGGATTTATTAGTAGCTGGAATCCATCCAGTTTCCTGCTCAGCTGGTTTTCCTTTTTGTATCAGCCTCTTTGTCTAACTGGATTCTGAGATTTGACAGTTATCGTTTCTTGGCACAATTTTCCATCTGGGCCATCTACAAAGTACCCATAAAAATAAAAGACACACACACATACACACACCATGGCATTTACCCCACAGTGACCCAACGGGAGGGCTGAACCACCTTAAGAAGTGTTTTATCCCTGCCTCCAAAAGGAGCCATCTAATCAGGAGGCAGGGCCAAAGGCACTCTGGGAAGCCATGCCTCACTTGGGCCCCCATCAATTGCCAACACCGATTCTCGATGCAGGACTGTGCTATTTTTGCATCTTCTTTTGGTCTCTTCCCAGTTTCTACAGGTCCTCCATCTTTCATTGTCCTCTTCTGATCCCTGGACCCAACATCACAGAACACAGATTCCTTGATTCACTGTAATAGTGTGATAATTACCTTTTTGTGTTCTGTTCTGCGTGTGTCATCATTATTATCCTGTCGCTTCACAAGTCTGCTAGAGAAGGCAGCGAGTCATCTCCTCTGCCACAAAACGCTCCCTGTGGGTGGGAAAAGAGAACCATCTCCTCCTCTCGTCAATATCTTTGCCACTCATCCTTCGTTCCGCTTGCGATGCTGCCCCTCCGGAGTCACTGAGAGCACCAGATCAATACCATTTTACGTCCTAGAAAAGGCCACTTTGGTTAATTGACTCAATGAAATCAAAGCTGCCGGCTGTGCCGCGATACGGTTTGTTCATCAGGTTTGAGGCTTGCTGGTGTGCAGCTGATGGTTGCTGTCTTTGTAAATCCTGGGTGGAAGACTCCAGCTGACTTGATTGGGGGCACCTCTTGCCATTGCAAATCTGTGTCTAGTTCTTGGGACATGTGAGAAAATGTTTTCAAAACACTGACCTGGTTCGCAGGAGAGCCTGCTTTAAAAAACCTGCATTATAATAAATCTCTGATTGACTGTAGCAGCTGTCAGTGCTGACGGCTGCTACAGGCACCTTTTGGAGAGTCCCCTTGGAACACAAGAATGAGCCTAATAGCTGCCCTCCAGCTCCCTTGCTCAACCTCCAGCATGTCCAGCTTCTTTGAAGCTGGACTACGAGTGTGATTCTTACTTTGGGTTCAAATCTTCAATGAGCCCAACTTATGTGGACAGGTTGTATCTCAATGATAGAGCACCTGCTTTTGCATGCAGACGATCCCAGGGTCAATCCTTCACACTTCCAGTTAGGCTGGGAAAGATCCCTGTCTCAAACCCTGGAGAGCCACTGCAACAAGTCAGTGTGGACAATACTAAACTAGATGAATCATCTTACTTCCCATGTTCCTTTTTAAAACTGTGTTTTAATTTTGAAAAACTTGTACTCTGCCTTCTTGTCCAAGGACAACACAGAGCAGTTTTCATTAAAAGAAACAAAACCAAAAATGCAGTAAAATGCAAATAATTAACACTGGGAAAAAAGTCAAACACTATTAAAAAGCTAACCCTGACGTAAGAGAGAACCATCCCTAAGTGTTAGGCCACCTGTCATGTGCTCCAAACAAAACCAGAACAAGCACAAAAGATTACCCGACCTTACATGGGAAATAGCCAGGTCTTCAACTGATAGACCTTTATTGGCATAAAAGAAACCGCTTCCCAACGAGGGGACATTAAACATACCAACAAATAGACAAATTACAGATAAAATTACAAGGTCTAGTCAAAAATTTCTGTTCCACTGAAGAGGAATTCTTAATGACTCTCTCAATGACTTCAGGGGGGCCGTCACTAAGGAGGAAAAGCAGTTTCGAGTCTGAGAAGCCAGATTTGTTTTCCAAAATAGAAGCCAGATAAACAGACTGGGATTTCGCATGAAAGGGGCAATCAAAGAGGATATGAGATAACATCTCCACTACACCCAAAACACAGGTGCAACAACGGTCAGAAAATGGAATGTTACGATATTTGCCCAGGGTAACTTGGGGAAGAATAACTATTAAATCTAGCACGGGATACTGCCTGGCGTTCCCTCAGATCCGTTTAAAAAGACAAATAAGAAGATAGCCGGCCAAAAGACAACGGAATGCGGAAGTGTAGGGGGGAGCAAACCTTGGAAGCCATAGAGTGAAGAGTTTGAGATTTGATATCAAGCAGTCTGTAATTTAACTGCCTGAATGCCTCTGCTTCCAAAAGCACAGCTAAGGTGTCCAGGGAAAAACCCAGAGATCTGACATCTTCAATTGGTGCCTGAAGATAAGGAGGGTGAGGATCATACAGACTTCCAAATAACTAAAGGGAGTTTTGGCCACCACCTGCTCTTATGATGAGTGGATGTGTGCAAGGAGGTACATATGGGCAGGCAGTTCCTGAGGTGCCCAGATCTGAAGCTATTTCAGGGTGTAAAAATAAGAATCAGTACCTTGCATTGGGCCCAGAAACAAATGGGTAACCAGTGCAGCCACTCAAAGTCATGGTAACGTCTTTGCAATGGGCAGTCTTGGCTAAACGTTGACCTGCAGGATTTTGTAGCAATTGAAGTTGCTTGGCGCTTTTCAAGGCAGGGGTTCTCAACTAGTGGTACTAGTACCACCAGTGGTACTTCGGCAGACTGCTGTTGGTACTTGGACCGCCGAACCCCCGCTCCGACACGGCACTTTTGGCGCGCGTTTTTGCTCCCGAAAGGCTCCTGCCTTTGACCGAGCCTCTTGGGAACACTAAGGGCGGCCCTCCCACCTGCCCAGAGCCTCCTACCTGCATTTTCTGGCCTCTGAAAACCTGGAAGTAACTGGCAATGATGTCATTGCCAGTCACTTCCGGTGGTACGCAGCAGGAGAGTGCTGCCAAAGGTGGTACTCGGCTGCACTAGAGCACGGGCAGCCATGGCCTGACCTCTCTAGGAATGGCTGTCGCTGGTATACCAGCTGAAGTTGGTAAAAGGCATTCCTACTCATTGATGCTTCTTGGCAGCCGTAGAGGAACCAAGGACTTGCTCTGTTCTGCTGTAACTTCCTTGTTCCTCACTGCTTCTGCAAAAATGTGCATAGAGTAGAGTGGAGGGGAAGCTCTGTACGGTTGCTTGTAGCAGCTGTTGAAACACCGAGGCATCTTCCCACATAGAGGCCCTGTTTAGGGCTTCTGTGTGCACCAAGGGTGGTGCCACGTTTTGCAGGGGCTGCCTGCTGATGCTCAGGTTGGCACAGTCCTGTTCTTGACTTTACACACGGCTAAAAAGCCTGTCATTTCCCCCTCCCCCAGTTCAGAACATGCAGTGGATATAGACATTTTAAAATTATTAATTTATATATAAGGTGTAAAAATACATACACTATCCACTATATAACAGCTATCGTCATCTATGCCGTTCATATTTCAATTCCAAATATTAATCTATTCAGGCTGAAATTCTACTCCATTGAACTCTATGGGAGTTACTTGAGCAGACATGCATAGGATTGTGCTGTAAATCTTGTACAATACACACGAAATCATGATTAAGACCATCATAAAGACAGACTCTCCAGACAGAGGTTTCACTCCAACTTTATATCATAATGTATCTAGTATTCAGAAGAACTCCCTTCTCTTGTCCATGTGCTTTCCTAATAATTAATAAACAGGAGTCCTAAAATCCTGTATATCCTAAATCTTTCCTTCCCACGACTTTGTATAATACATAAGCTTATGTAAAAACATAATACAGTGCAACCCCCCATATCCATGGGTCCATTTATCTGTGGCTCCCCGCTCCCCCGCACCCATTACCTTCCTTTATCTTCATAGAACTGGCGCCAAGTCAATGTGTCTCTTGCTTGAACAAAACGCTATAAGCAGCATGCTGCTTATAGCGACGAAGCAGGCAAGCAGCCTGAATGCTAGAGAGGCTCCGTTAACAGGAAGCAGCACGCTGCTTATAGTGTTTTGGTAAAGGAGATGTGCTTGCTTGGTGCCAGATTTATGAAGATAAAGAAAGGTAATGGGTGTGAGGGGGGCTGCAGAGGATAGCGTTCCTCCTTATCCGTGGTTTCTGGTATCCACGGGGGGGGGAGGAATCTATCCTCCACGGATACTTACTGTATTCTTACACGGCCTTACTGTATTCCATACGGAGGTTGTGGGCTTGTTCACTGTTTTGCTAACAACATATGAGCTGCAGTAAGCATCTATGAATATTACCATTCATTACCCGACATTGCCCCAAAACCTGTGTACCCAAGCATCCTGACTGGGCTCCTTGGAACATTGTAACCAATCAGTTCTCGAATTCATAAGAATATCTCCCTCCAATGGTTCGGGACTGGTGCATAGTCCCACCACATATGAGAAAGTGTGCCATGCCCAGAACCACATTTCTGACACCTGTTGGATCCATAATTAAAGATTCTGTGTCACCTGACTGATACCATACCATAGATAATGATATACAAATGCTCTCTGGAGGGACCATCAAACAAACGTTTGCAGGTTGGTAACACAATTGTTTTCTCACTGTAGCGTAAATTTGGGGGGGGGGGAGCTATTTGAATCCAAGCTTCACAGAATCCTAGACCAGACTGCCAGCTTCTCTCATGTACATCGTTCCTTTCTCTTGTTCTCTTTGCTGATAAAAGGAGTTCCATTCCACTGCCCCCATGTGACTTTCCTCCCTTATAGCATTTGTGTCGGATCTGGAGCTGCAAGCATCTCTCCTAGATTGCTAACCTTGTCCCTTTGCTCTTGCTGGCTTGCCTGGTGTCTGGGAGCAGAGGAAACCTAGCTTGTCTGGGTGACAGCTCCAGCTGTGCGAGTCGGACTCCTTGCAGCACGGCCAGTGAGCCGGTTAGCACCACTGGGGGAGCCATCAGTGTGAGAGAGGCGGTATTTTTAGATGCTGTTCTCACGATTCTCCTCTCGGGGGATGCTATTTATAGAGCACAAAACTGAATTGGGCTGATGGACGGGAGCCTTGTCTCTCTCCCACCCCGCAGCTCTCTGTTAGCTCTCTGTTCGGGTGAGGCGTGGCTGTCAGGTTGAATGAAAGCCTGTGGGAGTCCAGTTGGCCGTCTGAAGCGGTGGGAGAACAAGCATTTCAGCCACGGACTCCTTCCCAACGCAGTGGGATTCTAGGTCCAGTGAACCATACGCAGCCCTTCCATTTTCTTCCACTGCCCCAGGTACCGTACGCTGGTGAGTCCTATGTGCTCATTCCAGCTGCAGTATAGGACCAGTCAGGGAAGGATTGTAGGGCTGGGCAGGAAAGCGAGGACGGTGCTACTCAGTGTTTAATTTCAAAAGTGACAGATGCTGCAGCCTTTCTGAACATCCCACTGTCTGTCCTAGAATGGTTTCCAGTGCTTTGCTGTCTCAAGTGGTAGTGATTGCCATTCACTTGGATGGTTTTAAAGGGGGGAGGTATCGACATCATCCCACAGGGCTCAGTGTTGTCCCCCATGCGGTTCAGCATTTGCGTGAAACAGCTGGGGGAGGTTATCAGGGGTTCAGAATAGGGTGTCACCAATTCATGGAATGCACTGAACCCTAATATTTAATTTCATCTAATCCTTGGAAGACTGTGGAAATCCTGAAATCGTTGCCCAGGGCCAGTGATGGGATGGATGCGAAGTTCAGTCCGTTCAAGACAGAGATGCTGTTAGTTCTGTGACTCGCGTTCTAGATTGTCAACCTGTTTTGGATGGAGGTTTGCAGTTGGGGGGGGGGACGGTTTCTCCTGGCACCTTTGAACACTGGAACACCTTTGCCCAGTTTAGGCTGGTGCGCCAACTGCATCCTTCCCTGGACTAATCAGGTCTCACTATGATTATGTCAAGGTGGAAGTACTGTAGTGCACTGTTTCTGGGGCTGCCCTTGAAGACCATTCAGCCAGAGGTGTTTCTACGGCAGGGGCCCTACCGTAAGTTGCACCCCGTCCTAGTACCATGTTTACAAACTGGAACGAGGAGTCCCCGCCCCCTCGCCGGCAGAGCCATTCCGCGCTGCGAAGGCGAATGGGCAGGAGATTCCCTGCTCGTCACCTTCGCAGCACGGAATGTCTCCGCCGGCGAGGGGGTGGGGACTCCTCGTTCCGGTGTGTAAACATGGTACTAGGATAGGGCGAAACTTACAGTAGGGCCCCTACCGTAGAAACACCTCTGCATTCAGCAACTTAAACGAGTGCAGAATGTTGCTGTTCGTGAAATAAAGCCATTATTTTCATTCGTCGCAAAATAAGAAAAGCTGACCATTTCTGGAACTCCAGATCTCTTGCAAGCGCATGCTGCTTCAGTACTTATTTTCTTTCAAATCACGTTTGAGCTGGAACGTAGGTAGGATTTGTATTTTAATCACTGAAATTTTTAAATCTGAAATCCGTTGTGGTGGTGGTTTTTTTTTACTGGCATCTGAAATGCAGAATTCTGTGACTTCAGAATGTGAATATCTAATGCCTCAGTTAAATTTGAATGAAAGTGTTGAATGCTTTTGAAATTCAACAGTATGCAAACGTGGGATTTGGCGGTATTAACTTGAATTTATTTCTGCTCTGCCCCGTACTCTGCTGTCCTGCTGCAGCAAACTGCCTAGCTGGGCTCGAGCTGTGACTCCACGAATATTCTACATCACGGAGAAAGCCTGGAACTACTACCCGTACACCATCACAGGTATGTTCCTTTGCTAATGGAGCTCCCAGTGACCATCACTGGCGTCACTGCAGGGGGGCGGAGCTCTAAGTTCCGCCGCGGCTCCGACCCTCCGTTACACCGGAGCACGAAGCGGCCTCGCCCCCTCGCCTTCGGAACCATTCAAAACGGTGAAAGCAACACGCAGGGAGTCTCCTTTGCGTTGTTTTCACCGCCTTGAATGGTTCCGAAGGCGAGGGGGCGGGGCCGCCTCGTTCACCCGTGTAAAGGAGGGTTGGAGCCGCGGCGGAACTTAGAGCTCTGCCCCCCCTGCAGTAACGCCAGTGGTAACCATGTCTACCCTAGCACTACACTTCCGGAGAGAGAGAGAGAGAGAGAGAGAGAGAGAGATCTGAAGTGGGAAATAAATGCAATGTCATAATATACGTATCCCAAAGTCTCTGAATCATATGTGGCTGTGTTGGTCCACTGGAAAAAAAAATCCACAATCCAAAGTAAGGTAAGTGTAAACTAAGAAGAACATGGTATCAAACAGCAAGCGTTTGAATCCTATAGGATTCTTCATCAGTCTAGATCAGCAGTCTCCAAAACCTGAAAACGGCGTCATCTGAAAACGGCGTCCAGCCGTGGTGGCGGCCGAGCCTTACCGTTCTGCCCTGCAGCCTCCTATCTTCGCATCCAATCTTTGCAAAAACACGCGCTAGGCAGCCGCTTCCCCCGGGAAATCGGGGCACAGGGCCACCTGGGGTGACGTGCAGCGGAAGCGACTGCCCGGCGCAAGTTTCTGCAAAGGTCAGATGCGAAGATAGGAGGCGGCGGGACACTCGACTCCTATAAGGCTCTGCCACCGCCACGCCACGCCCAAGCGCCATTTTTTTGGCGCACCAGATCCGGCCCATGGGCCAAGGTCTAGAGATGGTGAGCAAAAGAATGGAGGGAGTGAATAGTCGGTACATGTTGTAGGTTTCAAATCGAAAGACGGAGTGTTCCGCTTGTTGCTTTGCTCTTTTCCCCTGGTCTCTGCCTTGGAAGGAGCCTGTATGTTTCAGGTTAGCCCTGGAGACTGGGCTGAGTTAACTTACAGACTTGATATTGCCTATGGGGCGGAGTGAGGGACCTCAACCATTTTTGGTTCCCTTTAACTAGGGACTTCTGGGTGTGTATTGAAAATATCTCTTAGCTTCCAGAGACTGATTCAGGTCTGCAAGAAAACTCCTTATCTTCATCTTTTCATTTTACAAGGTCTGACAACTTACCCCCACTCTTTTCACCCCATTTTTTGTTTGCTATCCAACCTGGTGAAGAATCCTATAGGATTCAAAAGCCTGCTTTTTGATACCTTGTTACTTTTTAGTTGCTCCTAATAAGGGTATTACCCTACTTCAGGCTCATCTGTTCTTAATACGTCCTTCATGCTGTCTCAAGACATTACAAACTGCAAATGATCTTTCCCCTGCCTTTCCCCCCCTTTTCATTTAGCATCCAGCCCAAATAAAGAGTTCTGGTGAACTTGAACACTTACATAATACTTCGTGATATTTTGGTTGGTTCTAATAAAAGTTACCCTGTTATTCAAGGTTCCTTCTGAATGTTGATTCCAGCCAAATTTACAATCGACAAGAGGTCCTGTTGCACCTTAAAACCTGAGAAACATATTGTAGCACAAATTGTAACACGTTTGTTTCTCATATGTTTATTTTTAATTTTACAAATACCGTATTTCTTCGAGTCTAAGGCGCCATCGATTCTAAGGCGCACCTTTACTTTCAGTACCACCAGCAGGGGGAAAAAAATCCATTGATTGTAAGACTCACCTCCCTTCATTGAATCTACCCGCTCAGCACCAACTCTCCCCAGCATGTCTCCTGCAGCTGAGGATGACTGAGTGCACTGCCTTTGCATAGCATTTCTGGCCCCGTCAGAAAGTGCCATTTCCTTCGTTACCTGGGCTTGGGGGAGCTTCAGGGAGGCCTGCGCAACCCTCTGCAGGCCTCCCTGATCTTCAGTTTGGCGAAAAACAGCGATTTTTGGCCATTTCTGGTTTTCGCGAAAACCGGAAATGGCTGAAAATCACCGTTTTTTGCCGAACTGAAAATCAGGGAGGCCTGCAGAGGGTTGCGCAGGCCTCCCTGAAGCTCCCGCAAGCCCCAGTAAGTAAGAAGATAGCATTTTGGGGTGCTTTTTGGAGACCTTCGATTCTAAGACGCACCCCATTTTTTTGAAATGCTTAATTGGGAAAAAAATGCGTATTAGAATTGAAGAAATACAGTAAGTCTCTCTTAAGTACATTTAAGTACATTGTGGCTGCAATCCTGTGCACACTTACCAGGGAGTTGAATTCAGTGTGGCTTACTTCTAAGAAGAGTAGGATTGCACTGTAAGTCAATGTAAATTCATTTCACAAGCACATTTATTTTACTGACTTGATGCCAATAAAGGCTTACTTGACTTGACTATTTTACTGACAGGGTTATTGCAGCCGAAAACAATACATGTGTTTATCTTTAAGGTGCTGCAAGATTCCTTGTTCAAGCAAAAGGACAGGTGGGCCCCCATATCCACGGATTCGCTATCCACGGTTTCAGTTATCCACGGATTGCGGGGACCCCCCCCCCCAGGCTTTTACTTTTTTCCCAGTAAGCTTCGTTTCTTCCTTAAACAAACAGGAGAAGCAGCCTCTGGCTGCTTATTGCAGGCAAGTAGAACAAGACTAAGTCCTAGAGAGGCACAGCAAGGTTAACAGAAACCTTGCAGAGCCTCTCTAGGACTTAGTCTCGTTCTACTTGCCTGCAATGGAGGCTGCTTCTCTGTTTGTTTTAAGGAAGAAACAAAGCTTGCTGAAAGAAAAATAAGAGCTGGGGGGGCATGCATGCCTGCCCGCAGGAGAGGCAGGGCGGGGGCCCCCTCAGGAAACCATGGAGGGGGTGTTCGCTCCTATCCACGGTTTCAAGTATCCACAGAGGGGCCTGGAACATATCCCCAGCGGATATGGGGGGAGTACTGTAGTTTCAAGCCAACTGGTGGATGTTCTGGCTGTTCTTCCATAACGTTCAGATCTACCATAATGTTCAAACTCTATGATTAGTATAAGACAGAGGTTCCCAAAGTGTACATCACAACGCACTCACAGGGGCGCCTCAGGGTATCTCCAGTGGCCCCTCCTACCAACTCTCCCGGGCGTCACCACCTTGGATCATGTGAAATCTCACAAGATCCAAGATGGCAGTGCCCAAATCTCGCAGGATTTGGGTGTCGCCATCTTGGATCTTGAGAGATTTTGTGCAATCCAAGATGGCGGTGCCTGGATGAGCCCAGAAGAAGAGACTGCAGGGGTGCCTTGACCCAGATAAGTTTGGGAACCCACTGGTATAAGAGTTGTTTTGCAGACATTTTATTTTCCTGTTCCAAATGCTGTTTTGCCGAGTCTTTGAAATTCTAAGGTGTTCACCAAGACAGCGTGAATTGGAATGCCGTTCAGCTTGGGGGCTTGGGTTAGGGGGACAAACATTGACCTCAGTCTCCTTTGGCCCTCTGCTGGCAGACATGGAGCGAACCATAAGGACCACTGCCCTCCTGCTTCTTCTGTCTAGGCTGCTGGAAGGAGTATGGGTTGTTTCGCCATCTCATGACTCTCTCTTTCTCTGTCTTTCCTCTGCTGTCCTGCGGATTCCTGGAATCGCCTCACTGCTGGCTCAGAGTACACGGTAAGTGTCAAGAGATGTTTGTGCATTTGTTCCTGCACCGGAACATCCAGAAACACGTGCTGCTTAAATATAAGAACATCAGAAGAGCCTTGCTGGATCAGGCCAAAGGCCCATCTAGTCCAGTGTCCTGTATCTCACAGCGGCCCACCAGATGCCTCAGGGAGCACACAAGACCACAAGAGACCTGTATCCTGCACCTGCACCCTTGCACCTGGCATACAGAGAAAACCTACTTATAAAACCAGAAGGTTGCTTATGGCTTGTAACTTGTGATGAACTTTTCCTCCATAAATCTATCCAATCCCCTTTTAAAGGCATCTAGGTCAGGTGCCATCACCACATCCTGTGGCAAGGAGTTCCACAGATGAATTACACACAATGGGTGAAGAAATATTTTCTTTTGTCTGTTCTAACTCTCCCTCCACTCAATTTTAGTGCATGTCCCCTGTTTTGGTGTTGTGCGAGAAGGAAAAGAACTTCCCTTAGTCTATCCACTCTATCCATCCCATGCATAATTTTATCCCATGCATAATTTTATACCCTCATAAGCCTTTTTTCTAGACTGAAGAGCCCCAAATGCTGCAGTCTTATATATAAGGATAAAATATAAAAGAACCACCACTTTGAAAGGTGCCTCTTTGGCTAGTTAGCAGGAGGTCCCGTCCCGTCCCCCCGTCCCCCCCGAATATGCTGTTGATCAAAAGAATCACAGTCTAAGCGGAGTTCTTTTATCTATTGCTTTCCCTTTTCTAAAACTTTGAACGACTTCCATTCAGTAAATATCTTTTTTTTTTTGCTTCAGAATCTAGGCTTATGTAGTAAAAAGGCACCATCTTTTGCCTGACTGCTCTGAACAGAAGTCCCCTGTTCTCCCTCTTCCTGGCCCTTGTGCTTCATGTTTATATTTTAAAAAGAATATTTAATGGTGATTCTACACCATTGCACCTGGCGCCCATTCACTTATAGTGCAGAGCTATACATGTGTATCCAGAAGTAAGGCCCACTGTGAGGCTTACTCTGAGTTTATGTGTATAGGCTGCAATCCTGTGTACACACTTACCTGGGAGGAAACCCCATTAAACTCACTAGGATTTACTTCTGAGTTAGGCATTGTACTGTAAGACACCTTGCTTCTTTTGTCAGCAGGTGTCTATTGGCAGGAGGGTATTTTGCAATCCCCACCCTTTCAGCAAACCCCATAAAATGTATTGGGAGGGTTTATAGGCTCTCAGCAAATAAGGCCACAAAAGATGCTAAACCACAGACTGGTCTGTCTGCCTGCACATAACAGTCCAAGTGGAATATTTGGGATATATAACAGCCTGAGTCAGTGTGCAGAATACGGCCCCCTTTGCCTCCACTGCTCCTCCTCCTCCTCCCAAGTAAGGAAGAGGGGAATGAAGCGAAGGTGAAAGAGTAGATGAGAGGAGAGTGATGGGTGGGAGTCTCCGGCGCTTAGCCATCACTCTCCTCTCCATTTCCCTTTTCCTTTTTGGAATCCGGCAGCAGGAGGAACAGCATCAGCAGCAGAGGCAAAAGGGGCCGTATTTTGCACATTGTCTCAGGCTCTGGGTTCTGGACTGGCCATATTGTGTCCCTGGGAGAAAGGTTTGTAAAGGTGGAGACACACCACACACATCTGGCTGCAGCGCGTCCCGGAGTAGCCGACATGTCGATTCTGATTGACCCAACGCGTCGCTCCCATCCCGCCACCACAACACCAAACGCGGCCTCTCATTGGCCGTTCGTTCCTGTGCATAAGAAGTTGATCAAACTTTTGCCAATGAGAGGCCGCATTCGGTGTTGTGGGGGCGGGATGGGAGCAACGCGCTGGGCCAATCAGAATCGACAAATCAGCTACTCCGGGATGTGATGCAGCCAGACGTGTGCAGTGTGTCACAGACTTAAATATTAAGTGTTTATATTAGTGTACAGTACTATATTTTGTCAGCCACCTGGAGTGTTTCTTTGAAACTGGAAAGTGGAATAAAAACACTTGAAAAAACAATACCATTATATTTTGATGGTTTTAATAGAAACATTAAGTATTACATAAAGCTCTGCATATGCTGTGTTCTGCATGAGCACAGAACCCCCACAAAATGCTGCATTCGGCTTCCTGGGCATCTCGACTTTCGATAAAACAAAGCAAAAAGAAACAAGTCTCTAGTCCTCCTGGTTTCCAAGATATGCCTGAAAGCATGTTGGCAGTTTCAGAAGCCAGAGAGGTAGCTGAGTCTTAGTTTGCAAAGTGCATACAGCACTGAGCTTTTTTTTGGCACAGGATTTGGAAATCTGCACTGTGGTGCAGATTTCAATTTAAATGTATTCTTTTTTTTCCCCAGTACAAGTTTATGCAAAGCCTTGGATATTTGGCAACCATTGTCAAGAGGGGAAATGGGGATAGAATCCAGCAGTGGACAGCCTTTATCTTTCCCAACAGTATTCATCCAGTTTTTCCCATTTTTTTCTCTCTACAGTGCTCCTTTCTGCCAAAGTTTTCTATTTACATAGAGACCAAGTACGAAGATAATTGTGGAGACAACGCAAATGTAAGTGCTCCCAACTCAGTAATGGCAGGACGTTGTGAGTCCAGAACTAACATAAGAATTCCCTGTTGGATCAGACCGAAGTCTGTCTAGGTCAGCATTCTGTTTTCCACAGTGGGCAGCCAGATTTCTCTGAGAATCCCATAAGCAGGACATGAAGGCAATACCCCTCTCAAGATCTCTTCTTTGCAGAGATACACTGCCTCTGAACATGGAGGTTCCATCTCGGTTGCATCCTGGCAGATCGCTGTTGATAGACATCATGATTTTGTCTACTCTCCTTTTAAAACCATCTAGGCTAGTGGCCATCACCACACCTTTTCGTCAGGAATTCCACAAATTGCTTGTATGCAATGCCAACCTAGCAGTTCCAAAGCATGTCAATGCGAGTAGATAAATAGGTACCGCTTGCGGGAAGGTAAACAGCGCTCTGTGTTCCAGCTGCATGCTATGCGCTGCGGCAAGGAGAGTCATGCCAGCCACATGACCACGGAGGCGTCTTCGGACAACGCTGGCTCTTCGGCTTTGAAATGGGGATGAGCACCACACCCTAGAGTCGGACACGACTGGACTTAATTGTCAGGGGATACCTTTACCTTTACCTTTAATGTTCCCTCTACTTTTGTCCTGGAGTGCGCAGATCCCTACAGTGGCCTTGCTGGGGCAGCTGTTGCCATCCAGGGTGCTTGACGATGACGTCATCGCCATCGCTGAGGTCTGGGAGGTGCATGGGGCTTCGGTTGCAGCTGCGCAGCTTCCAGAGAAGGCTGCTTTGTATGCTGTGTGAAGAGGGACTTCCAACCACTCAGTGTCCCTGTTTCAGCAGCCTCAAAGTGGCGCTAGGTGAGGTGAGGAGAATGCCCTCAGCACCTGCAGTTTCCTGTTTCCAGTGCTGAAACATGCCATTCAGTCATGTCAATTCAGAGAAACAAGAAGAAACGACCTTGTGCTGGAGCAGATGGTTGGCCCATATTGTCTTCTTTGACTGGTTGCCATACAAGAGGAGCAGAGGCAATACAAAAGTTGCAAAGAAACATAATTTACTTACACTTTACAAGCATGTACATCTTTGTTGGCTGAACTGGTTCTAAACTTTGAAACATGGAACCCTACGCTCCTCTCTTTATGTCACTTCATGGCGTGGTGGACTCCATGCCTGCTGGCAGAGCTCATGGAGAGAGATCTTGCACATTGGGAGATCAGGAGGGAGGGAGGGAGGGAGGGAGAGAGAGAGAGAAGAAGGGGAAGAAGCCAGGTAGGGACGCACCCCCACAGGTCAAAGAGGACAAGGAGCCGCTTAGTCATCTGCCTCCTGGACAACACACTGCCCCCTTGTGTCCTGCAGGCGGTGTTGTACCTACGTTGGCCTGACAGCCCCTCCTCTTCCCTACCCCTTTGCTCTTCCAGATCTTCCATGGTGAAAAAATCTTGGGGGACCATGAAGTGACATTCCTGGATATCGCCTTTGATGACATCCCAGAGCGTTACTACCGGAGCATAGAGGTAAAGAGCTCACTTGGAGCAGCGAGATGCTGCTTGCCGAGTTGTGTGTGGTCTCCTCCTTGCCTGCGGCAGCGGCAGGCCTGCTGTGTGTTTTCTTTCCTCAACTGTTTGTTTCTTTGTATGTTTTAGGAAAATGCTAGCTATCCCACCTTGCCATTCAAAAAGCAAGCTTGAAGGCAGCTTATATAAAATATAAAACAACCCCCCCAAACTGCACACAATAATTCTACTAAAAGCAAAACAAACAAACCCACAACAAGCCATCAATTAAACAAACTCAGCTTCATTGAATGCCTGCTAAAGTAAACACTGAAGGAGAAGTGTCTTTGGGAGCCCAACGGATCTCCTGAGGCAGAGAGTTCCACATGCTGAGTCAGACCACTGGTCCATCTAGTTCAAGAGGAAGGGACTCTCCAGGGTTTCAGACAAAGAACTTTCCCAGCTGGAGATGCCAGGGGAGACTTCTTTATGCCAGGGAGGCTCTCTGCCACGAAGCTAGGGCTCCTTCAAAGGGGCCTCCTAGTCCAGCCCAATGTTCCCTGTAATTTTTACAGAGAGTGCGCAGTGCTGTCCGGTGACTGCGCGGGGGCAGCTCCAGAGTGCTCGGCGATGGTGTCGTCATCGTCACCGTGATAATCTGGAGAGCCTTGACCGATTTCAGCTGTGTGGCAGCGCAGCTTAGAGGGAACGATGGTCCAGCCCCCAGCCAAGTTGTTCTTCTGAAAAGAGCCCTAGTGGACAACCAGAGAGGAGAGGACCCAGTGTCTGGTGAACCAGTAGAAGGGAGATTTCACAGGCCAGCAAATTCTCTGATTCACAAGAACAATGAACCAAGATCGAACTGCGGGGCTGCAGTATCTCCAGGAAGCCTGTGCTGGGCCACCTGCGCACATTTCGACCTGCCTGAGTCCTAAGATCTGCTTCATAGACTCTGCTCTCTGACCTGCCTTTAGCTTAGATCCAGTTGGTGGGTACCAGGGACCACAGCTGCAGAATTCTTTCCACTGGAAACGCACGGAGTCCATAAGAACATAAGAAGAGCCCTGCTGCATCAGGCCAAAAGCCCATCTAGTCCAGCTTCCTGTATCACACAGTGGCCCCACCAGATGCCTCAGGGAGCACACAAGACAACAAGATACCTGTTTCCTGTCGCCACTCCCTTGCAGCTGGCATTCAGAGATCGCCTACTCCTACAACCAGGAGGTTGCTTATCCCCATCATGACTTGTAAGCTGTGATGGACTTTTCCTCCATAAATCTGTCCAATCCCCTTTTAAAGGCATCCAGGCCAGGTGCCATCACCACCTCCTGTGGCAAGGAGTTCCACAAACCAATTACACGCTGGGTAAAGAAATATTTTCTTTACACAAATATTTTCTTTCTACAGTCCCCTGTAGCTGCTGGGGCCTCCCCCCCCCCCAGCCCCATGATGCTTCAGTTTGGAGATGGCATTGTTCAGCACCCTTTTCTCCTCTTTCCCCATGGCTTCTTTGACTCCCTGCACGTTTGAGAACAAAGTAGTGTTGCTCCGGGGGGGGGGGGCAGAGCTCTAAGTTCCGCACCACTCCGACCCTCCGTTACTCCGGTGCATGAGGTGGCCCCGCCCCCTTGCCTTCGGAGCCATTCAAGGCGGTGAAAGGAACACGGTGCACTGCGTGTTGCTTTCACTGCCTTGAATGGCTCCGAAGGCGAGGGGGCGGGGCCACCTTGTGCACCAGAGTAACAGAGGGTCGGAGTGGTGCAGAACTTAGAGCTCTGCCCCCCCCCCCGGAGCAACGCCAGTGCAAAGCTGCCTGCCACACATCTTCATAGGCTCCCTTCCCTGTATGCAGAGGTGTTGCGTGATATAGGGCGGTGGGCCCCAGGGCGTAGGGGCGGAAAGGCTCCGGGGGGGGCGGGAGCCTCCTTAAGTTTCGGGGTTTTTTAATTTTTTTTCGCTTTTTAAAAAAGATTTTTAGGGGATTTTTAGCGCTAGCGGGGCTTCTAATAGTTTATGTATGCTTTGTGCAACTTACTGTGTGTACTGTGACCCTCCCGCGACGATCTCCAGGGCGCAGACGATCTTCCGGGGCGCAGATCATTCCTCTGCTCCCGGGCGCGAACTCTGTAAAGCGTCCAGGAGCGCTTTGCAGAGTTCACGCATGCGCAGAGCAGCGATGTTTCCAATCGACGTTCTGCGCATGCGTGAACTCTGCAAAGCGCTCCTGGGCGCTTTACAGAGTTCGCGCCAGGGGCTGCAGAGCAGCAGAGGAGCGATCTGTGCCCCGGAAGTTCGTCTGCGCCCCTGGAGATCGTCGCGGGAGGGTCACAGTACACACAGTAAGTTGCGCAAAGCATACATAAACTATTAGAAGCCCCGCTAGCGCTAAAAATCCCCTTTAAAAACAGCAATTTTTAAAACAGCATAATTATGCAAATTAATTATGCTAATTAGCTTAGGGCGTCGGGGTTTTCCGCCCCAGTAGCAGGGGCGCCTGGCTACCCCTCTGCCTGTATGGTCCCATAGCCTGTATATATGGACAAAGGCCTAGACTAGCCTCACAAGACCTCAGCTTCTTGGGAGGGGCACAGCAGTGCCCATGTCACTGTGGCAACAGCAGCAGCATTTGCCTCTCTGCTCTCGTCTTCCGCTCCCGTCTGGGGAGTCCAGAATCTTCCCTACTTATATTATAATATTTACACAACTCTTTTCCTTCCCCTGAAAGAAAAAATAATAATTTCAGGATGGTAAGCGATTATACTCCCTGTTCAATAAGTATAATTATATACATTCTATCCACTTGAAAGCCACCATCCCCGCTGTAAATTCCTCGAGAAAGTCTGTACTGTATTGCTTGCTTGCTGGCAGAAAGCCAAGGCAGACGGAAACTTCTTCCACTGAGATGATCCTTCCAAGGGCTTAACAGTTGAAAATGAAACCTGTTCCACCCTTTAGCCAAACAGGTTATATGCAGAGGTGGGAGAAAATGGTTTTATTTTTTGCGCAGATTTTGGTGTTTAACCAAAATGAAATAGCAGAAAGCGGTGTTATGTGTTTTTAATTCCAAAATTTTCCCATTTTTATCCATTGTAACCACTTTAAAAGTGTACAGGGTAGGTGGTATAGGTTGTACAGTGTCAGCAGATGAAGAATGACGCCAAATTGCATGGTTTTATTTTATTTATTTTTTTCACAGCTTTTTTTTAGCAGAAAGCATCGTTATGTGTTGTTGTACAAAGTTAAAACTATTCGGGTTCTCAGACCCGAGTAAGTTCTTGCGAATTGAGAACCCGAATAGTTTTTAACTGTGTATGTACAGAAACATACCGACCACGAAAGCCTGAGCACTTAACGTTATGTGTTTTAATTTCCTTATCACCATTTTCTCCTGCCCTAGTTATATGAGTCCTTGTGTATTCTGGGACTCCCAGACCCTCTTCGCCCTCTGGATCCTCTCCTCAACTGTCCTTTTCTGTCTCTGATTGTGATTCCGCCAACTTCCTTTCCGTCTGTCTCTCCCAGCAGGTAGAACCTAGCCTGCTGATTTACGTATCGCTTCTAACAAAATAAAATTAAGGCAGGGTTTAAATATGTAAAATAAAGAAAATGCAGTTTGTTTGTCCGTGTGTCGTTGTGGGTTTGTTAGGCTGCAGTCCTTTATACACTTTCATGGGATTAAGCTCCATTGAACACAGTGGGACTTGCGTCTGAGTAGACACGCATAGGGTTGCACTGTAAACCTCCCTAACGCTTGGCTTTCCTCTTCTGCCTGGTGGCAGGATCTCCGATACTTCAGCTCATCCAAGACTGGCCGTGGTCCCCTGCAAGAGGGCTGGCGGGAGCACACCAAGCCCATCATGTGCTCCTACAAGCTGGTGATGGTCAAGTTCGAGGTGTGGGGGCTGCAGACCCGGGTGGAGCAGTTTGTCCACAAGGTGAGACGCAGAGACTTCCCCCATCTTTTCAGGCCTGGACTGCAGAACGTTTAGGACACTGCCTTGAGTCCCCTAACACCCAGCCTCCAGTGCCTTACTTCCTGTGCCACCTCAAAAGGGAAGGGCCTCGCTGTTGCAGTGAGTTTAATTCAGAGAGTGGGAAGAAGCACTTACTCATTTGTCAGCTCAGCTCCCCACATGAGAGGCGACTGAGCCACACGGCAGAGCATCAGTGCAATGTGCTGCGCACAAGTGCCCATGTTGGCACCGGAGGGTCAGAGAATAGAAGTAACAAGAACTTGGAACAAAGTGCTGCAGGCTTGTTTCGTTTGTCTCCAAAAGCATAGCCCCGTGCTGTAGAGAGAGACCATTGGTATTCCCATTTTACAGATGCGGAACAGGTAAAAGTGTGCCTGACGCCTCCCAGTGAGTGTATGGGTGATGTGGAATTTGATTCTCCAGAGAACCATTGTGCAGAATGTATTGATTGAATTACAGCGAGGTCCCATCCTTTCTCCAAGTTGCTCAGGGCATAGCTCCCCTCTTATCCTCACAATAGCTCGGTGAGATAGGTTAGGGTGGGAGAAAAAGTCATAGGCCCAAGTTTACCTAGTTAAATTCATGGCTGAGGATGGATTTCACCAATTTGATTTCTCCCTGGTCCTACTCCAGAATCGTGGACTGCTCCACTTCCAGCTGCAGTGGGAGAGGGGGTTATATTTCTGAATGCTCTTTGCATGTAGCAAGCAAGCATAGCAAGGAGAGAGGTTTTAATGTAGTGCTCGCCCAGATGATCTAGTTTGCTATATTAAAGCAGTTGTGTGTGCAATTTTTTTTAACATATCAGGAAGCATTCAGAAATGTGATCTTCTCTCCTGCAGCCTGTGGTGGTACAGTCCAGAAACTAAAACCTCACTCTGTTGCCCCTGTGGACCAAGTCGATAAAACTGGAGATCATGAGAAAATATGTATTGCTGCCACCTGCTGGCTGGGGCCAGAATTGCTTTGCATTACATGTGATCATGGGTTTCCTCTCTGGAGTTTGTTTGTATCAGTGTCCCCCAAAGATAGAGGATCCCTTCCACTGCTCTTGGGAATGTAATGGAGTTTTGGCTTGCAGGTCATCCGGGACATCTTGCTGATAGGCCACCGGCAAGCCTTCGCCTGGGTGGACGAATGGTGTGGTAAGTCACCCTTTTGTCTTATTCCTGATTGCAGGTGGGTGAAGAGGCGTGGAGCCAGAGGCATCGCTATGGTGGGGGCGGTACTGTAAGTTCCGCGTGTCCTAGTCCCCATTTACTCCCCGGTACGAGGTGGCCTCCCCCCCTTGCTGTCGGAGCCATTCAGTGCGGCGAAGGCAACGGGCAGGAGACTCCCTGCCCGTTGCCTTCACCGCACTGAATGGCTCCGACGGCGAGGGGGCGGGGCCACCTCATACCAGGGAGTAAACAGGGACTAGGACACGCGGAACTTACAGTACCGCCCCCATCGTAGCGACGCCTCTGCGTGGAGCAGACCCAGGAAGACAGTGGGAAGGATCTTTCTGTCAACTCTGGACTCCCTTTTGCAAAACTGCCCTGCCTAATGCTTTCTTTTATTTATTTTACTTCTGTACATTAAAATATGATTTCACGAACGTAATTTTCCTTCCCTTGGGCCCCTGCCTCTCTCTCCAGTTCCATTCCCTCATAAGCTGCTTGATTTGTATTCCAACACTGTGAAGTATTTGTACCTCATACCCAAGATAACATCTTTGTATCTACATTCATTCATTCATTCATTCATTCATTTAATCTGCCTCCCTCTGGTTCTGTACTCATAATAATCAGTAACTCAGATTAAAGCCCTGAATTTGCCCATAGTGAATGAATGAGAAAAGCCCCCTACCATCACAGTTTCGGTTTCCTGATTGTGAGTACAGCAAGGCACTGAAAACTAATTCTCGAGTGTGGGTTGTTGGATGTGGTTCCATTGTGGCACTTTTATGATCATGTTTCGGAATAGGCTCACTTTCCCCAGAGCTGAGACCGTGGTCAGCTCTGGTCTCATGTGAATCGAAGGACCTGCTCATTTGTTGATTAAAATATTTCTAAGCCACCTTTCAGTTTCAGTCTCCAGTGTAATTTATCAAGCCTACTGGGAAAAAGTACAAAATGAATACATATTACGAAAGCAAACCAAATTAAGAAAAGGTCACACCCAAAATTCCAATTGACCGTGATCAATTTTCATCAAAACTTGGATCTATTTCCAGGCATAAGAACAAGAGCAAAGCCCTGCTGGATCAGTCTAGCTTCCTGCATCTCTCAGTGGCCCACCAGATGCCTCTGGGAGCACTCAAGACAACGTGATACCTGAATCTTCTTGCCACTCCCTTGCATCTGGCTTTCAGAGAGAGGCTCCCTCTAAAACCCAGAGGTTGCATATAGTCATCATGGCTTGTAACCTATGATGGACTTTTCCTCCACCAATCTGTCTGCTCCCCTCTGAAAGGCATCTAGGCCAGGTGCCTTTATACAATGAGCAAGGTCTAACACAGGTACCACATGGGTGCACTTGCAGGTTTTATAGCAAACAAATGAGCCTGGGATCAGCAGAGTTTGTCGGAAGAGAGACAAAGAAGTCTTTCATTGAAGAGGGGCCTTCATTGTCTCCCTGGGAGAAAACCTCAGGCCTAGCATCGCTCACACCCTGCGTTTCAAGGGTGTGGCATGTAGGAGAAAACAGGCCCATAGGGGTGTAAATAAATGTGTGCAGGAATAGCAAGGGAGAGATTTATAGCTGTGTCTCATCCAGTTACTCAGAGCTCATGAAGCCACATTCTTGAGCAAGGCAAAGTTTCTTTTAGGAAGGAATGGATAGAGATCGCCAGGATGCGGGTTATAGAAAGTTGTTCTCCTTCCTTCCCTCTCCTCATTTTGTAACCCCACTAACCTTTCCCCGCAAACTCCTGTCTGTTGCATTTGATCTCTCCAGCTCTTCCCAAGTCTACTGCTCCCTTTACATTTTGCTCTTTTTTGTTTTTGTTTACTCGTTGGTTTGTTTTAGATTGTAAGCTCCTTGGGGCAGGGACCTCCTTCTCATTCTTTTAAAGCACCACGCAGAGAGATGGCGCCGCTTTGTTCTCCAGTGTTAAATGCTACTTTATACTGTACTACCACTCCCCTCTCCATCATTTTCTGGATAGATGTATTTATTTTTATCCTACGCTTCTCCTACCTCCATTTACAGTATCCTCATTTACAGGCCACAACCAGCCCCAGGTCATTCCACCGAGCTTTATAGCTAGGTGGCGATTTGAAACCCAGCTCCTTGAGTGCCCTGTTGGGAGAAAGGCGGGGTATAAATTCTTTAAATAAAATTTAAATAAATAACCACTGCACCCCCTGGGCACTGACCTTGTACACACACAAACACACGTCAACGCCACTTCCCTACATTGTGATTCCACATGTTAATTCTCAACCCATGGATGAAGTTTTCTTGTCTGATCCTACAGGCTCTACATCAAGACCGTAGGTGAGACGGAGGCAGAGCCCCCTTGACCTGGCTTTTATAGAGCCAGGCAGTATCACACGACCTGCTCCAGCCGATTGCTATAAAAGAGCTTCCCTTTAGGCATCGCAAGCAACTCTGCCATGGAGGGTTCAGGGTATAAGCACTCTTCAGGGCAAATAGTTCTGTCCCTCATTTCCCTTGCAAGGTGGCATTCCGAGTTGTTTCCACTCACAACAACCTTGTGAGGTAGGTGAGGCTGAGAGACTATCCCCATGTCACCCACTGAGCGCCGTGGCTGAGTGGAAGGTTTGAACCCAGGTCTTCTCTGTCATAGTTTTGATATGGCATTACCCTACACGGGCTCTCATTATCCTTGGATCCAAATGTATGTTACATCAGCCGGGGGGCAGGTACACCTCTGAATGGAGTCTGGTGTTCTAGGAAGATGGGGGCTGTTGGTACTTAGAAGTCCTTGAGGCAGGGCTTGTGTCAGGAGCTTGGCCAAGAGTGAGGCACTAGCCCCCCAAGGCCATGTTCTGACATGCTTTTCCTGCAAGGTGCCAGTCGGCAGGGCTGGCTGTGTGCTTGGCTTTGCTGCCCCCTGGTGATGGAAGATAGGAGAAAAGGAGCCAGCCGAGAAACCAACGTTGACTACTGCATCCAAGAGTTGCAGGGGCTTTGGAGGACATCTGACCCCGGCCCCCTGCTCACTGCAGGAAATCCAGACTAGCTAGACTACCCTGGGCAGATGGCTGTTGTCCAGCCTCTCCATGAAAACCTCCAGCTTGGAAACCTCAGATCAGAGTGCCAGTGGAAGCTGCAGGTGGCAAGTGGCATTCCTGCAAGGGCCTCCCCAGGGCAGTTCAAGCCTTGAAAGGGGAGTTCAAGCCTTTGCTAGGTGATGGTAGAGTGCTAAGGGTAAGAAGGATGCTTCAGCAGGGAAGAGAACGGCCCCGTTGCAAAGTACGGAAACGTTTACATCAATAGCATGCTAAAACATTAAAATACTGTTAATAATAATAATACTGTTAATAAAACAGGCGGAATCGCAGAAGACCAGACCAGGAAGAGAGGAACCATCAGGGCATGAGTAGAAAGTTCTGAAAACCCTGGAAGAGGCTCTAGTTCAGGGGTCCTTAAACCCCTTCCTGGCCAGGTCCCACCTCTGGTGGCGCCACTCTCCTGATGCATACCGTTGGAAGTGACTGGTGATGACATCATCACCAGCTACTTCTTGGTTTTCAGAGGCCAGAAAACACAGGTAGGAGGCTCTGGGCAGGTGGGAGGGCCCTTCTCAGCGTTCCCAAGAGGCTCGGCCAAAGGCAGGAGCCTCTCGGGAGCAAAAACACAGCACCAAATATCACCGTGTCAAAGCAGGGTTCTGGCAGGCTGACAGACCGAGTACCACCAGCAGTCAGCCAAAGTACCACTGGTGGTACCAGTACCACTGGTTGAGAACCCCTGGTGGTAAAACTTGGCACTGCAGCAGCTGTGGAGCTGACTGTCTCTAATGTCGGCTACATAGTGAAGTGAATTGGGTTGTATATTTTCTGTGCTTTGATTTAAACACACCAGAACTCAGCCTCGTGATCTATATACCGTATTGGTCTGAGTATAAGACTCACTTTTTTCTCCTAAATTAAGTTTTTAAACTAGGGGTGCGTCTTATAATCAGGCTGTTGCAATTTAATGCCAGTGATTTAATTACATTTTTTTAATAGCGCCAAACTTTAAGGGTGCGTCTTATAATCAGGTGCGTCTTATACTCGGGACAATACGGTACATTATGCAGGTTAAGCACAAGTGGCTTCAGTGGTGTAACTAGACTGGAGCGGAGGCAAGTAGTTCTGCAAGACTCCGTTACACCGGAGTCAGCGGCCCCTCCCCCTTGCTATTGGAGCCATTCCGGCGGCATAGGTAACACGCAGGACACTCCCCTGTCGCTGCCGGAATGGCTCCAACAGCAAAGGGGAGGGGCCGCTGACTCCGGTGTAACGGAGTCTTGCAGAACTACTTGCCTCCGCTCCAGTCTAGCTACGCCTCTGAGTGGCTTATTTTGTGCAATTTGTGTAGGGAGGAAAAAGGAGCTGCCAGTGTTCCTTGTAAGCTGCGCGTTTGGCTGCACGGCTCCAAGCCAAGCTCCGTGCAGCACAGAACTCAGCAACCCAGAAGTCCAGGAATGCGTCACCACACAGTTGTGACACCATGCACCAGAAGGGGTCTGCACACCGGCGCAGGCCCCTTAGAGGGAATATAAGGAGCTGTGCAAGGCATGCGCACACACCTTAGCTTCGGAAATTTTGCCAGGCATTGCTCGCAGATTTTCAAGCCGGACTTTGAAACCATAAGGACTAGAAACTTGAGGTTGGGTTTGTTTGATTTTTAATTGTTATACATCCAGTTTCCAATTCTGAACTTGTGCAATGTGATCGCTGAACGCCAGGCAACCCTTAGAAACCCTTTTTCATGCTCTTTCCTATGGATACCCTCTCTTGTTCTGTGTAATGTGGCCCGAGGACCCTGTATTGCACATTGGCTGTGGTTGCCAGAGTAGGCTGCTGGCCCGCTGAGAGGCTGATGCTGATCAGGCAGTAGCTAGTCAAGCTGGGAGAAAGTTCATTTTCTCAACAGCTAGTGATGTTTGCTTTTTGTCCCCCCTCTCTCCTGAAGTAACAGTACTAACCATTTAGCTGTCCGAACTGCTACTGTCAGCTTTCTCTGCCCTGTTGTGCCCTCTGTGTTTATGTTGGTAGGAGCCCATAGACAGATATTGTCATGGCAAAGGCAGTGTACAGGCGACAGAGTATCTCCAGATGCAGAGGAAACGAGGCACAGGAGCAAGAGTGGGGCTGAACAGGAGGCTGATTCACAATTACAGCAACCCCTAGGGGGTGCTGTTTGCAAAATCTAGCGGCCTCACATACTGGCACCAGGTCGCATGGGGTCCTGGGACAAAGCCCTGCACTGGGACTCCCATAGCCCCCCACCTCCCTTCCAGTGGTGCATTGGGCACTACAACTGCCTGCCACCGATACTGAGGGTTTAGCCGGCCAGGTGATGGGCACGCCCATCTCTGGCGCCACCCCTGCTTCCGCTGGTCCTGGCGCTCACACCTGTTCCTTATTGAAATTGCCCCCCTGTGCGTTGAGGGGACAGGGGCATTGTGTCCTCCCAGTCGTCGTGTGGCCAATCTCCCCCCCTGAGTGTTGCGCCTCGGTGGCCGTTCGCGAGCCTCGCCTTTCTGCGTGTCCGTCTGCTGTGTTCCCCTGACTTAACCGAGCATTGAGAGCATCTCTGCGTGTTACAGACATGTCCCTGGAGGAAGTCCGTGCCTTCGAGACTCAGATGTACGCAGCCACAAACATAAACTTCCGCAGCCAGGAACCTTAGCTCTCCCCACCTGGCCAGCCCCGCCCTGGACTCCCGTTTTTGTATGTATGTTCTGTTTTTGTGGTTGCATTTATTTATTTTCTCCTGAATTTGTTTCCTCCTCTAAATGTCAACAGCAGTGGCTTCCCTTCCCCCCCCCCCCCCGCCCCGTTTCTGCCAAGGCTTTTGGCCCTTTCTTTGGCCGCAACGGAGCCCTTTCCGAATGTGTGCCCAAGATGAACCAGGAGACCCAGCGAGAGCATTTACGGGGCACGTTTACATGACAGACTTAGACTGGGTTCATGGCTTTCCTCCAAGGAATCCAAGGAATGCTTCCTTCATCTTGGGAGTTTTCATTTTGTGCAAAGAATTTTCCTCAGCCCTCATCCGTTGCTCTGCGCTGGGGCTTCTCAAAGCCACTGGATGCATTAAGCAGAACAAGATGGTAGGGTTGAGGTGGCAGAATTTGGGGCAACACTTTCTCAGATTGCAGGCAAGGGTCCCATATTCTTGACTGTTCCATGTCATACAGCTCATAAAGTAACAATTAAGGAGGGGCCAATGCTGAAATTTTTTTCGTTGAGGTGCTGTATCACTACATGCAGGGAGCTCTCAAAAACGAGAACCCTCTCCACCTTCAGTTGGAGGTAGGTAGAGTCCAGAATTCTACCACCTCAAAGCCAAACTAGGCCTTTGGTTAAAAAACGTTTAGAATTGGCTTTTATTAGGCAAATAGCTGCCATGGGGGGGGGAATCTTGATTGGAAGGTGGGGAAGGTTTATTCTTTCTTTCCTTTGTGCCACTTTCCTGCTGAAGATGCCCCCAGAGCGACTGCTTGCAGCTGAAAAAGAGCACATGGGGGAAGGAGTTAAGCGCCCCCTCCCTGTTCCCCACAGTTCTCATCAGGATCCCCCCCTTCGCTTTTGGCAGTAAGAGGTATTGCCAGTTTTTTAAAGCATGTGTCTTTAAAACCCGCTTAACTGAGAGTTGTGTTTGGCCCTCTGTCTGCGTATTTTGTGGCATAGCAGTCAGTACCGCAGATGCACCCCCTTCCCAGGGTCCTTTGAGGAAAGCCATGATTGTTCAGGAGTCGGTGGAGTACATATGGCCTGAACATGTGCAGTGCGAGAGCAGTTAGGGGTGTGTGTTAGTCTGGAGCATGTCTGCCAGCCTGGAAGGCCTTGCTCAGCCCCGCCTCTGCCTAAAGAGGGAGCCCAGAGACCAGGGCTGCCTCCATCTCGATGCCATTAAGAATGTGCCCAGGGAAGGCTGGACAAGACCCTAACCCTGTGCCTCGAGTTCTCAGAGCAATACCTCCGTTGATTTCATTGCCTCTTTCCGTGCTTTCATGATATGGAGCCTGTCTTCTGTCGGTGGAAGGCCTGTAGTTTTGAAAGCTGGAGTAGCCTGCTATATGCACACATGTGCATTCATGAAAATACCCACAACCACAATGAACTGGTTTGAACAATACCGCCTGCTAGCCCTCCTGCCCTTTCTGGTGCTCTGGTCTGCATAATCTAAACTGCCATTTAGACCCAATCTATACAGAGTGAGGTGGTAGAATTCTGCACCGTTCCACTGCAAGTGCGGTGTTGGTGTGTGTCATATTTTAAAATGCATATATATGCAAACACACACACACACACACACACCCTCACTGCATGTAATAAATGAGCACATTGGAGTAAACGTTTAGCACAGACTTCTCCCTGAATGACTTACTCCATGCCGGATGCATTTTGTGTGAGGGAGGGTTCAAATAGAAGGCTCCTCCTCCACAGTCTGAAGTGGAATGATCGAGAATTGGAACGTGGAACGTGGAACGTGAAGTGGAACGATCGAGAACGATCGAAGAGGAGAACGACCTCCTCTTAAGCTTACCACCTCCTTCTGTGGCATGTGGTTGCATTTATGGCATCGAGATGGAGATTGGGTCTTAAATGCTACCATAAATTGGACAGGTTGGATGCCCCTGCCCCCAGCATTGCAGTAATGCAGCTGGGTGTGTGGGTGTGTGTGCACGCGCACACCCACCCACATGGTGAGATTTGGCAGGGCTAGTGGGCAGTATTGTCCAAACCAGCCCGGGCCGCTGCCTTGAATTGGCCTGCTTCCATTCTGCTGCTGAAATCCTTTTTCCCAGGCAGGCAGCAGCAATAGCAATGGTGGGGTTGCTAAGCAGCCGTAAACAGTGCAAAAGTAGTGCAATGTGGGGCAAGCGGTACTAAGGGTCTGAAAAGCCAGTGAACACCAGGGGGTTCCCATGACCCACCAGTTTCTGCTAGATTTCACCTGGGCCGGGGGTGGCGGTCTCTTTTTTTCAAGCCATAGTTTGCAACCCTGAGTGTTCATTGCTTCTTGTCCTGTACATGGGAGTTTGAGTCATCATATGTGAAGATTTATTGGTTTTTAACCCGCTGCTCACAGGTGTTTGGGGACTCTAGTTGCTAGCCAGTCCTGATGGGAGTGGAAACTTTTCCCTGAGCTGTGCTGGCTTGCTGGCTTTCATAAGGAAAGGAACTTTTTCTGTCCCCTGCATAATGATGTCTGCCACACAGCCTCCTGGGCCATGTTCTAGAGGGCGGCCCTGCACTTGGTTCACACAAGACTAGGCCTGTTCAGCTTTGCTGTCATCCTGCATAAACGGAGAGGGCACCTCAAAACACACCCGATGCCTTCTTTGGCTATGTGCTGCAAGACAAGATGAGCAGTGGTGGGGAAGCCGACCCAGCTTTCTTGATCCTCAGCAACACCCCTCCCCCTCCCCAGACAGAGTTTGAAAACCTTCAAGCTACAGCACTGGCTGCGCAGTTCCCACCGCTGATCCGCCACCCAGGTCTTTCTCTGGCCACATTTATTGTTCATCATTCCGTGTAGGAAGCGCTTCATCATACTTGTTTATCAGCAGAGTAGTCCTGTGTGAGGCAGAGAGAGAAGCAGCTTGTCTGACATTGAACCAGTTCGCTGCATGACTAAGGGGAGGGGGGGATTTGAACCTGAGTCTCCCACTTTCAAACCCACTGTCCCACACTGAGTCCACTTCTGAGATAGATGCACGTCAGGGGGCCAACTGAGCCCCACAGTGGCCTCGGAGAGAGACAAACCACCTAGGGGAGGCAGTCCTTTGGGCCTGCAACCGAGAGAGCAGGAAGGTGTGCGGACAAGGGCCTGCAAGCACGCCTTAGCTTGCGCCTCATGCTCTTTCCCTGCTTCCCTCCCGCAGGGATGACAATGGACGAGGTGCGTCAGTACGAGAAGGAAACCCAGGAGGCCACCAATGAGATTGTCGGCACGGTGGCGTCCACCATCTCCATCAGTGAAGTGTGCCTGCCCCCCAATACCAAGGGTTCCCCTGCCAGCGCCCCTTCCACGCCCCTCAGCGGCGAAGCGCCTGACTTCCTCAGCGTGCCGAAGGACAGGCCACGGAAGAAATCTGCTCCAGAAATGCTGTCGCTGCCGGTGCTGAGGGAGCGCGCCAATGCAGAGTGACAGCTGGCCGTGCTCGGCCCCCCCGTCTGTTCCTCCCGTAAAGGAGACTCCTCCCCCCCATTACGTTTCCACAGGAATCCTTCTCTGAATGTAAACAAAGACACGTACCCTGAGCTGCTCCCACATGTTATGTTGGATTATTGGGGGTTTTTTTTAATGCCCATTTTGACCTGCACTTTGTTTTGCACCCGCCAGTGCGCATCTCCTGTTGTCTACTCTTGGATTGAGGAAAAGCCTGCAGCTGACACGCCGTGCCCTTTCCCCAGGATTTTTGGGAGCATAAAGCTTTGCAGGCAAACTGTTGTCGCTCATCCAGGACTCCTGGCTTCCCTTGTGTTGTCTCATCTGGGGAATTCGTGGCTGCAGCAGCGTGGATTTGCTGTAATACAGCAGACCTCTCACCTTCCCACATTGGAGAGTCACCTGGCAGAACACTCCCTCTGCTCCATCTTGGCTGTCTTGGACTGCAAGGAGGGGCCAAGGTCTGCTTTCCCTTCTTCCCACGAATGAAGACATTGTGGAGGTGGACCTCCTGCCGTCGTCTGTGGGAGAGACCCTGGATGGGGCTACAGCAGTGGGTTCATAGTCCCTCCCCTTTCCTCAGAAAACCCCAGAATTGTAGTTCTGTGGGGAAGCTGGGCTCAGGCTCTTTCACAGAGTTGTTTCAGGGCCTCACAATACTGCAAGTTCCCAGGATTTTCTGGGCGAAGCCAGGAGCGTGGTCTAAAGCCTGCACAGGGTTGTAGCGCGCAGTAAGAGGGTCACCGGCGTCTGCAGATCCCATTGTCGAGATGTCTTTGTTCACCTGGGGTCGCTCAGGTTGAGTTGAAGGGCCAGTTCAGGTCAAATCAATTATGGTCAGTCTTTTGCAATGGGTTTTCATTACAAGAGAGTTTCCTTTTTTATTTATTAATTTTTAAAAGGGGGGAAAGGGGGATTTTTACACCATAAATTCTGTCCTGCCATTTTAACCCCGGAGCTCGGCTCCGTTTTATGGGCTGGGAGATCCCAGGTACCGAGTTAACACCCAGCTAAGGCTTATATATTCAGGCTCATATCTGATTGAGTTACTTATTCTTTGTTGATGCCTATGCTAAAACAGCAGATATTAGCTAACACCAGTGGATTAACATTGGTGCTAAGAAAGTCCTGTAGATTGTGGGAATGCTTTTTTTTGCCACAGTGAAACCCTCTTTAACACCCAGGGTGCTGTCTATTGCATGCTTTTGTAGTCACCCTGTATGCATGTGGAATTTGGTAGCAAGGCACAACACTTAGCATTCTAAGAATACCAGCTTTTTTTCTTTTCTTTTTTTAAAGCAAGCTTCTAGCCCTCATGACTGCAGGAAGCAGCTTGAATGCCCAGTGAGGCTTTGGGAGCTGGGACTTGGCAGGAACATGCATGGAAAGCCCTGCTGAATCAGGCCAAAGGCCTATCTAGTTCAGCATCCTGTTTCCCTACAGTGGCCAAGCAGGTGCCTCTGGAAAGCCCAAAAGCAGAAGGTGAAGGCATACCCCCCCCTCCTCCAGTGTCGCTCCCCTGCTGCTGGTATTCAGAGGCACACTGCCTCAGGAACCAAGGGGTAGCATTGGGCTTTTAGGTGGCCAGAAATGCTGCCATTTCTGCAAGGCTCTGATGTGCAGCATCTCCCTTCTCTCCCCCATGGCTAGCAGAAGCAGAGGAAATTGTGCAAAACTCTGCGCATTTATTTTGTTTGCCTAATGTATTCCATTCCAAAAAACCGATGTTGAACAATACACAGGGTAGTTTCCACAGAGCCCCTGATTATTAGTCACTCAGCAGCCAATCTCATACGTTTTCCTGGGAGTAAGCCCCATTGAGCACTGTGGGGCTTACTTCTGAGTAGACATGCAAAGGATTGTGCTGCTAGAGTTGCTATGTGAGTTTGGAACCAGCATTCAGGGAGATGGGAATCCTCCAGACTAGGACCATCTGTCTTAATGGGAGTCTTCTATGTCTGTTGGACATCTTACCAGCACCCAGCCGGTCCTTCGCCCCCGTTTGCCCTCAGGTTGGATGCCAGGCAGCCATCCCCTTAGGTGGCAGCCAACAGACCTTCTCTTCTGTGCCTTCAGAACCATCTTGCCACTGCAGCGGGGGTCTGCAGAGGCACCTCCTTGCAGGGGGGTGGGAAGCGTCCATGCCTTTCAGGGTCCAGCACTAGGAGGCCAGCGCACCCGCTGCCTCGCGGCCAGCTCTCCCACCAGCACCAGCGTCCAATTTGCCTTGCAGAAAACCAGGTGGGCAGCCCCAGCTGGAAGGGGCTGCCGGGTGAAGTCGCGGATTCCTCAGACGTAAACCTTGTAGTCTTAATGTGGTCTCTGATGTGGACCCTCTTTGTACAAGCACAGTTCTTGAGTTGCACTGTTCCCTGCATGGGGATCTCCCCGCCAACCCTCCCCTTTTGTAGGCGTTGGCTCCTAGCTTCTTTTTTGTCATTTTCTCCCCAGTGTCTACTATTTGTCTTTTAATGCACAAAAATGGCTACAGACCGTTTGAGGGAGACAGTAGAGGCAAGGAGACCTCCAGGAGACTAGAACTGAAAAATAGAGATGGTGGTCGAGAGGGCACTTGAGGACCACAGACTGTTGGTGGTGCGCAACTGTGCACAACTGGTGGTGTGCAACGATGAGCAACTGTTGAGGATTCTCAGTATCAGTCACGCCTGGTTTTAAGCTGCTGGCTTGGAGATCTACCCAAGAGATGTGCAGACCCTCAGAGAGAAGATTGAGGCAGGTGGCACAGAGACAGCCTCCAGTGATGGTGTGTTTGAACTAGTCTGTGGATTACCAAGACCCCCTGAGGTCTGCAGAAACTATGGGGGGGTAGGCTCACACCCAAGTGTGGGGCAAGAGGCGTCAGAGGACATGTGGAACCTGCATATTTCTGAGCCTTTTAAGAAGCTGGGTTTTGGTTTGCAAAGATCGATGGGGGACCAGTTCTAATCTGGTGCATGAGACATTTGCCTGTTCCTATTTCCCAGGCTTGACAAAGGGTGGAAAGGGTAGGTGGGTGTGGAAAATCCTATGTAGATAATTTGTGATCTGTGTAGCAGCAGTGCTGTATGTTGTGTTTTATTAAAAAAAAATGGAACGATACAAGCAGTTTGACTTGGAAAGTGTTTGTGTACATGTGCTCAGCTCAGTTGCCATAGTCATGCGGCATTGGCAACTGACTATTCTATTAGTCCCTTATGCAGGGGTCGCCTCTGCAAAGAACAAACATGAGCGTGTACGTGCTGGGGACTTACTTGTGAGCCCCCAAAGTGGCTGAGTCAACAGCTACAATTATATTCCCAGATGGACTGGTAGATGTTGCCATCCCACAGATCAGCGGGACTCGGGTGGGTAACCAGAGGAACCCTGCCTTGTGGCAGGTGAGAGGTGGGCTTTTGGGTGAAGGAGAGCTCCGTGGTAGAGCACATGCTCCACATGCAGAAGCTCCCATGTGCAGCCCTCAGCATCTCTGTTAAAACCATCTTAAGTACCAGAGTTGGGAAAGATCCGTGCTGCTCTGCTCAGAGTTACCTGGGGAAATGTCCCATTGAACACTGTGGCAGACAACACGGTTAGGACAGAACTGTCTCTAGCACCTTCCAGAAGCCACCAATGCTGGGCTTGCTTTCCTCCCCCCCCCCCCAGCTGCAAGGGTAAAGGTAACTTGAGCATGCACAAAGAAACCACTCAATTGATGGAAATCTCTGCCCGGTGCATTACAATTCATTTAATGGGTGGAAAGGAAACCCTTTGTCAGTTGCAATGGTCAATTACTTTGCTCTAAGCTTCTCCCTTGCTAATGCCGCTCCTCCACTTCCAGCTCTCCTATGCTGCCGGGTTCATCCGATGGATCAGATAACCCATAGAACATCAGGTAGTGGGAGTTACTGTAGACAGGAGTCTTGTTGGGGTTGGAGTAGACCTGTTCTGGTTTCAGGGAGGCAAAGGGGTTGGCCCCACAGCCTGTGATTGCGGTCTCCAGCTCCATCAAGATCTTCAGGGAATACTTCATTTCCTGCTCACTGGAAAAGGATACAGGGAAGGTTGGTTACAGCCCCAGGAAAAGGCTCCAACTTCATATTCCTACAGTTTTGTCTAGTCCTGTGGAACCTTCTGCCACTGCTGTCAGAGATCCGTCAGGTCTCTGGTCCATTTTCAGGCAGGCATTGAAAATCTTTCTGCTCAGATAAGCATTTGATCTTATCTTAAAATACTGGATTATATACATCTTGTTTCTGCTGCTGCATATATTGGAGAAGTGGTGTTTGTTTTAACATGATAGTTATGGCTATAGCAAGAACACAATCAGACCGACAGTCTTTCGGATCCAAGAGCCCACTTCCCTCAGTGGCCAACAAGATACCTCTGGAAAGCCCACAAGCAGAGAATTAAGGCAGCAGTTCTGCTGGTTGTTTATCTCTACTGTCTGGTACTCGGAGATACACTGCTTTTACACATGGGGGTTCCATTGTAACTCTCATGGCCAATCAGAACTTAAGAGCAGCCCTGCTGGAGCACAGCAAAGTCCCATCTAGTCCAGAATCCTGTGAGTATCTGGGTGTCTCTGGGAAGCTTACAAGCAGAGACGATCCGGGGGGGGGGGGGGCGCCGATGCCACGCCCCCACGTTGACCCGTAGGCGCGCACCTAGTGTGATGATGCGCTAGTTCACTCGGGCTGTTCCGGAGAGCTCCCAGCCTCGTCGCGTATTTGCGCGAGACTGGGAGCTCTCCTCTCCGGAACGGCCCGAGTGAACTCGGGCCGTTCCGGAGAGCTCCCAGCCTCGCGCAAATACGCGACGAGGCTAGGAGCTCTCCGGAACAGCCCAAGTTTACTCGGCCGTTCCGAGAACTCGGAACTCGGGCCGTTCCGGAGAGCTCCCAGCCTGGCGCAAATACGCGACTGGCGCAAATCCGGAGAGCTCCCAGCCTCAAGGGAGGAAGTCCCCGCCCCTGGCCACGCCCCCAGTCCTGGCCGTGTACCGGCCAGTGTCGCTTCTGTCCCCCCCTGCATTGGGGGGGATCTGGTAAGGCTAGTTAGGACTGCGCTGTTAGTTTTGTAGCTTTAACTCAGCCACCATGTGAGTTAGGACTGATTAGAGGAGAACAGAGCAGAACAGAAAAGCCAGGCTTTACCTGTACACAGTGAAGAGTGAGGGGATCTTGTAGTCCCGGAGCAGCAGCAGGGTGGGGAGCCAGCTCTCCATTAGGTCAGGGCAGGCATGGAAACCTGTGGCAGGAGGAGACAAGATTACAGGGCTAGATTTCCCTCGGAGGCCTCAGCAGTGGACCAAGCACTGGCTGTGGAACCATGCGCGGAAAGTTGTGGGCATTTACGTCAGGGTGACATGTTGAGCGGCTTTGGATCATGCCCAGCGTGGAGCTTCCTAGCAATTTTTGCTGTCAAGATTGCTATATTTAGAAGGATGGAATAGAATAAGATCGAAAACTTTCATGGTCAGCAGTGACGTATACAGAATGAATCGTAGAAACGGGTTTAAAAGCCATGTATAAAATAAAATATTTATCGCTTTAAAAGCACATTTAAAAACACCTTAAAAACACAATTAAAACAATAAAAAACGTATAAAACTGTGGATACTTCATTATGTTTCGTCTAAGACCATGGACTTTCTGCAGCTGTGGTGGCTCAATCTCTCGATCATCTGACGAGGTCCATGATCTTGGACGAAACATAAAGTATCCACACTTTTATAAGTTTTTATTGTTTTAATTGTGTTTTTAAGGTGTTTTTAAAGTGATTTTTTAATTTTATACATGGCATTTCAACCCGTTTCTACAATTCGTTCTGTATACATGGAATAGAATCTTTTAAGTAAACAAATTGGATAAACCACATGATGTTGCATCATGGTAAAAATTGCTCTTGGATGGTACCACGTCAGGAGGGAGAGTCACATGACTGACTCTTCCACCCATGAAGAAATACGCATGCATGCACACAGCCTCCTTCCCTGGAGAAAACTAGCCTAGCCTTGTCCCTGAAACGCTGCTTTTCAACGTGTAATAAGTTTCCTTTCGTGGCGGAATGTTCAGATATATGTCACCTCTTCACCTTATGAAACAGGACCAGTGTTGCCATCCCATGTGCTGTTTGTGGAGACTGGACTTAAGCCATGTGCCCAGGGCAGGCATGGAACCTGACTTTCCGTGCATGCTTCCGCAGGGCCTGATCGCTTGGCATGATGGTCAAAGGTTTCTCCGAACATAAATTCTAGTCGTCAGTCCCCAATGCCAACGGAGTGTTCCATCCTGCGTGTGACCAGGGTATTTTGCTGCCTTATCCAAAAGCTCCAGGGAGCATCTGTGGAGCCCAGGAATAAATCACCTCTCTGCCATGAAGAGAATGGATTTGGGAGCGTCCCCAGGGAGAATGGCTAAGGAGCTCGTTGTTCGCGCAGCTGTTGAGCCAAGGATGCCTCAAGTCCTGTGCACGTCATTGGCGGGATAGTAGCTGGCATGAAACAGCGCGGAGCCTGAAGCATTGGAGGACGGGAGAGGCGGGCAGAAGGGAAATTCAGTCCCAGTTTGCAAAGACCTCTGGCATTCTGCAAGCTTGTGCCAGCGGCATTTCACTGACCTGGTACTAACAGCCTCACTCTAGCAGAATGTCCCTCTGAGAGCCAATGGGAATTACAGAACGTGGCCTTGTTCCTGGATAGGGGCACTATGCATTGCCATATAACGCGATAGGACTCCCTGCCTCTTCCGCCAGGCAGCGGTCTTTTTTTAACATTTTCACTGTGCCTCTCCTCCCTGCGCTTGGCAGGTATTACTGCAAACCATCCGTCAGTCTGATGGCGCCTTCCCTGTGTGGCAATTGCGTGGGTTTAGGGGTGATGGGCTGAAAGGCCTTGAGGTTAAAAAGTGGAACATCAATGGACCCTCCCTGCACTGAGAAGCCTGTTATCAAAGGGTCTGGTCATCAATCTCTAGCCTGCAGGCCCCTCCTTTTTGCCCTGGCAGCCTCAGAGAGGCCTGAATGAAAAGACGGCAGACATAAGCAAGGCCGGCCCACCCATGCAGCCACCTGAAGAGGGTTGCATCAGGGGCAGATTGCAAGGGGTGTAAGGGGGTGGCGGGTTCAGGGTGCCTTTCACCCTGAGTCTGCAGCCACCGCCTCCTTCCGAACCTGACGCCAATCCAAGCGTGCACCGATCTGCTTCGCGCTCACTCCAAGCACGCAGATCATTCCCCTCCTTACCACATGGCAGTGAAATCCGGGACCACCAGGTTTCACAGCAGTGTGCAAGGAGCACAGTAAGGGTTTGGGGGTCTGTTTTTTTTAGTGCAGATGAGGTGGACCCAAGATGGCGTCAGCTGGCGTTCCGGGTCACGCCATCCCTGGACATGAGAGGGAAGCAATGGAATTGGACAACCAGAAGAAAATCAGGATTAATTAGTCGGTGACTTAGCCTAGGTCACACAGAAACTTTCGACTAATTAACGGCACAATCCTGAGTAACTTTAGGGCGGCAGAGCACTTTTTAGATGACTCGGGAGCAAGTGGCGCCGGCATGGAGGCCGGCACCACTCACTCCACCACTGAACTTACCCGACCCCAGCCGGTAAGTCCCGCGCTGGTCAGTGGGAGAGCAGGACGGGGTGGAGAGGGAGGGGGGCCAGTGGCCATCTCGGGCTGGGAGGGGGTGGGGATATTGGCTGTGAATCCTCTTCCCACTGGCGTCACTGCAGGGGGGCGGAGCTCTAAGTTCCTCCATGATCCGAGCCTCCGTTACACGGAGGAACGAAGCGCCCCGCCCCTGCGCCTTCCGAACCAGTCAAAGCAGTGAAAACTACACGCAGGAGACTCTTCCCAGCCCATGCCGGCATTACACCACCTCCCTGAATGTAGGGAGCTGGCGTGCATCTGAGGAGGCCCATAGGCCCCAGCCTTGCCTACACCTGGGGAAGGGGATGAACATTCCCTTCTCCCGAGGTGCAGCCTAGCAGCCCTGGGGCAGCCCACAACGGGCTTAGGAAGGATACAGCGGTCAGCCCTTTAGGCCGGCCGTGTATTTTTACACAGGACTGGACTGTAAGGCTGCAACCCAATAACACTTTCCTGGGAGTAAGCTCCATTGAATACAAGTCTTTAAATGCATGTTTTCTTTTTTCTTGGAGGGGCCAAGTCTCATTTGCCTCTGTGGAGGAACCTCCATCACTTCTGACAGCTGGCGTGTGCATGTGTGCACGCACACAGCAAAAACCCTGTGTATATGATTGTCACACACTGCAATAAACATGCAGGGTTCCAGCAAATTTTGCCATGTGGCAGCCAACTCTCAGGAAGAGTCACCTGAGCTCAGCTTGAGGCTGAGTGTTTAATGGTTCCCCACAGCTCTTCCACACTTTAGCAATAGTTATGCTGAAGAACTGATTAGCCCTGTCAATCAGTCAGCTCTTTAGTGCTTAGTCTAATTGCTGCAATGATGTACGCTGTCAGCACTAAGCAGCTGAGAGGAAAAGGCAGAGCCTCCACTGAGACAGCTGGACAGAGTGGAAGAATTTGGGATTTGTGAGATGCACTACTGATGGAGACACTTGGTATCGAGGTGGCAAGGACTGAACAAAGCTTGAAAACCCGAGCAGTGGTTCAGCTCTGAGCTACTCAACAGTGATAAATGGCCTTCTCTAAAGCTTTTGATTCCAGGGCTCAATCCTGGAGCTTGTGCAAATAATGTAAGGAGAGAGGACACTGCAGCATGTGCAGAGTGTTTTTCCTTCACTTCCGATCTGATTACCACAAAGAGACACCACACACCTGGGATTGGGAGCAAGGGCTTCTGAGAGAAGCAAGCATGATTACTGTACTTCAAGTAGGCTTCAAGCCCCATGTTACGAATTAAGCAGGGCTTTGATGTTTTCTTAGCAAGCTTCTATGAATAAGAGTGGAAGAATTTTCTTCTTCTTCAAAGATTAAGAACCAGAGGACTGGAGAACCAGAGCCAGGGGACATGCACTAAAATTGGGTGGAGGGAGAGTTAGAGCAGACAATAGAAAATAGAAATCAACCCTGACTGTTCCCTGGAAGGACAGGTACTGAGGCTGAAGCTCAAATATTTTGGCCACCTAATGTGAAGAGAGGACTCTCTGGAGAAGACTCTGATGCTGGGAAAGATTGAAGGCAAAAGGAGAAGGGGAAGGCAAAGGATGAGATGGTTAGACAGCATCACCGATGCAACGAACATGAAAATGAGCGAACTCAGGAAGATAGTGGAGGACAGGAAGGCCTGGCGGGATATGGTTCATGGGATCACGAAGGGTCGGACACGACTTAACGACTGAACAACAACAACAATTAATCTGTGGAACTCCTTGCCATAGGATGTGGTGATGGCACCTGGCCTAGATGCTGTGAAAAGGGGAATGGATAGATTCATGGAGGAAAAGTCCATCACTAGTTACAAGCCATAAGTGACCTCCTGGTTTTAGAAGTAGGCTATCTCCGTATGCCAGGTGCAAGGGAGTGGCAACAGGATACAGGTATCTTGTTGTCTTGTGTGCTCCCAAAGGTGGGGCCACTGTGAGATACAGGAAGTGGGACTAGATGGGCCTTTGGCCTGATCCAGCAGGGCTCTTCTTATGTTCTTATGAGAACTGAGCATCTGATTGGAGAAGAGCCAGAAGGTTCCCATGTTCTAAGCTAGCCAGTGACAAGGAGCTGTTGTCTAGGATGGCTTGGAATTATCACTGCCTAGTAATGAACGACAAGCTGCACCGTTCCTCGGATTCCTGCGGTGTCCAGGCTCGGATTCCAGACTGTCCAAGTTTCATTACTTTCCTGAGGGTAAGTGTTCGCCTGGCACTTTGGCAAAAACTTTTCATGCCACAGGCCTTGGCTCTGGGGAATGTCGAGTCAAATGAAGAGAGCAAAGTGCTGCCAGCTTCTGCGTCAAGCTTGCAAAACTGTTTCGAAACGGGGCACTGGGGAGGAAGGCATACGTCTTGACTGATCGTAAAGGAGGGCACTTCCAGAATGGCACAGGTGCTCTGAAAATGTCACATCGCCCATCGGGACAGCACTCGCGAATGTGAGCAAACCCAGCAGTGCATAAAGGGGGGAAAGAAGAGGGTCCCAGTCCTACTGGCCTGGGGACAGACTAGTTCTGAAGAGCGCAGTTAGGATCAGCCACTGCGGCGGCAATGAGTTAAAATTACCGTTCCCGATGCTGGCACGGTTCTCCGGCAGATAAAATACTGTTGCTCTCTCTTGCTCACTATCTACTGCATTCCATTTCCAGTAGCTCAGAGACAGATTTAGGGATGATCCTAAGAGCACGTTTCCATAAACAGCATTTCTCAAACTCTCCCCCCACCCCACCCCACCCCAAGCGCCCTGGGCCCACAAGCATCTTGGAATCAGAGCATCCTGGGATAAAGAAGGTGCCAAATGACTTCAAACACTTTTTTCAACCACAGTAAACTGAATTTCCTCCTTCATGGATCATTGCCTTGTCGTGGCGAAGGGGCTTGCGTAACTCAATGAAGCCATGAGCTATGCCGTGCAGGGACACCCAAGACGGACAGGTCGTAGCAGAGAGTTCTGACTAAAAGTGATCCACTGGAGAAGGAAATGGCAACCCACTCCAGTAACCTTGCCAAGAAAATCCCATGAACAGTACCAAAAGGCTAAAAGATATGACGCCGGAAGATGAGCCCCTCAGGTCGGAAGGTGTCCAATATGCTACTGAGGAAGAGCGGAGGAATATTCCAAGTAGACCCAGAAAGAGTGAAGCGGCTGGGCCAAAGCCAATAGGACGTCCAGCTGTGGATGTGTCTGAGGTTGAAAGGAAAATCCAATGCTGCAAGGAGCAATACTGCTTAGGAACATGGAATGTGAGGTCTATGAATCAAGGCAAGCTAGATGTGGTCAAAAATGAGATGATAAGATTGAACATTGACATCTTGGGAATCAGCGAACTAAAATGGACGGGCATGGGCGAATTTAAGTCAGGTGACCATCATATCTACTACTGTGGGCATGAATCCCTTAGAAGAAATGGAGTAGCTCTCATAGTCAATAAAAGAGTGGGAAAGGCAGTACTGGGGTGCAACCTCAAAAACGACAGAATGATTTCAGTTCGAATCCAAGGCAAACCATTCAACATTACAGTAATCCAAGTGTATGCCCCAACCACTGATGCCGAAGAAGATGAAGTTGACCGGTTCTATGAAGACCTACAACACCTTCTAGAACTAGCACCCAAAAAAGATGTCCTTTACATCATAGGAGACTGGAATGCTAAAGTAGGAAATCAAGAAATAAACGGAACAACAGGCAAGTTTGGCCTTGGAGTGCAAAATGAAGCAGGGCAAAGGCTAACGGAGTTCTGTCAAGAGAACACGCTGGTCATAGCAAACACTCTTTTCCAACAACACAAGAGGCGACTCTACACATGGACATCACCAGATGGTCAATACCGAAACCAGATAGATTATGTGCTTTGCAGCCAAAGATGGAGAAGCTCTATACAATCAGTAAAAACAAGACCTGGAGCTGACTGTGGCTCAGATCATGAGCTTCTTATTGCAAAATTCAGACTTAAACTGAAGAATGTAGGGAACACCACTAGACCAGTCAGATATGACCTAAACCATATCCCTTATGAGTATACAGTGGAGGTGAAGAATAGATTTAGGGCATTAGACCTGGTAGACAGAGTGCCTGAAGAACTATGGACGGAAGTTCGTAACATTGTACAGGAGGCAGCAACTAAAACCATCCCAAAGAAAAAGAAATGCAAGAAAGCAAAGTGGCTGTCAGATGAGGCTTTACAAATAGCTGTGGAAAGAAGGAATGCAAAAAGCAAGGGTGAAAGGGAAAGATATAAACAACTGAATGCAGAGTTCCAGAGAATAGCAAGGAGAGATAAGAAGGCCTTCTTAAATGAACAATGCAAGGAAATCGAGGAAAACAACAGAATGGGGAGGACTAGAGATCTCTTCAAGAAAATTGGAGATATCAAGGGAACGTTTTGTGCAAAGATGGGCATGATAAAGGACAAAAAAGGCAAGGACCTAACAGAAGCAGAAGAGATTAAGAAGAGATGGCAAGAATACACAGAAGAACTATACAAGAAAGATCTGAATGTTCCTGATGACCACGCTGGTGTGGTCACTGACCCAGAGCCGGACATCCTAGAGAGTGAAGTCAAGTGGGCCTTAGGTAGCATTACTAACAACAAAGCTAGTGGAGATAATATCCCAGCTGAGCTACTTAAAATCCTAAATGATGATGCTGTGAAAGTGCTGCACTCAATATGCCAACAAATTTGGAAAACTCAGCAGTGGCCAAAGGATTGGAAAAGGTCAGTTTACGTTCCAATTCCAAAGAAGGGCAGTGCCAAAGAGTGCTCAAACTACCGCACAATTGCACTCATTTCACATGCTAGCAAGGTTATGCTCAAAATCCTACAAGCTAGGCTTCAGCAGTACGTGGACCGAGAACTACCGGACGTACAAGCTGGGTTTCGAAGAGGCAGAGGAACTAGAGATCAAATTGCCAACATGCGCTGGATCATGGAGAAAGCACGAGAGTTCCAAAAAAACACCTACTTCTGCTTCATTGACTACGCAAAAGCCTTTGATTGTGTGGATCACAACAAACTGTGGCAAATTCTTAAAGAGATGGGGGTACCAGACCACCTTACCTGTCTCCTGAGAAACCTGTATGCGGGTCAAGAAGCAACAGTTCGAACCGGCCATGGAACAACCGATTGGTTCAAAATTGGGAAGGGAGTATGGCAAGGCTGTATATTGTCACCCTGCTTATTTAACTTATATGCAGAGTACATTATGAGAAATGCAGGGCTGAATGAATCACAAGCCGGAATCAAGATTGCCGGGAGAAATATCAACAACCTCAGATATGCAGACGATACCACCCTAATGGCAGAAAGTGAAGAAGAACTAAAGAGCCTCTTGATGAGAGTGAAAGAGGAGAGTGCAAAAGTTGGCTTGAAACTCAACATTAATAAAACTAAGATCATGGCATCTGGGCCCATCAATTCCTGGCAAATAGAAGGGGCAGAAATGGAAGCAGTAACAGATTTTACTTTTCTGGGCTCCAAGATCACTGCAGACGGAGACAGCAGCCATGAAATTAAAAGACGCTTACTCCTTGGAAGGAAAGCTATGGCAAACTTAGACAGCATAATAAAAAGCAGAGATATCACCATGCCAACAAAAGTTCGTATAGTCAGGGCGATGGTGTTCCCAGTAGCAATGTATGGTTGCGAGAGTTGGACCATAAGGAAGGCTGAGCGCCGAAGAATAGATGCTTTTGAACTGTGGTGCTGGAGAAGACTCCTGAGAGTCCCTTGGACTGCTAGGAGATCAAATCAGTCAATTCTAAATGAAATCAAGCCTGACTGTTCCCTGGAAGGACAGGTACTAAGGCTGAAACTCAAATATTTTGGCCACCTAATGCGAAGAGAGGACTCTCTGGAGAAGACGCTGATGCTGGGAAAGATTGAAGGCAAAAGGAGAAGGGGAAGGCCAAGGATGAGATGGTTAGACAGCATCACCGATGCAACAAACATGAAAATGAGCGAACTCAGGAAGATAGTGGAGGACAGGAAGGCCTGGCGGGATATGGTTCATGGGATCACGAAGGGTCGGACACGACTTAACGACTGAACAACAACAACAAACTGAATTTCATCCCATAGAGGTAATCTGGGAAATTTCTGCTTTTACATTTTTTTTAATGTTCTGAAGCTAGCCAATATCAGTCTTTCGGGTTAGATTTACTTAGGTGACATCACTTCAACCAGAGAGGAGCAAGTGGACATGTCTGTAGAGAAGTCAATATCTCCAGCCTGCTTCGATTCCAAAGAATCTTCTCGACAGGGCGCAAGAGCTCACTCCAGCAACCTTACTCCCAGGAAGTACACACTGGGAGCATGGAAAACTCCTAGGCTTTCAGGGTGGGTAAAATAGATGGCATCATGGTAAGAGTTAAACAGAGGGTGGAAATATTTTGTTAGGAAATGGACACAGTAACCCCGAATGGGTTTGAAAACTCTGGGGGGAAAGAAGAGAGATGTTATGGTGGCTGTCTCAGGATCTGTGTCTAGAACAGGGGACCACAGGGCTCCAGAGACCCCAACACTATGCATCTAGAAATCCACTCGCTAGCGCTAGCTCATCTGGGCTGAGTGGTTTCTCCTCCTCTCACTTCCCTGGATTTGAAAAGAAAGGGGAACTGAGTGAAAGAGTAAGTGTGAAGGAGAGTGGTGGGCTAGAGTGCCAGAGACACTCTAGTCCACTACTCTCTTCCCTTCCAATATGATTCCTTTTCCTCTCTGTTTCCTAATCTTTTTCAAATCTCAGGAGTGGGTGGACAAGGAGCAGCAGAGACAGGTAGGGAAGGCGAGTAGCAGGCACTCCCCCCCCCCAGCTCCAATCCACCTCCTGGGGTGACCACCTCGATCGGTCTCATGGAGGAGGCAGCTGGGTCGACCCTGAACCAGAAGACAGTTGTACAAGCAGATGCCAGACTTCCCCAGTGCTAACCAGGCCACCTGCTGCCGCGATCCTCGCAGATAGGGTTACGCCGTCCTGGCATTTCTTGCAAGAAAGGTCAGGTTGCTGCCGGAACGCTGCTCCCTCCTGTCAGTTTCCCTTTCTAAAGCCGCCAAAGCCTTGGCAGCTCCTCCCGGAACAACTTGCAAAAGACCTGTGACCAAGTAGGCCCCCCGTCCATCAGAGCCAGCTTGCCCCTGGGCACAGAGGGCACTTTCCCCCAGGCTGCAGGCTTCAGTGTGGGCAGAGAAGTGATCAAATTGGTTTTCTAAAGCAGAAGGGAAACCCCTCTGACTGGCAGCAGGGAGGACTGAGTTGAGGGGGGAGGGGTGTCTGTCTTCCCCCCTCCCACCTCAAGAATGGTGATGCCACATTTCAGCCCATTAGGTAACGCTTTCTAATAAGGGGGTGGACCATTGCTGATTGGCAGAGCACCTGCTTTGCAGGCAGAAGGTCCCAGGTTCAATCCCTGGCAGCATCTGCAGGTAGCCTGGGAAGGACCCCTGTCTGAAACCCTGGGAAGCTGCTGCCAGTCAGAGTAGGCAGTACTGGAATAAATGAGCCAATGGTCTGATGCAGAATCAGGCAGCTTCCTACATTGCTATGAAATCCTTCCATAGGGCCATTGGGGGATGTGTGCTCCCCACTGGCACTGCGGTGTGCCTTATCAATTGTCAAAAAAACTGATGGTGTGCCCTGACAATTTTAGCTCCTTTTCAGTGTGCCATGGGATGAAAAAGATTGAAAATTGCTGTGTTAGAGGCTGAGGTCGGGCCTGTCTGCATGCGAGCTGGCTACGGTCCAGCACTAATAGAAACCCCTTTTGACGGAGGAGGAAAGGGAGTGGAGCCACGTACCTGGATGGAAGCCAACCACAAGGTCAGGTCGAGCCGCCTGCTGCATCTCCACTTGCGATTCCCAGAAGTCGTGATAAAGGCCCTTGTAGCTGCTGAGGTAGACTCTTTGTCGGGGCCCAAAGGCCACCAGAGGAGGTCTCATGATGGGCCCATCGACCACGTCAGCACCCACCATCACCACCTCAATGCCCTGGTGCTTGGGAAACATGCAGGAGAGCTCATCATAATCTGACACCCGAGCGCCGAGGGTTTCTACGTGAGAGGCCCCGACCACGTGCACCGTGACCGGCTTGGCATAGGGGTCTATCTGAAAGGCATGCAGGCCCAGGCCAATCGTGACCGGCCTGGATACAAAGTCCGTGGTCACTCGCTTGACGGACTCCAGCAGCTCCGCCTCATCCGGCTTCGGCTTCCCTGCGTTGGCCCAGAGGATATTCATGTAACGCCCCATCATGACAGAGTTCAGCTTTTCATCCAGATCCTCCTGCATGGAAAACCAGTCTTCCCAGCCCTTCACCTCCTGGAGGCGTTTTGTCCAGGGCCCAGTGGGGAAAGGAAGGTCACCTACGAGAACATCACACCAACAAGAGATTTGCAGCTCTGGACCCCGTGGGTGAGTGTGTCACTTGGCAACCAGTTCTGCTTGGAGCCCCAGTTGTGCCCCAGCCCACAAAAAACAGCCAAATTGAGTTCAAAATCTTCTTTGAATGGAAGGTTTCTCAGTTCACAGTCTTAAGCTTCAATCCAGGGCTCAGTTACTTGGGAGTAAGCCCCAATGAATATAGTGGAACATACTTCCACATAAACATTCCCAGGATCGTGCTGTTAAACGTCATCGACATGACCAACCATCTTTATGGGCCAGATTGGACAATATTTACCGCTCACTATGGCCTGTTGCGTGGAGGATGGCGCAAATCTGTCTGCCCCCCTCGCCCATCCGGTGCACTATCCCCATCTCTGCCATCCCCATGGGGACAGAACATGCAAATGTCACTTGCGCGTGTAAAATCCAATGCATAGGAGATAAAATTACACGGTCAATTTCTTTCTATGAGCCTGGAAATCAACTTTGCAACTTTAACTTATGAGCATTGGATTTGTACACATGTAGGCCACATTTGGTGAGGGGCGGAGTCAGTGTGTTGGGGGCCAGGCACACTTGTGCACCCCTCAACACATGATGGGTTGGATTGAGACGTTACGGTAAGTACTATCTGAACCCAACCTACATGTGCACCTTTCTAAAGTATAAAGAGCCATTGGTCTTTCCATGCATGCTGTTACCTACCCATCATGCATGCGCTACCCCAGGGACGTGTTCCTACAGAGAGATCTGGTGAGCTGCGTCTACAACACCTCTGGAAAAGTCACTGCCTCATCTCTTCTTCCTCCAGCTTCCATCCCAGGCCTACCTGTGAATACAAGCCATTCCACCAGTCGGTCAAGGGCGGCCAGCTTCAGCTTCTTGCAAAACTTTTTGTGGCTGGGCCAGTTGGCTCGCTGACACTCTGAGCTGCAGTAATAGACATTCTGGCACCTGGGAAGGACAAAAAGCCCACATTGGCTCCAGGACCCATGAAAGCAGCCTTTATTATTGTGAGTGACCCAACACCCAGTTTTGCCAGGGCGGAGTCCTAGGACCTATTTGCAAAGCCAGAGATCTTGGCCCTGGAAGGAAAAGAACATCATAAGAAAGAAGAGTGCCTCTGGGCATCAGCAAATGGCTTCACTGAGGAACCACAGGCCATTCCATACACTGGGAATTGGGAGAAGGGCTTCTAGGGTGGCTAGTCAGCCCTCAGCCCCAGGGCTTGTCATTGTGTCGTCTTCTGGACATGGTCAGTGGATCTGTTTTCAGCAGGGAGAAGTTGTTGCTTAGTGACGGATTTGTACACTGTCACTCTCTCTTTTGAGAGAAGGCCTTGGCCGTGGACATAGCGGTGGGGAGGAGGGGAGAGGAGAGGCATGGTGCATTAGACCAGCACAGAGAGAAACGGAAGACAGAGGCGGCGGCGGCAATGGAAGTCGGGGAAGTGAGAGAGGTGACCCTGGGCTGGAGCAAAGGCGCAAGGCACTGTCACGCTCTGTCCTGAGCAACCCCTGTAGGCCACAAGTTCAAAATAGCATCAAGCTAATGTAATTAGCAGGACTCAGATTCCCACACCCCAAAGAACGATGGGAGTTACAGCGCAGAAGGTGCCCGCTGCATCCTGTACAGGCTTGGGCCTGCCCTGGCGCAGCTGGAGGCCTCCTCTGGATAAAGGGATGTTTGTCCCTTAACCCCGAACAACATGCCAGTCGCCCCAGTGCAGGGGTACATTTGGGAGGCCCGTGAAAGGCCCAACAGGCCCGGGAAGGGGGATAGGATTCCTCCCCCTTCCCAGGCCTGATCTTCCAGCTCCCCCTCCCAGAACACCCCCATCCCACGCTCCCCCCACCCCCACCACCCAGCAGGGACTTATCTTCCCGCTGCTGCGCTGCTCCATTCTGCAGCACCGGGGGAGGGGTGCAAGCCTCTCTGCCGGCGCCACTTATTCTCTAGGTGTCGCAAACATGCCCTACTGCTGGTCTAGGGGGTTTGCAACACCCTAGACCAGCAGAGTGGTTGCTCCGCCGGTCTCATTGTAGACAGGATTGTGCCGTTAGATTTGTAGAGTTCAAACCCCCCCCCCCGAATGCTCCTGGCACTATATTTTCTTGTGGGTCAGCCCCCTGAATAACCTCGGTTTGGATAGCATAGCCTTGTTCACAGAGACCCTCTCATGGCCCAGGATGCATTCCCAAATGGGAAATGTCATTCTCCCGGCCTTGCATCACCTACGGTACACCTACCTGAGGGGAGGGGCTAAGATGGAGAGTGTAAGGTGGCCCACCCACCCCCTTCCTCTCTCAGTCAGGGAGAGAACAAAAACAGCATAAGCTGGCGAAGACAGAGAAAATAGGAGGATTTTTGGTCTCTGTAAGAGGAGTAGAGACTAAGGGGGTCACAAAGCAGTTTCTGGGGGGGTCACAGGATATCAGCTGGATGGCCACACCCAAGATGGCAACTCACTCTTCCCCCCCCACACTGCAGAGAAAGAAGCGTCTGATACTCTCTTGGGGCTTGTTCAGAGGCGTCGCTCCGGTAGGGGCGGGGCCGTAAGTATCGCTCGGTCCTAGACCCTTTACCGAGCGAGCAGGAGACGGCCCCGCCTCCTCACTGTCAGAGCCATCCCGTGCGGAGAAAGCAGCAGGCAGCCTGCTGCTTTCTCCGCACGGGATGGCTCCGACAGTGAGGGGGCGGGGCCGTCTCCTGCTCGCTCGGTAAAGGGTCTAGGACCGAGCGATACTTACGGCCCCGCCCCTACCGGAGCGACGCCTCTGGGCTTGTTTACTCAGCTTGTGTTACTTTCTGCTTGCCTTTTAGCATCTCTGTTAATATTAGCTCACTCCTCCCTCCCCAAATGGGGCTGCTCATGAATACAACCTAAAAAATGTGATTTATTTTTAAAAGTGTGATTTATTAAACAGTGTAATTTATTTAAAAAAAACAATGACATCACTTCCTGCTTAATGACATCACTTCCGGCCCTAGGTCTTAGGGGGCTCCCGACACATTGTCATTCTACAAAAGGGGGTCCCAATGCTAAAAAGATTGGGAACCACTGGACTAGAATGAAGGACCTGGGGAAAGCAAACCAAAAATCAGGGCACCGTGTGCCCCAAAGCGACCAATTAGGGCAGGGGTGTAGTACCGCGGCCACGGCCCACGATTTTGATTCCCCCCCAGGCCTGCTGCCCGGGGGTGGTCCGCCCCCCTGCCCCCCATTCCTACGCCACTGAATTAGGGATGTAACCAGTTCTGGCTTGTAAGGAGCGCTGGACTCCATTCCAAACGGTCAACCTGTACGTTCATAAATAAAGCCCATATTACCAAGACCACCATAGTTCTGGATTGAGGAAGAGGGCATTCCTGACAGTGGGTTGTCCCTCCCACATAGAAGGCAGGATCGGATTGGCTGAAGATGTTTCCTCTCCGTGGGAGGGGCTTCCCAGACCCCAGTCTGATCCTGCCTTCTTAGAGACAGGTCGCAGGTTTTTTTGGCTCCCTGACTAATATAGGACTGTTTATTCCCTTTCTCTTTTATTTTGTTTTCATCCTAGTCTTCTCTCCTTTTTTCTCTGTTCCTCTGCCCCCCCCCCCTTTGTCTCTGGTTCTGCTCTTCTTTCGCTTCTCCTTGCTCCTTTCAACGGCCTGGGAGAGCCTCTAGGAGTTTACCTCAGCGCGTCGCAGCTCGGCCTCGCCGCTCCAGGAGGCCGTAGCCCGCACTTTTCTCCTCAGCGTCATCTTGGCACTCGGCCAGGAGGGAGGAACACTCGGGTGCTCAGGCGGCGGCCGCTCCAGCGTCGTCTATAGCGCTCTGCCTATCTCCGGCTGACGCGGTAATAGATCGGACCTCCAAGAGGCCGTGTCTACCGGCGCATACAGCCTGGTTCGGCTCCCCGATCTCCGAGCGGCTGCGGCCCGGAGATCTTATCTTCACTTGGCCGGCTTGAGCCCCGAGGCGGCGCGCACAGTGGGGGAGCGCATTGATCTCCCCGTCGTTGACGGCTCTTTGGTAAGCTTCCACATCACTTATTTTCCGACGGGGGATCAAGGCTTCTGCTATGGCTGAGGGAATCCAAACGACGCCTGCTGTCACGGGCGACTCCAACCCAGCGGGGGAGGGCTCTTCTACCCAACAACAGCCTTTAGATGCGGCCATTCAGGCCCAGATTGCCCGGGCAGTTCAGGAGGCGGTTAAAGGCACTTTCAAGTCCGACAGATCGGCGGCCAGGTCCTCCCAACACCATATGCGCAGGAGGTCCCCAAGCCCCCTGTCGTTACTTTCTTCAGCCTCCTCTGAGGAGGATTTATCTTTGCCTAAATGTTCTCGCAGGCTCCCTAGGGGCAAAGTTCTAAAAGGCTCTAAGGGCAGTAAGACTTCGAGGAAACGCAGGAGGCGTGTGATTATTGAACTGTCTCCCTCTCAGTCCTCTGACAATTATTCTTCCCCGGGCTCCAGTAAGGAGGAGGGGGAACTTTCTGGGGACGAGGATTTTTCACAAGAATCCAAAATTGATCGCCTTTTTCCTCATGACCTTTTTCCCAGGATGTTGAATAAAGTTGTTACTTCTCTGAATCTAGCACCGCCCTCTACCTCCGAGACCCTTTCTGACCAGTGTCGACCGGCTTCTAGGGCTCTTTTCCCTCAGGGCCCGGTGAAACCAAAGACGGTCCCTCTGCCCGAGGCCTTTCAGCGGGTGCTGGATACGGAGTGGGGTACCCCTACTGCGGCCAGGCACCCCTCACGTCTCGCCAACAAACTCTATTCTTTCTCAGATTCAGTTATGGCGTCATTTAAGTTTCCGGCGGTGGATGCCCCCATGGCGGCCTTGGCCACTTCGGTGGTGATTCCGTCGGAAGGCGAGGGGGGTCCTCGTGACCCCTGTGACAAAAGGGTAGAGGCGGCTTTAAAGAGAAATTTCGACGCCTCCTTGGTGGCGGTACGTGCTTCAGTGGTAAATTCGATTTTCGCACGTGCTTCTTTTCTGTGGGCTGAGGAACTCGCTGCCACTGAGCAAGGACTGTCTAAATCAGCAAAAAATACACTTAAAAAGATTTCTCTTGCTGCCGCCTTTTCAGCCGACGCATCCTTCGACGCTCTTCAGATGGATGCCAGGGCCATGGCGTCCAATGTCGTGGCCCGTTGCAACATTTGGCTGCGGCAGTGGTCTGTGGATCCCGGTTCTCAGGTCAGGCTGGTGGGGATCCCCTTTCAGGGTACGAAACTTTTTGGCTCGGCTCTAGATGATATCCTTGTAGAAAACAAGGACAAGCGGAAGGTTTTGCCCTCCGTTTCTAAGGAACAGCCGAGGAATAAGACCCAATGTTTTCGTCCCCCCAGAAGCGACCAACGTAACAGGGACTCCCATAGACAACGCAATAGATGGAACAAGTCTCGTGTGTTCCCCAAGAGTAAGTCCCAAGGCACATCCTCCAATAGCCACGCCAAAGCACATAAGGAGCAGCGGACCACATGACTCCTCTCTCGGTACATCCTCCTTCGCTGTCGGCGGCAGTCTCCTGCTCTTCGCTCATCGCTGGAAGGAAATCTCCAGCGATGCGTGGATTCAGGAGACGGTTTCCAAGGGATATGCTCTAGAGTTCGCCCGCAAGCCCCGTCCTCGGTTCATCAAGGTGGCGATGTCGAAGGACCCTATCAAGCACCAGAACATGTTGAAGTCCATTTGTCACCTCCTGGAGATAGGGGCGATAGAACCGGTTCCCCCATGTCAGAGGGGAAGGGGGGTCTATTCCATCCTTTTTCTAGTCCCAAAGAAGAACGGGGACTTAAGACCCATTCTGGATCTGAAATCATTGAACAGATTTCTTCGCAAACGACGTTTCAAGATGGAGACGTGGAGGACAATTGTCTCAGCCCTGGAGAAGGACGACTATTTGACCTCTGTTGCATGCAGATTTTCATGGCTGTGGGTAACTGACAAGGTTCTTAACTGTATGGGTTCTGCAGCCATGTCAATATAAAAGTAGAGAAATAAAATCCCTTACCGCTTTTGTTGTTTGTTTAGATTTCTTATATTGTGCAGGTGTCACATACACAGAAAAGGTTTTCTTACAATAACAACAACACGGGATCCTACTTCCCAAGCCGACGTTTCACTCCATTCACGGAGCTTTCTCAAGGCAATTTGGCAGTAAAAAACTGCTGGGTGAAAAAGAATGTTAACGGAGTGGTGACAGTTAAACATCAGTCTGTTGCTGTCACCACTCCGTAACATTCTTTTTCACCCAGCAGTTTTTTACTGCCAAATTGCCTTGAGAAAGCTCCGTGAATGGAGTGAAACGTCGGCTTGGGAAGTAGGATCCCGTGTTGTTGTTATTGTAAGAAAACCTTTTCTGTGTATGTGACACCTGCACAATATAAGAAATCTAAACAAACAACAAAAGCGGTAAGGGATTTTATTTCTCTACTTTTATATTGACATGGCTGCAGAACCCATACAGTTAAGAACCTTGTCAGTTATTTGACCTCTATAGATCTCACAGAGGCCTACCTCCATGTCCCCATCCTACCGCGTCACAGATCCTTCCTTCGCTTCTGCTACGGGGGGAAACATCTACAGTTCCGGGCCTTGCCGTTTGGGGTCACGGCGCCCCCCCGAGTTTTTACGAAGCTAATAATCGCTCCAGTAGCGTATCTGCGCCAGAGGGGGATCTGTGTGTATCCCTATCTCGACGACCTCCTAGTCCGGTCGCCGTCTCATTCTCAGGCTCTGGCGGACCTCACGGCGACGACGGACCTCCTTCAATCTTTAGGCTTTGTGATAAACTGGACAAAGAGCTCCCTGAACCCCTCCCAATGCATAGAACACCTGGGATTGATCATGAATACGACATTGTTCAGTGTGTCCCTGTCGAAAGACAGGCAGAACTCCCTCTGCTCTATGGTGAACCAGGTTCGGGGTTCAGAGACTGCGGACCTCATGTTTCTAGCGTCACTTCTGGGGGTCCTAGTGTCCTGCCAGGATGTGATAGCTTGGGCACGCTTCCACATGCGCCCACTCCAGTGTTTCCTCTTGCCTTACCAGTCTCAAATAGAAGGTCAATGTCATGTGCAGGTTCCGGTTCCGGATTCACTCAAAAACTCCCTCTCTTGGTGGGTGGCGGGAGGTCGCCCGAATCAGGGCATGCCTTTACTTCACCCTCAACGGATAGTGATTACCACCGATGCGAGTCTGTGGGGGTGAGGAGCGCACCTGCAGGGGCAGTTCGCTCAGGGGACTTGGTCCCAGGTGGAGGTTCAGTACAGCATGAACAGGCTCGAATTACGGGCCGTGCGGTTGGCCCTGGTGTTTTTCCATCAGCAGGTACTGAATGCCCATGTCCTTATCCGCACCGACAACACCTCAGTGAAAGCTTACATAAATCACCAGGGCGGGACCAGATCCTCCGGTCTGAACAAGGAAGCCGCGCTGCTGTTCGCTTGGGCGGAACAGAACCTGGCGTCGATCCGAGCCGAACATCTGGCAGGGGTGAGCAATGTGACGGCGGATTGGTTGAGCAGACAGACCCTCAGAGAGGAAGAGTGGCAGCTGCATCCAGACGTGTTTCACCTGGTGTCCCAACGCTTCGGACATCCGGTTCTGGATCTTTTCGCCACAAAGGTAAACTCTCAACTGCCCAGATTTTATGCAAGGCAGCTAGACGACGGTGCGGAAGGGGTGGACGCGTTGCAGTGCCAGTGGCCACCGGGGCTACTTTATGCATTCCCTCCCATTCCCCTTCTACCCCGGGTCCTTCGCAGAATTCGAGCCAGGTCGGGTATGGTGATTTTGATCGCGCCCTCCTGGCCCAGAAGACCTTGGTTCCCAGATCTACTCAAACTGGCAGTGGAACCACCTTGGCCCCTTCCCGTTCGGGAGGATCTCCTCCGTCAGGGCCCCCTTCTACATCCACGCCCTGCTCTCTACAGACTTACGGCTTGGAAGTTGAGCGGACTGCCCTGAAGGGACATGGTTATTATTCCAGGGTTGTAACCACACTTTTGGCTTCGTGCAAAGCGTCCACGAAGCGGACGTATTGTGCGACCTGGAAGAAGTTTGTCAACTGGTGTACACGAGGTCACGTTTCCCCGACTCAGCCCAAAATAAAACACATCCTGGAATTTTTGCAGGATGGCCTTGACTTGGGTCTCTGCACCAATACTTTGCGTCGTCAGGTAGCGGCGCTTCAGGGGATTCTTGGCGCTTCACTGCGCTTCAATATTTCGTCGCACCCACATGTTAAGCGTTTTTTGCGGGGGGTTTCCCTTCTCAATCCACCACCCATACACAGGTGCCCTACTTGGGACCTGAATACGGTTCTCTCAGCGTTACCCAACTCCCCTTTCGAACCTATGGCTACGGCCTCATTGCACGATCTCACATACAAGACCCTGTTCCTGGTGGCAGTCACTAGCGCCAGGAGAGTTTCTGAGCTGGGGGCACTCTCTACCGACCCTAGTCTTTGTATCTTCCACAAGGACAAGGTTGTCCTGAGGGTGGATCCTCAGTTTGTTCCGAAGGTCAATTTGGTGTTCCATCATGCCCAGGAGCTGTGCCTTCCTTCGTTCTGCCCTAATCCCAAGCACCCTAGGGAAAAGGTATGGCACACCCTAGATGTACGAAGGGCCCTGCGCTTTTACATCGAACGTACCAAGACTTTCCGCAAATCTCCGGCCCTTTTTGTCTATTTCCAGGGTCCTCGGATGGGTTTTCGGGCATCCTCGGTGACTCTGTCCTCCTGGCTGAAGGCATCTATTGCTTCCGCCTACAGGGTTCTTGGGAAACAGCCTCCTCAGGGTATTACGGCGCATTCCATTCGGGGGGCGGCTACCTCGGCAGCGTACAAGGGTTTTGTCTCGCTAGAGGACATTTGCAAAGCGGCCACTTGGTCCTCGACCCATACCTTCTTTAAACATTACAGGGTGGACCGTCTGGCTTCTGCTGAGGCCTCCTTTGGTAGGAGGGTTCTCCAGAAGGTCCTGCCACAATAGTTTTTGGGTCCCTCGCTGCCCCCCCCCGGTTATACGGCTCTGGTATATCCCACTGTCAGGAATGCTCTCTTCCTTAATCCAGAAAAACGGAATTCTTACCTTGTGAATCTCCTGTTCTGGGATGAGGAAGAGGGCATTCCGTCCTGCCTCTTCACAGCTTGGGACTTGTGGCCAGGTGTTGTTTTTTCATATCCGAGGAGGTTCCTCTTCTCCTGAGTCGGAGTGGGGTTCACTTCCTTCCGGGGCTCTTCTGTGTTTTCTCCTTGCCCTCCTTGTTGGGCTCCTTCTTAACACAGTTGGTTTTCAGTTTTTACTTGTTCAATATGTTAACTATTTTCTGTCAGTTTTCTCGCGCCCTTTGGCGCTAATTTTCTGGGAGATGTGTCATCTCAGCTCTTCGTTCCAGACTGGGGTCTGGGAAGCCCCTCCCACGGAGAGGAGACATCTTCAGCCAATCCGATCCTGCCTTCTAAGTGGGAGGAACAACCCACTGTCAGGAATGCCCTCTTCCTCATCCCAGAACAGGAGATTCACAAGGTAAGAATTCCGTTTTTCTCCAGCGATCCCTCCGACAGAAGCACAAGAACCCAGAATGGTCCTGCACCCCTGGAACTTCTTGTAAGGCTTAGGGAACTGGGGGGGGGAGCATGGAAATGTTTTTTGTTTTTTACCTTTTGCACCTCCGCAGACTTTTAGGATCAGGCAAAGCTTCCGGAAGCTTCTTGCACTCCACGCAGAATTTGAACGTGTCCTCCATTTTCTGAAACATCTCATAATATGATCGGATGCCGAAATTTGCACACAGCTTTGTGCCTTCCATTGCAGACCTGTAAGAAGGCAGCCCAGGAATACGGTGACCACAGGAAGGAATTGTACTTTGCAAGTGGAAGTTGGAATTGGCAAGCCAAATCAGTGGTTTTGCTGAAAAGTCCAGCCGCTCTTAACTTCTCCCCACCTCCCTCTCTCATCCCTGCCCCCCAACCAGCTTTTGCATCTATATTTACTAACGGTGGATTCATACGTTCATGTACAGCCCTCAGGTCAGGTGGGATCTGGGACAACAAGTGGTCAAAAATCCCACATTTGTCAGGTGCTTACGGCAGGGCAAACACCAAACAGTAAGACGTTTATAGTTTTCCAAAACAAAGCGTGCAAAATTGTGATACCAATGGGTGCGCCGACATGCGTTGCTATGAACCTATTATGCCAGTGGGGCATTTTGGTCTTAAGGCTGTGGGACCAGTTTGCACATGACTGAATAGGCGATGGCTTGCATGTCTGAATCAGCCAGCAGAGGCGGACTGCCACAGACAGAACTCCCAGAAAGGGGCTGGGGCGCCCAGCCACGAGCCTGGCTGAAATGCTTGCTTTGAGCAGCAGGCTGGAGCGCGCCACATGCCCCACTGTCTGCCTGCAGGTTTCTTGTGTGTTCTCCTTGGCAAGCGAGTGAGGAGAGGATGGAGGGGGGCTTACCTCCTCCTCCGCTTCCCAAGCGTTCTCCCTGCCTTCTCCTCCACCATCTTTCCCTTCCCACCACTTCCTGTGAAGTGGCCGGACGGGGAGGATGCTGGAAATTGAGAGGTTCTGCTTTCAGGATCCTCCGTCCTGCCATTTCCCAGGAAGGGTCACTTCCGCTGCCTCCTCACTCTCTTCCACACAAAGGTTAATCTGCGCTGTCGATCCATCCTTCCACCTCCTCCCATTGGCCTGGAAGGAGAAGAGGAAGGAATGGAGATGCTGTGGCAGCACCGTGACGGGATGGAACAACATTACTGTCAAATGTTATTTGAAAAAGGATTAAAAAGGTCAACATTGCAATTTTTCCATTGGGAAAAATGAGGATTTCCCCCCTGATCTGTTTTCCCTTTTTTCCCCATTATAGTTTTTATTTTATTAATATAATACTAAAACTTCACTACATATTATTTCAAAAGTTTATAGCAAGCGCGAAGCAAGAAGTTATATCCTACTAACATACAATTCTCTATTTTCTACTTATACTATCTAACTAAGACAAATATATCTCCAACACTCTATTCATCAAATCCACATTCCTCTCTCTCTCTCATATAAAATCAATAAGTAGTTTCCAATTGTTCATAAAAAGATTTACTGACTTCTCTTTAATTAAAATTGTGAGTTTATCCATTTTTGCAAAATCCAAAACTTTTTCCCACCACTCTTCCAGCGAAGGTATTTCTGGATTCTTCCAATATTGGGCATACAAAATTCTTGCTGTACTTCTCATATATAAAAACAAAGTTTCAATTCCCCCCCCATCAGTTTTCCTTCCACTTATCCCTTTGTTGTGGAGTTCCACCCTCAAGCCAGATTTTTCTTGCTCATTCAGTACTATGCAAATATGTGACACCTCCTGTGTATCAAGTCTGAGGTTGCCCCTGAACTGGCAACCTTAACTGCTTTTTAGCAAAAATTGTATCAAGGAATTTCAGCATCCCCTGAGCTTTGCCCATCCAACTGTATTTACCATCCAACATGGCTCACCTGTATTCACCATAGCTCTTCATGTTGAGTTTTTGAAGGATAACTTGTGACAGGCCTGGGACATTACTGTCCATAGCCACAAAACCCAGGGAGTCCATATTTGGTCCCGTAACAACCAGAGTCTCCTTAGGCTTGTTCCTGGAGTGGTTGGCTTTAGAAGCCATTTTTGTGTTCCTCTGAGCCATCTTCTTCAGGGGATCTAGAATAGGAGCCAAGCAGATACCTGTCATGAGATGTGTGACACAGCTTTCCAATTGTACCTCTTTGAAAGCGGAAGTATCAGGCTGTCCTCCCGTCCCCGCAACACTAACTGACTGAGCTGGAGTGAAAGTCCATGAATGTCCACAAACATTCCAACTTCTCAGGGAATTAGCAACAAAAAGACTGTGTTTCAGCTTCAGTGAGTAGGGAAAGCTTTAACGGCACAATCCTGTCTAAGATGCAGTGGTCGGCAGAAATGGCCGGCTGCTGCATCCTAAGCAGGATGTGAGATGCGCCAGCACAGCCCTGGTTCACCTCGGGGAAGGGGATGTTCATTCCCTTCCCCCGGTGAAAGCACTGGAGGCCTTCTAGGATGCGCGCCAGCTCTTTAGCCAGGCTCGTTCACAAAACATGGCAGCGGCGCTGTTGCTCGTGCTCCTGTTTCTTCCCTGCTCCTCTGCATCCAGCCGCTGCCTTCCTGCCAGGCTAGCTGGGCACTGGACCACTGTTTTGCAGAAAGCAAGCGCTGCACCAACCCTAAATGCAGAAGTAAGTAGCAGGGGGAAGGAGGGAGGGAAAGAAGCCGCTGGACTCCTACAACAGCCTTTCCGCAGTTCTGAACAAAGACCCGTTGGCATCTCCAAGGCCACGCAGGGAACAGGCTGGCCGGGGCGCTTTTGAGTGTCATGTGATATGTCGGCACTCAAAACGTTTTCAGATTTTGGAGCATTTTGGATTAGGGATGCTCAACCTATATCAAATGTCATAAAACATTTGCATAGTGTTTTCTGAGTGGCAAAGTACTCCACTTGAATTATCTTTATGTTGTCTTTACCATAATCCTGTAAGGTAAATCAGTATTATTATCCCCATATTGCAGCTGGGGGAGACTGAGGCTGAAGAGAGTCTTGCCTAAGGCCAGGGCAGAGGTGAGATTTGAACCAAGGAGGTCCTCATAGCTCAGTCTCTAACCTCTATGCTTCAAGAGCTCTCAGATAAATTTGGATTTGTTGCTTGAAGGAAAAAAAACACCAAACACCGTTTGGTCCATCTTTTCAGTCCCCTGGCCATAATAGGAGCAAATTGGGTGTGGGGGTCCACAGGTGAATTTCCCCCCTCCTGTGTTTTTATTGCTCTGACCCAGGACAGAATGTTCACGAGGCAAAATAATCTCCCCAAGGTTAGCTGAGAAGACATTCTCCGCCAGCTAACAGGGTTGCCCCATCTCTCCTGCCCCACACCTGCTCCAGTAAATCATCCCATTATACGATACCCTGGGGCAGGGATCTGTCTGTCTGGCTGACAGCCAGAAAAACCAGTCTCCAGCCACAACCGATATCCATCTGATAGCTTGCCTTTCATCTGATGGTTTGTCAACCTGCTTTACGAGGGGCTCACTGCTGACACGCACACCTTGAATGACAGCTGCGGGGGAACTTCGTCAGAGTCGCGGCTGAGCCCTGTTGGTTCTGGAATGTGTAACTTAATGAGAAAGGTTACATCTGAGCATACACAGAGTGCTGTTTCGGTATAAATGAGTGACTCCAGTCTGTCTGTCCCAATGTGGCTGGGTGTGGTTTTTTTTCCAACTCAAAGACAGGCTGGTGCTCTCATCAGGGCCATTGTGGGGGGCTTGGTCCCATAAGGGACATCCCAGAACCACTCCATAAATGTTCAGCTTTAATTTTTAAAAAGCAAGACTCCAGTTACTCAGGGACAAATAAAGAAAGGACAGCCAGGATTCTACCTAGGGTTGACAGGTCAGGGACACTGCCAAACAAAAGATCCAGGGGGCGGGAACCTGTTGATGTCACAAGATGGACAACATGTCACACAGCTGCATCTGATGGAATGACCCCAAAACCCTGGTGCCAGTTTGAAGCTTTGCAGCAAAGCAATGGGAAAAAGGAAATAAAAATGGAAGGGGGGGGGGAATCCTAATTGTTTTTAGAGGTACTTTCCCAGGTTCTTCAGGGGGAAATTGACAATATGTTCCTTTTCAGACTGAGTGAAATACTTTGTAAGGCAGTGTTTTAAAAGACTATTATTACAGCCAATTACACTGCTACAAAACTCCCCAATGCTGCATGACTTTGAGCCCAAGCCTATGTGAGATTGGGATGAAAGGACCTACCGGTAGATCAGGGTTTCTCAACCGGTGGTACGCGTACCACCAGTGGTATTCTGGCCAACCCGAGGTGGTACAATGACCGAGGGTCTGCCAGAACCCCTCTCTGATGCGGCATTTTTGGCCGTGTTTTCTTGCCACATTTTCGCTCCCAAGAGGCTCCTGCCTTTAGCCGAGTCTCTTGGGAGCACTAGGAAAGGCACTCCCGCCTGCTCTGAACTTGCTCTGAAAATGTGAAAACCCAGAAGTAACTGGCAATGACATCATCGCCAGTCACTTCTGGCAGTACATGGACGAACAGCTCCAGAGGTGATACGTGGCCGGTCAGGGGTTGAGAACCCCAATCTAGATCTTTAAATTAAGTATAATACACTTCAAAGTAGGAACAAGTGGCAAGAGAAAAAAGACACACTCTAATAAAGAAATGTAAAGTTGATTTTGTTGTTATATCGTCTCAGTGGGCCGTGGGACTGTGGGACTGTCGTGACACACTCCTGACCTTCAACACTTCCCACTTAGCACTGCCGACCTCAGCCAAGCAGTGAGCAAGTCTGCAGCCAGAAATTTTGTGCTGAGCAGCCTGACACTGGTGGGGAATCAATGTGAAACAGCCCAAACATACGGTACATGCAGGCAACCTGCTGAAAGGTGCTTAATTATATCGTGTTACGTTGCTGCTTTCTTTTTCTTTTTCAATTTGAACTGTCCTTTGTGGTTGTCTTGATGTTTTATGGGTACAGGTACTGCGTTAACTCAGCCTTGAGTTTGCCCATTGAATCAGGAAAGGCAGGTATAAGCGGTTGCAACTAAATAAATAAGTAGCCATCACTGAAGTGAAGAAAACTATCCAGGTATCCAGAAAAGGGGGGGGGGACTTGGAGAGAGAAGATCTTTGACAGTGTGTACAGTCGAGGGGCAGTGATGACAGGAGCTTCATCCAAGTGTATCAGGGAAAAGCCCCTTGCTTAATTAAAGAGTCAACAGCATTTCAAGAGGTATGTAATGAGCCGGGTCAGAGCCCTTTGCATTGGCTCTAAGGTATCTTACAAGCATACCCAGTGGGGGGAGAAGAATGTTGTTTTCCATCAACGGAGAGACTGCCTGCAGGGCATGCAAGGGATTGTCAGGGCAGCAATACTGAACCAGCTGCCTGAGATGAAACAGATCTGTTTCTTAAATGAGCGAGAGAGAAGCCCTGCAATTAATGCCCACTTAGACCTGACAAAAGTCGCGGGCAGGAAAAATGTACCCTACAGCAAAGCTACACAGATCATTGCATTAATTGGCTTCCAGCTGGAGCCACGTGCAAATCTGATCACATCGGACAGAGACGAGTCTCCTGAGCAGATGATGTATTTTTGGAGTCAAGATGATTAGAGATTAAATGGATCAGGGGAAGAGAAGAAAGTTTCTCCCTGAAATTTCAAAGTTGCAATGGCTCATTTGGGTTTTCAGGTGCCTCACTTGGGGTTCAGAAAATGCTAATGGGGGGATGGTTGTTAAAACATTGAGTGCAATGCTCTAGGAATATTTATGCTTGGTCATTCTCTGATCTGCCTTTTTATGTGTTGTGATGGACTGCATGCCATATTATTATTATTATTATTATTATTATTATTATTATTATTATTATTATTATTATTATTATTAATAATAATAATAATAATAATAATAATAATAATAATAATAATAATAATAATAATAATAATAATAATAATAATAATAATAATATACAGTATTTATATACCGCCTTTCTGGTCATTGGATTTCTCCTCCGACATTATTCAAGGCGGTGTACATGGGCAGGCTGTTCTAAACCCCAAAGGGTTTTTACAATATAAGAACGTTCTAATCTTTCATAGAACCCTTCATTTGAGATGTTGCTTTCACAGTCCATCTCTCTCTCTCTCTCTCTCTCTCTCTCTCTCTCTCTCTCTCTCTCTCTCTCTCTCTGGCGTTCGCCTCAGCACGCTTCAGCTGACACAGGCAACCTTGACTGCCACTCAAGTGCTTCAGTATGCATGCATAAATATATACAGATGGCCAGATAGACATAGATATACATGCATCATTTGGAATGGTGATCTGATGTTAAAAAAATTCGTAAAATCGTCTTGCACATGGAAATGCCAAAATCCAAAAGATGAATTTTGAATTGAATATTCCGTTTTGAACTATGAGCCGGATAAGAGAAGGATGGCTTGAGAGTAGGTTGATGGTGGGTGAGCTAGGTAGATCTCCCAGGTCCCAGTGCAGTCAGAGTTAAAGGGGTGTCCTTTGGATAAGTCCTTTCCCCCCCTGGCTGTGTTCTCCAGAACCTGCAGAGTTGTCTCAACTGATTGGCCAGCCCTATGGGGAGGCACAGGACTAGAATAGCCTTGCTATCTCATCCATGCTGGCAGGGACGGTTTTGTTTCCTTGGCCCTTGACATTTGAGTGTGTGTAGCATCCCCATCTCCAAAGTCAGTCTCCAGCCACCCTTAGCGTACCTTCTTCATCCTAGTCTGCCTCCTTCACCTTCCTGCAGGGACGTCCCTCCTTAGCCTCAGTCAGGTGGCTCTCATCCTGCCAATCAGGCCTGGTCATTCCAGCACAACTGCTTTCCACTGTGCAGGCACTTGGGATGATTCCGTCTGAAACGGTCACCTGCCTGTCTGCATGCTGGGGCTGGCTCCCCATGGTGAGTATGAGGATACACAACTGCAAGGATGTGCTAGAGACACTGTACACAGCAACAAAAGCCGGACCCGGCTTCAGGGATCAGTACTGCATTGTAGGGCACCCGTTGGAACCTACTAGGTACCAGCACAGCGCCAAAGCGCCAAAGAAGATCCAGGTTCAAATCCCCGCTCAGCCACGGAGCTTCCTGGGTGACCTTGGGCCAGTCACTATCTCTAAGCCTCACCTACCTCACAGGGTTGTTGTGAGGACAAAAAGGAGGGGAGGAAATATGTACACCACTCTGAGCTCCTTGGAGGAAGGGCGGTATAAAAATGTGAAAAATAAAAAATAAATAAAATTGCTGGGGGGCTCTGAGGCAACCCTCTGCCCTGGGGAACCCATGGTGCTGCCTGAGGACACACTGGGTGCTATCACTGCCACTGGTGCTGAGATTTCAGGGGTCAGCCTGACCAGGTGAGCCCTTTTATCAGTATAGACCAGTGTTTCTCCCAAACTCCCTGCTAACTGGGCAAGAGGCACTTTTTCAATTGGTGCACCTCTTATACAGTATTTAGCAGGGGGAGAGCAACTGCTCCCCTTCCACCCCAGCACAGTGTCTTTCTGGTGGCTGTTTGCTGGTGGTGTTCTGCATCTCTTTTTAGATTGTGAGCCCTTTTGGGACAGAGATCCATTTAATCATTTGATTTAATCTGTAAACCGCTTTGTGAACTTTTTGTTGAAAAGCGGTATATAAATACTGTTGTTAATAATAATAACTTTTTCGACCTGCGGCTCCCTTGACCATTGGCTACCATTGGCCGCGGCTCCCCATTACATTATGCTGATGCCTGTCAATTGGCATTGCACTGTTTTCCGAGAGGATTCCGTGGCACTCCGCAGCTCCCTGGGCTGGTTTCTGCGGCTCCCCTGGGAGCCACGCCTCCTAGTTTGGGAACCACTGCGTATAGACCCTTGGCCAGTGCTCCAAGTGGCTGAAGCCACCCTGGTACCAGACAGCCTCCCCCAGGCTGTTGTTGGTCCCCCCCCACCCCGATTCTGCCCCCACTGCAGCTGCGGCTGGTGGCATGGGTGTAAGAAAAGCTCTGCTGGCTCGGGCCAAAGGTTCATCTAGTCCAGCATCCTGTTTCCCACAGGGACCCCATCAGCCTATGGGAAACCCACAACCAGTGAAAGAAAGGCTTTCTTCTGCCCTGCCCTGCCGCTGCTCCCCTACAAGTGGAACTCAGAGGCACAGTACCACTGAACCTGGAGGCAGCATGTGGCTATCATGACCATTAATGGACCGGTTCTCCATGAACTTGTCCCCTTCTGAAGCCATCCAAGCCATCATTGTGGCCATAGTGGCCATCATTGCTTCCTGTGTCAATAAATTCCATAGACTAATCATGAAGAAAGACTCATGCTTGTCTGATGCTTAGTTCCTATGCACCATAGGAAGGGGGGCAGGTGCTGGCATGCAAGTAAGCTTTTCAAAGCATGGGGGGAGCATGCCACTGGCAGGCCCTCTGAGGGCTTCGGTCCCAGCCCCCCCCCCCCAAGCTGGAGTCACCACTGCATATTTTGCACATAAAACCAGGCATGAGCAGTGCAACTGGACTCGCTGCCAGCAGTAAATATCTTCATTAAACAAAGAAACAAGACCCACCCAGCAGACCCTAGTAAAGGCCTCATTTGAAAACATTCCGTATAAAGAGATCTGGCTGGATCAGCCACCGCTGCCCAATGCAGGGTTGGGGACAGAGAATCTGGAACAATGGGAATGAATGGGGATAATTCATCAGTGGGTTTTTTCACCCAATCAGGGGATCACATCTAAGCTGCCTTATCCTGCGGATTAGTCCATCCTCCAGCCCAGTTGCATGCATCAGAACTAGAGTCCTCCAAACCAGTTGCATGCATCAGAACATTTCCCAATAGTCAACAGTAAGTCAGGAATCAGGAGGGCAAACTTACCTGCTTCGGTGTTTCTGCGTTGTTCCGTCTCCTCCCTGGGCAGCAGCAGCAACTGAGTGCTCCTGGACAGTTTTCTGCTTCGAACGACAGAAACGCTAGGAGGAACCTCTCGAGCTAAGAATATCCTGCCAGTCCCAGATCTGGACAAGAAAGGAGGACTTCTAACTGGAGAGAAGGGACTGTGTTATACCCTGAAACTAGTCTCTCAGTGCCCAAAATCTCAGACCAGAACTGGAAGTGGCCAACTGCCCCCAGCTGGAAAATACAGGACACAACAGCAGCATCCACCCACTACCCACCTCATCCCCATGTTAATTTTTGGGCCTCAGCTGCCCATCTCTAGGAAATAATTCTCATGACCCACCTCATTGGATTATTGTGATGTTTCAAGCGTTTCAGCTGTGCGAACCTGCAAGAGAAAGAAAAAGAAAAGGGTATTTATTTATTTGATATATTGACATCTCGGTTTTCTGACAAGCAACAAGAAGCCAAGGAGGCCTACGGTGATGACAGATAATCACAAACACAATAAATTTCATTGTTGTTTTTTAAGTAGACATGGTGAGAGGTAAACAGTTCTGAGCAGTGGGGACAATGATGAAAAATACCCACACTCCAGGCCTCAGATGTTACGTCTCCTGCTCTTCCAAGTGATGATTTCTTAAAGATGAACAATGCAAATCCGATGCGTGTTTACTAGAAATAAATCTATGTTTAATGAGGATTACTTCCAAGAAAATATGCACAGGACTGCAGTTTTAGTCAGCGCTTTTTTCAGATATTGGGGGTTCAGAATGTGCTCCTGATAGCGCCACCCAATCCTTGCTATTCCACATGGACAGCGAAATCTTATCCAACTTACACCACCGGTGTAACCAGCGAGGCAGAGCAGGGCGGGAGGCTTTGGAGGGGAGGGGAGATTTAAATCCCCCTTGAATCCCCCTTTGGAGGGGATTTGAATCCCCTTTCCATTCTAGGGCCTCCCGTTCTTGCTGCACCGCTGGTTACACCAGTGGTGTAAGTTGGATAGTATTGCGCTGGGAGTCGCATGTGGAGCTGCAACTGTTCCTTCCACACCACAGCAGCTATAACAAGTTTGGGGGACACAGTAGATTGATCGTCCCCCTTTCCCCCCTCTATTCTGCTGTGATCTCTTGTATGTGGGTACGTGCGCTTAAAAAAGTTGGAACAGTCCATGCTTGTGGTCATTGAACTGCTGTTCTCCAAAGAAAGAACAAAAAGTTGGATGTTCTGCATTATTGGATGTGGACATTTCCATGCAAGGGCAATGCTGGTCGACCCCATTGATAGATGCAGATGTTGTGTGTGAATGGCCCGTAAAGAGCAAGTGGACAAAGTGTGACAATCCCAGACTAAACCCCCTGTCCGGAAGCTCTGTGTTTTAGGAAACCTGGAATGCCTTGTAGAGCTGCAACTCTGAATTGATTCATCTGCAAGGATTGTTTACCACCTCAGTAAACTTCATAATGATTGGGCCGGCCCTACTCCTCTGAGAGCTGCTACTCCCGCCAGCCAGAAAAGCCAATATTGGGCAACCTGAGCGGCCTGACCTGATACAGTATGACAGCTCTATGTGTTACCTTCAAACTGGCCTAGGAGGACTGCATTCTCACAATATCTCTAGCACTTGGGGGGGGGGGGAAGAACCCCACTATGGACCCTTACCTTCTGTTGCTGCTTTTATGTCATTGCTTTTATGTTGTTGCTCTTTTTATATTCTTAATCGGCTCCTGTATCGTTTTAAACAGGGCCACTCAGAGGAATTTTATCAGGGGGCAAAGTTTCTTTTGGGCCCCTTCCTTTCATGTAAATTTGGCACCTGGGGTCCCCTTTTTTGCTCCTGGGCCCCCCTTTTAACCCATTTTTGGCCCTGGGCCCGGGTACAATTTACCCTTTATTTATTTATTCACATTTTTTTTTATACCGCCCTTCCTCCAAGGAGCTCAGAGTGGTGTACATATTTCCTCCCCTCCTTTTGTCCTCACAACAACCCTGTGAGGTAGGTGGGGCTGAGAGACAGAGGCGTCGTCTGATATGGGGCGGTGGTGCGGTGGGCCCCAGGGCGTAGGGGCGGAGAGGCTCGGGGGGGCGGGAGCCTCCCCAAGTTCCATGTTTTTTTTCCTTTTTTTGGTGATTTTTTGCCGATTTTAAGTAAAAAAAAAGCGGGTATTTTAAAAAGTATGTATGCTTTGCCGGCACTAACTTGAATAGGACGTTCGCTCGACGATCTTCCTGCTCCCGGGTGCTTCTCCCTGCGCCCGTGAGCGGGACTCTGTACCGCCCCCAGCAGCACTTTCTGTAGTTTGTGCATGCGCAGACCCACGGAGTCTCCAGGGATGTGCTGGGCATTCGCAAACTCCCTGGAGCGTCCCTGGAGACGCCGTGGGTCTGCGCACGCGCGGTACAGAGTCCCGCGGCTGGGCGTACGGAGGAGCTCCGACCAGGAACAGGAAGAACATCGTCGAGGGAACGTCCTATTCAAGTTAGTGCCGGCAAAGCATACATACTTTTTAAAATACCCGCTTTTTTTTTTACTTAAAATCGGCGAAACTAAAAAAAGAAAAACGGCAATAAAACTATCAAAAATAGGTTTCGGTTTTTGACAGTTTTATTGGGGGGCGTTGCGTTTTCCGCCCCAGATGGGGGGGCGCCTGGCGACGCCACTGCTGAGAGATAGTGACTGGCCCAAGGTCACCCAGGAAGCTTCGTGGCTGAGCGGGGATTTGAACCTGGATCTTTCAGGTCTGAGTCCAACTCCCAAACCACTACACCATCCTGGCTCAGGATGGCTTTAACCCCCCCCCCTCAGAGGCCCTAGTTTTAAATTCATGTTTTTATCCATTGTATTATTTGTTATTCCGATGTTGTACACCGCCTGGTCTGAAGCATAGGAAAGGCAGTACAGAAATCTTGTGAGTAACTGGTACATTAAATAAAAATAAGTGAAGCAGTTCAAGACACGTTAAATCCCCAACCCCACCAGTGACCAAGGCAGGGGATCTCAGGCCCGCTCTACACTCTGGACTGCCCCAATTCAGTCCGCAGGGGTGGAATGTTTTAGAACGTCGTGTCCCCCCCCCGCAAAAACTTCATCTCGCATGTAAAAAATGAGCACATCGAAGAAAATGTTAAGCTCAGACCTTTCCCTGATTTGCTGGTTCACGACATTAAGGTTCACTTCTTTTGCATGTGAGAGGAATCGAAAATACGATACTCTCCCCTCAGTCTGAAGTGGAGCGGTCGAGAACGTTACCTCCCCCATTTACCGCCTCGCTCTGTGTAATATGTAGCTCGCTTGCCTCTTACAACCTGTAGGCTTTGGGACTTTGCAAGCACGCCCAGCCTTTCCTCTCTCTTTCTTCCCCCTTCTTGTTTCGTTTAGTTTCCAGCCCGAAGAAGAGCTCTGGTGAACTCAGAAGCTTCTTCTGCTTTGTGAATTTTTCTTTGGTCCTTGTAAATGTAAATGTATTATATCCTTCTGAATGCTTTTGGGTGGTATTTTTAAGGGACCGTTAACGTGGCTGATTACATTTTTGTTTATATATTTCTAAATTGTCTGTGCTTTTTCTTGGGCATTGGTGGGTGGCACTGGACCTGGACGTTCGCTGGGGAACTGGAAGTGTAGTTAGAGTTTGGTTGTCAATCTTTGGACTCCCTTGAGATTAGGACCGACCGCAAATCCACTAGAGAGGCGCGGTGGCCACGCCCACCATCGACCGGCCGCCACATTGAGGGACGTATGGCCACGCCCACCATCATACGGCTGTAGTGCTGAGGGACGTGACAAGTACCACAGCAAATTTCACAGCGCAAGAAAGTGTGAGAATGCTTCTTCTCTGCGCTCTCTGTCTCGCAGTCCTCCGCCAACAAACAAACAAAAACACAAAGGGGCGGGGGCATCAACATTTCCACGGCTTCAGATAATGGTTTGACGCCCAGCAAGGCCGTCCTTTGGCCCTTAACAATCATGGCGACCGAAAGTCTCGGCTCGGTCATACTCGCGCGATACTTCCTCGTGAACACGGGAGCTGAGCTCATAGAAGAGTCCGTTGTTGCGTCGCTATGGCAACAGGAGACGCGCTGGCAACGATCGCTGGAATTCGCCGTTATTCTGCCCTCGTCTCTGAACAGGTTGGCGGTGTATCGCTCCACCTCCTGCTCCTTTATCTTCGCCCGTCGTTCCTCAGGACTAGCACTTGTTTCGACGGGGGGGGGGGGAGGAGATGACGATGTTGTTCCCCCACCCCAAATCCCCGCCCAGCCCCCTTCAGCTAGGAAATTTCTCCCTTAGGCTGGTGGAGTTCAAGAGCCGGCCTCGCAGGGTTGTGGTGGTTGGTGAGGTTGGACTTAGGCGCTGTAAAGCAAGGGTTTGGTTGATTTAAAACGCCGGGTTTAGTAAATGAGCAAAGAGGCAGCTGGCAAAGACCCAAAAAGAGGGCACCCAAAATGGTCAGAGGGCTTGAAGGCGTCTTACTTGCAAACAAAGGCTGCAGGGTTTGGGGCTTGGGGGGAGGGAAGGCGATTAATGGGAAACATGACTGAGGCTGCAATTTATTTATTATTTATTTATTTTTCACATTTTTATACCACCCTTCCTCCAAGGAGCTCAGAGTGGTGTACATATTTCCTCCCCTCCTTTTTGTCCTCACAACAACCCTGTGAGGTAGGTGGGGCTGAGAGATAGTGACTGGCCCAAGGTCACCCAGGAAGCTTCGTGGCTGAGCGGGGATTTGAACCTGGATCTTCCAGGTCTAAGTCCGACTCCCAAACCACTACACCATCCTGGTCCTATCCACACTTTCCTGGGAGTAAATTCAGAAACTTACTTCTGAGTAGACATGCATAGGATTGTGCTGTAAGGCTTATAAAATGATATGCAGTGGAGAGAATGGAGAAAAAGGGTTCTGGGGTCCTGAAGCTACATTTTCGATTCCTGTACCTTCTGTACTTCGCTCCCTCTTACAGTGCAATCCTATGCATGCCTACTCAGAAGTAAGTCCCATTTTGTTCAATGGGGAAAGTGTGGATAGGATTGTAGCCACAGGAATAGAAGCAGGGCTGATCTCCGGGACACTGAGTTTCAGGGCAGACAAGATTAATTCTTCCTAATTATCTTGGGGAATTCACTGCCAGAAGATGTGATGATGGCTGCTATCTTGAATGGCTTTAAAAGGGGATTAGATTAGATGATGACTACGTGCTACCTCTGGGTTTAATGGCAACATCCCTCTGACTGAACACCAGTTGCAAGGGAGTAATGGGGTAGGAGGCCTTTCTCTTGTGCTTGTGGGCTTCCAAGAGAGGCATGTAGAAACAGTATGTGGGACTAGATGTGTCCAGCAGGGTGGTTCTTATGTTCATTGTTACATTTTTATGTGGTGGTTCTCTTATTTTTAGCAGAGAGAGTGTGTGATGGCGCAATCCTACCTAACTATCCGGCGTTGGATCCTATCCTGGTTCTGGGCCACTCTCTCGGCAGCGGCCCGGAAGGAAGTCGGAGGAGGCTGTGTAATGGCCGTGGTGGATGCCATTCCCGCCCCTTTCCATGGCATGGCCAATGGCATGGCCAATGACCCCCCCCCTCGCTGACCGGACCGCCCATGCGGCCGTTAGGGGATCCCTTACCATCCTCCGGCGGTCGCATGGAGATCCGGCCTAGCACCAGCGGCCCTTACTCTAGAGTAATCGCAAACATGCCTTACGACTTAGGGCGGCGGAGTGCTTGCTCTGCCGTCCTATAGTTGGCAGAATTGCACTGTGAGTAACTGCCCCTGTAGGCCCGAGCTGAGCATCCAGTGGCTGTTTGCTGGAGTCTCCCTTGTGTCTTTTTAAAGATTATGAGCCCCTTTAGGGCAGAGAATCATCTTATTCTCTTTGTTACACAAGCCACACTGAGGCCTTTTTTATTGAAAAGTAATATGGAAAGTTTGTAACGAAGCAGGCATTATGGGTTTTCTAGCCATGTTTATTATTTGAAATAATAAACATGGCTAGAAAACCATTTCAAATAATAAACATGGCTAGAAAACCCATAATGCCTGCTTCGTTACAAATTGTACCAAGCCATGAAAGTTTCCATACTACATTAATATGGAAAGAATGATTATGATTATCAATGAGCTAGGACCAGGCTCTGCTAAGCACAGCTATCTCCCTCTAGGAACTTGTAGCCTGCTGTATACTGAGCCAGAGCTTTGGGCTCCCTCCACTCTGTCTGGCAATGGATCTCTAGGCCCTTGGGTGGAGGCAGGGCTGGCCCGTTGTCCATGAGTCTGTCACTTCAGGCAACAGATTGGCAGCGGAACACCTACTTCTGTCCATCCACTTGCCTCCACTGCTCCTTCTACTCCCTAGATTGACAAAGAAAGAGGGAGACAGGAGGAAGTGTGGGGGTGAATGCTCTCCATTGATGCAATCCTCTCCTCTGCACGTTCTCTTCTGCTCTGTCCCCTTCTTCCTTTCCCAGTCCAGGGGGTGGGAGAAGCAGAGGCTGGTCCATCAGCAGGTAAGGGGGTTCAGCAGTCCAACTAAGCTTGAGTAATTTTTAAGGGAGATAAGACAGATTGAGTCTGGAACTTCCTCTTTGCAGACTATATGCTCTGCAACTGAGCTCTGTCCCCTTCCCTCTTAAGAAGAGCATCTGAATGCCAGGTACTGGGGACCACAACTTTCAGACCCTCTTCCTATCTTTCACAGAAGCATCACGGGACATTGGACACTGTTGGAACCTGTATGACCCAGGTGAACATCAGGGAAGCCCTTTTAGACCATGCTGATTCCATTCATTTTCCTCCTCCTTACAGATGTATTGCTGACTCTGTTCACCAGCAAAAACTTTTCCAATCCTTCTCATGGCTTTGTCATCACCTTCCTTTATCCCTTCTGAGGCAGCCAAACCAGTGAAGATCGTGGTGCTGGAAGGGCATGACTTGGTAAATATTCCCCCTGGGAAAGTCTCGATTCAGTTGGCATTCAGTAGCTTCACTTGTACTCCTGGATCTTTGGGCTGTTTGTAATTATTGTATATGCATTATAATACAGATTATTATTATTATTGTCTTCATTGTTTCTAATACTGGACTTGGTGATCCTCAGACCAGTCAGCTGGACAATGAAATAGGGTTGCCCACAGGCAAGGTAGTGGGTTCTGCTAACTGCCCATACCCCTGCTAACTGGGCAAGAGGCACTTTTTCAATTGGTGCTCCTCTTGTATTTAGCAGGGAGAGAGTAACTGCCCCCCTTTCACCCCCAGCACAGTGTCTTTCTGGTGGCTGTTTGCTGGTGGTGTTCTGCATCTTTTTTAGATTCTGAGCCCTTTTGGGACAGGGAGCCATTAAATCATTTGATTTTGTCTGTAAACCGCTTTGTGAACTATTTGTTAAAAAGTGGTATATAAATACTGTTAATAATAACAGTGGGTCTGCTTCTGTTGTTATGTTGCTTTTCTCTGGTGCTGCTGTGTGCATTGTTTTATTGTGTTTTTATTCTACTATTAGTAGGCTTACCAGATTTCCAACCGGGACAGAGTGCTAGACCTTTAGGAGAAGGAATGTGGGCAGGTGTAGCTTGTTAAACCCTTAGAGCACAATCCTAGGCATGTCTACTCAGAAGCAAGCCCCATTATGTTCAATGGGGCTTGCTTCTGAGTAGACATGCCTAGGATTGTGCTCTAAGGTTCAACAAGCTACACGTGCCCACATTCCTTCTCCTAAAGGTCTAGTACTTTGTCCCGGTTGGAGATCTGGTAAGCCTAACTATTAGTATTATTTAGTTTTGTTTGATGCTTCTTGCCATGGTACCTTCTAAGCAGGTACTGATATCTGTACAATGAAATATAACACACAAATTGCAATGCACATTCAAAATTAATGACAGAGTAAAAATCAAGTATAAGAGAGCCCCCCCATTTAAAGGCACAGCTGAAGAAGTCTGTTTTCAGGAGCCAAGTGAAGGCCAAGAGGAGGTTCAGAGTCTGCGAGCTGCCATGGAGGAGACCCTGTCCTGATATGAGGAATGTTTACTGTAAACCCCTTTAAATATTTCAATAGAAAAGTGCTTATATGTATTTGAAATGAATAGTCCAGGTGCAGCGCAACACAGAATTTGAATTTTGAAACATGCATATTATATATGCATTATATGCAAGATTAATCAAATTACATGCATTTGCTGGTTCTGCATAATTTGTTCAACATCTGGTAGCCTTAGAAGGAGTTAGGTGAAGGTGGACTATGAAGGTGGACTGCTGGAATTCCTACTCAGCCTCATTCCACTTGTGACTTCTGCGATTTCTCTTGGTAGTAGTACAGGATGGACGAACATGGAGAATGTGTAATCTTGTGCAGATAGTGTAATATATTTGAATTCGTTCTGTCTGTATTATTAAGCTAATTGAATTCCAATCCCTCTCTCCGTTTGATAGAAAGGTGTCAAGGGAGATGGCCCAATTACGTTTGTACGTGCTGAGTACAATGGCGTTGTCCTTGGTGACTCCCTGAAAGCGGAGGCTACCTTAGATGGAAACGTGAAGTATCATTTCACCACTTCCTTTGATTGCCACCCTGAAGGACCTCACTTCCTGGATGACATTGCGCACAAGCCGTTGCTGTGTGAGTCAAGGTCCTTTCTCTCCCATGTTTAGAACTGAGATTCTTAGACCAGCCACCTCCACAATGGATCTCAGTAACTGTGTGTGACTGGGGGACACCAGACTCCTTGTGCGGGAAAGTTAAATACTCACAAGGACAATTAAAATGGACTGGGGTTTGGGGAACGTTGGAATTCCTCACAAGCTTGTCAGGGGTTTCCGTGGGACAAGATGGTGGTGATGTTGAGCACCGTGTATTCTCTGTTCACACCGTTGAGTGCTTCGGCATCACAGAAATTTCAGGAACTTCATTAGATCTTATGTTTTGTATTCCCAGTCACTGTGACTGAAGTCTTGCCAAAGGAGAAGAAGCAGAAGGAAGAGAAGACGGTGATCCTTGGTCAAGCTGTGATGGATCTTCTGCCTCTTCTGCAAGGTGACTAGTACAATTCAATCTCTATCCTCTACAGCCTTTTCCTTGCTCTGACTCCTTTTGAGCCAGCATTGTGATGCTTTTTCCTTGTTTCTTTCCCATTTCCTATTGGCAAAATGTACCTGCAACCTAACCCTGTGCACCTCTGCTTGAATATGGTGGTAGAGTCCTGAGGTGTTTGAATGGATTGTGCCACTTTGGAGTGCAAGAGGATTGTGTGCGTTTCACGTTTTTTAATGTTTCTTTGTGTAAAGCTAAACCCTTGTAAGTAGAAAACTAGAGTAGCAAGGACTAAGGTGGTTGAAAATCCCTTCTTCCTGATGTGCTAGGTTTTTTTTCCATAGGAAAGCCTTGAAAATGTGACCCATCGACCTGCAGTACAAATGGTACAGTCCACTGTCCCACCTTAGGATTCTTTTTGCCACTTTATTCCCTTGCATGTAGAACACCTTAGCAAGCAATCAGCAGGTCTCAGTATTCCATTAAAAGTATGTAAAGAGGCAACTGAAGGGGCAGAGCTATGCAAATAGGGACTGGCTCTGTTCTCGTGGGTCCCATAGAATGATATGGAGTAAAGTAAAAAACGCTGCAATATGGGACATGTTGGAGAGGAAACAAAAGCTTACCTTCTTGCCTGATAGCGGATTGCTGGTACGGGCAGTGGGCAGACTTGGTCCCCGCTGCAGTGGAGCACAAGAACATTCTTGCATTGGTGTACCTGGGGCACTCCCTATAGCATGTAGTGTCTGCTTCTTGCTTTTCTGGAGAAAATTGTGCATATAATGCAGAAACATTGACTAGACCTCTGCCTCTACAGTATGTGTACTCTCTCTCTTTCTCTTCATATTCCTCATTTGTCATAATGACAGGCATTCCATTAGTGATATAAAGTCAGAAAATATGTAGCGCTTTTTTCTTCCATCCAGGAAGTTATTTTTACTTGTGAAGTTTTATCGCCTGATCGTCTTTTAATTTCTCTGCAGGTTCATGTGCATTTAATGCAACAATTCCATTGTATCCCATACCTGGCTCTCCCTTGGAGACCCTCCGACCAGATGCCAAGGTACAAATGGGTCTTTCATCCATACCCCATCTTCTTCTGAATCGCAGAAGAGGCTGGGTTGCCGATTTTTCTTTGATTTTTCTCTGTTATTGGCTGGCTGGGAGGGAGGCAGGCAGACAGGTGGGGTGGAATAGATGATTATTACAACCTGGATTGATATGAAGCTGCTTTATACTGAATCAGGTGATTGATCCTTGAGGTCCAATTAGGCCTGCTCTGGCTGGCAGCAGTTCCTCACGATCTCTGGTAGAAATCTGTCACTTTTATTGGGACCTTCTGAGTGCAAAGCTATAATCCCAGAGATCCTCAGCTGCACTATGCTGCTCTGAATGCATAGCAATATTTGTGCTGGACTGTTTCCTAAGGGGTTATTGAAACTAATTTTATTAGTCATTCCTTCTCTTCAGGGAACTTTGTGATGAGATTAAGCTAGGGATCTCTAAGAGAGAATTCTCAGTGCCCCATTCTAATTCCCAGGGTTCTTTGAGAGATTCTGTGACAGTTAGCCTGGCATAAGAGATTTATACACCTTTTACTTTGAAAACCCGCCAAGGCAACTTACAAAATTTGAACTACAATGACACTAAAAAGTAACACGCTGTCATTAAACACATGTGTGAAAACTATAAAAGACGTTGGCGAAAAGCTGGGCAGAAGAAATACGGTTTTACTGACCCATTTAAAAGCTGCAAGCAAAGGGATTTGACATATTTCCCTGAGCAGGGTGTACCAGAGTTGTGGCTCCACCAGAGAAAGAGCCAAAGAAATGTGTGTTATCCGCTGGCCTTGCAAGGTTTGCAAGATGGTAAAGCCCTGCAATCGGGGCTTGCAAGGCAAGGTAAAGCCCAAGCTGGCTCATGTGGGCCAAGGCAGCCCTTCATTAAGGTAGCCTGGACCCAGATTGTGTTGGGGTTTAAAGATAGAAACCTTTATAAGTTTGTCATGCTGTCCTGTCCTCCTCTTCTCTCATTTGACAGTGTGGCCTGGATGTGGCTGTGTCTGTCCAGGAGAGTCTGCTCTCTCCAAATCAGCTGGCTGAAGGCAATGTTTTGATGGTGACTATGGAAGCTGCGTACTCCGTGCCTGAAGTGTTTGTTCCCACAGGGCCCCAGCAGAACTACATGGTGGGCTTGCAAGTGCCAGCGGTAGCAGAGGTGGGTCAGCTGCTGAGGCCCCAACTTCGTGAGCCTGCTTTCCTCTTGCATACCCCAAGGAACGCAACAGGGATTCACACAGTAGAGATTGAAGGCACTTCACCATTCTTATAGAGTTTCCTGACCCCAAAAATTAACCGGCTTCTCTTTTCTGACTCTTCCAGAAAGAATGCCCCTTCATGTTCAAGAATGGGACCCTGAAGCTCGGTGGCGAGAGAGAACCAGTGCCCCGTCCCAAAAAGTGGCCAGTCGGCAACATCTTGGCGCCCGGGGCGCAGAACATTCCAGAGTCTTTTATTGTTGGCGGAACTTATGAGGAGGAGGATGGAGAGCTGAACACGCTTGAGGTGCCTGGAGTAAAACTAGGGAGAGATTACAACTAAAGTAGTTGCTTAGAATCATCAGAATGTCAGAATCATTGGCATCGCTCCCGTCAAGCGACGGGAACGGGCCACCATGGGGTGACGCGCGCAAAGGGGTGACGCGTGCACCCCCCGCGCACGTCACCTCCGTGAGGCGCGTCGCCATCGGGCCCTACGGACGCTCCGAGGCCGGCCCGGGAGCCAGCCTCGGAGCGTCCGGACAGGCCGGCGCTCCAGGGCCTTCAATACGGGTAGTTTTAGTTGTTCTGCGCATGCGCAGAGACCAAACCGGTCTGCGCATGCGCGAAACAACTAAAACTACCCGTATTGACGTATTGGGCCTTCTGGAGCGATGGTCGGGCCGGACGCTCCGAGGCCGGCTCCCGGGCCGGCCTCGGAGCGTCCGGAGGGCAACGCGAAGGGGCGGGGGGGGGGGCACCCGGGTCAGGGTGCAGCTGGGTCGCCCCCCCAAAAAAATCGTGGCGCGGCCTATGGCCTCGCCGAAAAGTACATTGGGGGGACATAGTCGGGGGCGTCACTGGGGTGACGCGCGTCCTAGTGACGCCTCTGGTCAGAATTGCCTTGCTGAGCCAGGCCAGTGGCCCATCTCCCCCCTGAATCATCTCTCCTAGTGTTGGCCAGCCTGAGGAGGGTGTCAGACCCTGGGCATGAGTTTGACATCCATCCCTGGCTGTTGAGTCCAGTGTGCAAAACAAGCACATTTGGCTAACTGATTGAGGGCATAGCTGTAGCTCAGTGGTAGAGCATCTGTTTTGCATGCAGAAGCTCTCTGGTTCAATCCCTGGCAGCATCTCCAGGTACGACTGGGAAATACCCCTGTCTGAAATATTGGGGAGCCACTGCCAGTCATTGTAGGCAAAACTGAGCTAGGCAGACCAAAGGTCTTACTCTGTAGGAGGCAGCTTCCTATATAACTTGTGATTTAATGGTGGGTTTTTGGGTGCAGAATTTGCAGCACTCTAGAATGGCACTTTCCTAGATCTCCTGAATTGTGGTCTTTTTTTTTTTTAATTTACTTTTAGGAAAGGGATTTCAGGATTCAGGGAGAAACTGTTAAGAAAAGGCTCGTGTGGGACTTGGAAAGACGCTGTTACCTAGATCCTGTAGCTGTTGGCTGGTGAGGACACAAAGGTTGATAACTGAAAGCAATGGGATTGATCAGCCTGATGGGCACAGATGGTGAGATCTGCCTTAGTACGTTGACTAGATCTCGGGCAACCTCCCTGTCTGAGACTCAACTAAAGGCTACTGCAGAGATGACTCCGATAGTGTACATGAAGCTCTTTGAACACTCTAAGGCTGCCGTCATATACATACTTACCTGGGAGTGAGTCACATGAAACTGAATGGGGCTTTCTTCTGAGTAGACATGCCTAGGATTGTGTGTTCATTCTCTCCATATCCTTCCTTCCTGCTTGACAAGAACCATCCAAAGTATCTGCCTCTTACTTACTGTCAATTAAGTACACGGTGAACAACTTTTTAAAAGGCAATGGTGAGCAGTAACAAGCTTGGAGGGGGTGGTGGAAAAAAAAAGCCTCAGATGTTCTGGCTCCTGCTGTTGTGGCTATTTCATCCGCAGTTCTCTGAAGGTTCTTTGGTGATCTTAAGGGAAAAGTACGCACCCAGCCCCGTGTGGAAGTTGCGCTATCTAGCAACTAGAGCCAGATAGTACTAGATGTGTTTGTCCATGGGTGCACTGCATCTTCTCATCTGTGCCTCTGGGCAGTCTGCAGTTCCTGGCTCTTCCAGGTGGCAGGAGTGGCTTATGAAGACTCTGGAACTAGGAGGAGGAGGAGGAGAACACGGTCACGACGGTCACGGTCATGTCCCAGACGTCCGGTGTTCTATAAAGAAGTGTTCTGTCTGATGGCTTTGTCTGCGTTGGTGTGAGTTGCACTTTGGATGGTGGTAACCAATCCATGCAACCTGCAAAACCAACAGGTGTGATCGTTGTGGTAAGGAAGCTCGGTGCTAAACGGAAAACTGGCATTGTTCACCAGTCTGCGGCGTTCTTACATCTTTATGGTGCTAGTGCTAGACCCAGATAACTAGCACTGATGGTTAAAGCGGCAATCGGGTTCAGTGTAAAACCAGTGTCGGTCAGGACTGCACTGAGATCGGATCCCCTGTGGCATGACCACCTTAGACTTCTGTACTTGTTCTTTGAGTTCACTTGAACAGGCTGAATCAGCACATCTTCCCTGAGTGAGGAGGTACCTCCTGGCACATTTTCATCCCCATTTCCACCCCACGACGAGCATTTCAATAGTTGCACTGAATGTACAAAAAAAGTCCTTTGATATTATTCAGGCGACAATAATCTGTCCTTGTCGTTCTCTCCGTCGCAGCTTAAGAAAGCGGATCGCGGATTGTCGGTGCTGGCCTGTGGAGATTACCAGGGTGCCAGTTGCTGCTTCCACCAAAGTGAAAGGAGGGAAAGCAGATAAGGTAAAATGCTTGTTATGTTCAGGTGAGGGAGAGAGAGAGAGAGAGAGAGAGAGAGAAAATGTATTTTATTTAAAGCACTTTTATCACACTCTTCATCCCCCCCCCCAATCAATTAAAAATAGCAGATCATTCAAATAAAAGGCATTGGGTTTTTGTTTTCATCTTAATGGCTTCTTCTGTTTGCAGGACGGTGGCTCTCCTGGCCTCTGTGAAGGCGGCGGGGGGGGGGTCCAGTCCCATCTGGAGTTGTTGTTGTGTCTTCTCCTCCTTGTTCTCCTGCTCACATTGCATTTGACATTTAATTTTGAACACTTGCATTATTAGACTCCTTTGTTATATGATGAGAATGGTAGTAATACTGTACGTCTGAGGAAAGCTTGTGGCTTTGGAAAGCAAAAGTTCAGCCTTCCAGGGATGTTCATGGGTTCAGGTGGGTGGGGCGCTTCAGGCCCCCCCCCCCCGTTTTCCCTCCATTGTAAAGAACCCCCAGGATTGGGTGGAATAATCCTTAAACAATGCATATTGTTAACGAGTTTACATCTCCCTGAACAATGCAAACACACACACACACACACACACACACACACACACACACACACACACTTGTAGTCTCTTGGGTTATCTCACCCAGGGTGATCTTTTCCTGTCGGTGGAAGATCCACTGAAGACACTTGAGAGGTTGTGAGCGGTGACTCCCAGTGAGCTGTCTCTTCATCCTTCCTGTCCTCTCGTCCCCTTCTTCCGCCTCCTCACTCCCACAGCGTGTTGTCCTCTCTTCTTCCCCCACGTTCTGGCTCTCTCCTTATCCTGCTGTCCTTTCCATCTTCCCTTCTCTGCTCTCTTAACTTTGGTAATCTCTAGGACAACTAGAGATGATCTAGGACAGCCTTTGCCTTCTCCCCCACCTGACGCTGCTTGACTGCTACTTCTGGATGTTCTCATGGCTGCCTGTTGCCCAGGTATGATGTAATGTCTTGGCATCAGATGTTATAGACCTCCTATCCAATTATGAGCTCCAAGATCCACTGAGGATGTCCTATGCCACTTATACATCAAGTTCAGGCTACAAAGAGGCATTTTTGGAGACTGTCTGCAGACTGAGATTGGGTACGCTGGGGACAACTGTAAATCTAAATCAATAAATCAATTTCCAGGGAGGAGGAGGAGGTGGCGGTGGCGGTGGAGACGACGAGCCAATTTCTTTCCATGGTGTGGCTTTTGTCAACCTAGTGCCTTTGCTGTATCCTGGGGTGAAACGCATACGGGGAGCATTCCGGGTTGTTGCCTACCATGACAGTGAGGTCTATGAAAAGGTAAGATTACGTACTTTGCAGAACTTCTGAAGTTCTTGCCAGGGGTCAGTGGGCCTCCCAGGCATGGACAGGATGATAGGTGGGCAAGCTTAAGGTTGTCCCAGGCTATATCTTGATCGGGCCAGGAATCTGAGACTGAAGATGGATGCAATAGTTTGACGCCCAAGTTCACAAATGTTTGTAGCCTGTGAACATTTATAATAGCCTATAGTGTAGACCCTCATGTTAGTCATCTGTGGTCTGAAAAGGACATCTGGGAACCAGCTTCATAGAACTTCCTGGCCTGATTGCCTAAATGCAATTCTTAGTTGCCACAGGCTGTTAGCAAGCCTATGATAATTTAAGAGAAGTCGTAAGTGAGGCAGTTGAACTGAATTTTGAACCGAAACTTAAAACTGGTTCAGAGAGGCTTTGTCAGTGACCAAACCAAAAATTCCTTGGTTGTCTTGAACCTGCATTTGGACTGAACACAAAGTGGTAACTGGCTCAAAATCTAAATTTACAAATACATATTTCTTACTTTAAATGTTTATTTTTCTTATGTAAAATAGTTATCAGTGTAGTCATTTTACAGAGTTGTATTGCAAGCAAAAGAGTGATATTTACATGAAATGTTTCTAAATATCTTAACCAATGACTGAACCACTTATAAAACTCAGTTGTCTGAATGGAAACTGAACCAGAAAGTTAAAAAATAAAAATACAGTACTGACTAACCTGAACAAGAATTTAACACATATTCTTAATGGTTTGACTCCCTGGTCACAGCAGCCTCTTCCAGTTTGCTGCTGGACTGTGGATCAACCATCAGTTTTAGTGCTTAAGATGCCATACTAGGGAATAAATGCCACAGAAATTAATGGGTGGCGCTTCTGAATAAACCTGCTTGAGATCTGGTTGCATGTGCTTCACGGTGCATAATATAAGCTATGATGAACTGTAGTCTCTTAGAGAGTACAGCCCGATTGCTTTCTCTGGGAGCTGGAGGAAAATCATAATTGTCAAAGTGAGCCCCAGAATGTGTGTTTTGGAAGGCATGGCTTGGCTAGGTTTGTTAGCAAGTTGCAAATGCACCCGAGAATGCATCCCATAATTCTGTTTGCAGAGGATTGTGGAGCATGTCCTGAGGGGGGGGGGGGAGAGAGGCCAAGGCTTAGTAGTAGAGCTCCTGCTTTTCATGCAGAAGGTCCCAAGTTCAAACAATGGCATCTCCAGGTAGGCCAGAGAAAAATTTCTGTCTAAAACCATGGGGAATGGCTCCGCCCGTGAGTGGGGACCTCACTCTGCACTGCTGTGTAGCACCGTGCCACACTTATCGTGCCCCCCCCCCTCTAGCTACGCTACTGCCAAGAAGGCACAGCTGGTGAGAACATGGGACAGGACCTTTTTGGTAGCAGCTCCAAGTTTGTGGAACTCGCTCTCCTGTGAGGCCCGGCTGGCTTCTATGTTGCCTATTTTTAAATGGACAGTGAAAACATTTGTTCAGTTTGACATTTCCTTTAGTTGTGTTTTTTGACTGTTTTCCACTGTGTTGGTTTATTGGTTGTTTGTTGCTGATATTTTTAATTGTATTTTATTGTTTCAACTGGATTGGGAGGCACCTTGATGACCCTTTAAATGTGGTGGAATGATGGCCTATAAATATTTTATTTATGTATAAATAGTGTAAGTTGGAATTGGTAGCCTGGTAAATCTGTGGGAGAGACTTGTGTGATTTCCCAGCGGGGTTGCAGGCCTTTAAACATTACACTATGGGATGAACCCATGGAAAAACCGCTTCCCACAGCCCTGGCCAAACATTTCAAGGAGACCTATGTTTGCCCCAAGTTGTATTTGTTGTAAAATGTACCTCCACTTTCTAGTTTCTCTGTCATCTTTTGCTTCAGACCAAGTGCCTCTTCAGCCTTTTCCGTGACGTTGGCCACCAGGCAGTCCTCAACAAACTTGGGCCGATGGGAATGTACACCCCACACACCAAGGGTATCCTTGGGAAGAATATGAAGGAGGAAAAACCTGTTAAAGAAGCGACAAGAAAGGTGTGTGTGGAAAGAAAGGTCAGAGGAAGTTCTGATGAGTGTGTAGGACAGTGGTTCTCAAATGTTTTAGCACCGGGACCCAGTTTTTAAAATGACACTCTATCGGGACCCACCTAGCTTTACGAGACTTAAGAAAAGGGGTTCAATAGAAAAGTCGAGGCAAGATTAGCCACTTGTGAGCTACATCTCTATTTAGCATGCCAAGCTCTCCGTTTCTTGTTAGGATGGGGAAAGATAAGGGGCAAGTCCGTGCTTCAAGCCTCTCTTGCCTGGAGAGATGGCCAGTTGGACTCCCACCTTCAAGGGCAGCCGATACCACCCCTGGATTAGAGTAGGGTGGTTGCTGGAGGGAGCAAAACCACAGAGCTTTCCACTGGAGATAGGACTAGCTGTTGCCTGGGCATGCCTTCCAGGCAATCCCCCCAAATAGGCATCAGCTACAATGCTTTCTGTGAAGTCACCTGACCTGGCAGGGAAGTCTGGGCTGCCAACCAGTTAAAGCATTTTGAGTGGATTTGTGATCTCCTCTTTCGTCAGTTAGTTAACCAATTACACATCTGTTAAATATGCATATTGCCCCTTACCATTTTGTTATGGCTTCTGGGCAAGTCCGTTTTGAACTGGACTGAATTCTTGCCAAAGCCTCAGTATAGTACTGTATAGGCAGCTTTTTGAAATGCTGAAGGAAACATGAGAATTTTGACGTGTAGTTCACCAACGTTGCCCCATGTCAGCCGAACGGCCACCTTAATATCGTTTTTCTTCTCGATTACAGTGGCATGCCAGTACCAAAGATGCCGCAAGTGATAAAGGCGTGCTACCAAATGAAAATTGGCCCTTGCTAAGTAGTCGGCAAAGGCCATGATTTTCTGACTTCCTGCCTTGAGGAATCCCTTTACGCATCGCTTTCTTTGCCATAAAACCCTAGTATATTGCTGAGCATTTAGGGCAGGGGTGCACAACTTGGCAGTGGGTAGGGGCCGAAATGAATAGACTAAACTTCTTCGGGGCCACAGATAGGTGTCGCGGGGGGCGTGGCAAGGAACCATGATGTCACTTCCTCAGGAAGTGACGTCACAGGGGGCGTGTCCATGAGCCAGAAAATCTACGGAAATGCAACATATTAATAAATAAATAATGAGCCACCTGTGGCTCTTTAACATATAAAGTGCAGCTCTCGGAAATATGTTGGCTTCTTAATGCTTCTTAAATATTGTGGCTCTCAAACATCTGAAGTTTATCGTATGTGGCTCTTACATGAAGCAAGTTTGGCCACCCCTGGTATATACTGTATATATACCCATCATATACCCATCAATCATCATCATCATCAGGGCCTTCCCTTCTGAAACCTCACATGGCACGGAGGTTCCATGTTGGGAAAAGTATTTCCTAACAAACTCTGTCTTGCACGTTCTGCAGCTCTCAAATGCATAACCGACCAGCAGAGGAAAAACGTGGCCACCCCGAAGTGAGGGTCCAACGGCCTGAAGAAGAGCTGAAGCATCACAGAATTGGCCGCCGGTCACCTCGGCGAGCTTAGATGTTCATTCACTCCTCCCAGAGCCTCTGCAGGGCCTTCAGCCAGAGCCCATGCTTAAGAAGAAATCCCAGGATTTCTTCTTCAGCAATTCACAGTCACGTTGCTTCCTAAGGAAGTCGCCATCATCATAGCAGCCCAACTTCCCTGGGGATCTGTGTCATAACCACTGTGCCAACACCAACTCTGGCACTTCTGTAATGCAGCTGGAAGAGGAGCGGACAATTCCAAAGCTTCCAGCCGTGTTACAGAAGCGACAGAGTTATGAGAGGTGCTTGGCTAGAGCGGCCCAACAAAGAAGCAATGTTGCAGCTCTAGCCAGAAAACCTTTGGGGGCCACCAGAAAACCTTTTGGAGGGCCGCATGCGGCCCCTGGGCCGCATGTTGTGCACCCCTGATTTAGGGTGTACCACTCAACTCATAAGGAGTAGCGGTTGGACCTTTGGAGCCTGCCTTACTCACTGTTGCTCTCTGTGTCTACTGAGGGGCCCTGAGAACATCTTTCTACTGCAGGGCCAGGGCAGATCTATAGTGGGGGGGGGGGAACTGTCTTTCAGGCAAATTCATCAACCGTTACTGATCTTTTAATTAATTAAATTTCTGAGAAACCCCAGGGGCACAACTCTGATATCGACTATTTAATCCAATCAAAGCTTGCCATTTATATACTTCGGTTTGCAATTTTACAGCCCTACAAAATCAGTATTGCTCTGGGAAGCAAGCCATGGTTGTCAGTCAGATTCAGGGTCTTGAGCACAGAATCGAGGGCTGTAGAGCAGGATGAGGCTGTTGTCGTCCCTCGGTTTCTGATCTGACAGAAGCCTCTCCGCATTGTGACTGTACTAGGGCGGCAATTCTATAGAACTTACCTAGGAGTAAGGCCCATTGAACTCAGTGGGGCTTACTTCTGTTTGGACATGCTTAGGATTGTGCTACACTTCTAGTGTTGACAAGTCTTTGACTTCTGAGGGTCATATTTCGTATTTCTTTTATTAGGTGTCCACTGTTGTGAAATCACAACCGTCGGAGATTGCAGTTGAAGCGGTTGTGTCTGTATGCCAGAACCTGGAAGGACAGGTAAATATATTCCTGAAATGGATGGCAGGGCAGTCGTCAACTCTGGGCTTTATGCGAATCTGGAATCTCTTTTAGATGCTGATGCTCAGCCTTGGGTCATGTGAAAGTACATTTTCCCAGTACTGTACATCAAACGATTGTAAGCACGCATGTGTGATATGGTGGTGTAGGAGCAATGTACTGGGCTAGTTTACATGCAGTGCCAAGTCATAATTTGGTGTTCATGAATGAGCCCTAGTGCTCATGTGTCCAACTTTGCAATCCTGGTTTGGGGACTCATTAAAAAGGGATGATTTCTATGTAATTTGTGGTCCTTGTGTCAGCTCAACATGAATGGGCATCTCAGCCTCACATAACATAGAAATGTCCTTGCTCTGATTAGTTAAAGCACTGCATAGCACGTTTTGCCAGTATTTTCTGTTTTTCAAACTTGGAATTTTATTTGTGAAAATGTGTGTGTAAATGTTGTTTTTCTTTTTATATGCTTTTAAAAAATGTTTGTAAACTAAAAGTGTGCATCACTCCATTTCAGATAATCTCCTCCATGTGTTGACTGAACCACATGCGTGGGGAAGTAGGCCCATGTCGGCTTGGCCTTGACATTCATGCATTCACCTTCACAGTCAGTCAGTCATGCACAGTATATTCATTTACATGGTCCAGCTACTGGTGAAGCAGAGGCACTCTGCTGCCTGCTGACGTACCTGTTTTTCTCCAGGGCTGAGTGCCATGAAAACCAATTCAACCATTTTGCCCCAGAAGCTGACTGTGCACAGTGCTGATTGGCTGGCACCTGTGTCATCGCAAGTTCACCACCTTCTCTGGACTAGTTTTGTAATTTTGATTGTCTTTTTCAAAAATATCGTATGACAAATGTAATGTTTACACAGTAAAGCTTCAATGCAGCTCTTGACAGGCATGAGGTCTTTGCTGGTGTTTGAGTTAAAGGCAGACAGACCAAGATGCTCACCCAAGTGTCGTGAGGGTGGTTGAAAGCTGATTTAAACTTCACATAGGATTTGAGCCATAATGCTGAAAAGTGTCATCCTGTATGTCTTTATAGCAATACTCAGAGGCCGGAACGTTTATTGTGATGGAGTTTGTGCTGGACAAAGCGTTGGTGCCCAAGCGTTTGCCAGAGGAACTCGCCAGCCGGTACGCATGGACAGTAATCATGGGATCAAACTGTAGTTTCTGTAAATCTTCTGGCACATTCTAAGGTGCTTTGTAGATGTTCTCGATGGATGTGAGCCAAAGTCATTCAAAGGCAGTGTGAGCTGAATGGACTTTGGATCTGGTCCAGGAAGAGAGAGGATGACTATAGCTTTCATGCTCCTTCATCCACTTCTTACTTTACATGACAATGTTTCAGAGGCCGCTGAGTTTGCTATCCCGACACATCCACCTGTGGCTGCTTCTGTAGGGCCCTTTTATCACTGCTGAGGCATTGTATTTCTTTAGTCAATGAAAGCAGCATTAAAATATGATTCTTCATGACATTTAACATGCCACTGTATTGTCCAGCAGTAGCCCTCGGAATGGCCAAAATCCTTACTCGAACCCAAGTCCAGTTCAGCAAAGCTCCTCAGCACTCCTAATCAGTAGCTTCCTTCTTGCAGCTTTTTCCCTTTTTATTGCTTCCTGTTCTGAGCCCCTGGGGGATGGGAGACAAATTGCCCATGTTCCATGTGGTGGGAAAGCATAATTCCTGGTTTTCTTTTGTTTGTTTATCCTAGCAAAATAGCAACATTTGCTTTTCCAACAACTTTTGGGTTTAGCCCAGAGGTTCTCAACTTGTGGTACGGGTGCCCCTAGGGTATGCGGACCTCTTGCTGGGGGTACGCCAAGCCCTGCCCCTTATTTATTTATTTAATTAATTAATTTAAAGAATTTATACCCCGTCTTTCTCCCAGCAAGGGCACTCAAGCTGCCCCATCAGCAGCTAATTAAGTGTTAATTAACATGGATTTTAAATTGTAATTATTTTCGGAGCCCTTCTGTCTCTCTGATTTTGGTTTTGGCCTTATTTTTGTACTTTGGAAAATGTACTTTGGTGGGGTGGGGGAGGGAGGAGCTGATTTTGGGAAGTGTGACTTGGAGAAAAAAAGAGATCCTTGCATGTGTGTGTGTGTGTCTCCCCCCCCCACACACAGAGTTAAATAAGACGTTTTTTCACATTTAAAATTGTGTTAGTACTTTTTTACTTAATGATTAATTACCTAATTGATTAAATGATTAATCCAATTAATTAGCAGTTAAGTAGCAGGGGGTACTTCAGAAAATTGGACCGTGATAGGGGGTACCCAGGCCTCCAAAGGCTGAGAACCCCTGGTTTAGCCAAAACAATGAGGACACTGGCAACTAATTTTTCCAGTGAGGGCATATTCTCAATTGAACAAAAGGCTGACGGGGAAGGCCTGACTCCCTTCCATGTGAGCCCAAGACAAGGGCCTCGTTCTTTCTGAGAGGGAAACCCTCATTGTACTGTGTCAGTCTCCAAGGACTGGGGGCTCACATGACAGAATACTCCTCCACACAGAAGAATTTCATCCACATAGAAAACTAGCATGTCAGGGAGAAAGCTAGGCGGGAACCTGTCTCCCTCACACCTGCGTTTTATGGCAGATTTGGTCATGATTGCCTGATTTACATTACTTTCGCACCATTTCCACCTCCCCAGAATACCTATCTATTGTAAGTTGCGATTCCAAATATATAGATAGGCCGCTCTCCAGAGTGAGGACCAGCTTAACCACTTGCTCATTAGAGCCCCACCCTTCCTTTTCTCCTTTGTTATACACAGGGTGAGGGAGATGATTCCAATACGCCCTCAACTACCTCGAAGGACTGCAGGAGCGAAGAAGGTATGGATCAGGACAGGTGTATTCATTGGGCAATTTCTAAGGAAAATATAAATTTTGCTCCTTGTAAAGCTCAATTCTGCAATTTGCACAGATGATGCGGATTTGCATAATTTCAGTTCTGTGCATAATGTATTTGTACTACTTGGCCTGGCCCACTCTTAGCGGCTGCCAGAACTAGAGCCTTGGGATCTGCATGTTGTGCGTGAGCAACCACTGGGTACAGACCTGAGTGGTCCTTTGCTGGTGAAGTGTCCTTTTCTTCCCAGACTGAATGTTGGCCCTCCCTGACGAAAGACTCTAAAGCCTTCCAAGTCAGGTCTAGTCTAGATGTGATGTTAGGTGCCTGATTGTCTAGTTAGAGGCTTATTTTTACAGGAAAGCATAAGCTGTCGATCGAAAGGTCGGCAGTTCGAATCCGCGACGGGGTGAGCTCTCGTTGCTTGGCCAGCTCCTGCCAACCTAGCAGTTCCAAAGCATGTTAATGCGAGTAGATAAATAGGTACCGCTTGCGGGAAGGTACCGTGTTCCAGCTGCATGCTACGCGCTGCGGCAAGGAGAGTCATGCCGGCCACATGACTATGGAAACGTCTTCGGACAGCGCTGGCTCTTCGGCTTTGAAACGGAGATGAGCACCACTCCCTAGAGTCAGACACGACTGGACTTAATTGTCAAGGGATACCTTTACCTTTACCTAGGAGCTTCATGGAGGGTTGATCTGGCTGGGGATCTTGGTGCGGAGGTAGGAGGTGTTTTGCCCTTCACTTCTGTGTTGTTGTTCTGCTGCAAATACACCCACCCCCAGCTGCTGTGGCCATGTACCTCCATCCTATGGTCCTGATCCAAATTAGGAGCCCCCATAACTGTTGTTTTACAGTAAAAATAAGCACCAACTAGACAACAGTGTGTTTAACATCACGTTCTGTTTAGTTCTATGGGCAGCTATTAGCTAGTACATCCGATTCCTGATTTCTAGCCAGTGTCTGCCAAAGAACCCAGCACTGCTACTTTTCCCTACCTGGGTGCTCTGGTACCTCCATAGCAACAGCTCTCCACACTAAGCTGCATGTACATGCTTGTGAATTTTTACAGGAGGGGAAGTTGCAAGAATAGCTGCAACGGGGCATATGTACTAATGGATACCTTCTTGGTAGCAACCTATTCCCTCAGAAACTATTCTTTTCAGCAGAGTTCAGATTCTCTCTTTGTCCCGAAGTCCTTCCTTGGCTCTTTTTTTTTTTTCTCTCTCTCTCTCCTTTTTAGGCAGTGGAAGATTACCACAAACAGATCACCAGCATTGCTGCAGCCATCCTGGATGAGTATCATGAGCTGTTTGGAAGACAACTGGCTGAAGGGTTTGCCATTGACCGGGAGACCATGGAGGATCAGAAGTGCCAGCTTAATTATGAGCTCAACAACTCGGGGAAATATTTTGCTTTTAAGGAGCAGCTCAAGGTATAAGGTCCTGTTCGACTGGATTCTCCCCACTTTCCCATTATTATTCCACTTCAGGGCATTGGCCTATGGCAGAGGTTCCCAAACTGGGGCATTGTGACACCCCAGTTGGGAAGAATTGGTTGCTACCCCCTTAAGGGGGTGGCAAAGTAAGTAACATGTGACAGCACTCCCAGGATCGTGCTGGAACTGGAGGAGAAAGGGTTTGTTTTTTTTTTTTACTTACCAGGGGTTGTGCCGTCTGTCCGGAGGGTGCGAGGAGGGGCACAGACCCTTCTGCAGACCTCCCTGCACCCCAGATTAGCTTCCAAAGGCGATTTAAAGCTACTTCCACTTTATTTCCCGGTGTTGGCGAAAACCGGAAGTAGCTTTAAATCACTTTTGGAAGCTAATAAGGGCTGTGGGGGGGCCTGCAGAGGGGTCCGCCTGCCCCCCCACCCTCTCCAGAGGGACAGCACAACCCCTGGTGAGTCCAAAACCTTCCCCCCCACACACGCACTTCCAGTGCAATCCCGGGAGTGCTGTTGCTGCTGTTTCCCTCCCCCCCCCCCCCGCAACTACTTACAGCGGCTTAAAGAATTTAAATTTAAAGAACTAATTTTAGAAAAATGTAATTGCTCCATCCAACAAATGAATTTGTTTTAATGAAATGTAAATAAGTGTGCATCTTGCCAACAACTAAGATGATCCCAGCTGTCAACTAGAGAACAAGTAGCTGTGGAGATCTGGCGCCCCTCCTCTGTACAAGAAAAAAACTCTCCTCAGGCAAGGGGATGTTCTTGGCCCTGTCGCCTCCTTCAGAGAGGAACAAGGGGAGACCAGCCTGTCGGAAAAGAAGCCGCTGCAGAAAGCTTGCCTGCCCTCTCCCTGCCAGAAAGAGGTCTGCTCCAATTGTCCGTTGCTCTGGAAAGGGAAAGACGCTCTGGCTTTTGCCCCCAGCCAGAAAAGTAAGGGTTACACCGAGTCATCCTATTACCTTCATCCCAAGAACACCAAGCAAGGAAAGTCAGCCTGGCCGCAGCCGGATATCAATGCCCGTTACCAGGTTTGGCAACTGTCAAAAGCCTGTCCCTCTATCTTTTCCCCTCTGCTCTCTTTTCCTTCTGAGGCTTCATTGTGTTTGAGGCTCCAGTGTTTCAAATGCCACATTCCTTTGTACCCTAATTAGCCCAATGGATGAACTGTGATGGATATTTTTCTTTTTAGCCCCTCTCCCCAGTAATGGCAGCTTTGGGGTCATTTGGACCCTGGTGGTCAAGTAGTGGCCTTGTGTTCCCTGCAGCATACCGTTGTGAAAATAGTGAGAGAGAAGTACTTGAAAACGACGGCATTTGACAACGTGGACCAGCTCCAAGCTTTTCTGAGCGAGTTGTACGTTTACCTGGTGGACCAGATGCATGTTGCGTTGAATCAGGTAGGTGGGGTCGGAAGAACAAGCTGTACCCTTAAGCCCCTGCTTGTACCGCAGATGAGCATCCTGTCCCCGGTCTGTTTCATAATTCAAACTGGATTAATTCAGACTGGATCAGGTGGTTTGGAAGCCTCTGTTTACTTATTTTTCTTACTACATGGATATGTTGCAATCTGACAAAGCATTCAAAGTGGTTTTACAGTTTAAAATAATGACTTGCAACGTAAGAGACATTAAAAACTAACAAAGAACGGGGAGGGAAGACGAAAAGAAGCAATTTCGTATACTGACTCCTTCCTACTGTTAGCTGGTGACCAGGTGACATAGTTAAGACAGTTCTGGGATAGGAGGAGACCAATGGCCGTTGGTCCCAGCTTGGCTGATAGGATGGGCTTCACTGTCTCACCTCTTTGTCTGATGGCTGCTGATGGGAATTTAGCGATGGGAGGAACCAACGGCAGATAATCCCAGCCAGGCCAGTGGAGGAGGCCTACATGTTTCAGCTCCTCCTCTGATGCAACCACTGGAATAGCAGCTAATGGGCACAATTCTGGGAGGGCAGGAGCCACATATGAAATATTGGAGGAAAAGGCTGGTATTTTTCAGTGTGGGATGAAAAACGGTCTATACTGTATTATTTCTGCATATCTGTGGTTGGTTTTGTGTTTACATTTTTTATTAGCTTGACAGCACAATCCTATCCAACTTACACCACCGGTGTAACCAGCGGGGGAGGGTAGGGCGGAAGGCTTTGGAGGGGAGGGGAGATTTACATCCCCTTTGAACCCCCCTTTGGAGGGGGTTTGAACCCCCTTTCCGTTCTGGGGCCTCCCGTTCTTGCTGCACCGCTGGTTATACCAGTGGTGTAAGTTGGATAGGATTGCGCTGTGAATCACTGTACTGTATTACCGTATTGGTCTGAGTATAAGACTCACTTTTTTCTCCTAATTTAAGTTTTTTAACTAGGGGTGCGTCTTATAATCAGGCTGTTGCAATTTAATGCCAGTGATTTAATTAAATTTTTTTTAAAGCACCAAACTTTAAGGGTGCGTCTTATAATCAGGCTGTTGCAATTTAATGCCAGTGATTTAATTAATTTTTTTTTAAAGCACCAAACTTTAAGGGTGCATCTTATAATCAGGCTGTTGCAATTTAATGCCAGTGATTTAATTAATTTTTTTTTAAAGCACCAAACTTTAAGGGTGCGTCTTATAATCAGGTGCGTCTTATACTCGGGACAATACGGTAATTGCTTTTTGTTTTGTAAGCTGCCTTGAGTGATCACAGTGAAGTATTACGTTTTGCTTTGCAGCATCCTTTAAAGGAGCCTGCGTTTTTTAAGAGAGTTTCTCCCTCTAACAATACAACGGAGTAATACTCTGATTTGGGGCTTGGGGTTTCAAAATATACCTCTGTAGCTTCTACACTGATAATGGTGCAGCAGAGGCTCGGGGAAACCTAGTTTTTGTATAATAATTTCGAACTCCTTGGGAGACACAGGGTGTGTGGATGTATCTGTGTGCTGAAAGGGTTAAACATGACATTCCCCAGCCTCATTTGATTGGTACTATAACTGTTTTTTTGTTACTATAACCAATATTTTCCTTGCCCTTGGACAGGTGCTGTGTCAGCAAAGCCCCAGTCCTCCTCTTCCCTCCTTCACCACCTCTGAGCAGCTCCATCTCTTTGCTCGTGAAGCTGAAGTCAACGGAGACTATAACTTGGCATCGACTTACTACCAGGAGGTGACAGAACCCCTCCAAGCAGAACAGCCCTGGAACACAGAGTCTCTTGCCAGTTTCAAGGCAGAATTGGAGATATTTAGGAAGGACAGATTTTGTTTTGCTTCTTTTCATTTTTATCCTGGTGCCTTGGTTGAGGCTAAAATCTTGGGGGTTTTTTTGGGGGGGGGGTTGTACGTTTTCCTAGGGGCATCGGAGTCTTTCAGGGCTGGGCATAATGTTGGTTGCAGGACAGAAGCCACCACCAGTGGACGGAGGTAAGTCCTGCGCCAGGTGGTGGAGGAGTGCGGGGAGGGCAGAACGGGAAGGGGACCGGGATCTTCAGTGGCATGCTCTACTGAATCCTATCCCCTGTCTCGGGCCTGGCTGGCATTACACGGGCTCCTTGGATTTGCACCAGCAATTTTGCCAGCGCACATCTGAGGAGACCCATAGGGGCTTTCAAACATCCCTTTCCCCTGAGGTGTGCTCCAGCCGCACCGGTGCTGGCCCAATCCTGCATAGGATCCGGCACAGCATGCTTTTGCACGCTGCAGCGGTCCTAGACAGGATTGGACTACCCAATGGTAAAACCATACCTGGACTGTATCACTTCAGATTCCTGGCAAGGGATGATTTGCCACACACAGAAAACTAGCATACAGGGTAAAAAAGAGTTTGAATTTAGATTTCTCCCTGAAATGCTCGTTTTCTGTGTGCAAAGTTTTAGCCTTCCCACGGATAAGCATTCAGCCATGCTGTTTCCCCCACCAGGTGAAGAGGTAGTTTCATTAGAAGGCAGTTCAATATATGCTTATGTGACCTCACCCTGGCAATGGTGTTTCTGTGTGCAGAGATTGTCTCGTGACCGCCAGGATATCCAGAGCTGGCTGGATTATGGTGCTTTCTGCCTCCTGATTGAAGACAACATCAAAGCCCAGGAGTGCTTCCGTGAGGCTGTTGCTCTGGATCCCAGTAACCTGCCCAGGTATGACTGGGTGTGAACTTGGGGGGGGGGGGGAGAATATCTGTGACCCAGTTCAGACACATCAGATACTGAGAGTAGCAGTGATGGGGCACCTCTCCCCTCAGCCCATTCAGTAGGGGGCAAGAGGGCATATGCGCATTCACATGTTTCTTCCCCCTTCCCTTTTTAAGGCATTTGGATCTGTATGTAAAGAGCCTATGTGCCATATGGTATGTTCAGTGTGTAGTGTGAGGAAGGGGTGCTTCACTGTGCCAAGCCTATTGCCACTAGGATATATAGTGTGTGAGTGTGTGTGTGTGTGTGTGTGAGAGAGAGAGAGATTTCAATAGTGTCTTTGTCAGCCCCAGGACTTGATCAGGAACTGTATCTTTGTCTTGGGATTGATTCAGAGGGTGGAGTTCAGCACAGGCAAATATTTATGGATTTTGTTATGTTGAATTAGCCCAGTGAATACTCCATAATGTGTAGTAGCACATCACACTGGTTCCTGAATCTGATTCAAAAGTATTGTAATATGCCCACACCCTGAGCAGTGTGAGACGTTCCAGGGGCTCAGCATTACCTGGGTTTTGGCTTCCTTGGAAAGAGAGACCGTAGGAGGTTTGTAGTGTCTTTCTACTATTTGCTTTATTTACAACTGCAGGTTGAGTGTTGGAAGGAGATAGATAGCAAAACCCTCCTTCAGGCAGCAACAGGCTACGTGTATTTTAGGCATCTTCTCTAGCTCCTAGGGCATTGCTGGCTGCCAACTTCTACTCTTAGCTTCCATTTCTGGCCTGTGTCTGCCTCTTCCAGAAATTACCAGCACATGCTGTCTTTGTTCTTTCACTGACCACCCAAGGGAGGTGGTCCCCTTTTCTCAGTTGGAGATTATTGGGGATCATGCCAATCTTTCCAGTGAAGAAATACTTGGAACATTTCTCTTGACCACATTTAAAAAACAAACCAGCAGAGTCCTGCAGTTCTATCAAGATTAAGAAACTTATTGTGACAAGAAGTTCCAATGGCCACCATCTAAGGGTTGGTCCAAATATCCTGGTGCTTGAGGCGGTGTGTGCCAAATGCTGCACCCCCTTACTTAGTGATGTGCCAACCTCTCCTGCTATTCTCTGATTTAGAAAAGGAAGAGGGAGACGGAGCAGAAGTGGAAGCATAGAGGAGTGGAGAATGTTGGGCTAGAGCATCGGACACTCTAGCCCACCATTCTCCTCTCCTCCACACTTCCTCTTTTGCTCCATCTTTCTTCATTTTTCAGTCCTGGAAGTGAAAGTAGGAGGAAGAACAGTGAAAGCATTTGGATGGACGGAGTTGGGAACCTGTCCTGCCAATTTGCTTCCTGAGACAACCACCTCAGTCGGCCTCCTAGATGGGCCAACCCAGCACAGTGTAAATGGCAGGTTTGCAAACGGTCTATTCTTTGTTTTTGTGTCTGGCCAGCCTGCTGCTGTGTGGGATCATGGCTGTGATGCTGGAGCACTACGAAGAGGCGGAGGTTTTCTTTGAGAATGCCACCTGCTTGGAGCCTTCCAGCATTCTGGCCTGGACTATCTTAGGTATGAGGTCAGCAAGGTTTGCTTGGGTGGGTTTTCCTTAACACTTTTAGCATGGTATCGCCTGCATTGGGTCCCCCTATGGGGGAAAAAGGCGGGATAGAAATTCAATTAATAATAATAATAATAATAATAATTAATAATTGGTACCAAGGGCAGACTGGTAGCCAGGACGTGGGCTTTCTAATGCTGGTGGTTTGAAGCAGGGGCAGACCATGAGTCCTATCATACTGATCAGGGAAGGGAAAGGAATAATAGGGCCAGTCAGCTCTCAACGCACTGGGTTGGTTGAACTAACCTAGAATTGCAACCCTGGGTCAGAGCTGCCGCTCCTGAATCCGAGCAGGAAGAGGGCGAATGAGCTGCTTAGGACACAGAAATCCTCAGGGAATAGCAGCAAACCAGGATTCAAAGATCCTTTGGATTAACATGCAGTTTTAAAAGAAAGGAAGGGGTAAAAGGAGGAGGGGGCATATTGAAGGGTTTTAACAATTTGGAAGAAGCCGGTGGGCAAAGGGCGAGGAAGAGCTGGTGACTAGATTATTCATAACAGTGGGCAGAACAGACTTAACGTTGGGCTGATACATTTTGGTACCTGGTCAGTTAACTCCCTGCATTCTTCCCAGCATGCAGAGCTATATAGTGGATAAGGGAGAGCTTGTACTGGTCTGGTCTGTCACTTCCAAATAGCTTTTTGGTGCAGCACGAGTGCTTTAAGAATCTTGCCGCACCTCAATGATTTGTGCCTGTCCAGAATTGCCCTCCCATCCTTCCCTGAGTAACTTTGCTCAAATGGCTGTTGTATGTCCCACCCACCACCTTTGTATAGCCGCAAAAGCCCAGTCAGATCAAGAAGGAAGGAAATAACCCTGGCAGCTCCTGGTCTGGAAAGCACAACTATTAGAGATGCTCTGGGCTGGAGCTGCATGAGACTGGCAGGAGAGCTGCCAGGGCGATAGGGGCGCCTTTCTGCCTGCAGCCTCACCTGCATGTCTAGCAAGAGATTAACCACTTCTCACATGGCTGCATGGTTTGCTGCAGTCTGTACAGAGGGGGTGAAGAAGAGTGGTTGCTGTGTTCCTGGGAGAAGAGAGCTGGAGTCGGTAAGGCAAGAAATGGGTGCCTGACAACCCTCTCCAGTCGCACTGAGTGAGGTGCAGGGCCCCCAAACGAATGCGGAAGGGCCAGGGCAAGGTAGGACTGCAACAATGGAGCTGCAACTCTCCCTCCCATAGTACCACAGGGATGAGCCAAGAGGATTCACATCCACTCTAGAGGGTGTGTCCGAGCATAGCAATTGATCCTAACAGTAATCCTCGCTCTTTTGCTTTTCCCACCAGGCCTTTTCTACGACATCCAGGAGAATGACATCAGGGTGGAGATGGCATTTCATGAGGCTTCAAAACTTCAGAAGGCTCGGCTGGCTAAGGATAAACCTTTACCAGATGGTGCAGAGGGGGGAGGACGAAAACTTGTGTCCCCCACTGTTTCAGGGATACCCTCTATCATTGCTTGTGGGGAGGAGCAGGGTAAGCTGGGATGTTGCCTGCAGGAAGCTGGCAACAAATGGGCTCTAAAAAGCTTACAGCTTGTGCTTTTCTAGAATTGGAGAGCGTTGTTGAAGACAGTTGTATTATCTGTCATGTGTGTCTCTCAAGGTGGCACGCTTAGGGTTCCCAGGCAGTCTCCTATCCAGGCACTGACCAGACCTAGAGCTGCTGAGCCTCACTGAAGCAGCTACAGGATGCTATAGCTGTAGTAGCCCTAAACCCCAGAGATGCCACAAGAATCACTCTGAGGAACAATTAAAAAGATGTGTGTGATTTCTGCTGCACAAAGACCCACTTCCCACTCAAGCATTTCTGAAGTTTGTTCGCCCCCACACACATGCTCTTGCTAATTTCTTTTTAGTTTCTGAGGAGACTACCGACACCTCCTTGAGAACCCAGGCGGACACAATAGAGACAGTCATAACAATCCGTCTGCCCGAAGACGAGATGCTGCCTAAGCACGCCAGGAAGCTCTCGATTTCCAGTAAAACCAAGATGGGACACAAAGGTTAGGAAGTGGGGCAACAAGCCAGGATCGGGCGGGTTGGCTGTAACCAGGGTTGATGGAAGGAACTGTGGTGTCGCTGCTGTGGTATAAGTGAATCGCATGGGATACCAGTGATCTGGGGGACACAGCTATGATCATCAAATGTCATGCATATCAGGGTTTCTGGAGTGCATTGGCTAATCTGTCAGTTGGGTAGATGGTCCTACTTTGGGGGGCACCCCTGCCCACAAAAGTGAGTTCTGGCTTCTCCTCAGTGAATGAAGCAAACCCGCAGGCTGGACAAGGATAGACCGTGCCGGGGGTCCTGTTCCTTCCTTCATCACCCTTAGCTGGCAGGGCTGGTTCAGAACCTCCCAGCACCTGAGTGTGCCAGGTGTTGCCTCCCCCACCTGGCAGCTGCTGCCTCTGCTCCTTCTCCCTGGATTCAACAAGGAAGAGGGGAACAGAGCGGAAGAGGAAGTGTGGAGGAGAGGCGATCCAATCAATCTGCCTCAGTTGGCCTCATGAACAGATAGTGCGAGTGACATGTAGCGTGAAAGAAACTTGCTGCTCCAGCTTTCTGCAGCAAGGCCAGTGAGTAAGGCCAGCAGTAGCATTCCCAGGAAGGGAGGAGTAGGAGAGGAGGAGGACAGGCCGGGTAGGAGGGCACTGCTTCTCTCTGCTCTATGTTCCCCCTGCTCCGTTCCCCCAGGGAGGCAGTAACAGCAGCTCAAGGATCGGCTCCTGCAGGTCGTGAGCCCAGCTACAGCTGTTACAGAGTTCCTTATTGATACAAAATAATAGGCAATACCTTTTATGGAGTCTGTTATCTCTATTATTTATTGAATGCGTTAAAATGCCACAAAGCATAGAAAGCTGTTACCTGCTGATTTAAATTCCCTTTTCCCTTCCAAAGCCTCCTGTTCTGCCCTCCCCCACTGGCTGCACCAGTGGGGAAGCTGGATAGGATTGCGCCGTGAGTCAAACCACTGATCCATCTAGCTCATTATTGCCAGTGCTGACTGGCAGTAGCTTTCCTGTCAAGAGTCTTTCCTTGCTCTACCCTTTGTTGTTCAGTCGTTAAGTCGTGTCCCATGAACCATATCCCGCCTGCTTATTTAACTTATATGCAGAGTACATTATGAGAAATGCAGGGCTGAATGAATCGCAAGCCGGAATCAAGATTGCCGGGAGAAATATCAACAACCTCGGATATGCAGACGATAACACCCTAAGGGCAGAAAGTGAAGAAGAACTAAAGAGCTCTCTACGTGCTAAGAAACTGAAGCTGGCGCCTTCTGCAGGCCAAACAGATGTTCTGCCCCTGAGCTTCAGCCTCTCCCTGAAAACCAAGCTCCAGTCTTCATCAGACCGCAAAGCTCTCTGTATATGATGGTCTGATTAAGCATTTTGTGCAGCTTATAAGCTTGCATAATTCTCTTTTTTTGGACAGCTGGGGTTGCGCCATTAAGTTATAGCTGTCCATTTTGTTCTTCCTTGCAGTTGCAGCAGGTGTAGCCAGATTGCTGGGGGCGGGGGGGGGTTGCTCTCTTTCATTGTGCTCAAACCTCTAAATTTTGAAAAAGAAACGTTTCTGTTCCATTTATATAGCAAAGTGTTCTGAGAACCGAAAGCACTAAACTGATAATGAGCCTCCTAACTGGCCTGATGTGTTCACTTTGTTTCAGACCCAGCCAAAGTTGCCCTCCCCTATGATCCGGAGTTTTCTTCAACTCCTAATTCGCAGCCAACCACCACCATCTTCATGGAGGCAGTAAACTTCCTGATGGAGGTCAATGCCCTTCAGGTGAGTGCAGAATCCACAGGGCAAGAGAGATTGTTGGTAATTCAGGGAGGCTTATTTTTGTATTGTATTTTTTTGAAGCTGGTGTGTTTAGTGTAAGAGGAAATTAAAACACAAGCATTCATGAAGGCCTGTCCTTAGCAGTGAGCAATAGATTTTGTTGACTAAATTGTTACTTACCTTCTACTTCCACCAGGATCTGAGAAGGATAAAATGTGGATGTTCCATATGTAAAAGTGTTAAGTTGTATTTCCCTAAGCCTGCAATCCTGTACACATTTATCAAGGAGTAAGTCCATAAACTCAGTGGGACTTACTTCTGAGTAAGACAGACCTAGGCTTGTGTTGTAAATTTCTTATTTCGCCTCCTGTAGCTTCTTATTTGATTCATTCTGCTTCTCAAATGCTCGATGATGTTTTCCTCCCAGATCACTTGCCAGGAACCTGGGTGCAATTTTTTGGGGGACACTGTTTTTTGTTGCAGATTCCGACTCTTTCAAAATCATGACATGATGAATTTGTTCAGAGGACAGAGCTTGGACATTTTATTAAGGACTCCTCTATCTCCCCTGCTCCCTTAATTCAAGCACTTCTGGCTTGCTTATTTATGTATCCATTTATTTTATTCAATTTATACCCTGCTTTTCTCCCAAGTGGGCACCCTAAGCAGCTTACAAAATATAAAAAACAGCATAATGATTAAAACGTAACATAAAACAAACACATAAAATACACAATATACTTTGTGAAGTATAAAAATAGTATAAAAACATTAATGGACATTAGCCTTTGGATCCAAGCCAATCCTTTGAGGAGCCACAGAAAAGCCATCAAAAGACAGCAGCTCCCCCATTAGCCTGTGGAAACAGCTCAAGAGGGGCTTGGTAATGTTCAGATAGACTAGAGCAGTGGTCTGTGACAGAATAAGGCCCCTGTTAGAATTTAGCACCAGTAAGATTCAGGTAGCCAGAGAAACCACTGGCTTCAGAAGGCCAGAGGCAGGTACTGTTTGGAGCTGAGTTTAATTCAGTAGTCAAGAAAGCTATATTTTGAAGCCAGAGGCTGAAGCTTAAATATGGGACAGGTTTGTATACAGACTGGCAGACAAAGGAACGGGTGACAATGCAGGGAGAAGACAAAGCTGGCTGGAAAAGAAGGCAGCTTGAATGAACATTCTGGTAAGTTGGCCCAAGCAGTGGCTGCCCCATCTTCTGGGGCCGGCTTTTCTCTTTCAGTTTGTTCACAGGGCTTTAGCGCACGAACTGCTCAGCTTTCACGGAGGCCCCAGCTGCAACTATTACTTGGCACTGGCACAGACGTACTTGCTTAAGAAGGAATATGACAAGATGGAAGACTGCCTCGAAATGGCTGCCCAAATTGATTTCCTGGCAAGTATCTGTTCTTAGCACCTTGAATCCCCCCCCCCGCCCCAGAAGGACAAAGGTGGCCTCTCAAAGTTCAAACTTATACCCTGTTATCGAAGCTGAGATGTGTATCTGTTGCCCCCCCCCAAATCAGGCTCATTCTTCTGAACTGCCCCAATGGCCGCCATTTTGTTTGCACAGAATCCAAACGTCTGGGCCCAGAAAGGGCATCTCTGCTACCTGACAGGGGACTCTGCCGAAGCCAAGGCCTGCTACGAGCGAACCATCAGTTTTGTGACGGATGCAAAGGACATGCATTTTGTGTACCTGAGGCTGGGATCCATCTACCTGGAAGGGAAGGAGGTGAGAAGGAAAAATTGGCTGAAGACCTCTTGGGTGGGTTGGCGTTTTTACCACAGCTTTAGCATAGGAGGGAAACAGCATATGGAAAGTAAAAACGGAAAGAATCCCTATCCCAGCTGTCAAGATATTGTATGTCAGATAGGTGAAGGAACAGTTGGGTCACAGGGGAGGGAGCACTGTGGGGGGGACGCCTTGTTTGCTTTGTTTCGACAAGTGATCCAACTGAACCTAGAGAGGAAGGAAAAGCTCAGTGAGGTTTTATCATAAACTTTTATGACAAAAGGATGTGTGCTGCTTATTCCACACTGTCCACTAAGGTGCCAGGGGACAGTGGGGAATAATGTTGATGCCACACCAGGGACACAGGGATGAGAAAAGGACACTATAGGGTTAAAAGAACTTTCCTGTGGTGGGGAAAAGCAGTGGAGAATGGCAGTTGGAAAAAGGCAGTTGGAATGGAATGTTGAGGGAGGACTCCACTGTGGAGCAATTGCCCAGCCAGGAAAGGAGAGCAGCACTCATGTGGGAACGATCTAAGCATTTGGCCCTGCCACAATTGGCCCCAGCTTTGGAGGGGCCTTCAACAAAGAATCCTGTAGGTGTGGGTCCTGCGTGGTCTTTCCTGGTTGGGGGGGGGGTTTACCTTGGCATTGTTGGCGTTCATACTGTTTCAGTAACATAGGGGCTCTACATATATCTTCTCATTCATCTCTTGACTTCCACTGTCAGATGATACTGAATGGAACCTCCATGTTTGAGGGCAAAATACTTCTAAGGAGCAGTTGTTGAGGAGCAACAGCAGGAAAGGGCGATTTCCTTCAAGCCCTGCTTTTTGGAGGCAGCCACCATGGAAAGTAGGAAGCTGGATATGGACCACGTGGTCCGATTCGGCAGGGCTCTTCTTATGACTGGATATTGTAAGCTCTGTGGGGCAGGGACTGATGTACCCTGATGTTGTTGTTTGAAGAATAGTCGTCATAAACCCCAGTGGAGGAGTGAAAAACCACCCTAGCCTCCACCGTTTATGGTTTATGAACCTCCACCACCCAGCTGCCTCCGGGAAGTTGCATCAGAACCTGCAGTCTTAAATTGTTAGTGGGTAGTTCTCTCCAGAAGGATGGCTGGGAAAAGTTTCCGTCAAGAGCCCAGATGGCCAAAGCGTGGCATAAAGAGCCACTGAGTTAACTTTGTAATCGTTTTGTTTTATTGACAGTATGACAAAGCAAAGAACATCTATCTGCTGGCCTGTAAGAAATCGCCTTCTTGCCTCACCTGGCTGGGAGTGGGAATTGCCTGCTACAGGGTAAGGGGCTAAGCAGCTGTGCACCCAAAGCAGCCCTCACCGGTCCTTCCCCTGGGGAACTGATTGGTGGGAGATTTCGGATGGACAAAACAAAGGACTTCTTCACACAGCGCAGAATGAATCTCTGCCACAAGAGGTGGTGATGGCCGTTAGCTTAGATGGCTTTAAAAGAGCCACTGTGGTGCAGTGGTGGGAGTGTTGTCCTTGGACCAGGAAGGACCCAGGTTCAAGTCCCCACTCTGCTATGAAGCTTACCATGTGCCCCTAGGCCAGTCACTTTCTACCCAGCCTACCTTGCAGGATTGTTGGCAGGATAAAGGGATTGGGAGGAGCTCTGTACACAGCCTAGAGCTCTTTGGAGAAAGGGTGGTGCATAAATATGAAACTAAATAAAGGGAATTATTAGACACATTCATAGAGGATAGTCATGCTGGCATTATACTGCCAGCAATACCAGTTTTAGGGAAAGAATAGGAGTAGGCCTTCATCTCTCACATGTGGGCTTCCCAAAGGCGTCTGGCTGGGCATTTTGATGTGTTCTAGCATCGCTGTTATCCTCTGGAGGGTGACATTAGCAGGGAAGCCACAACTTTTCCCATAGCACTTTTCTGCCAACACACTCTGGTGGTTTGTGATATAAAAACAATGGGTTGCAGCAGTCTAAGGGCCACTGAAGAGGATCTTTTACTTTTTAGAAAGTGTTAATTGAAGCCACTGGAGGGCCCAGTTTTGATTGGGAACATGGCATTTTTCTATCTGCTCTTCAGCACCCAGATTCACCTGTTCCAATCACCACAGAATAATTAATGCAGGATACAATTGCAAACAGTTATTCTCTGTATGAAGTTGAAAGGAACTACTGTATATCTGGATTCCTGTGTGTGAAACGATTGAAATTGTACCTTAACTCCTGGGATCTTACAGCTGCTTTCTGTGCCACAAAGGGCTGCACCCATTTTGACACTCCTCTGGCCAAGACACCAATGTTATCCAGAGTGCAGAGAATAAACTGATTCTGAGCTTAAATTGCCATGTGGCTCCTGACCATCCCTTGGGATCCTGATTCTCAATTAACCCTTTCTGTTGGGTGTTTCTTGACACCATGCATAGAGTGGTTGGGTCCCAAAGTTGCAAATTAGTTTCTAAATGAGATGCCATAACTCAGCCTTGGAATATATGATGCAGTGATCGATAAGATAGTGCTTCTGAACACGTGTAGAGTGTCCTTTCCTCATTGCTGAGCAGCCATTGCTATCCTAGATGCTTCCCCTGAAGTTGTTTTTCATCCTTTTGTTTCTCCCTCTCTAAAGCTCAAAGAGTTGGCAGAGGCAGAAGATGCCCTCTCCGAGGCCAACACCCTCAACAACAACAATGCTGAAGTGTGGGCGTACCTGGCTCTCGTCTGCATGCAGGTATGTTCCTGGCAAGTTTGTTTTTTTTTAAAAAAAAAATCCAGGACAAGTCATTGCTTCTCTCATGGCAGCCTGGACCTATAAGTGAATGTGTTCCAGGACGCTCTCTGTAAAAACAAATGTGGAAGCATTTTGATATCAAAAAAAGCCAAATACTATTTCCCTTTGTCATTATCCTTTTCTTTAGTTTTTTAAGTGATAATAGGCTCTTCCTCGGGGGACATGTTCCTTTGCAGTCTATACTTGTTAAAAATGTAATTAAAACCTTTCAGTATCTTACAGCTGCAGACCTGTCAAAATGAACTTATTGTGAATTGCTTTTTTCAGGGTGGAAGGCAACTGGAGGCAGAACAGTCATATAAATATGCCATCAAGGTGTGTAGCTTTTTCTTCTTGCTAGATTTGTGGAGGGCTATAAGATTTTGGTTCAGATGTGTTAAGCCAAGATTCAGCTACCCCGAATCAGCACGATCTGATTTAGGTTGCTTCAAACCACACACGGGATGAAAATACCATCTATTCTTGCAGGGTAAGTCCATGCATTCCTCTGGAAAGAAGATGCTATTTCTCCTGCTATTTACAGACAGAAAAGCACCATTATCTCCAATCTGCAGGGTGCAAACAAAAACTATCTTCTCCAGTAATTCACTGGGGTGCAAACAAGTGCTTTCTACTAATAGCCCTGCATGGTGCAAATAAGTAAGAAACAACTACACTAGATTACACCGCAGTTGTCTAGTTACAGATAACTCTTTTTGTCTTCTATTGCTGACGTTGTTCTGAGCTCTGATTTCACTGGAAACCAATATGATGTTGATTTTAAAAAATGTTTAACAAAGCAATAGTGTATTTGGCCTCATCTTGGCTTCTGAATGTCCCCATGATGAAAAGTGAGACTATATATTGCAAATGACATTGAATTAAATCTGGGTTTTCTGAGGCTGCTGCTGTTTGTTGTCTTCAGTTATCAGCCTGACATGAGATATGCCTCAGTCTCTTCTTCTTTCTTGCTTTGCAGCTGGAGCTGGCCAACAAGGATCTGCTTCAGGAGATCAAAGAGGTGCAGTTCGCAGTTGGTTTTGGAGACCCATCTTTCTGAACTTCTCTGATTTGTGGACATTTCTAATATAACATTTCTACTGTTCGGGTAGGGATTGAACAAGCAAATTGGCACTGCACGGTAGGGAGATAGGCCAAGTTGCCGGATGCTTGCATCGGTTACCCAATCCACAACTGAATCTGTACCATAACGCTCCCAAATGCTGCAATTGTTTATGTCCCATGTTAGTTGGGCATTAGGGGACTTGCAGGTGGCAGCTCCTAGGAACAAGGAGAGCTCTTTTTTCCCTTGGGACAACCCTGTGACATGGAGTTAGCTGTGTGAAGTGTAAAACGCCTGCCCTCATTAGTGCTCGTTAGCCATGTGATCCAATTGGGAACTCCGTGGTCTGACTGGGCTGCAGAGACCAAGAATGCTGGCACAGCGTCACCAATCACGAAAATCCGATGCATCCCGATATCACTGTAAATTTTATCTGCATATGCTTCTGGGGTCTCATTATCTTCTCCAACTTTATGGGGGTCAGGATGCAGTTGATCACAAGGCTGATGGGGGGAGGGGTCAGTTTTGGGACTGTGTTAGTTTGCATATGCAGTTTTATACTCTGTTTAGGTTCTGACCTTCTATTAATGATTTGCTTCAGCTCTGAGCTGTAGTATCCCCTGAACAGAGAGGATACTACAGCTCGGAGCCAAAACAAAATAATTAACAGGAGGCCAGGTCTGTTGTAGTATTTTGCAACTACGGCTCACTTGTGTGGTTTTTTATGTGGTGTTTTCTGTGACCCAAGTTGTAATGTCTGGGTCCAAAAACAGACACGTGAAGGAAGCTTGAGTTTCCTTGTTCGTTTTTTCAAGAATTTTGTTCAGGAATTTTAAATGACATGTAGTTAGTTTAGAATGGGCACAGTCCTCAAATAATTTACCATATCTCCTCCTCTGGGACTTTTATGCAATTCTCATTCATTTCTGAGGTTCGTGGAGGAGACATTCCCCCAGCAGATTGTTCCCTGGTTTATCCACCCTCCTCCCTGTCAGAGCTACCAGCCCTGCCAAGTTCTGTGTGTGAGATCTGAAAATCCTATGAGGTTCTTTTCAGTCTCGTGCATCCATGTTGCTCTTTAGGAAGTAGATTACAAGTGGAATAGGATCGTAATTCTGTTGCAGATGTATGAGCCAGAAGAGCTCGAACTATTTCCCCCCAAGTTTGGAATTTTCCCAAATGACAACGACACAGCTGTTTAAAACAAAAACCGTGGCACATGATTTGAACATAACTACTGGAGCCGGATTATTCCAAAATAAAAAAAGAATTTTTTAAATGTATGAGATGGCTTGTTTGTTACAAATTCCTACAGCAGCATGCAGTACAGTATTTTAAAAACCTATAGGGCTAAAATGTGGAGGGAGACTGTGTGGTGCAATGTTAAGAGCACTGAGCTTAGACTGGCAAGACCTTGGAAATCCTCATAGCCGCAAATGTTAACGGGTGGCCTTGGGCCAGTTGCTCTCTCCTATCCTACGTCCCAGGGTGGTGGTGGTTACAAGGATAAAATTGGGATGGAAGCAAACCCTGCAATAGCCTGTGCTGCCCATAAAAACCATATGAGCAAATTTACCATAATAATTTACCATTCTTTCTTTAAAAATAAAGAATGTTTACTCCTACGGTGGATCTACCTGTACTTATGATAGATAAATACAGGCAGTTAATAAGTATGGCAGAATGTCTTTTGAGTTCCATCAATTCTGCCACACTTATTAACTGGTTAGACCAGAGGTGTCAAATATACGGCCTGCAGAAGTTCTTTATCCAGCCCCTGTGATAATTGGGCTTTCTGTATCTTGAAAATATTATCAGGTTTTGCATATTTTGTCTGAAATTGCAGCTAATGAGTTCCTAAGTGAGAAAAAAAGAGCTTATTTTTGGTCATCACCTGCTTAATGATATCACTTCTGGCACTCAGCAGGCGCCATTAATGCTATTTGGCCCGCTGTATGAAATGGGTTTGACACCCCTGGGTTAGGAAGTTCCAAGGTGGGCAGGGTAAACACCAGAATAGAACAGGCCATTAATTGATGAAATGGATGGGGGGGGGGGGGAGAAGTGGGATGTGTTGGAGACACTTGAGAAAAAATATTTCCTTTTACATTACATTATGTTGATGCTTGCCAATTGGCATTGCACTGCTTTCCAAGAGGATTCCGTGGCACTCCACGGCTCCCCTAGCTGGTTTTCATGACTCCTCTGGGAGCTGTGCTTCCCAGTTTGGGAACCACTACAGTATCTTATTTTTACAGTAGCATAGCTATCGTAGGGAGGCTGGTGTGGTCCGCCCTAGGCTATGGGGGGGTGCTTGCTGTATTTTTTATAAACCAATGTATACAGTATTGCTGCCATTCATTTTCTCATTTCTCTGCCTCTCCTGCAGAAACTGTCCTTTGTTCAGATCACAAGTTTCAAAACACTGGGGGAGGGGGGGGGTTTCCGCTAGCAAGGGGATCTCTTATTCTGCCACCAGGGGCAAGATCCTTTTCTAGTTACGTTCCAGTTTATTCCTCATAATGGCACAACAACATTTTGCACAATAATGAGCTATCAAATATCGAGTTTGGCTGGGAAAGGGTTAATTAATGATGATGTGTATTGGGACTGCTGGGCTAGGGACTACATTTCCCAGCAGCCAGTGCTGCGTGCTGCGATTGTAACCTAGAAACGAGGGAGGAGAAGGTTCCCTGGGGGGGGGGGGTTGGAAGAAGGAGGGACGCAAAGGGGCTGAGAGCTAGAGACAGCCTGCAAGCAGAGCAGGTGTATGAAGGCCGGTGAAGACCCAGCGAGGAGTGGAAGCCAAAAGTTCTTCATTGTAGAAGGGGTGAGTAAGGGAGCGGAGCTCTGGGGTTCCACAGGCTGTGCTAGGGAAGCCCTGGGAAGGAAGGGCCCAGTGAGGCCTCCTGCTGGAGTGGCAGCCTTAGACACCTGGAGAAGGACCTAATTTGGCCCCTTGAGGGATCCTGTCCTTATGTCTACCCCTGGTGATTGCCAGCCCCCCCCCCCTTGTTGGCCTACCTTATTAAATCACCTGTGCTTGTTAACCAGGTGTCAGGGTGATTGATTAGACCCAGCAGTGTTGGCACAGAGAGTCAAAGTTCCTCTCCCACCGCCACTTTTGGCCTCTGTGTGCTTGAAGACAGTTGGCATCTAGCCACCCTGATTGGGGTCCCTTCGGGGAGAAAGGCGGGATAAAAATATTGTAAATAAATAAAAAAATAGCCTTTGATATGTTGTTTTGTGAATCTGTCCAGTCTCCTTTGCAGCCGCCACCACAATTACTGGAAAGGAATTCAAGCAAGGACATCCGGTAGTATGAGGCATGTACACAAGATTAAATCTCTGTATAGTTCTCCTCCTTCCTCTCCCTGACAGATAGAGAAATGGAGCCAATGCAATTCGGACCCTCATGTCCTTATGGAGGAGCAGAAATGGCTGTCACTCATCCAGGCCAGGTAAGGGACACCATGAGCAACGACAGCTTGAGCCTCCAGTCTCACAGGAGCTTTTCCCCTTGGAGTGACTGCCAAAAGACAATCAAAAAGAGGCTGTCAACGCTCCTGAAGTCTTTCCCACATGGATCTTGGCATCCTGCAGGAAATATGCAGACTTCTCTTGCTTGCTGGGACATCTCCTTTTGGACTGAGCTGTCCTATTAATAAGGAATCTTTCCTTTTTCTTTCAGAGCCCTATTAAATTTGCAGAGGTAGCTGTGTATTTCAGCAGTGCGGAGTGGGCTCTGCTTGATCAGCGCCAAAGCCATCTGTATGAAGCAGTCATGATGGACAATTATGAGAATGTGACTTTTGTGGGTAAGGAGGGTCCTCTGGCCCTTAATTGATAGTAAATTCTAAAGTGGAAACCTCTGCTGTATGTATTGGATGTTGCCAGGGGGAGTTGGTGGCCTACGTGACCTGGTCATGGCTGTTGCAATGCCTGATGGTCCCACATCCTCCCTTTCTGGCCCAGCACAGATCTGGGGTCTCAATGAGGAGGGTATCCCCAAAGTGGGACATTGTGCCATTATCTAACTGGAAGGTTTTGGACATCTTATCCCTTTACTTTTTTTTTAGTGGTGGCCACGGGCTGGTCTTTGAGGGCAGCTCCCCCTGTGTTTTTGCTTCTCTGTGCCGAGAGAGAGAGAGATGAACGGGTATTCCTGCATAGTGGAGTGGTACTGTGAGCTCAGGTGGGAAAATAGCGGGGGGGGGGGGATTGGCTCTGGGTACAGAAAGAATGAAAGTCTGAATATATCTTCAGTACAGACTAAGGCAAGAATAACTCAAGGAATGGGTCCCAAGTGAGGATGAAATTAGTCTTCCCTTTGTCCATCTGTATAATACTCTCTCAAATGTGGCCAGCACATGTAACTTGGACAACCAGAGGGGGGAAACAGAGAAAATGTTTCCTTCTGGTGGGAATGAATAAGATGCTCGGCTGTTCAAAGTGGTCTTAACAATCCACATTTCAGCATGATGAGGTAAGCCTCATAAAATTTTAAAATAATGTAGAAGAACATTAAGTTCCTGGACAGTAATTGTGAGCTGCCAAATCATAACAACTGCATTCAGTACCTTCTCCCAAAAAACAGAAATTTGGAGGCAGCTCCATAGCATGTGAATGAGATGTGCCACCTCGGTTCCATCTCTCCTGCAAGCATGAGTGGGAATGGGTTTTTTTTAATCTCTGGAATACCCAGTATATTCAAAATAATATATTCAATTGAATAAGCTTTAACCAGGGACCCAAGGAGAAGCGAATCATGTTCTTAACAATAACACTCCATTGCAGGGGTTGCATTTGACAGAGCAGTTCCCCATTCCAGGCCTCTCTTATATATGAAATGACGGCTGCCAATATAGAACGCCAGGAGAAGCCTGCAGAGAAAATTGGGAAAACTAAAACAGGCAGGGGGCTTAAACACCGGTAATATTTAATATGCGTCTCCATTGTATATATTGCCAATTAGGAGGAGGTGCTGGAAGGAAGGATTTCTGCTGGAGGATGCCAAATGGAAAGAAATCACCATTGAGGTCAATTAATTGGTTCAAAGTCAGGAGTTTAGCAGTCTGAGTAAGCCAGAAAAAAGGTTGACCTCCTCTTTTTAGTTTAGGGTTCCACCAAGTGTTCAGCCTTTCACAAGAGTAGAGACAAAAGTTAAATCGTTAATTTGGAGCCAGCCCCTCCATCCCTGCCATTTACTTACCTGGAGTCTGGCGTCCCTGCTCCATTCAGCTTCGGTCTGATAGGAATGGAAGTAACTGCAGCTAGTAAGCTTCAGCCAGACTCCTGGTAAGTAAAGGGAAGGGGAAAACAGCCCCCCTGTTTGCCTGCTCGTTCCCCATATCCATAGGCGGCACTGGGGGCATGTTGCCTCAGATGCCAGGAAGTCTCAGGCTGGCCCTCCTTGAGCACAAGTGAAAGCTGGCAGGCAGGCAGGATAGCTAAGCGTTGGGGACGGTCACACAATGCACCCCGTCTCCTGGGAAAGCAGTACTGGCTCTCTTGCCCTCTTGAATCATCTGCCCCTGCAGCCCAGCTTGCACCCCTTCTTTAAATCCCTTTCTGCCTTTTGCACCCCATTTTCAAACAGGTCTTGGCATTCCAGCCCTGTGACTCTTGCACTGCAGTGCACACCAAACAGCAAGAATGGACGGGTCTCCTTGGTCCTTGACGCAGCCCTGCCACTGACCCACAACACCACCACCACCACCCTGTCTTTCCTTGTCTTGTGTTCAGTCAAATTGATGACACTAAAAACTTGCAATTTCTGGTTCTTGACACTAAGGCATACTTTCTTTTCTTTGTTCCCTTATTATTATTTCTTCTTCTTGCTCTATAGTTGTGGCCCTTTTTTCACTGAGATTCCTTTCCCTCCTTTAAATAAAATATTAATGTAGCCATCAGCAGTTTGAGGCTGCAGTGGCTTTCCTGGGTCCCAGATCTGGTCAGAAAGAAAAGAAAAAAGACCAATGAGTTCCCCAACTAGCTAGAGCTTCTTCCCTTGGTCTCTTATTGTATCTCTCCTTCTTTCAGCAAAATCAATTTGGAACCAGGTTGGAAGAAAGAAGCAGGGGATTTGTTCTTCACAGCAAAGAACCTGCACAGGGGCGAAGCCATATTCATGCCATGAGTGTGGAAAGAGTTTCATTTGGAGGAAAAGCCTTACAACCCATCAGAGAATGCATACAGGGGAGAAACCTTATACATGTCAGGAGTGTGGAAAGAGTTTCATTTGCAGCAGCAGCCTTACAACCCATCAGAGAACCCACACAGGGGAGAAACCTTATACATGCCAGGACTGTGGAAAAACCTTTACATACAGACACATCCTTACATCGCATCAAAGAACCCACACAGGTGAGAAACCTTATACATGCCAGGAGTGTGGAAAGAGCTTCAGTCAGAGTGGTGAACTTACAACCCATCAGAGAACCCACACAGGGGAGAAACCTTATACATGCCAGGAGTGTGGAAAAAGCTTCAGTTGTGGAAGCAACCTTACAACCCATCAGAGAAGCCACACGGGGGAGAAACCCTATATATGCCAGGAGTGTGGAAAGAGATTCATTCAGAAGGGCTCCCTTATATCCCATCAGAGAACCCACACAGGGGAGAAACTTTATACATGCCAGGCATGTGGAAAGAGCTTTGTTTGCAGCAGCAACCTTACGAGCCATCAGAGAACCCATACAGGCGAAAAACCCTATACGTGCCTGGAATGTGGAAAGAGCTTCAGTCGGAATTGTGAACTTATGACCCATCAGAGAACCCACACAGGGGAGAAACCTTATACGTGCCAGAAGTGTGGAAAGAGCTTCATTCAGAATGGCCAACTTGTATGCCATCAGAGAATCCACACTGGGGAGAGACCTTATACATGCCAGAAGTGTGGAAAGAGATTCATTCAAAAGGGCTCCCTTGTATCCCATCAGAGAACCCACACTGGGGAGAAACCTTATACATGCCAGGAGTGTGGAAAGACCTTCAGTCGAAGTGGCGAACTGACAACACATCGGAGAATCCACACAGGGTTGAAACCTTATACATGCCAGGAGTGTGGAAAGACCTTCATTCAGAATGGCCACCTTATAGCCCATCAAAGAACCCACACAGGAGAGAAACCTTATATATGCCATGAGTGTGGAAAGAGTTTCAGTTGCAGCAGCAGCCTTACAAACCACCAGAGAATTCACACAGGGGAGAAACCCTATGCATGTGGGTTCCATGAATGTGGAAAAAGCTTCACTCGCAGCAGCCATTTAACATCCCATCAGAGAACTCACACAGGGGAGAAACCCTATGCATGCCAGAAATGTGAGAAGAGCTTCAGTTGCAGCAGCCATCTAACCCGCCATCAGAGAACACACAGAGGAGAAGCCTTATCCATGCTGGAAGAGTGGAAAGAGCTTTATTCAGAATGGCCACCATTCACAGCAGAGAAGCCACATAGGGGAGAAACCCCATACATGCCAGCAGTGTAGAAATACCTTTTTTATATTTATTCCAATCTTTATTGAGCATAAAAAGGAAAACAATTGAGAGTAACCATATAAATGCTGGGAGGGGGGAGGAAGCATTTTTAAAGCTGAGTGTCTTTCTTCACAGCCAAGGGATTGGTGTTTGAGGAATGCCTGCTTTTTTTCCAGTGTTCACATGAAACACACATGGAGTAGTTGTTTGTCCTTACTTTAAAAAAATAAAATTTGTCAGAGAATGCCCTGCTATGTTTTTCTAGTGACAATGGACTATGTTTGTTCAAAGGCAAATCCTCCTGGGCCGCTCCTGGAAGCTTTTAGCAGAATTTCTTAAGGGCTGAATGGGGCCAGGATTGATTAATAGCTTGTTTTAAATGAGAAATTGCTGCAGCCCCTCCTCATGAGAAATCCATTGTGAAAGTAGAATATAACTCTAGACAAGGATCATGTACTCCCCTTGCTAACCCAAGAAAACGGTGCTTGGAACTTTGGTCTAAAAGAGGAAGGCAGTTTGTGCAGGAAAGGCTGAGAAAGGAGAAGATGAATGGCAGGACTATTGGTTAATTACCTGTAGGACTGCTGGGCTTAGGGACTACATGCCCTCAAACGGTCTGCGCATGTGCGAAAAACGTTATAAATTATGTATCGCCGCATTGGGCCTCGTCAGAAGGCCCAGGACAGCCGGCTGGGGAAGATGTCCCCGGAGCCTGCTGCAACGAAAGTAAGTCTTTTGCACCGCCTTTGGTGGTGCAGAAAATTGGGGGTTGGGGGTCATTAGGGTGATGCGTGCGCCCTCGCTCTTGGGCGGCGCGCACCCTAGTGATGCTTCTTGATCTTCCATTTGCTTCCCCACCTCTCCCATTTCCAGTCTCTCCAAGATCTTGCTTCAAGTCTTTTCAGACACCATCTTTAGTCCCAGATTGGCCTCATGATGAAAAAGACATGCAGGCTCATGTGTATCTCCTGACACCTTCTGAGAGAGTTTCTTCAATGGGGAGGGGGGGGGGATCCATCTGAACTGTCCCTCTACGTCTGATGTTAAGCCTAGTTTAAAAATGCCATCTGAACCAGCCCGTCGTCCATTCTATCTGCATGCTGAAGATTGCCAGCTCAAGGTTGCTGGGCTGGGCAGTGCCTTGGAGAGCCACTGGCAGTCACAGTAGATCATGCACAGTTTCAAATAGCTCCACGGGGGCCAGAAGTTCAAGGGGGCCAGAAAGAAGCAGGGTTTCAGAAGCCACTCTTCAGTCCTGCTCCCCCTGGCCTGCTTTGTGGGGTAGTGATGCATTGATTCCCATTCATCATAGGGGCCATTCGGCAAAAGTCTAAAACCAAAAGAACTAAGAGTTTTTCTGTGAGAATTCAGAAGAATAGGAAAGAGCTCTCCTTGATGGGAACAGATCTGTGCCAGATAGACAGGAGGCTGCCCTTACTCAGAAGTAAGTCCCACTGTGTTCAGTGGGGCTGCCCTTTTCCCTCAGGAACAGTCTGTGCATGCGCAAAAGAACGTTATAAATAACGTTCGCGTAGTGGGCCTTCCTTAGAAGGCCCCGGGCAGCTGGCTGGGGAAGACGTCCGCGAGCCAGCTGCAACGATTGAGGGGGCGCCCGGAGCGGCAGCCTGTCGGGCGCCCCCCCCCAAATCGCGGCAAAGATTGGTAAAGGGGATGTGTCCTGGGGGGAGGGGTCACTAGGGTGACGCGCGTGCCCGGCCCTGGGGTAGCGCGCGCCCTAGTGACGTCTCTGAAGGCAGCCGAAACAAAATAGAGAGAAAATATTTTGCTTTCAATCCATGCAGTGGAAATATACCTCATTTAGCAGCACCTATGAGTTTTTGAAGATGTTTGTTTTGTGGGGGGGGGGGGAGAACGAAAAGGGAGAAAGAGAATCATGGTTTGGGATTAAGCGCAGCGAGATCAGCAGCCCGGTTGCGGCTGCGTGTGTGGTAGAATCGTGCGCGGGGCCTGGGCTGGACATGGGCTGGTGGCAGCTATCCCACTTGCTAGCAGCAGCAGCCACGGCAAAGAGTAAATGCTGGGCTTCTCTGGAGTGCTGCGCTGGGCGGCTCCAACTCCTGGTGGCAGCTATCCCACTTGCTAGCAGCAGCAGCCACGGCAAAGGGTAAATGCTGGGCTTCTCTGGAGTGCTGCGCTGGGCGGCTCCAACTCCTCCCCTCTCCCTTTACTAGCCTTGCCTGCCTCTTTTTCTCTCTCTGTTTGTGTATGTAGTGCACAGGCGGCTCTGCTGCAGAAGTAGCAGCAGCAGCAGCGAGCTATGGAAAGAGGCTTCCCAGCAGCTTCCTAACCGCTTTGGGCAAAACTTGATGCTCCGCTGCCTTTTTCATTCCCTTCGCGAAGCGTCCCGCTCGCTCTTCCTTTTCTCCGCTCAGCTGTATGTGTGCGAGAGAGAGAGAGAGAGAGCTCCCTGCACCAACCAGCCGCACTTGAGCGAGACGAGCCAGGAGAAGGGGGCTTTACAAACAACCACAATTGCAATTGTGCATTTCAACCACAATTGAAATGAGTATTTCCCGCCATTCTGGTTTTCTCTCTCCTTGTCCTGTGCTTTCCTCTGGGATTCAGCCTTGAAATAAAACCTCCACGGTGATTGGAGGTAGTTCTGATTGGCATACAGCCACTCTCCTCCCCCCTATCATCCGATTGGCAGGCTGCATTGCCTACGCGGAAACCCCCCTCAAAAGATGGCCGGGACCATCTTTCCCGCTTTGTGCACGCCGCAGCATCGGGAGCGCGCAATTGCTCCGCAAGACTAAAAATCTCCGCAAAGCGCCGGACGCAGTGCAGTGTAGAGCTCTTGCGCCATTCAGCACAGAACGGAGGACTAGACTGTGGTCGCCGGTCGGTGCCCGTGGGAAGATGCACGAAGAGAGAGGGCGGCTGAAGGCGAGCTGGAGTCCTGGCCTACTTGAGCACAGCTTGGTGGTGGGGCGCGCCTATTTTATGGAGGGGGCGCTGTGTTGGAGTGCGGGTGTGCATTTGCAGGAGCGGCAAATCGTCTTGCAGGAGAAGACAAGGATGAATGGGCTCCGATTGATCAGTAGCTATTTTGAATCAGAAATCCCTGCGGTCCCTGAGAGAAATCCATTGCATACTGGAACATACAGTAGTTAGAAAAGGATACTGTACATGGCAGCACATTCGGAGATCACATTGGTAGCGCAAGAAAACGGTGCTCTGAAACTTTGGTCTCAAGAAAGGAGGAAGACAGTTTATGCAGGAGAAACCGAGAAAGGGGAGACGAATGGCAGAATACCATTGTACTTTATATTGGTCAATACGTGTAACGAGTTCTGAAAGAGCTGGGCTTAGGGACTACATTTCCCAGCAGGCCTTGCTGTGCCCTGCGACTGTCACCTGAAACAGGAGGCGTGCCTTGCTGGGAGGTTGGAAGGAGGAGAGAAGCAGAAGGACTGAGACCCAGAGAGAGAGAGAGAGAGAGAGACTGGGGGGGGGAGGTGTGTGAGGCTGGAGGAGGCCCAGCTAGGAGGGGAAGACGAAGGACCTACTTGGCAGAGTGGGAGAAGAAGGGAGCTCAGGCTCTTGAGTGCACAGGCTGCGCTTGGGAAATCTCGGTAAGGAACTCGGTGGATTGCACTGTGCCGTGCGAGGGCTCTGGCTGGCCTGGCAGGTAAGGGGGGAGAGCTGGGGGAGAGCTCTAGCCTCTCCTCCTGTCTCAGAGGGGCTTCTCCTCTTGGGATGACTTCTGGGTGGCAGGAGAAAAGAGACTGTCAACATTTCCCACCTCTTTCCCACATGACTCATGGCATCTTGCAGGAAACACACAGATCCTCCTCACTTGCTTGAACATCTCCCTTGGATTGCTGTCACAGCCTAGGCTGATTTTTTAAAATAAAGAATCTCTCCCTTTTCTTTCAGAACTCATTTCGTTTACAGAGGTAGCTGTATATCTCAGCAGTGCAGAGTGGGCTCTGCTCGATCAACGCCTGAGCCGCCTGTACGAGGCAGTCATGATGGACAAGCATGAGAGTGTCACCTTTGTAGGTAAGGAGGGTCCTCTGGCCCTTAATAGGTGGATACCCCAGGTGGGAACCTCTACTCCACTGGCCGTTGCCAGGGGGATTTGGTGGCGAGGCTGTGTGACCTGGTCATGGGTGGGGGCTACACCTCATGGTCCCACATCTTCCCTTTCTGGCCCCACACAGATCTGGGGTCTCTTGATGAGGCCTGTCGCCCCAACCTGGGGACTCTGTGGTATTATGTGGCTGGAAGGCTTTGGGCATCTTATCCTTTGGCTGCCTTTTCGAAGAGGTGGGCTGGTGTTGGAGGGCAGCAACCCCTCTGTTTGGGTTCAGGGCCAGCCCGAGGCTGATTCCACTGATTCGGTGGGCTCAGGCCACATGGCTGGGGGGCGTGCACTGTGGCAGAGGTTGGGCTGCCTGCAGCCTGCAGTTTGCCTCCATGCAGGGGCTGGCATGTGCCCATCCACCCCTGCGTCCATTTGGTCCGAAAATCAGGCATCCATGAAGCAGTTGGCGGTGACGCAACAACGTCATTGTGTCACTGTCACCTACTTCCAGGAGGGTGTGACTCGTGCCATGCGCCATCTGCCCCACATCAGCTCACCCAGGTGAGTGAGGGCCCCCGCAGCAGGTGGGGGGCCCCCTGCAGCCGCTGGCCGTGTATTGGGCCTCACACCAAAGACCAGTCCTGTTTGGGTTATTTTTTAATATGCCAAGAGATACTTGAGAGAGAAATGCCACAAGTATCCCTGCATAAGTTGTTGAGTGGCATAGGGAGTTTATCTTATTTTTCACATTTCTATACCGCCCTTCCTCCAAGGAGCTCAGGGTGGTGTATATAGTTCCTTCCCTCCTCTTGTCCTCACAACAACCCCTTTGAGGTAGGTGAGGCTGAGAGATAGTGACTGGCCCATGGTCACCCCGGAAGCTTCATGGCTGATTGAGGATTTGAAACTGTATCTTCTAGTTTAAGTCCAACTCCAGAACCACTACACCCTGAATAGTCTGGTGTGTATTAAATGACTACTTGAAAGGCAATATGTGAATTGGGTGCTATGGGAAGGAGGGCAGAGTGGACGAATGAATTGATTATTAAGTAGAAATATATACTTATATATATACTTAAAAGGGGATGAGTAAAGCTGATTGCTCTGCAGAGGCAAAATGGAGAGAAATGTGTTGTTCAGTAATACTAAGTTTCAAAGAAATGTGATGTGTATCTGTCCTTGAATTTGGAAACATAAAACCCACCTGGTTGCTTGAGGGTTTTCCCCTGATCTCTGCCTTGGAATGAACCTTTGTGTTTCACGGGCTTCTAGACTTTATATTGCAAAGATCGTGGAGAGCTGGAGGGTTGCACTGTCTTTTGCTTCCTCCTTTGCTGAAGCAACCCTGTGTGTGATGTGAACCTCTCACACTGATTCATATCTCTATGAAAACTCCTATGAGCACCATCGATTGCCGGGACAAACTGCAGACTGTTGGAAAACATCAGAAGTTCACATATCCCATTGCTGGCCTGGTTGAGCCCTCCAGCCCAACATCTTCCTGTGCCTCCCCCTTTGAGGCAGACTAAGGAGGACAAAGTGTGAGCTCCCTTCTCCAGCCCCATGATGAAGAGATCTGAGCATGACTTGAGGCAGCCCCTGCCCGCCGTCATAGACACTCCCCCGTCACTGGCCCGTGGCGGGGGGCGGACTGCTGCAGGGTGACGCGCGCAGGGGGGGGTGACGTGTGTCACCCAGCCCCCCGCGCGTTACCTCCGCTGCCGCCAGTTCCGCATGTCACCCGGCCTGGGTCGTCTGAGGCCTTCTCCCAGCCTCGGCCAGGAGAAGGCCTCGGGAGCGTCCGACCCGGCCGGCGGTCGGGCCGCTTCTGCGAGGCCCTATGCTATGCGGCTTGTTTGTGCATGCCCACACCGCTGGGCATGCACAAAACTTTGGAAACAAGCCGCATAGCATAGGGCCTCGCAGAAGCGGCCTGACCGGCCTTGGAGCGTCCGACGACCCGGGCCGGTGGTCCGGCCGCTGCGAGGTCCATCATGGTGGTGATGCGCACCCATCTCGCCACAGAGTGACGCGCGCCCTAGTGACATTACTGCACTCCCCATTGGGCATCCTTGTAAGGGGAAAGCCAGTGGAGCGGTGGGGGCACAGCTTGACGGACAGGAGACCTCCAGGTCCAGAGGAGGAACCTTTGAGCCCGTAATGGGCAACTCTGTGCAAAGCCTCAACGCTGGAATCTGTTTTCGCACCTCTGTGCAGGCACAGGGAGCTTGATCTCCTGTCAGAGTGCTCCCACAGTGCTCCAGCGCCTCCCAAGGGACTGAAGCGGTGCTTCCTGTCTCAGTAGAAACATAGGGTTTTCATTGTTGAATCGATGTGAGATGAATGCAGTTGGGCTGCTGTGTAATGATGCATGTGCAAGAGAGAGGATTGTCGAAGGAGTCCCGATCTGTTGGAGGACAGCGTGCGAATATCCAGCTGCATTTCCCTCTCCCTGCTCCCCCTCTTTTCTCCCCGCCCACTCTATTGCTTTCCTAAACAGTTAGATGGGGAAGGTGGCAAGAATGGTGGTGGGGCAGACATATTTTTTTGGAGGGCTGCTAGATGTTGGAAACTGGATGCAGTGCTTTCTGCTGGACACGAGGAGGGAGAGTATATTTCCCAGGTGGTAGATACTTCAGAAGTTACCTGTCTCAGATCCTCTCACAGCCCTGCCTCTACATTTTTCAATGGCATCTAGCCATCGTGACCAATAGCCATTGCTACATCCCCCCACGAATCTGTCCAATCTCCTCTACATTCATCACCACAATGAGTGGAAAGGAACTCAAACAACAAGGACATCTGATATGAAGCCTGTATACAAGATTATATCCTTATTCAGTGGTTCTGCTTCCTCTGCTAACAAGTAGTACAGAAATGGATCCAGGGCAAAGCCAACCAGCCCCCCCCCCCCTTTGAGGAGGAACAGAAATGGAAGGGGGAAGAGCGGGGGACAGCTTGGGCCTCGCCTCCTGTCTCACAGGCTTTGTCCTCTTGGGGACGACGATGACGGACTACCAGTTGTCATCCCGAAAGAGACCGTCAACATTCCCCACCTTTTTCCCCACATGGCTCTTGGTATCCTATAGGAAATATACTGAATCTCCTTGCTTGCTGGAATATCTCCTTTTGTATTGCTGTCACAGGGTGGGCTGATCTGTGAATAAAGAGTGTCTCTCTTTTCTTTCAGAACCTATTTCATTCGCGGAGGTAGCTGTGTATTTCAGCAGCACAGAGTGGGCTCTGCTGGATCAATGCCAGAGAAGTCTGTACGAAGCAGTCATGATGGACAATTATGAGAATGTGACATTTGTAGGTAAGGACGGTCCTCAGGCCCTTAATACTTCAGTGCTTCTGGTGCTACACCTGATGGCCCCACATCTTCCCTTTCTGGTCCAGCACATATATGGCGTCTCTTGATGAGGAGAATAGTCCCAGCCAGGGGATGTTGTGTCATTCTCTTGCTGGAAGGTTTTACACATCTGCCGCTTGCTTTTGGAGGAGGTGGGCTAGTCTCGGAGGGCATTTGCCCCTTTGTTTGGCTCTCCTCTGTGCTGGGACACAATAAATATTTCTGAGCATGTTGTAGAGTAACACTATGAGCTCAAATGGGGGAAGAGACAAATGGACATCAATCTGTCCAGTCCCCTTTAAAAGGCATCTAGGCCAGGTGCCACCATGACATTCTGTGGCAAGGAGTTCTACAATTTTATTAGGCACTGCGTAAAGAAATATTTCCATTCAGCTGTTCTAACTCTCCTGCCCCTTAATTGTCATGAATTGCTTCTTTTCAAAGAATTCTGAAAGATTTGTGAGGCAAGACTTACCCTTACAAGAAGCCATGCAGATTCTCCCTCAGCAAAGTTTGTTCTGATGTATGTGTTAAGATTTTATCCTTGTATACGCTTTCCAATATCTTACCTGGGACATTTCTTAGGCTGACCAACCTGTAATTTCCCAGGTCCCCTCTCCCTCCTTTTTTAAAGATTGTCGTGATTTAGCTATCCTCCAGTCCTCTAGCTCGGTGGCCATTTTAAGGGACGTTGCATATTTTAGAAGATCTGCAACTTCATTTGTGATTTCCTTAAGAACCCTTGGATGAATGCCATCTGGGCTGGGTAACTTCTTAATCTTTAATTTCCCAAAAGGTTCTGAAATGTCTGCATTTTCATCCTCAATTTGACTTAATTATTTGGTTAGGAGGGGCCATTCAGACAGCCGTATCAGCTGGATTGTTCTGCACTGGCAAATTGTAGTGACTTGGGGGGGGGGGGGCAAACCTGGTCAAAGAAAAAAGTAGATAATGACTTCCCCAACTGGCTGGAGTTTCTTCCCTTGGTCTCTTACAACATTTCTCTCTTTATTTCAGAGGCATCAGCTTGGAACCAAGTTAGAAGGAAGAGGCAACTGTATCACAGTTCATCACAGCAAAGAACACACACAGAGAAGAGGCTCTATATGTGCTTAGAGTGCGGAAAGAGCTTCAATTGGAGGAGAAAACTTAGAATCCATCAGAGAACCCACACAGGAGAGAAAACATATATGTGCCAGGAGAGGGGAAAGAGCTTCAGTCGCAGCAGTAGCCTTGGGGCCCATCGGGGAACCCACACAGGGGAGAAACCTTATACGTGCCAGGAGTATGGGAAGAGTTTCAGAAGTAGCAGAAAGCCTACGACCCATCAAGAAATCCACAAAGGGGAAAAATCCTATGCTTCTCCAAAGCGTGGAAAGAGCTTTGTTTCAGTCCATGAGAGAACTCACACAGGGGAGAAACCTTATACATGCCAAAAATACAGAAAGAGCTTCATTTGGAGTGAAAGCCACAGTATCCATCACAAAACTCACACAGGGGGAAAACTTTATACATGTCAGGAGTGTGGAAAGAGTTTCAGCTATAAATCCACCCTTAAGATCCATCAAAGAACCCACACAGGGGAATGCTATGCTTGTCTTGAATGTGGAAAGAGCTTTGTTTCAAGGCGTGTCCTTACAGTCCATCAGAGAACACACACAGGAGAGAAACCTTATATATGCCAGGAATGTGGAAAGAGCTTTGGTCAAAGTGGCAACCTTATGGTACATCAGAGAACCCACACAGGGGAGAAGCCCTATGCTTGTCTGGAGTGTGGAAAGAGCTTTATTTCAAAAGGCATCCTTACAGATCATCAGAGAACACACACAGGGGAGAAACCTTACATATGCCAGCAATGTGGAAAGAGCTTTTGTCAAAATAGCAACCTTATAGTCCACCAGAGAACCCACACTGGGGAGAAACCCTATGCTTGTCTGGAGTGTGGAAAGAGCTTTGTTTCAAGTAGCAACCTTACAGTCCATCAGAGAATCCACACAGGGGAGAAACCTTATACATTCCAAAAGTACGGAAATAGCTTCAATTGGAGCGAAAGCCGTATCCATCAAAAAAACCACATAAAGGAGAAATCTTATACATGTCAGGCGTGTGGAAAGAGCTTCAGCTATAAATGCTTCCTTACGGTCCATCAGAGAACCCACACAGGGGAGAAACCTTATATATGCCAAGAATGTGGAAAGAGCTTTGGTCAAAGAACCAACCTTACAGTGCATCAGAGAACCCACACAAAGGAGAAACCCTATGCTTGTCTGGAATGTGGAAAGAGCTTTGTTTCAGGACCCAACCTTATAGTCCATCAGAGAACACACACAGGGGAGAAACCTTATATATGCCAGGAATGTGGAAAACGCTTTGTTCAAAGCAGCCAGCTTAAAGTCCATCAGAGAACCCACACAGTGGAGAAACCTTATACATGTCAGGAGTGTGGAAAGAGCTTTAATAGTAGCAGTAAGCTTACATCCCATCAGAGAACTCACACAGGGGAGAAACTTTATACATGTCAGGAGTGTGGGAAGAGTTTCATTTACAGCTGCTACTTGAGAACCCATCAGAGAACTCATACAGGTGAGAAACCCTATGCTTGTTTGGAGTGTGGAAAGAGCTTTGTTTCAAGAGGCATCCTTACAGTCCATCAGAGAACACACACGGGGGGAAACACCCATGCTTGTCTGGAGTGTGGAAAGAGCTTTGTTTCAAGTCACAGCCTTACAGTCCATCAGAGAACCCACACAGGGGAGAAACTGTATACATGTCAAGAGTGTGGAAAGAGCTTCAGCTCTAAATCCACCCTTATGATCCATCACAGAACACACACATGGCAGAAACCTTATACATGCCAGGAGTGTGGAAAGAGCTTCAGGCGGAGTAATCACCTTTCATCCCATCAAAGAACCCACACAGGGGAGAAACCTTTTATGTGCCAGGAGTGTGGAAAGAGCTTTAGTTCTAAATCCACTCTTACGATCCATCAGAGAACCCACACAGGGGAGAAACCTTTTACGTGCCAGGAGTGTGGAAAGAGCTACAGCTATAAATTCACTCTTATGATTCATCAGAGAACCCACACAGGGGAGAAACCTTATACCTGTCAGGAGTGTGGAAAGAGCTTCAGGAGTAGCAGCAAGCTTACAACCCATCAAAGAACCCACACAGGGGTAAACCCCTATACTTGTCTGGAGTGTGGAAGGAGCTTCAGGTATAGATCCAGCCTTATGATTCATCAGAGAACACACACAGGTGAGAAACCTTATACATGCCAGGAGTGTGGAAAGAGCTTCATTTACAGCTGCTACTTGAGAACTCATCAAAGAACCCACACAGGGGAGAAACCTTATACCTGCCAAGACTGTGGGAAGAGCTTCTTTTTCAGCAGCTCCCTGAGAACCCATCAGAAATCTCACACAGGGGAGAAACCTTATACGTGCCAAGACTGTGGGAAGAGCTTCATTTGCAGCAGCAAACTGAAAATCCATCAGAGAACCCATACAGGGGAGAAACCATATACATGCCAGGAGTGTGGAAAAAGCTTCAGTCGGAGTGATGATCTTTCAACCCATCAAAGAATCCACACAGGGGAGAAACCTTATACGTGTCAGGAGTGTGGAAAGTGCTTCAGAAGTAGCAGCCATCTTAGATCCCACCAGAGAACCCACACAGGGGAGAAATCCTATGTTTGTTTAGAGCAGGTGTGTGAAACATAAGACTTGCAGGCAACATATGGCCCGCAGAAGCTCTTTATCTGGCCCATATGATAATTGGGCTCTCCCAGCACTGCCCTCTCAGCAGTGCTGCTTCTGCTGAGGCTGTGGGAGGGAGATCCGGAAGGTCTTAGAAGGCAAAGGACACTATGGGTGAAGAGGCAGACCAAGTTGGGTTAGAGAGGGAGATGCTGCTGAGGAGCTGGCAGCAGCAGATGTCAGCTGCTGAACTGTGAAGTGATGCCTTGGCAGAAGCGGATGCTGAACCAAATGCTGCTGAAAGTGCGGCCCGCGTGATAATTGGCCTCTTCCATATCTTGAAAATATGATCAAGATTTGCCTATTTTCTCTTGTCATTTGCAGCTAATGAATTCGTACTTGAGAACAAAGTGCTTAATGATGCTTACTGCTTAATTATGTCGTTTCCTGCTAAATGTCACTTCCGGCTCTCAGCAGTCGCCATTAATGCTGTTCGACCCACAGTATGAAACGAGTTTGACACCCCTGGTCCAGAGTGTGAAATGAGCTTTTTTTCATGCTGCAACCTTACAGTCCATCAGAGAACCCACACAGCGGAGAAACCTTATACAGTATATGCCTAGACCAGGGGTGGCCAACCCGCAGTACGCCACCTGCCACTTTTTATGTAGAGAATCTTGAGTGTGCCACTCCACCTTAACACAACACCCCCACCCATGGTTACCAGAAATGGTATAAAAATTATGCAGTTCTAATTTATTTCTGTATATTTCAAATAAAATATTTTGAAAGAATATTGTTATAATGAAAACAAACCAGTATTATATTACTCCAACGCTATTTTAAACATACATTTATTGAAAAATACATATGTTTTTTCATTCAAGAACTATCATATAATCATTCAAGAACTAATATATTTTTTTAAAAAAACACAATTACTTACAAAGAAAGTAATATATTCCATAGCATTCACATGAAACAAAGCCAGCTTAGTTCTTAGGCTTTTGAATTTCTTTCCTATTCACCAGTTCTTCCATGGTGGAATTCGTAAACTAAGTAAGCCAAAAGCAACAGGTTTTTGAGATGCTGACCAGTGAATGCTGAACGGTACTTATTTTTCACCAGGTTCATACCAGTTGAGTATCCCTTATCCAGACTGCTTGGGATGGGAAGTTGTCTGGATTTTGGATTTGTCTGGATTTCACCTAATACGAAGAGAGGACTCTCTGGAGAAGACTCTGATGCTGGGAAAGATTGAAGGCAAAAGGAGAAGGAGAAGGCAAAGGATGAGATGGTTAGACAGCATCACCGATGCAACGAACATGAAAATGAGCGAACTCAGGAAGATAGTGGAGGACAGGAAGGCCTGGCACGATATGGTTCATGGGATCACGAAGGGTCGGACACGACTTAACGACTAAACAACAACAAAAATGAGATATTTTGGGGATGGGACCCATGTCTAAACACGAAATTCATTTATGTCACATATACACCTTTATACACATAGCCTAAAGGTAATTTTATACAATATTTATTAGTAATGTTGTTCCCCAGCATGCCTTATGCTATGCCAGCAAGGTGCTGGAAAAAGTTTTTTAAACAAAGTCAGTTGATGAAAGTTTTGTGGAGAGAGAATTTGGATTGTCCTACGATTTGGACGGAGGTGCTCTTTACAGACGTTGGCTTCTGCACAGCACTGGGTCCCCCATCTGCTGCCAGTCCTGCTTCTCACGCCACCACCCCACTTCTGATATTTGGCGATACAATTCTTATGCCATTTCTCAGCCATCGTCACAACCACCGAGGTTGGAGACTTGCATCCTTGAGGCCAGCCGAGTTTGCCAAACAGATGTCAGATGGAATCAATATCAGTTTTTGAGGGAAGTTTCTTATTTTCTAGAACAGAAAGATACATAATTCAACACAAGTTTTTTCATTACATTCTGCATTAAATTACCTTTCCTGTGATATACGGTATATAGTTTATGGTATTATTTATCAATACAAATTTTCTGAATGGTTTCCACAAATTTGGCTACTAGTGGTGTCACCTCCCCCGAAGGTGTCACCTAGTGTGGTGCGCGCACACACACCCCATAATGCCACTGCTAAAGATTGCCAGTTCCTGTCCCTGGCATCTGACATGCTGGCAAATGCCTCGGAGAGCTACTGGCAATCTGGCTAGATCAGGCATGCACAGCTTGATAAGGGACCCTGGACTGCTTGATGGGTTCAAGGGGTCCACCCCCTCACAATCTCCACAGAGATACTTGGTTTCAGAAGCCACTTTCTCAGGCCCCCTCCTCACGGCCTGCTTTTGGGGGTAAGAATGCTTTGATTTGTATTCATAGGGCTATTTGGCAAAAACCAAAAGAAAGAAAAATTATGTGAGAATTCAGAGGCGCTTTCCTTGAGTTTGCCTTGGAAGAAGATATTTGCGGGGGGGGGGGGTTGCCCGTGCCTGTTCAGGCCAACATTTCACGTGTGCTCCCCTTAATGATTGAAGTGTTCCGACAGGGAAAGCACCCCAGCCTCTGGGAGGGTTCAGGCCTCCACTCCTGCAAGTCTCACATAGTGGTCAGTTTCAATGGGGGGGGGAGGAAGGAGGGGAAGACTCACATTTTGGAGGGGTTTCCAAATACAGTACTGCAGTATTTCTCAAACTCCCTGAGGCTATTCAAAAATCAGATAGCTGCTAATTGCCCTTCAAAGAACCAAGCTCCTGCAGTTTGCAAGATAGCTGCTAATTACCCTATAAGCAGCTGAGCTCTTTACTTGTAAAGAAATATATTTATTTATTTCTAGATCACTTTTTTTAAGTCTCATAAAACTAGGTGGGTCCCAGTGATAAAAAGTTTGAGAACCAGTACTGTACTTGATCGCTGTGCTGAGGTATCCAGAATGCTGTTCAAGAAATTACACCTATCCGTGGTGGAGGCATGAATGGATGATCCCAAGGGAGGAGAGGGGCTCTGGGTCACATGGGGGGCACTGAAGGTGTTCATTTTGCCGCCCTCCTCTGACAGCGGAACAACCTACTCAGGGCACTCTCGGGACTCCACGTCCAAAGAAATGTACGTAGTCAAAACCTTAAATCTCCACTCTCGAAAGGCAGGTTCAGGCTTTCCCTCTCTCCCCCCTCTCATCTGTGTTGCTCCACGGTCAACACAGCCCCCCCCCCCCTTTACAGTGTCTTGGTAGCAACGACATTATGTTTCAAAAAGGATGGGCGCGCAGGAGCGGTTCCCTGTGTTCGGCTTCCTCCTTTGCCTAAGCAGCCCTGTGTGTATATATCGAAGCAGCGAGTCTTCCATTCCACCGATTAAGGTCTGCATGAAACTTACACCGTCTGTGCTTGAACGGACTGCAGATTTTTTTTTGGGGGGGGGGAAGCTCCTCTTTCTTGATATGGTCTGCGCCCCCAGTCCAACGTCTTCCTGAGGTTCACGCCCTGTGCATACTAATCAGGCGGGTAAAGAAAGCCTCACTCACCTTCCTTCTCTAACCCTAAAATGAATGGATCTGAACATGGCTAAATGCAGCTCCGCTGGCTTCAGCCCCCTTCCCCGGTGAGCTGAAACGGTTCAGTGGGTGAGGGAACATTTGCTTGAAGCAAATTGCTTCCTTACCTCGGGGACTGCATTGCTGCCTGCACCGGCACTGTATAGTTGGTTAGGATTGCGCTGTCAGTCACTTGGTCGAGCCCCGCGCAGCCTTATCGTGTGCACAGAAAAGCTCCTGCGGCTCCTCCCTCCTTCACGCATGCTGCTGACTCCTTTGGGGGCGGAGCGCTCCGGGAGCAGCCGGTGTCCCCCCCTAGTCCTGTCCTGACTCTGAGCGGGACGGGACGGGTCCTCCGTCACCTTGCGAGACCAGTGCTGCCTGCGCTTTTGCTTGTTGCTTGCCTGTCAATAGTAGGTAATGTGTGATCGGTGCCCGTGGTGGGGGAAAACGCACGAGGCAGAGCGAGGGTGGCTAGAAAAGGGCCCTGCACGCACGGCAGCGCAATCGGAGATCCCCAGGTGATTTGAAACCGTGTTCTCAAGAAAGGAGGAAGGCGGTTTATGCAGGAGAGACTGAGAAAGGAGAAGGATAAGATGCATCATGGTGATGGCAGAATATAATCGCTTAATTACATGTAATACGGTAGAACTGCTGGATTTAGGGACTACATTTCCCAGCAGGCCTTGCTGTGTCCTGTGACTGTCCCCTGAAACGGGAGGCGTGCCTTGTTGGGAGGTTGGAAGGAGGAGGGAAGCAGAAGGACTGAGACCTAGAGAGAGCGGGGGACAGGATGGGGTAGATGTGTGACAGCTGGATGAGACCTAGCGAAGAGGGGAAGGACCTGCATTGCAGGGCTGGAGAAGAAGGGAACTCAGGCTCTGGCTTTGCACAGGCTGGGCTAAGGAAGCCCTGGGAAGGAAGGGCTCAGTGGATTGCATTATGCAGTGTAAGAGCTCTAGCTGGACTGGCAGGTAAGGTAAGGCAGGGCAAGGGGAAGAGCAGGGGACAGCTTTGGCCTCTTCTCCTCTTGGGGTGACTGCTGGGTGGCAACAGAAAAGAGACTTGCCCACATTCCCCACATGACTCCTGGCAGCATCTTACAGGAGGCCTGCAGATCCTCCTCACTTGCTTGAACATCTCCTTTTGGACTGCTCTCTCAGTCTGGGCTGATCTCTTAACAAGGAATCTCTCCCTTTCCTTTCAGAGCCCATTTCATTTGCGGAGGTAGCTGTATATTTTGGCAGTGCAGAGTGTGAGTGGGCTCTGCTTGATCAACGCCTAAGGCCGCCTGCATGACGTAGCAATGATGGACAAATATGAGAGTGTCACCTTTGTCGGTAAGGAGGGTCCTCTGGCCCTTAATAGGTAGATACTCCAGGTGGGAACCTCTGCTCCACTAGCCGTTGCCAGGGGGTTTGGTGGTGAGGCTGTGTGTCCTGGACATGGGTGTGTGGGGCTACCCCTCATGGTCCCACATCCACCCTTTCTGGCCCAGCACAGATCTGGGGTCTCTTGGGAGAAGAGTAGCCCCAACCTGGCTGCCCTTTTCAGGAGGTGGTGTGGTGTTCGAGGGCAGCAACCCCTCTCTTTGGGTTAGTTCCTTTCCCCAAAGGATGATCGCCAGTAGCCGCACTCTGTGTGTTGTGGCAAGAGTCCTTAAAACAGTTCTCGCCTTTCTTAAGCCACATTTTGCTCTGACAGTTTCCCCAGGCCACCATCCGGGCTCAAACCCTCCGATCCTTATATCCCGACCCCTCCCGCCAAAATCTAGCTGACATTGTGCAGACACATTGAAACTTTCATCTTTGAAAACATCTACAAACTTACAGTACTTTGCTTTCACACTCAAAATAAGAGCTGAGTTATTTGCAGCCATCTTGTCCAATCACAGCTAATACTCGATAATTCTGGATTTCCAAAATACTTTTCTATCTTTTTCTGGGCTCCTGAAGATTCTAACTTGTTTCTGGCCCCATCTCCTTGTCAATCAGAACTCTGTTTTGGCTTTGCTGACAATCTTCACTGGGTGGTCTGTGACTGCATAAAATGTATTTTTCCTGAACTCCAATTGGTTTCACGATACAGATGTTTCTAGGCAAAGAGATCTCATGCCTTTCGTGAGTTTCCGAGTACGTTTTTTCGAACTGAATTTTAAGATTCCATCCCTGAAGTCCGCTCACCCTTAACCTTGGATTCTAACACCCCCCCCCCCAGTTCTGACCACCGACTTCTGCTGGAGATTGAGATGAGGCCATAGCTCTGTGGTGGATCCCCTCTGCTGCAGAAGTTCACATATTTCATTGCTGGCATCCAGTCCGTCATCGTCCTGAGCTTCCTCCCCAGGCAGATTAAGGAGGACAAAGCCTGAGCTCCCTTCTCCAGTCCTATGATGAAGACCAGAGCACATGGCTCGAGGCAGCCCCCTGCCCGCCTTCATACATGCTCCCCAGTGTATGCCTATGTAAGCGGAAAGCCCATGGAGTGGGGGGGAGGGGCACAGCTTGACGGACACGAGGCTGCCCAGTCCAGAGGAGGAGCCTTTGAGCACAGAATAGTCAGCTCTGTGCACAGCATCCCCGCTGGCGCCTGTTCCTGCTTCTTGCACCTCTGTGTATGCACAGGGGGCTTGATCTGGTGTTGGAGTCTGCAGACAAATCGTAGAGAAATGGATCCAGGGCAAAGCCGACCAGCTCCCCCTTGAGGAGGAGCAGAAATGGCTGCTGCTCATCCAGGCCAGTGAAAGGGGAAGAGTGGGGGACAGCTTGGGCCTCTCCTCCTGTCTCACAGGCCTTGTCCTCTTGGGGATGTCGACTACCAGTTGGCATCCTGAAAGAGACCCTCAACGTTCCCCACCTTTTTCCCCACATGGCTCTTGGTATCCTATAGGAAATATGCAGAATCTCATTGCTTGCTGGAATATCTCCTTTTGTATTGCTGTCTCAGGGTGGACTGATCTGTGAATAAAGAGTTTCTCTCTTTTCTTTCAGAGCCCATTTCATTCGCGGAGGTAGCTGTGTATTTCAGCAGTGCAGAATGGACTCTGCTGGATCAACACCAAAGGAGTCTGTACGAGACAGTCATGATGGACAATTACGAGAGTGTCACCTTTGTGGGTAAGGACGGTCCTCAGGCTCTTAATTGATAAATGCCTCAAGTGAGAACTTCTCCCTTTCTGATCCAGCACATATATGGGGTCTCTTGATGAGGACCATTGACCCAGCTAGGGAATGTTGTGCCATTCTCTTGCTGGAAGGTTTTCGCTTCCTTTTGGAGGAGGAGGGCTGGTCTTGGAGGGCATTTGCCCCTTTGTTTGGCTTGCCCTTCTCTGTGCCAGAGGATGACAGACTGACAGACTGACGACGAAGAAGAAGACGAATAATAATAATAATAATAATTTCTGAACATGTTGTGGAGTAGCACCGCAAGCTCAAATGGGAGAGGAGCACAGATGTCTTGGGTACATTTGGCATACTCTCATGTGTGATGTACAGGGTGCAGTGATGAAATTATATTTTCTTGAGGAAGAGGTTGGAGTACAGGGCACAGAAAGAGGGGAAGTCTAGGTACATCATCACAGACGTATCTCGTTGTTTTCTTGTTGTTATTTTCTCTCCATTATACACCTATACATTTGTGTATGGTGTAGGCCAGCTCCCAGAGATGGGCTGGCTGAAGGGGCGAGCTTGCGTCCTGCCTTTGTACGGGCCTGTCTTTGTCACAATATTTCCCCTACACTGTAGGGCCTACAGCATCTCCTGCACCAGAACATCTCTCATGTTTGCTGTCACCCTGTATCACTTGAGCCCCTCGTTGACCAGATTGAGTGTCTTGTTTTGTTCTAGGAATCCTCGGGTCCGTACATTTTTTCTGGGGAGTATCTACACTCACCTCTTTTTTGAGCTCTTCTGTAGAAGCGCTGAGACCATCTTGCCATCATTAGCCCAAATGTCAGCCGGTTCTGTTTTCAGACCTTAAGAAACAAGCCTGTGCCTTTCGTATCTCCTGATCAATTTTGAGTTGTCACTTAATAATTAAGCACCATAGTGACCAAGATGTTAATGTGAGGATGTAAGAGAGACCCGGCTGGATGAGGCCATGGGCCCATCTAGTCCAGCTTCCTGTATCTCACAGGAAGCCTCGGGAAGCACTGTGTAAACAACAAGAAACCTGCATCTCCTTGCTACTTCCTTTGCATCAGGCATTCAGAGACAGACTACCTCTAAAACCCGGAAGTTGCATATAGTCATTATGGTTTGTAACCTGTGATAGACATTTCCTCCATCAATCTGTCCAGTTCCCTTTAAAAGACATCTAGGCCAGGTGCCACCATGACATTCTGGGGCAAGGAGTTCCACAAATTAGGCACTGGGTAAAGAAATAAAATGTTGAAGGCCAGCGGGTGGCGCAGTGGGTTAAACCGCTGAACCATGAGCTGTCAATCGAAAGGTCGGCAGTTCGAATCCGCGACGGGGTGAGCTCTCGTTGCTTGGCCAGCTCCTGCCAACCTAGCAGTTCCAAAGCATGTTAATGTGAGTAGATAAATAGGTACCGCTTGCGGGAAGGTAAACAGCGCTCCGTGTTCCAGCCGCATGCTACACGCTGCGGCAAGGAGAGTCATGCCGGCCACATGACCACGGAGGCATCTTCGGACAATGCTGGCTCTTCGGCTTTGAAATGGGGATGAGCACCACACCCTAGAGTTGGACATGACTGGGCTTAATTGTCAGGGGTCACCTTTACCTTAAAGAAATGTTTCCATTCATCTGTTCTAACTCTCCCGCCCCTTAATTGTTGTGGATTGCTCCTTTTCAAAGAATTCTGAAAGATTTGTGTGGCAAATTTGTGTGGCCTTACAAGAAGCCATGCAGATTCTCCCTCAGCATAGTTTTGTTCTTCTGTATGTGTTAGGATTTTATCCTTGTTTAGGCTTTCCACCATCTTACTGTATCTCCCCTGCTAACCGGGCAAGAGGCACTTTTTCAATTGTGCTCTTATATTTAGCAGGGGGAGAGTAACTGCCCCCTTTCACCCCAGCACAGTGTCTTTTCTGGTGACTGTTGCTGGTGTTCTTCTGCAGGGGCCTGATCAACCTGATCAAATAAAAAAGTGGATCATGACTTCCCCAATTGGCTGGAGATTCTTCCCTTGGTTTCTTACAAAATTTCTCTATTTCAGAGGCATCAGCTCGGAACCAAGTTGGAAGGAAGAGGCAAGTGACACATCCTTCACAGCAAAGAACCCACACAGGGGAGAGGCTCTATATGTGTTTGGAGTGTGGAAAGAGCTTCAGTTGGAGGAGAAGCCTTGAAATCCATCAGAGAATCCACACAGGGGAGAAACCTTATACATGCCAGAAGTACGGAAAAAGCTTCATCTGGAGCGAAGGTCTCCGTATCCATCAGAAAACCCACACAGGGGGGAAACCTTTTACATGTCAGGTGTGTAGAAAGAGCTTCAGCTATAAATCCATGCTTATCATCCATCAGAGAACCCACACAGGGGAAAAACCTTATATGTGCCAGGAGTGTGGGAAGAGCTTCAGAACAAGGAGCCAGGTTAAATCCCATCAGGGAATCCACACATCGGAGAAACCTTATACTTGTCAAGATTGTGGGAAGAGTTATATTTTTAGAGGCCAACTGAGAACCCATCGGAGAACCCACACAGGAGAGAAACCTTATACATGTCAGGAGTGTGGAAAGTGCTTTGTTTCAAGACGCATCCGTACAGTCCATCAGAGAACTCACACAGGAGAAAAACCCTATGCTTGTCTGGAGTGTGGAAAGAGCTTTGTTTCAAGGCGTGTCCTTAAAGTCCATCTGAGAAGGCACACAGGGGAGAAACCCTATACGTGTCCTGAGTGTGGAAAGAGCTTTGGTCAAAGCAGCAACCTTACTGTACATCAGAGAATCCACACAGGAGAGAAACCTTATATGTGCCCAGAGTGTGGAAACAGCTTCAAAAGTAGCTGCAAGCTTAGGTCCCATCAGAGTACCCACACAGGAGAGAAACCCTATGCTTGTCTGGAGTGTGGAAAGAGCTTTATTTCAAGCAGCAAGCTTATAGTCCATCAGAGAACCCACACAGGGGAGAAACCCTATGTCTGTTTGGAGTGTGGAAAGAGCTTTGTTTCAAGCAGCAACCTTGCTGTACATCAGAGAACCCACACAGGAGAGAAACCTTATATGTGTCAGGAGTGTGGAAACAGCTTCAGAAGTAGCTGCAAGCTTAGGTCCCATCAGAGCACCCACACAGGAGAGAAACCCTATGCTTGTCTGGAGTGTGGAAAGAGGTTTGTTCGAAACAGCAACCTTAGAGAACATCAGAGAACACACACAGGGGAGAAGCCTTTTATATGCCTGGAATGTGGAAAGAGTTTTGGTCAAAGTAGCACCCTTACAGTCCATCAGAGAATCCACACAGGGGAGAAACCATATATGTGTCAGGAGTGTGGAAAGACCTTCAGTCAGCGTAATGGTCTTTTATCCCATCGTATAATCCACACGGGGGAGAAACCTTATACATGCCACGTGTGTGGAAGAAGCTTCACTCGGAGCAGCAGTCTTATGGTCCATCAGAGAACCCACACAGGGGAGAAACCTTATTCGTGCCAAGACTGTGGAAAGAGCTTCGTTTCCAGTGGCTCCCTGAGAACCCATCAGAGAATTCACACAGGGGAGAAACATTATGTGTGCCAGGAGTGTGGAAAGAGCTTTATTTGCAACATCCATCTAACATACCATCAAAGAATCCACACACAGGAGAAAGCCTGTACTTGTCTGGAGTGTGGAAAGAACTTTGTTTCAAGCAGCAACCTTACAGTCCGTCAGAGAAGCCAAACAGGGCAGGAACCTTATATAAGCCAGTACTGTGGAGAGTGCTTCATTCAGAATACCCAACTCATATGCCATCAGAGAACCTACACAAGGGAGAAACCTTGTACATGCTAGAAGTGTGGAAACAGATTCATTCAGAATGGCAACCATATATATAATCTGAGAAGCTATATACCTGTAAGGAATATAGAAAGATCTTCAGGAATAGCAGCAAACATATGACTCATCAGAGAACCTAACCAGGGGAGAAACCTATACATGGCCGAAGTATGGAAAAAACTTCAGAAGTATCAGCAAACTTATCAGAGAACCCACTCGGGGGAGAAACACTGTGCCTGGCTGGTGTGCAGAAAGAGCTTCGTTTGCAATTGAAGCCTTACGGTCCATTAGAGAACTCATATGGAGAGAAACCTTATATATGCCAGGAGTGTGGCAAGAGCTTCATTCAGAATGGCAACCTTATATTTCGCCTGAGAAGCCACCCTATACGTGCCCAGTTTGTAGAAGTAGCTTCAACCATCTAACAGCCCGTCAGAGAACCCACACAAGGGAGAAACCCTATACATGCCAGGAGTGTGGAAAGAGTTTAAACTGTGAGATAATTTAATGACCCAGTTGACCACTGACTATTGAATGTTCTGTCAGGAAGGACAAGACAACGATAATCCTGGAATGAAATAAAAGTAAACAGATGCTGTATCCTAAAGAATATACCAGCAGATATTGAATATACAATCAGGGTGTAACTGACTGCTTCTTGCTGATAGCAAATGAATTATGTACCTGAATGTCATCTGAATGTTTGTTCTAAATCAGGGGTTCTCAGTCCCCTTCGCTGTCAAGTACCACCTCCGGTGCCACTCTCCTCCAGCGTATTACTGAAAGTGACTGGCAATGACATCATCGCCAGTTACTCTTGAGTTTTCAGGGGCTACAAAATGCAGGTAGGAGGCTCTGAGGGGGTGGGAGGGCCTTTATCACCATTCCGAAGAGGCTCCGCTAAAGGCAGGAGCCTCTTGGGAGTGTAAGCGTGATTCCAAAAGTGCCACGTTGGAGCAGTGGTCCGGCGGTCCGAGTACCACCAGCAGTCAGCCAAAGTATGACTGGAGGTACAAGTTCCATTGGTTGGGGACCCCTGTTGTAAATGCTTCTGCTGCCTGAGCTAAACCATATATATTTGCTGAGATGAAATATGGAAGAGAGCCAGTCCCTTAGCTGGGAACTGGAAAACGGGCTTGCTCTCTTGCTGGTGAGAGATGAAGTTCTTGCTGGTGAACTACAATGAAGAGCTAATAATGAGATTGTTGCTTGCTGGTGTTGGCTTTTTTTACGGTTAGACAAACAAACTTTCTGTGAGCTTTTTGTCCACAACAGCTAGAAATACACACTTAATTTCTTAATTCACATATCAAAGACTTCACACTAAGGAGAAACTCTTGGAGTGTGGAAAGAGCTTTAGTCACAGCAGTCCCACCAAAAAGCCTACACAGACAAGAAACCCTATAATTTCCAGGATTGTGGAAAGGGCCCCAAGTTCAGTATCCTTCTAATACACAGACAGCTAAAGAACCCACACATGGAAGAAATCCTATGCATGCCAGGAGTGTGAAAAATGGTTCAGTTGCTACAGCTGTCTTCCCACTCATCAGGGAACTCACACACTAGAAATCTCATACATGTGAGGAAAGTGGAGACGCGAGTTGTGGTTTTTTTTTTTTGCTCAGTCAAGTCATGTGAGCAGGAGACAGTGGAATGTATTCACATAAATGCAGGCCTTCTATGCACTTCACAGCCCCGACCCCCCCCCCCTTTTACAGGCAGATTATCTCCCCACAGAGGCTCTGTTAATAACTTTCTGGGGTCGGGTGCTATCCCCTTGGTCTCTTCACTTTCACCCCAGGACTCTACTCTTCTGCACCACCTTGCCTGTCTCTGGGGTATCTTCCTCCTCTTTATTCTCCTTCTAGTCTCTAGAGGCGCTCTCCCATATCCCCTGTCTGCTGTCCCTTTCTTCTCTGTGTCCTTTCCTCCTCCCAGTCTCACCTCCTGTCTGTTTTCCCCCCACTATCTCTCCCTGGTCCTTTAAAATCTCCCCATTCCCTGTGCTTCACCCAGTTAGCAAGCTTGTGATAAGCGGACGCCATCTCACCAGGGCACAGCGATGATGCCATCAGATGCCTCACCTGGACGTTGGAAGTGCTCTGAAAAATTGAATGAGAAAACCAATGTTCTAGTTCTCTGATTTTCTTCCCAGGAAGGTAACTTGAGGTGTAAACATGAACCAAAGGAAAAGAGGTTTTGGCAATTGGGCACACCCGTCATCAACAGACATGCAGGCAGGCGTAGGTGGTGGTGAGGGCACTGTGGGTTAGTCACACGTCTTCCCCTGGGTGGGTGCAAGGATGGCCTCCCTAGACATTGCAGCAAAGCTGCAGGGGTGATCAACTGCTCTCAGAACCAGCATGAGACTCCAACATCTCTGACTGCAGGGGCTGAAGTCTCAGTGAGGGGGATTAACTGTCTTTGGCCTGTACCACTTGGGCTGCAGAAAACGCTTCATGGCTCGGCATTTCCTGTAGACAGAAAATAAGCAAAGCAGGGAGAAGAACGTCAAGGAAACTAAGTGAGAACCCTCTTCTCTACATGCAGGGGCGTCTGGGCATTGGGGAAGCACTACAAACTGGTCACAGAGCCACAGGCTGCCCATGGTGATCTGACATAGTCCAGTCCAGACAGGGGCTCCTCAGTGTAGGCCAAGACCACTGAGGAGAGAATCATCCAGAGGTGATCAATGATGTGGGCTAGTAAGGTAATGCGGTCGGTACCGATGGGAAGATGAATGAGGAAGAGAGAGGGCGGCTGAAGGCGACTTGGAGTCCTGGCCTGCCTGAATACCGCTTGAGGATATCCAGCGTCAAGTCTGGCCCCTCCTCGCCCGCCCCAGCTGCTTGCCAGAGAGGAGGAAGGGGGGGGGGATGACGGAAGAGTGGTGGCGGCTGGCTGGTGGCAAGAGACGATCGTGGGGGGGGCGCCGACGCCACGCCCCACGTGACACGTCAGCGCGCGCCCAGCGCGGCTCCAGTCACGCCCCCCCCCCCCGCCGTTTTTCAACCTACAGTATTTCGGAGCCGATGAAACTCCAAGACGGGTGAGAGAGAGCCCAACTGAACTCCAGGACGACCGCGGCTGAGGGAACGCATCCCGGAAGGTAAGCGCGCCCCTTCGCCGCCAGCCCGCCACGTCCGGTCCCCGTCCTGGGGCCCACGGCCCACCGCACCAACCCCCGCGACGCTTCGTGCTAGGGTGCGGGTGCGTATTTTGCAGGAGTGGCAAATCAATCGTCTTGCAGCAAGAGTCCTTAAAGCTGGATTCACATATGACTGCGGATGTCCCTGTCCGGCATACGCGCTGATCAGGCGTGATCAGGCGCTTGGAGCAGGGGGAGCGTCGCTCTGCTTGTCGTCCATCCTTCTGTCCCGCCTTCTTAAGAGAGCGCAGCTGTGATTGGTTAAACACAGCCGCGCTCTGATTGGCCGAAGTCTTGTGAACTCTTGTTCTGCTTGCCTTTTCCTCTCGGAAGTTCGGTGCCCCCCCTCGCACGCAAATCCCAGTTATCATTGGAAAGAGAAAAAAAAGTCATTATCATTATCCCAGCATGAACTGGGAACGGTTTGCTACTCTTGCAAGGACATTTTTCAATATTTCCGGCTTGTTCTCTCCTCCTCCTGTGTTTACCGGGGTTTCCCTCTCGGAAGAGCAGTGGAATTGTAACCTCCGATGCGATTGGAGCTACTTGTGATTGGCATGCAACCACTCTCCCCCCCTCTCACGCGATTGGTGGCTGCAGTAGCGCTGTGAACCCGCCCACAAGCTCCACGAGACAAGCTCCACCAAAGATGAACCAGACCATCTCCAGCGATTCAAGCGTTGGTGCCCTGGAATGGTGTCCTATTACATGATGAATATGCAAATATAGCTCAGAGCGGGTCCGTGAAGCGCACAGGAGGAACAACGCAATCAAGTGTGAAGCCTGATTCACATATGACAGCGTTGTCCCTGCTGTGCGCTTCACGGACCCGCTCTGCGCTGTATTTGCATATTCATCATGTAAAAGGACACCATTCCGGGGCACGAACGCTTGAATCGCTGGAGATGGCTTGGTTCATCTTTGGCGGAGCTTGTCTCGTGGCGGGTTCACAGCGCTACTGCAGCCACCAATCGCGTGAGAGGGGGGGGGAGAGTGGTTGCATGCCAATCACAAGTAGCTCCAATCGCGTCGGAGGTTACAATTCCACTGCTCTTCCGAGAGGGAAACCCCCGAGGAGAGAGCAAGCCTCGTTATTGCAAAATGTCATTGCAAAACTCTCAAAATGTTCCCAGTTCATGCTGGGATAATGATATAAAATTTGTGGTTGAAGTAAGGGCAAGAACTTCCGAGAGGAAAAGGCAAGCAGAACAAGAGTTCACAAGACGTCAGCCAATGAGAGCGCGGTTGTGTGTAACCAATCACAGCTGCGCTTTCTTAAGAAGGCGGGACAGCAGGAGGGAAGACAAGCAGAGCGACACTCCCCCTGCTCCAAGCGCCTGATCAGCGTGTATGCTGGACAGGGACATCCGCAGTCATATGTGAATGAGGCCTGAATGGGGCCTAAAGCCTCATTCACATATGACAGCGTTGTCCCTGCTGTGCGCGTCACGGACCCGCTCTGAGCTGTATTTGCATATTCATCATGTAATAGGACACTATTCCGGGGCACCAACGCTTGAATCGCTGGAGATGGTTCGGTTCATCTTTGGCGGAGCTTGTCTCGTGGAGCTTGTGGGCGGGTTCACAGCGCTACTGCTGTGAGAACAAAAGAACAAGCTGTGAGAGTAGAGAACAAGCCTCAAATATTGAAAAATATTGAAATATTGAAAAATGTCCTTGCAAGAATCGCAAACCGTTCCCAGTTCATGCTGGGATAATGATATACAATTTGTGTTGGACTTCGGCCAATCAGAGCGCGGCTGTGTTTACCCAATCACAGCTGCGCTCTCTTAAGAAGGCGGGACAGCAGGAGGGACGACAAGCAAAGCGACGCTCCCCCTGCTCCAAGCGCCTGATCAGTGTGTATGCTGGACAGGGACATCCGCGGTCATGTGAATGAGGCTTAAGAGCGGATTCAGACCGCTTGCGGAAGCGGACAAAGACGAGTGAGCGCGAGAGGCTGGCCAGCGACCTGCCTGTCTGTAGGAGTGTCTCCCTGCAAATAGTCCCTCCTTTTGTCCCGCCTTCTTGGAAGAAACCTCCACGGTGATTGGCTAACACTCCTTCCCCTCTCTTCTGATTGATGGCTCCAATAGCGTCGCTGTGCGTCCCCCTGAAAACATAGCCCAGGGGATGTTCGAGCGTGCCGGCAATCGGGAGACCGCTTGCTTCTGCTGTGTTAACCAGACACCCAAGCACGCCTCCGCTAAGATCCGAGATTCGTGCGGTCTGAAGCGGCCTTAGACAGAGCTGACTGGGGCCAGGATGGATAACAGCTTGTGTCGAGTGAGGAATCTCTGCAGCCCCTCGTGAGAAATCCATTGTCATAACTGGAGAAGAATCCTGTATGTGGCAGCAAACTTAGAGACAACCCCCCCCTTGCTAGTGCAAGAAAACACTATTTTAGTCTAAAGAAAGGAGGAAGGCTGTGCTGTGCAGTGCAGGAAGAGAGACCAAGAAAGGAGAAGATGAATGCAGATTATATATCGGTGTAATGGGATCGCTGGGTTTAGGGACTACGTTTCCCAGCAGGCCTTGCTGTGCTAGGATTGTAACCTGAAATGGGAGGTGTGCCTTGCTGGGATGTTGGAAGGAGGGGGGAAGCAGAAGGGTTGAGAGGGGGGAAGGGACAGGCTGGGGTAAGTGTGTGCGGGCTAGAGGAGGCCCAGTAAGGAGAGGAAGAGGAAGGACCTGCATTCAAGAGTGCAACGAGAAGGGAGTTCAGGCTTGGGTTGTACTGCACTACTAGGGGAGTCCCAGGACGGATGGGCTCAGTAGATTGCACTGTGCAGTGCGAGGACTCACTCCAGCAGCTGGCCAGGAAGGTAAAGGGGGAGAGCAGCGGACAGCTCGGGCCTCTCCTCCAGTCTCAGAAGGGCTTCTTTGGGTGACTGCTTGGCTTGGGGGCAGCACAAAAGAGACTCAACATTCTCTATCTCTTCCTTTGGACCGCTCTCACAGCCTGGGCTGATTTTTTAAATAAAGAATCTCTCCTTTTTCTTTCAGAACCCATTTTATTTGCGGAATTAGCTGTATATCTCAGTAGTGCAGCGTGGTCTCTGTTTGATCAACGCCTGAGCCACCTGTACGAGGCAGTCATGATGGACAAGCATGAGAGTGTCACCTTTGTAGGTAAGGAGGGTCCTCTGGCCCTTAATAGGTGGATGCCCCAGGTGGGAACCTCTGCTCTGCTCCATGCAGAGGCGGGCTAGGTCGTTTGACACCCCCCCCCCCCCCGTACGAAAAAATTATGGGTTGCAGCGAAATCGGAAGTATGGGTGATTCAGCCATGTATCGTTTTGTTGAGAAATAAAGTTTACTTGTTTAACCAAATGCCTGGCGAAATTCCTGCAGCGTAAAAGATCCTCAGGTTAACTGAAGAGAAAGAAGGCTCAGGACTAACGAACAGACATAAAAGATAAAATAATAAACCTCCCGTCCTCCTGCGACGTTTCTCCCCGCACCAGGGGTTTTTTCAAGCAAACTGGCTCTGCGCCAGTAGATGTTCCGATACCTATGAAAAGACAAGACTAGATTTAAACCAAAGCGCGGGAAAAGCTAATTGTTTAATTGGAATCGGAACTATCCGTTTCCTCCTAGACCCAGGCTAGCGCTTGTGCGTCATTAAAGAGCCAGAGCTGTCAGTTTCCTCCGTAACCGGGAATAGATGTTATCTTACTGTCTATGTTCATACTTGTTAGGTGGGTCCTATTTCATTGAAATTCAAAGTGGTCTTTATCTGTTATCTGCGCTCGTGCTTCATTCAAGAGCCAGAACTGTCAGTTTCCTCTGCCAGCTGCGTTTGTGCTTCATTCAGGAGCCAGAGTTATCAGATCTTCTGTAAACGGGGGTGAACTTTGTCTTGCGGTTTGCGTTTCGGGCTGCTGAAGAGTCAGAGGTGTCAGTTTACAGGCTGAATATGAATCAGCGCGCGCTGTCAGTTGTTTAATTGAAACCTATCAGTTTCCTCCGTAGGTGAAAGTGCTTGTGCGTCCCTAACCTACTCAGAGCCGGAGCTATCATTTTGCAGGCTGGATTTAAATCAGCGCGCGCTGTCAGCAAGCACAGGGGAAAACCCGGAACTGTCCGTTTCCTCTGTAGGCGAAGTAGGGACGCACAAAGTACTTCGCCTACAGAAGAAACTCTGACTCTTCAGCAGCACGAACGCAAACCGCAAGACAAAGTTCACCCCCGTTTACAGAAGATCTGATAACTCTGGCTCCTGAATGAAGCACTAACGCAGACAACAGGAAGCTGGCAGAGGAAACTGACAGTTCTGGCTCTTGAATGAAGCACGAGCGCAGATAACAGATAAAGACCACTTTGAATTTCAATGAAATAGGACCCACCTAACAAGTATGAACATAGACAGTAAGATAACATCTATTCCCGGTTACGGAGGAAACTGACAGCTCTGGCTCTTTAATGACGCACAAGCGCTAGCCTGGGTCTAGGAGGAAACGGATAGTTCTGATTCCAATTAAACAATTAGCTTTTCCCGCGCTTTTGGCAGCGCGCTTTGGTTTAAATCTAGTCTTGTCTTTTCATAGGTATCGGAACATCTACTGGCGCAGAGCCAGTTTGCTTGAAAAAACCCCTGGTGCGGGGAGAAACGTCGCAGGAGGACGGGAGGTTTATTATTTTATCTTTTATGTCTGTTCGTTAGTCCTGAGCCTTCTTTCTCTTCAGTTAACCTGAGGACCTTTTACGCTGCAGGAATTTCGCCAGGCATTTGGTTAAACAAGTAAACTTTATTTCTCAACAAAACGATACATGGCTGAATCACCCATACTTCCGATTTCGCTGCAAGTAACGACAAGCCATGAGAATTTCCACACCACGTTAAATTATGGGTTGTTTCCAGATTCTGTGTTTCACAGAATCACAGATTCTCCTCGCTTGCTGGAATCTCTTCTTTTGTATTGCTGTCACAGCCTGGGCTGATCGGTGAATAAAGATCCTCTCCCTTTTCTTTCAGAGCCCATTTCATTCGCGGAGGTAGCTGTGTATTTCAGCAGTGCGGAGTGGGCTCTGCTGGATCAACACCAGATGCGTCTTTGCGAGGCTGTCATGATGGACAATTATGAGAGTGTCACCTTTGTAGGTAAGGAGGGTCCTCTGGCCCTGAATTGATAAACGCCTCAGGTGGGATCCTCTGCCCCATTGGAGGTGGCGAAGGGGGTTGCTGGTGAGGCTGTGTGTACTGGACATGGGTGCTGCTACGCTGGATGGCCCTGCATCCTCCCTTCCTGGCCAGCATGTGTATGGGATCACTAGACTAGGAGGGCAGCCCCAGCCAGGGACTGTTCTGCCATTATCTCGCTGGAAAATGTTAGATATCTGCCGCTTGCTTTCGGAGGAGGTGGGCTGGTCTTGGAGGGCATTTGCCTCCTCCTTTGGCTCTCCTTCTCTGTGCCAGTGGACACCTGAGAGAGACACGCCAGAAATATTCCTGAAAGCTGATTGAGAGTTTCACAGTCCATTGTTGAATTTCAGTAGTTCCATTTAATCGGGATTAAAACTGTAAAAACAAAAAATCTCTTGACTAGTTTCTCCCTAATACTGCATAGGGCCTCGTCATCAGAAAGTTCTTTACTTCTTAGGTGTTGATAGGTGATTTCCAACAGCTGTGGCTAGTTGACAGTTGGCTTCCAGTTTTACATTGGCAACAGCGTGTTAAAAGTGCAGTGCAGCTTATTGTTCTTGATGTTGTCTTAAGTTTTGAGCATTCTTTATGTCGGGCATCCAGATTTTATTTGTACTGCAAATTTCTTCTTTTCTGTTAATATTGTTTTTATGTTTGCTATTTCTATGGATTCTCTATGAATTCTAGCTTTAAAGTTATTAACCCTTGCTAAAGATCTCACGTTTTCAAATTTAATCTCATGTCCTGTTAGTATGGCATGTTCTGCCACTGCCGATTTTTCACGTTGTCCAAGTCTACAATGCCTTTTGTGATCTATTATTCTAGTATTCTTCCCATCATCCCAATATACACCTTGCCACACGAACATGGCACCTCGTAAACCCCAGCCAATGCTAAGGGGTCTCTTGGATTTTTTAGCGGGCGAAGCATTTGTTGTATTTTTGTGGTAGGTTTAAATTTAGGCTTAATATTTGCTTTCTACTGGAATGAGGGAAAGCCCCAAACAAAGAGAGATTCTGGGGTGTCTTACTACTCATGTGAAAAAGCAGCCACCAAAAGAGTTACGCAACACTCTTTGCATATGATACACCCGCACGCCCCTGTGATGTAGACTTGCAACCATGGGATGAGGAAGGTCCTTTCTTCCTTCCTGGTTTCCCTAAGTCTAAAATTTCTTGTCCTTCACTGGAGACATTCTTCCTCCATCATTTGTTCTTTTAATATTTCTTCTGGCTCTCTAGTTGTGCCCTTTATTTCTCTGAGATTCTTTATGAGACTTGGGGTATATGGGTATAGATGCCATGTAAAAAATCCAGCTGGAATAAAAACAATATCCAATACTGCTTACGTTTTCCAAATGTTTAGAAATTGCAAGACAGACAAGAATTCATTTAAAATTCAAAGCTTGAGTGTGTATAGTCCGATGTTTCGTTTCTTAGACTAGAAACATTTTCTAGGAGCAATCCAAAGATTGGTAGGTGGTAACAGTAAGCATAGCGCTTCAGTTTTTTATAACTGAAAAAGCGTGGGAACGAAGTAATTAAAAGCGGAACTGACGCGGAAACAACTAACCCCGGAGCCGGTTGTTAGTTGTTTCCGTGTCAGTTCTGCTTTCAATTACTTCGTTCCCGCGCTTTTTCAGTTATAAAAAACCGAAGCGCTACGCATCTATACCCGTATACCCCAAGTCTCATAAAGTAATTGCAGGCCATGAAAGCTTTCGATCTAGAATCTCTGAGATTCCTTCGCCTCCTCTTAACCCTATAGCACAATAGGGTCATTCCATGTGAAATCAACCAATGCATGAAACCTTAATGTCAGGATTTTGTTCATTTTGGTACGTTTGTACTTTACCATGAGATGTTTAAAAATTATTTTTCCAGATTTTTTTGTCCATCTGTTTTTGAGATATTGAATTTTCAAAATTGCCTAAAAACGCCAAAATTCACTTGTAACTGGCGTTTGAAGGTGGTGACAAGAAAACCATGAAAGCTACAGACATGGGACAGGTGACATCTCAAAGCTAATGAATAGGTCTTTCATGTTATATACAACACAACACAACTGTAAATTTTCAAGAAATTCAAATAATAGTTATTTTGAATTTTTGGAAGAACGGGATTTTTAAAAATTTTCAAAAACATCACACTTAAAGGTATATGTCTTGTAGCCAATCAGTCAAAATTTCAAAGTGGTATCTCAATGGTATCATACAAAAATTAAATTTTCTTGTTGGCAGTGACAAGAAATTAAACCCCTCAAGTCCATTTTTCTACAATTTACTTGTAACTGGCGTATGAAGGTATGGTGACAAGTGAATTTTGACTTTTTAGGCAATTTTGAAAATTCAATATCTCAAAAACGGATGGACAAAAAAATCTGAAAAAATAATTTTTAAACATCTCATGGTAAGGTACAAATGTACCCAAAACGAACAAAACTCATGACATCAAGTTCCAAAATGGATTTTTCATTGGTTGATTTGACATGGAATGACCCATTATCAATAAAGGCACCTGCAGTCCTAGACTGTTGTGGCTTTTCTGGGCCCAGACCTGATCAAGAAGAAGCAATGCCTAACAACTTTCTTCATTGGCTGGAGTTTTGTTCCTCGGACTCTGACTGGATTTCTCTCTTTATTTCGGCAGCTTCAGTTTGGAACCATGTTGAAAGAAAGAGGCAGCTACCAGTAACTCCTTCACAGCAAAGAATCCACACAGTGGAGAGGCCCTATATGTGCCAGGAGTGTGGAAAGAGCTTCAACTGCAAAACCCACCTTATGATCCATCAGAGAACCCACACAGGGAAGAAACTCTATATATGTCAGAAGTGTGAAAAAAGCTTCAGCTACAAATCCAGCCTTATTACACATCAAAGAATCCATACTGGGGAGAAACCTTATACGTGCCAAGACTGTGGGAAGACCTTTAGTCAGAGTGGGGATCTTGCAACCCATCAGAGAACCCACACAGGGGAGAAAGCCTATACATGCCAGGAGTGTGGAAAGAGCTTCACTTGCAGGAAAAGCCTTACAACCCATCAGAGAATCCACACAGGGGAGAAACCACATACATGCCAGGAGTGTGGAAAGAGCTTCATATGCAGGAAAAGCCTTAAAACCCATCAGAGAATCCACACAGGAGAGAAACCATATATGTGCCAGGAGTGTGGAAAGAGCTTCATATGCAGGAAAAGCCTTACAAGCCATCACAGAATCCACACGGGGGAGAAACCGTATATGTGCCAAGAGTGTGGAAAGAGTTTCAGGTTCAGGGAAAGCCTTACATTCCATCACAGAACCCACACAGGGGAGAAACCTTATACATGCCAGGAGTGTGGAAAGAGCTTCACACATAGCAGCAGCCTTGCAGGCCATCGGAGAACCCATACAGGGGAAAAACGCTATAGTTGCCAGGAGTGTGGAAAGAGCTTCATTTTCAGCAGCAGTCTTACAGTCCATCAGAGAACCCACACAGGGGAGAAACCTTACACATGCCAGGACTGTGGGAAAAACTTCACTAATAGCAGCAGCCTTGCAGCCCATTGGAGAACCCACACAGGGGAAAAATACTATAGTTGCCAGGAGTGTGGAAAGAGCTTTATTCGGAGTGATGACCGTTCAGCCCAGCAGAGAATGCACACAGGCGAGAAACCCTATATATGCCAGGAGTGCGGGAAGGGCTTTAATCGCAGCAGCCATCTAACATCCCATCAAAGAACCCACACAGGGGAAAAACCATATATATGCCAGGAGTGTGGAAGGAGCTTCAGCTGCAGGAAAAGTCTTGTATCCCATCAAAGAACCCACACAGGGGAGAAACCTTATACATGCCAGGAGTGTGGAAAAATCTTTAGCTACAAAACCCACCTTATGATCCATGAGAGAACCCACAAAGGGACGAAACTCTATACATGTCAGAAGTGTGAAAAAAGTTTCAGCTACAAATCCAGCCTTATTGCACATCAAAGAATCCATACTGGGGAGAAACCTTATACATGCCAAGACTGTGGGAAGACCTTTAGTCAGAGTGGGGATCTTGCAACCCATCAGAGAACCCACACAGGGGAGAATCCGTATACTTGTCAAGTGTGTGGAAAGGGTTTTATTCAGAATAGCCACCTTATGTCCCATCAAAGAACCCACACAGGGGAGAAACCTTATACATGCCAGGAGTGTGGAAAGAGCTTCACTCATAGCAGCAGCCTTGCAGGCCATCGGAGAATCCACACAGGGGAAAAACGCTATAGTTGCCAGGAGTGTGGAAAGAGCTTCGTTTTCAGCAGCAGCCTTACAGTCCATCAGAGAACCCACACAGGGGAGAAACCTTACACATGCCAGGACTGTGGGAAAAACTTCACTCATAGCAGCAGCCTTGCAGCCCATCAGAGAATCCACACAGGTGAGAAACCCTATATATGCCAGGAGTGCGGGAAGGGCTTTAATCGCAGCAGCCATCTAATATCCCATCAGAGAACCCACACAGGTGAGAAACCATATATATGCCAGGAGTGTGGAAGGTGCTTCAGTTGCAGGAAAAATCTTGTATCCCATCAAAGAACCCACACAGGGGAGAAACCTTACACATGCCAGGACTGTGGGAAAAACTTCACTCATAGCAGCAGCCTTGCAGCCCATCAGAGAATCCACACAGGTGAGAAACCCTATATATGCCAGGAGTGCGGGAAGGGCTTTAATCGCAGCAGCCATCTAATATCCCATCAGAGAACCCACACAGGTGAGAAACCATATATATGCCAGGAGTGTGGAAGGTGCTTCAGCTGCAGGAAAAGTCTTGTATCCCATCAAAGAACCCACACAGGGGAGAAACCTTATACATGCCAGGAGTGTGGAAAAATCTTCAGCCACAAATCCAAACTTATGATTCATCAGAGAAGCCAGAGGAGAAATCCTATGCACAAAGCCACCCCTACAAGGGTGCGGGCACAGTATGGGTCCGGAACAACTCAGTCAGTGCAAGCCCCTGCTATTATGGCCATACATTGGTCATGCAAGAGCAGGACCCTGGGTGGCTGCCCCAGTTACCTTACCTAAGGGACAGCTCTGCCTATACGTCTCAGGAGTGTGGAAAGTTCTCCAAGTGCACCATCCTCCTAATACACCATCAAAGAATCCACACAGTTAAACAAGTTAGCAGTAAAATAAAATAAAAACAAGTTAGCAGTGAAGCCTACAGCATTCAAGACATGTTAAATCCCCAAAACCCACTCACCCCCCCGTGACCAAGGGGATCTCATACCCGCTCTACACTCTGGGCTTTTTTTTGGGGGGGGGGGAGTGATTATGGTACTGAAAACATGCCTCTTTCACCCGTCTGGCCCGCCCTTGTATCCTATTACCATACCTCCTTCTCTGCCTCTCAGATCTCGCTTCTGAGGACTGCAGTGAAGCGGCGCAACAGTCCAACAGTCAAAACCCCATCATGGCTCCACCAGCAAAAAGAAACAAATATGAAGCCAGTTTCAAACTTAAAGTTGTAAACTTTGCCATGGAACATAACTGCGCTGCTGCACGACAATATGGAGTAACAGAAAAGATGGTTCGGGACTGGAAAGCAAATGAAAAAGCATTAAAGAATATGCCAAGGGGTAAGTGTGCATTAAGAAGAGGCATCCCACATTGGCCAGAACTCGAAAAACATGTAGCAGACATGGTGAATGAGCATCGCCAAAACGGTTATGTAGTGACACGAAATAAAATACGTTTGTTTGCACTTCAGTGGGCCAAATCTAACCCAGATCACAGCAACAGATTTAAGGCCACTGTATCCTGGTGTACTAGATTCATGGGAAGGCGTAATATGGCACTGAGGCAAAAGATGAAAATTGCCCAAAAATTACCTGCAGATCTTGATAGCAAAGTAAATAGTTTCCATTGATACGTAATACAACAGCGCACTAAACATGGCTATGCGTTAAGTAGTATTGGAAATATGGATGAAACCCCAATGAATTTTGATATGGTTGGAAATAAAACTGTCCATCAAAAAGGTGAAAAAACAATTTTAATTAAAACAACAGGACATGAGAAGTCCAGTTTTACAGTGGTACTAGGATGCACAGCTGATGGCGCCAAACTGAGACCAATGATTATTTTTAAAAGAGAAATAATGCCGAAACTCAAGTTCCCTGTTGGTTGTTTTGTACATGTGAATAAAAAAGGCTGGATTGATGAAGAAGGGGTAAAGCTATGGCTTGATAATGTACGGAGCAGGCGACCAGGTGGACTTATTAAAAAACGTAGTCTACTGGTGTGGGATATGTTCAAAGCTCATTTAACTCCCTGTACCAAGCAAAGGCTTGCAAGACTAAACACAGATGCGGCAGTTATTCCTGCAGGATTGACATTGTTGGTACAGCCACTGGATGTGTGCCTAAACAAGCCATTCAAAGATCGCATTCGAGAACAGTGGAATGAATGGATGGTTAGCGGCGAAAAGTCATTCACAAAAGGAGGAAACATGTGTGCTCCACAGTTGGATGTTTTGTGCAAGTTTGTCATAAAAGCCTGGAATGATATTGATGCAGAAACAGTAATCAAGTCTTTCAAGAAGTGTGGCATATCAAATTCATTAGATGGTATGGAGGACGACTACTTGTGGCAAGATGAAGAGGAAGCCGAAGCTGAGACCACACCATCTGATATGGAATTTGATCCATACAATGACTGCCTTACAAATGTATCACCAGATGTCACTGATGTACTTATGATATCAGATGACGAACAAGAGGATTTTGAAGACTTTTAAAGGGAAACTGTCACGCCAGCAAAACCTGTAAAAATACCGTAGCTTGCAGTTATGATGGGCGCTGCTAACTCTTCAGGGACTTGCCCGGCACTTGCTCTCTCTCTATTGTTTGTTATCTTCCTCCTATCATCATCAGTTCCAGTTTGGTTGGCAGCTTAGAAAACAAACAGCATGGGAGCTCCTATGGGTTTCTTGTCTTATCCTTCCTTTCAGCTTTAGAGTGAATTAGGAAAAGTTTAATCCACTTGCACTGTTTTATGTTTACATGTTTGATGACAAACAGCAGGAAAACTGTCACTTATAAACATAAGGCTAAGTGCCTGCATGTCCTAAGCATTTGAATTAAAATTACCATATTGAAATCAAATCTGATGTTTTTTAAATTTTTATTTGGTGTGCGTTGGAAGAGGGGTAGTCTGACGCCGGAACCTACGGAATGCTTTTGGGTGGTATTTTTAAGGGACCGTTAATGTGGCTGATTACATTTTTGTTTATATTTTTCTAAATTGTCTGTGCTTTTTCTTGGGCATTGGTGGGTGGCACTGGACCTGGACGTTCGCTGGAGAACTGGAAGTGTCGTTAGAGTTTGGCTGTCACTCTTTGGACTCCCTTGAGATTAGGACCGACCGAGGCGCGGTGGCCACGCCCACCATCGACCGGCCGTCACATTGAGGCCCACCATCATACGGCCGTAGCGCTGAGGGACGTGACAAGTACCACAGAAATTTCACAGCGCAAGAAAGTGTGAGAATGTTTCTTCTCGGCGCTCTCTGTCTCGCAGTCCTCCGGCAACAAAAACTCAAAGGGGCGGGGGGGCATCCACAATTCCACGGATTCAGAGAATGGTTTGACGCTGAGCAAGGCCGTCCTTTGACCCTTAACAATCATGGCGACCGGTCACATTCGCGCGATACTTCCTCGTGACCGCGGGAGCTGAGCTCACAGAAGAGTCCGTTGTTGCGTCGCTATGGCAACAGGAGACGCGCTGGCAACGATCGCTGGAATTCGCCGTTATTCTGCCCTTGTCTCTGAACAGCTTGGCGGTGTATCGCTCCTCCTCCTGCTCCTTTATCTTCGCCCGTCGCTCCTCAGGACGAGCACTCGTTTCGACGGGGGCGGGGGAGATGACGATGTTGTTCCCCACCCCAAATCCCCTCCCAGCCCCGCCAAAATATGGAAAAATAGGAAGAATAAGACAAAAAAGCAGGGAAGACACAGAGGATTCGGGAGAGGCGGTGCCCCTTAAAGTGAAGCTCTTCTGCCCCAGAACTTGTCCCTCGGCATGGAGCCCTTCCTGGCACTTCACAACCCTCCACTGCATGTGGATCTCCCTACTGAGGCTGGTTTCAGTCTCTCTCTCTCTCTGCCCCCCCCCCCCGATGCTGGCCCTCTTTTGTCTTTCCTCCCAAGCCTCTCTACTCTTCTCCACTGTTTGCCTTCCAGTCGTTCTTCCTCCTTCACTCTCCCTGGGGCCAGGTATCTTCTTCCTCCCCTTCTGGTGCCTCTGGGCTCTCTCCCCCATCTCCTGCCACCTCTTTCTTTCTCCCCTCTGTCTTTTACTCCCCTTTCTCTCACCTCCATTCTGCTTTCCCCTTTCCCTGGTCCTTTTAAAATCTTCCCATTCTGTGTGCTTGCCCCAGGTGGCAAGACTGCGATCATCTGACGCCATTCCACCAGGCACCAGGGTTTGGCGATGATGTCATCAGATGCCTCACCAAGAAGACAGAAGTGATAAGAAAAACCAAGCTTCCAGCTCTCTTGGAACCTGGAACTGACTGTCAAGCATGGTATACAGGAACATAACCATTCTACTTATCAAGCCAGGATTTAAGGTAACCAGAAGGGGCTGTCAAGGTTCTAGTCCCTGTCATGATTTTCTTCCCAGGAAGGTAACTTGAGGTGTAAACTTGAACCAAAGCAAAAGGGGTGTTGGCAATTGGGCACAGCCCTCAGCAACAGGCGCGCAGGCAGTGGTGGTGGTGAGGGGACTGTGGGTTTGCTACATGCTTTCCCCGTGGCAGGTCCACGGATGGCCCTGATGTGCAGCCAGGCTGCAGGACTGATGAGCTGCTCTCAGAAACGGGAACAGGATGAGACTCCAGCATCTCCTCTGATTGCAGGGGCTGAAGTCTCAGGGAGGGGCGTCAACCATCCCTGGGCTGTGGTACTTGGGCTGCAAGAAAAGGTTCATGGGTTGGAATTGCCTGTAGACAGAAAACAAGAAAGGCAGGGAGAAGAACATCAAGGAAACTAGGGGAGAGCCTCTTCTCTACCCTCCGGGAGCCTGGGCATTGGCGAAGCAATACAACCTGGTCACAGAGCCTCCAGTGGGAGCCCAGATGTTAGCTCCTTGGTGAAGGCCAAATCCTCTGATGGTGGATCATCCAGAGGTGATCAATGTGGGCTAGTGTGTTGGGACGTGTGCAAGTCTTTTGTCTTCTCGGGAGGATTGCAACTTGTCTGCTACAGATAACCAGAGGTGAAAAATGTTGGATTATACTACAGCTTGGAAGGAGATGCTCTTTAAAGACTGCTTCTGCAGAGCGCTATGCAGGCTGTTTGCCCCCCCCCCGCCCCCCATCCTGCTTCACATTCAGTGGGTCTTAGAACTCAAACAGCATGGGAAGGGGGGGCGGGGCGCTACCCCACAGGCGGAGGGCTCCCGTCCCAGAGGAGGAACAGAAGAGAGGACTAGTCAGCCGCTTGCTGAAGCCCCGCGCAGCCTCATGCGCCCGCACATAGCCTCTAGCCGCTTCTCCCTCCATGCAAGCGCAGGTTGCTGAGTCTGGGGGCAGAGCGCTCTGGGGGCAGCCTGGTGTCCCCCCAAGTCGTGGAGCGGCACTCTCCTTGCGACTCATGCTGTGCTTTTGACTGTTCATCGAGGTAATGTGCTTGGTGCCCGTGGGAAGACGAATGAGGAAGAGAGAGGGCGGCTGAAGCCTGAAGGCGACTTGGAGTCCTGGCCTGCCTGAATACCGCTTGAGGATATCCAGCGTCAAGCCTGCCCCCCCCCTCGCCCGCCCCAGCTGCTTGCCAGAGAGGAGGAAGGGGGGGATGACGGAAGAGTGGTGGTGGGTGGGCGCGCATATTTTGTGGAGGGGTGCTGGGGTGCGTATTTTACAGCCAGGAGTGGCAAATCGTCTTGCAGCAGGAGTCCTTAAGGGAAAGACGGGGCTGACTGGGGCCAGGATTATAAAGTGGATCATAATAACTAGAAAAGAATCTTGTCGTGGTAGGTGCTTTGACATTTTAGTCTAAAAAGGAGGAAGGCAGTTTGTGCAGGAGGAGAGAGAGACCGAGAAAGGAGAAGATGAATGGCAGAATATAAAGTATTGGTTAATTAGTTGTAATGGGATCGCTGGGCTTAGGGACTACATTTCCCAGCAGGCCTTGCTGTGCGGTAGGATGGTGACCTGAAACGGGAGGCGTGACTTGCTGGGAGGTTGGAAGGAGGAGAGAAGCAGAAGGACTGAGACCCAGAGAGAGATACTGGGGGGCAAGTGTGTGAGGCTAGAGGAGGCCCAGCATTGCAGAGCGGGAGAAGAAGGGAGCTCAGGCTCTTGAGTGCACAGGCTGCGCTTGGGAAATCTCGGGAAGGAAGGGCTCGGTGGATTGCATTGTGCCGTGCGAGGGCTCTGGCTGGCCTGGCAGGTAAGGGGGGAGAGCAGGGGGAGAGCTCTCCTCCTGTCTCAGAGGGGCTTCTCCTCTTGGGATGACTGCTGGGTGGCAGGAGAAAAGAGACTGTCAACATTTCCTACCTCTTTCCCGTGGCATCTTGCCAGAAAATGGCAGAGTGAGCTTTAGGAATCCTTGGTTCAAACTCTAGGACCTCCGGCTTGCTTGAACGCCTCTCTTTGGACTGCTCTCACAGCCTGGACTGATCTCTTAATAAAGAATCTCTTTTCTTAAAGAGCCTCTGTGAGAGAGAATGCTGGCAGCTGGCACTCTGAGTGGGAGACACTGTTGCCATCGAAACGTGGGAGGCGAATGCCAGAGAGAGGCCAGATAGGAAACCATCTGGAATGAAGGCGTTCTATGAAAGATTAAAACATTTGTTATTGTATTGTAAATACCCCTTTTGGGGATTAGAAAGCCTGTCCATGTTGTAAACCACCTTGAATTAAAGTTGGAGGAGAAATCTGATGACCAAGATAAGGTCATCATATATAAGGTATATAAATACTGGTGGTTTTTATTAATAATAATTTTCTTTCAAAACCCATTTCATTTACAGAGGTAGCTGTATATTTGATCAACGCCTGAGCCGTCCTGTACGAGGCAGTCATGATGGACAAGCTTGAGAGTGTCACCTTTGTAGGTAAGGAGGGTCCTCTCTGGCCCTTAACAGGTAGATGCCCCAGGTGGGAACCTCTGCTCTGCTCCATGGGCAAGTTGTTGGCTGGGCCATGTGATCTGGACATGGGTGGGGCTATGCCTGATGGACCCACATCTCCCTTTCTGGCCCAGCACAGACCTGGGGTCTCTTGGGAGGAGTAGCCCTGTGAGTACCATCAGCTGCTGGGACAAACTGCAGACTGTAGAGAAACCTCCAGTCTCATTATGTGGAGCGACCCTCCAGCCCCACATCTTCCTGAGGCTCATCTCCCGTGCAGACTAAGGAGGATAAAGCCTCAGCTTCCCTCCCCAGCCCCATGATCAGAGTGTTCCTCGAGGCAGCCTCCCACCCATCCTCAGAGATGCTCCCCAGCAGGGATCCTTGTAAGGGAAAAGCCAGTGGACGGTCCGGGAGGCGCACTGCTTGACAGACGGGGGCTGCCAGGTCCAGAGGAGGAACTGGGCTCTTGTCCCTTTGCGCATGGAATGTCCCTTAACTGTCCAGGTGGAAGATGATTCATAGCTGCCTGTCTCAGACTTCTCCAATGTCCTCTATGACCTGTGCCTTTGTGTCCCTACCCTGTTCCCTTCCTCTTTCTCCTGGCCTCCAAATGCACAGGGTCTCCCTCCCTGACCTCTGCCAACCGCATGGGATTCACCATGCCAGGAACTCTCATGCCCCCCTGCCGAGGGGTGAGCTTTAGGAATCCTTGGTTCAAACTCTAGGACTTTTGCTACTAACCCAGCTGGGCGTATTTTAAACTGGAAGGAAGGTTGTGTTGTTGAAACCTGCTGGCTGGGCAAGAGGCACTTTTTTTACTGGTACTTCTCTTATATTTAGCAGGGAAAGAGTAACTGTCCCTTTTCACCCCAGCACGGTGGCTGTTTGCGGGTGATCTTCTGCACCTTTTAGATTGTGGGCCCTTCTTGGGACAGGGAGCCCTTTAATTATTTGATTTTGTCTGTAAACCGCTTTGTGAACTTTTTCATTGAAAAGCGCTATATAAATACTCTTTAATAATACAGTGGTCCCTTGCTATCCGTGGGGGATCTGTTCCGGACCCCCCACACACACACGGATAGCAAAGATCTGCAGATACTAAAAACACTGTTTAAGGGAAGAAAAAAGCCCCCCAAGGGCCGTTTGTACCTTTTTAAATAGCCAAACCGTGCCGTTTTGAAGCCTTCACAGGACTTCTTGAAGCTTAATGACCCACTTCCGGGTCTCGCGAAGGCTCTTCCCTCCTCCCAGCCTTGCACCAGGGTACATTCTTAGACAAAACTGGGAGGAGGGAAGAGCTTTCTTGCAACCCGGAAGTGCTTTGTTAAGCTTGCAGAAGCCCTGCGGAGGCTTCAAAACGGCGTGGTTTGGCTATTTATACAAATGGCGATTGGGGGCTTTTTAAATTCCTTTTAACAGCGTTTTTAGCATGGCTTCCGCGGATAATCAAATCGGGTCCGTGTATAGAAAGGGTCCACTGTAATAATATCCCACCCTCAGAAGTGTGCCGCTCCCATCCTGGCCTCCCCTATTAAACCACCTCTGTTTGTTAGGCAGGTGTTAGCGATAGCTTGGACCCAGCAGAGGTAGCACAGAGAGCCAAAGTTTGCTCTCACGCCACCCGGCTAAGGCTTCCTATACACTTGACCAGGGGCGTCACTGGGAGGGTGGGAACACCCCAGGTAACACCAAAATGTCTTTCTATCCTATTTGCTACTGGTGGTGTGATACCATCTCGCCCCAAGTATCTCGCCCCAAGTATCTCACCCCCTGAGCTTGATGATCCTGAGCTATCCTTAAGGATAGCCATTGCACATCTCCCCATGCGCTTGGGAGATCCAGCCTCACCTCCTGTCCCACAGGGCGTTTCCTTTTGGGGTCACTGCCAGTTGGCAACCCTACAGAGACCGTCTACATTCCCCATCTCTTTCCTACACAGCTCTTGTTATCTTGCAGGAAATGTGCAGATTCTCCTCGCTTGCTGGAATCTCTCCTTTTGTATTGCTGTCACAGCCTGGGCTGATCGGTGAATAAAGATCTTCTCCCTTTTCTTTCAGAGCCCATTTCATTCGCGGAGGTAGCTGTGTATTTCAGCAGTGCGGAGTGGGCTCTGCTGGATCAACACCAGAGACATCTTTATGAGGCTGTCATGATGGACAATTATGAGAATATGTCCTTTGTAGGTAAGGAGCATCCTCTGGCCCTGAATGGATAAATGCCTCAGGTGGGAACCTCTGCCCCATTGGAGGTGGTGAAGGGGGTTGCTGGTGAGGCTGTGTGTCCTGGACATGGGTGGTGCTACGCCGGATGGCCCTGCATCCTCCCTTCCTGGCCCAGCACGTATATGGGATCACTCGACTAGGAGGGCAGCCCCAGCCAGGGGCTGTTCTGCCATTATCTTGCTAGAAGGTTTTAGACATCTGCCGCTTGCTTTAGGAGGAGGTGGGCTGGTCTTGGAGGGCATTTGCATCCTTCTTTGACTCTCCTTCTCTGTGCCAGTGGACGCCTGAGACACGCCAGAAATATTCCCAAAAGTGTTGTGGAGTAGCACTGTGAGCTCAGATGGGAGAAGAGCAGGGAGAAGAGCAGGCAGATGTCCCTGGCAAGGACAGAGAGAAGAGGTGGCCAGCCAGGAACCTATTCAGCACTTCCCCTTCCTAACCTCATATGACAATGCTGCAGCGACAGAGTACCGACTTGTGGGTTACACCATCTTGGGGGGTGGGGAGCATGACCAGGCCCTCAAGGAGGGTGTGCATGTCAAGGGCGAAGCCAGCACCCTGCCCTATGGAAGCAGGTACAGGGCTGGAGGGCTAGCGGAGTGAGCATGGCCCTGGCGCCACCCCCTCTGATGGGCTATGGACAGGAAGTCTGCAGAGGAGTGGCAATCCGAAGAGCAAAGAGGGAAAGCCCCAAAAAGAGATTCTGGGGTGCCCCACCACTCATGTGAAAAAGCGGCAACAAAAAGACTTAAGCAACACACTGCAAAGGAGGAAGCCTCTTGTGCATTACGATATTTATTCTGGCTGGGCCCTTTATTTCTCTGAGATTCCTTCTAGTTGGGCCCTTTATTTCTCTGAGATTCCTTTACCACCTCTTAAGAAATATAGCACAATATCAATAAAAGGCACCTGCAGTCCTAGACTGCTGTGGCTTTTCTGGGCCCAGGGCCCAGACCTGATCAAAGCAGAAGCAATGCCTAACGACTTCCCTCCTTGGCTGGAGTTTCATCCCCTGGTCTCTGACTATTTCTCTCCTTATTTCAGCAGCTTCAGCTTGGAACCAAGTAGAAAGAAAGAGGCAGCTGACCTGTGAGGAGTGCAGAAAGAGCTTCAGCTATAAATCCAGCCTTATTATGCATCAGAGAACACACACAGGGAAGAAACTCTATACATGCCAGAAGTGTAGAAAGAGCTTCAGCTACAAATCCAGCCTTATAATCCATCTGAGAATCCACACTGGGGAGGAACCTTATACATGCCAGGAGTTTGAAAAGAGCTTCAGTCACAGCAGTAGCCTTCTAACCCATCAGGGAACCCACACAATGGAGAAACCATATCCATGTCAGGAGTGTAGAAAGAGCTTCAGCTGCAAATCCAGCCTTATTATACATCAGAGAATCCACACAGGGGAGAAGCCTTATACATGCCAGGAGTGTGGAAAGAGTTTCACTTGCAGGAAAAGCCTTACAGACCATCAAAGAACCCACACAGGGGAAAAACCGTATACCTGCCATTTGTGTGGAAAGAGCTTCATTCAATATGCCCACCTTATATTTCATCTGAGAGGACACATAGGGGAGAAACCGTATACCTGTCATGTGTGTGGAAAGGGCTTCATTCAGAATAGCCACCTTATGTCCCATCAAAGAACCCATACAGGGGAAAAACCTTATACATGCCAAGAGTGTGGAAAAAGGTTCAGGTTCAGGGAAAGCCTTACATTCCATCACAAAACCCACACAGGGGAGAAACCTTTTACATGCCAGGTGTGTGGAAAGAGCTTCACTCGTAGCAGCAGCCTTACGGCCCATCGGAGAACCCACACAGGGGAAAAGCCTTATATGTGCCAGGAGTGTGGAAAGAGGTTCGCTTCCAGGAAAAGCCTTACAAACCATCAGAGAACCCACACAGGGGAAAAATCGTATAGCTGCCATTTGTGTGGAAAGAGCTTCATTCAGAATGACAGCCTTGTATCTCATCTGAGAAGGCACACAGGGGAGAAACCGTATATGTGCCAGGAGTGTGGAAAGAGCTTCATTCGGAATAGCCACCTTATGTCTCATCAAAGAACCCACATAGGGGAAAAATCTTATACATGCCAGGAGTGTGGAAAGAGCTTCAGATCCAGGGAAAGCCTTACATATCATCAAAAAACTCACACAGGAGAGAAACCTTATAAGTGCCAGGAGTGTGGAAAGACCTTCACACATAGTGGCAGCCTTGCTGCCCATCGGAGAATACACACAGGGGATAAACTTTATAAGTGCCAGGAGTGTGGAAAGAGCTTCACTTGCAGGAAAAGCCTTACAAACCATCAGAGAATCCACACAGGGGAAAAACCGTATACCTGCCATTTGTGTGGAAAGAGCTTCATTCAGAAGGGCAACCTTATATCCCATCTGAGAAGGCATACAGGGGAAAAACCATATACCTGCCATGTTTGTGGAAAGGGCTTCATTCAAAATAGCCACCTTATGTCCCATCAGAGAACCCACACAGGGGAGAAACCTTATACATGCCAGGAGTGTGGAAAGAGCTTCAGGTATAGGGAAAGCCTTGCATTCCATCACAAAACCCACATAGAGGAGAAACCTTATAAATGTCATGAGTGTGGAAAGGGTTTCATTCAGAATAGCCACCTTATATCCCATCAGAGAACCCACACAGGGGAGAAACCTTACATATGCCGGGAATGTGGGAAAAACTTCACTCACAGCAGCAGCCTTGCGGCACATTGGAGAATTCACACAGGGGAAAAAGCATATACCTGCCATTTGTGTGGAAAGAGCTTCATTCAGAATTCCAATCTTATACGCCATCAGAGAACACACACAGGGGAGAAACCGTATACATGCCTGGAGTGTGGAAAGAGCTTCATTCAGAATTCCCAGCTTATATCTCATCGGAGGTGGCACACAGGGGAGAAACCCTATACATGCCAGGAGTGTGGAAAGAGTTTTATTCAGAATGCCAATCTTATACGCCATCAAAGAATCCACACAGGGGAGAAACCTTATACATGCCAGGAGTGTGGAAAGAGCTTCATTCAGAATGCGAATCTTATAAGCCATCAGAGAACCCACACAGGGGAGAAACCCTACACATGCCAGGAGTGTGGAAAGAGCTTCATTCGGAATGCCCATCTTATATGTCATCAGAGAACCCACTTGGAAGAAACCAAGTATGTGCCAGGAGTGTGGAATGAACTTCAGTCACAGCAGCCATCTAACATCCCATCCATGAACCCATGGAGACAAGAAACCCTATAGTTGCCAGGAATTTGGAAAAGGCTCCAAGTGCAATATCCTTCTAATATACAGTCAAAGAACCTACACATGGAAGAAATCCTGTGTATGCCCGTGTGAAAAAAGGTTCAGTTGCATTTACCACCCACCTGCAACCCCACACAGTATGAATCTCAGTCAGTTCTCATGAGCAGAAAAGAGGAGATAATGAAGAATCAGCAGGGATTGAACATCAGTTACAGGATAAAAAGCCAGGAGCTTAAAAAAAAGGTTTATGTTTAAAAACAGCTTTAAAACAATTTAAAAAACACTCAAACCAGGTTAAAACTATTTAAGAAACAGTTTAAAAAACAGTGTTTAAAAACAGTTTAAAAAACAATAGTTAAAACAACGTTTTGTTTGAAATATATCGAACATCCTCAGGTGGGACGAGCACACAGGCACGTAAGATGGTAAGAGATCTGCAAACCATCCGGCAAGGTTATAAAGAAGTACGCAGCCACGTCAGCTGAAGTCCATTATATCGGGGAACTGAAGATCCAAACCAGCAAACAAATCAATATACTTGCGTGTTGAAGGCCAGTGAGAGGCCAGTCTGCGAAGGAAACCATAGAATGAAGTTCATGCAAGATTGAACATTTATATCATTGTAAAAATTCCCGTTGGGGGGTTTGGGAAAGCCTGCCCATGTAAACCGCCTTGGATTAAAATCAGATGAGAAATCCAATGACCAAGAAAGGTGGTACAAATAGTGTATATTATACTATTAGCAGAATGGACTAGTGTCTTGGGAGGGCTGTGCTAGTCTTTAATCTTCTGGGGAAGAGTGAAACTTGTCTGCTACAGTTGATGAAAGTTTAGTGGTGAGAGAATTTGGATTATCCTATAGACATTAGCATCTGCACAGCACTATGCAGGGTGTATGAACCCCTGTCAAGATATTGTAGTTTGGATTTCAGTTCAGATTCATATAGTAGGAGTGAAGTTGGGATATGCATCTGAACTGGGAGGAATGAAATGTTAATGGAGGACCATTTGGGTCTCTAGTGAAGGAATGTGTGGTGGACCCCTTGTGTCTCTGACTCCAGAGATCGAGATTGAATTATGGTGCGAAGGGAAAAGCTCAGAAAGCTGGGTGGTTGTCAGTCTTGTCAGGACAAAGGCTGTGCAATCCTAGCTCTTCACTTTGGCCCCTGTGAATTGCTATGATAGCTGAGCCAGTGCTCTGGTGTGAAATTAAGAGGATCATAAGACCTTGGTATGAGCCATTAAACTGACCATTATTTTTTTCTACCTGGACCACCTGACCGTGTACGTGCAGGACCATGCGGCTGGACCGAACTCTGCTGGAGGGGGGTGCCTCTTTATTCTCAGCTGTTGATTTACAATTTGAGAATGGTTGCATGGATGCACCTTAGAATGTATAGTAGTTTAGGATTAGCTAGTCTTTATTGCTTTGTTAATGTGTGTGTTATATCTGAAGTACGGTATGTACTTTTATGACTTGAGAGCTATTTGCTTTCCTTTGTTGTTGTTGTTCAGTTGTTAAGTCGTGTCCGACCCTTCGTGATCCCATGAACCATATCCCGCCAGGCCTTCCTGTCCTCCACTATCTTCCTGAGTTCGCTCATTTTCATGTTCGTTGCATCGGTGATGCTGTCTAACCATCTCATCCTTTGCCTTCCCCTTCTCCTTTTGCCTTCAATTTTTCCCAGCATCAGAGTCTTCTCCAGAGAGTCCTCTCTTCGCATTAGGTGGCCAAAATATTTGAGTTTCAGCCTTAGTATCTGTCCTTCCAGGGAACAGTCAGGGTTGATCTCATTTAGGATTGACTGATTTGATCTCCTAGCAGTCCAAGGGACTCTCAGGAGTCTTCTCCAGCACCACAGTTCAAAAGCATCTATTCTTCGGCGCTCAGCCTTCCTTATGGTCCAGCTCTCGCAACCATACATTGCTACTGGGAACACCATCGCCCTGACTATGCGAACTTTTGTTGGCATAGTGATATCTCTGCTTTTTATTATGCTGTCTAAGTTTGCCATAGCTTTCCTTCCAAGGAGTAAGCGTCTTTTAATTTCATGGCTGCTATCTCCGTCTACAGTGATCTTGGAGCCCAGAAAAGTAAAATCTGTTACTGCTTCCATTTCTGCCCCTTCTATTTGCCAGGAATTGATGGGCCCAGATGCCATGATCTTAGTTTTATTAATGCTGAGTTTCAAGCCAACTTTTGCACTCTCCTCTTTCACCCTCATCAAGAGGCTCTTTAGTTCACTTTCTGCCATTAGGGTGGTATCGTCTGCATATCTGAGGTTGTTGATATTTCTCCCGGCAATCTTGATTCCGGCTTGTGATTCATTCAGCCCTGCATTTCTCATAATGTACTCTGCATATAAGTTAAATAGGCAGGGTGACAATATACAGCCTTGCCGTACTCCCTTCCCAATTTTGAACCAGTTGGTTGTTCCATGGCTGGTCCGAACTGTTGCTTCTTGACCCACATACAGGTTTCTCAGGAGACAGGTAAGGTGGTCTGGTACCCCCATCTCTTTAAGAATTTGCCACAGTTTGTTGTGATCCACACAATCAAAGGCTTTTGCTTTCCTTACTAAACTTATTCTAAATATTTTAAAAGAGACTGTGGCATTTTTTGTATTGGATGAGTGAAAACATGTAGCCTAGGCTAATTTGGTGTCTTGACTAATTGGCCACAATTGCCTAACAAAGGAAACCAAAGTGCAGCTTCTTAATAACTTGCTGTCCTAAGTTAAGATAGCTGGAAGGATGGTGTATGCCGCGTTTACATTTGAAAGGGCTGGTCTGGGGAAGGAGTTTTGCAGCCTCTATGAATTGCTCAGGAAGCTGGGATGCTCCTGAGCAGATCTTGACAAAGGACTTTATTTATTTATTTATTTATTTTTCACATTTTTATACCGCCCTTCCTCCTAGGAGCTCAGAGTGGTGTACATATTTCCTCCCCTCCTTTTTGTCCTCACAACAACCCTGTGAGGTAGGTGGGGCTGAGAGATAGTGACTGCCCCAAGGTCACCCAGGAAGCTTCGTGACTGAGCGGGGATTTGAACCTGGATCTTCCAGGTCGAAGTCTGACTCCCAAACCACTACACCATCCTGGCTCACACTTGGGGAGTTTTACAGCAGAACCCAGGGCAGGAATCTTTGACATCTTTCCCCCATCTCCTTTTCTTCCCCTCCCTACTCCTGATACTCGTCTATAAATAGCTTATGCCAGAGTTTGGAGAGTTGCATCCTTGGGGTCATTTGAGATTGCCGAACAGGGGTGAGATGGAATCTGTCCTGGTTTTTGAGGAAAAATGCTTGTTCTTCCCTGCCTTGTCCCACCAGCCTGCCTAAAGAGAGATTGGAAGATTTTGCCTTCATTGCCTGACTGTTCACTTCAAAATTATTTTTTTCCTGTCATGGTCTGTCAGGGAAAGATGCAAAGTCACTAGTCTCCATTGAACAGAAACGGTTGTCTCCAAACTAATGTCACATTGGGCACATTTTCTTTTCCACTCATAGCCCAAGAAAGGTATTTTTCTAGAATGGAAAGGAAACACGTAAAACTGTTTGGAACTTGGGAAGAGAGAGCGAGGGAGATGCAGGTTGCCAACGGCACCTTGGCTTGGGAGGCAGGGGTCCCCCTCTTTTTCTGGCATCTGATTTGGGGTAGTGGATCTGCCTGGTATAGGAGTGCCTCCTGCTTGCCTCCAGTTGGGCTCTACTTGCATATTTTTCAAGCAAACCAAATAATAATAATAATAATAATAATAATAATAATAATAATAATAAAATGACAGTATTTATATACCGCTTTTCAACAAAAAGTTCACAAAGCGGTTTACAGACAAAATCAAATGATTAAATGGCTCCCTGTCCCCAATTGGCTCACAATCTAAAAAAAGATGCAGAACACCACCAGCAAACAGCCACCAGAAAAGACACTGTGCTGGGGTGAAAGGGGGGCAGTTACACAGCCCTGTCAGTCCCCTGTGGTCTTGCATCAGAAGAAATCTCTCCCCCCCCCTCCCCCGTTAGTGTTGACCCTGGAATTTCTTACCATTGGGGGGAAGAGGGGTTGTGGCAATTATGCTTTGAGCTTTCCCCTTCCCCAATCAAAAGCGGCCTTTTACAATGTCTGTGATGAAAGAGACCTGGAGGCTGGTGAGAAACGGAGTCTTTAACAAGTGGATAGCATAGCAAGCTCTTCCGGGCCAGTTGCACTCCGGGTCCTAGAACTCGAACAGCATGGGAAGGGAGGAGGGGGGGGGCGCTGCTCGAGAGGCGGAGGGCTGCCAGGTCGGAAGAAGCTTTGGAGAAGCGTTTGCACTTTTCAGCACAGATCGGCCCTGCGGACAGCGCGCGCACAGAGCCTCTTGCTGCTCCTCCTTCCACGCAGGCGCAGCTTGCTCAGTCTGGGGGCGGAGCGCTCTCTCTGGCTCTGGGGGCAGCCTGGTGGTGTCCCCCCAAGTTCTGGAGCGACACTCTCCTGCTGCTCTTTTGACTGATGTAAGGTAAGGTGGTCGATGCCCGTGGGAAGACGCACGAGGAAGAGAGAGGGTGGCTGAAGGCGAGCTGGAGTCCTGGCCTGCCTGAGCACCGCTGGAGGATGTCCAGCTTCAAGCCAGGCCCCTCCTCGCCCGCCCCAGCTGCTTGTCTCACCAGCCAAAGAAAAGAAGAAGGGGGGGATGCCGGAAAAGTGGCGGTGGGACTGCGGGGCGCACATATTTTGTGGAGGGGTGGTGCGTGGCAAATCGTCTTGTAGGAATCCTTACGGGAAAGACGGCGGGGCTGACGCGGGTCAGGATTGATAAACAGCTCGTTTTGTATGAGAACACCCTGCAGCCCTCGTGAGAAATCCATTGTAAAGTGGATCATCCTAACTAGAGAAGAATCCTGTACGTGGCAGCAAACTCAGAGATCCCCTTGCTAGCGCAAGAAAACGGTGCTTTGAAATTTTATAGGGACTACATTTCCCAGCAGGCCTTGATGTGCAATAGGATTGTGACCTGAAACGGGAGGCGTGCCATTGCTGGGAGGGTTGGAAGGAGGCGGGAAGTAGATTGGCTGAGACCCAAAAAGAGGGAGTGACAGGCTGGACAGCTCAGACCTCCTCCTGTCTCAGACTCAGGCCCCGGGGCTTCTCCTCTTGGGGTGACTGATGGGTGGAAACACAAAAGAGACTGTCAACATTCCCCACCTCTTTCCTACGAGACTCGTGGCATCTTGCACGAGAAACACAGATCCTCTTCTTCTCTTGCTTGAACACCTCCCTTTGAACTGCTCTCACATCTTGTGTTGATCTCTTAATAAAGAATCCCTTTTCTTTCACAACCCATTTCGTTTGCAGAGGTAGCTTTATATTTCGGCAGTGCAGCGTGGACTCTGCTCGATCAACGCCTGAGCCGCCTGTACGAGGCAGCCATGATGGACAAGCATGAGAGTGTCACCTTTGTAGGTAAGGAGGGTCCTCTCTGTGAATGCAGTTGGGTGGCAGCATGAAGATGCGTGTGCAAGAGAAAGGACGGCTGAAGGCAAGCTGGAGTCTCGATCTGGCTTGTGAATATCCAGCTTAATTTCTCCTCCCTGCGCCTCCTGTCCCCTTCTTACCCTGCTGCTGCAGCTAAAGGGGGTGGGGAAGGTGGCAAGAGTCTTGGTGGACCAGACCTATATTTTGGAGGGGTGCTTGGTGTTGGGAAATGGATGCAATAAATAAGAACATAAGAAGAGCCCTGCTGGATCAGGCCAAAGGCCCATCTAGTCCAGCTTCCTGTATCACACAGTGGCCCCACCAGATGCCTCGGGGAGCACAAGACAACAAGAGACCTGTTTCCTGTCGCCACTCCCTTGCACCTGGCACAAAGAAAACCTACTCCTACAACCAGGAGGTTGCTTATCCCCATCATGGCTTGTAAGCTGTGATGGACTTTTCCTCCATAAATCTGTCCAATCCCCTTGCTTTCTTCAGGACACAGGGGGGCAGTGTGTATTGTCCAGGTGGCAGATGATTCATAAATCATAGCTACCTGTCTCAGACTTCTCCAATGTCCTCTATGACCTGTGCCTTTGTGTCCCTACCCTGTTTCATTTCTCTTTCTCCTGGCCTCCAAATGCACAGGGTCTCCCTCCCTGAGCTCTTCCAACTGCATGGGATTCACCATGCCAGGAACTCTCATGCCCCCCTGCCAAGGGGTGAGCTTTAGCAATCCTTGGTTCAAACTCTAGGACTTTTGCTACTAACCCAGCTGAGCGTATTTTAAACTGGAAGGAAGGTTGTGTTGTTGAAACCTGCTGGCTGGGCAAGAGGCACTTTTTTTACTGGTACTCCTTTTACATTTTCCAGGGAGAGAGTAACTGTCCCCTTTCACCCCAGCACAGTGGCTGTTTGCTGGTGTTTTTCTGCATCTTTTTAGATTGTGAGCCCTTTTGGGACAGGGAGCCCTTTAATTATTTGATTTTCTCTGTAAACTGCTTTGTGAACTTTTTCGTTCAAAAGCGGTATATAAATACTGGTTGCATCCCCTATCCTAGCCTCCCCTGTTAAACTACGTCTGCTTGTTCGACAGGTGTTAGAGCGACAGCTAAGACCCAGCAGAGCTAGCGCAGAGAGCCAAAGGTCCTCTCACACCACCTGGCCAAGGCTGCCTCTACTCTTGACCAGGGGCGTCACTAGGGGTGGTGGACCACCCTGGGTGTCACCATTGGTAGAAAAAGGGTTTGCCCAATCCCAGCCCCGATCTGCACAGGGATCGCATTTCCCAGGAAGGCTATATATTGTGTGGTCTGATATGGGAGGAGGTCCATGGGGGTGACACCATGATGAGATCTTGCCCTGAGTTTCACCAACCCTAGTGACACCTCTGAGCTTGATGATGTTAATTTAGCCATCCTGAATGATAGCCATTGTTACATCTCCCCATGTGCTTGGGGGATCCAGCCTCCCTTCCTGTCCCACAGGGCTTTTTCTCTTGGGGTCACTGCCAGTTGGCAACCCTACAGAGACCGTCTACATTTCCCATCTCTTTCCTACACGGCTCTTGTTATCTTGCAGGAAATGTGCAGATTCTCCTCGCTTGCTGGAATCTCTCCTTTTGTATTGCTGTCACAACCTGGGCTGATCGGTGAATAAAGATCTTCTCCCATTTCTTTCAGAGCCCATTTCATTCGCGGAGGTAGCTGTGTATTTCAGCAGTGCAGAGTGGGCTCTGCTGGATCAACACCAGAGGCGTTTTTACGAGGCTGTCATGATGGACAATTATGAGAATATGTCCTTTGTAGGTAAGGAGCGTCCTCTGGCCCTGAATGGATAAACGGCTCAGGTGGGAACCTCTGCCCCATTGGAGGCAGCGAAGGGGGGTTGCTAGTGAGGCTGTGTGTCCTGGACATGCGTAGTGCTATGCCTGATGGCCCTGAATCCTCCCTTCCTGGTCCAGCCCTATATGAGATCACTAGACTAGGGTGAAGCCAGCACCCTGCCCTATGGAACCAGGTACAGGGCCGGAGGGCTAGCGGTGTGAGCACAGCCCTGGCGCCACCCCCTCTGATGGGCTATGGACGGGACGCCTGCAGAGGTACTGGAATGAGGGAAAGTCCCAAAGAGAGATTCTGGGGTGCCCCACCACTCATGTGAAAAAGCAGCAACAGAAAGACCCGTGCAACACACTTCAAATGGGTAACCCTCTCTTTTTGCAGACCATAAACCCACAACAACCAGCATGTTCAACATGCAACCCTGGAATGAGGAAGAAAGGAAGGAAGGTCCTTCCTTCCTTCCTTCCTTCCTTCCTTCCTTCCTTCCTTATAGCTAAAATGTCTTGTCCTTAACTGGAGACATTCTTCCTCAATCATTTGTTCTTTTAATATTTCTTCTTGCTCTCTAGTTGTGGCCTTTGTTTCTCTGAGGTTCCTTTGCTTCCTCTTAAGAAGCATAGCAGAATATAAGGAAGGCATCTCCAGTTTTAGATTGTTGTGGCTTTTCTGGGCCCAGACCTGATCAAGGAGATATAATGCCTCATGACTCCCCTCCCCCCCTTTGGCTGGAGTTTCATCCCTTGGTCTGACTGTATTTCTGCCTTATTTCAGCAGCATCAGTTTGGAACCATGTTGGAAGAAAGAGGCAGCTGACTCCTGCACAGCAAAGTATCCACCCAGAAGAGAAGCTCTATGTATGCCAGGAATGTGGAAAGAGATTCAGCTACAAATACAGCCTTATTATCCATCAGAGAATCCACACAGTCGAGAAACCCTATGCATGCCAGGAGCGTGGGAGGAAATTTAATCGCAGCAGCCATCTAACATCCCATCAGAAAATCCACACAGGGGAGAAACCATATATATGCCAGGAGTGTGGAAAGAGCTTCACTTGCAGGAAAAGCCTTACAATCCATCAGAGAATCCACACAGGGGAAAAACCGTATACCTGCTCTTTGTGTGGAAAGAGCTTCAATCAGTATTCCCACCTTGTATTTCATCTGAGAGGCCACACAGGGGAGAAACCGTATACCTGTCAAGTGTGTGGAAAGGGTTTTATTCAGAATAGCCACCTTATGTCCCATCAAAGAAGCCACACAGGGGAAAAACCTTATACGTGTCAGGAATGTGGAAAGAGCTTCAGGTTCAGGGGAAGTCTTAAATTCCATTACAAAACCCACACAGGGGAAAAACCTTATACATGCCAGGAGTGTGGAAAGAGCTTCACTCGTAGCAGCAGCCTTACGGCACATCGGAGAACTCACACAGGGGAAAAACCTTATACATGCCAGGAGTGTGGAAAGAGCCTCGCTTGCAGGAAAAGCCTTAAAAACCATCAGAGAATCCACACAGGGGAAAAACCGTATAGCTGTCATATGTGTGGAAAGAGCTTCATTCAGAATGGCAGCCTTATATCTCATCTGAAAAGGCACACTGGGGAGAAACCGTATACCTGTCATGTGTGTGGAAAGGACTTCATTCAAAATAGCCACCTTATGTCCCATCAGAGAACCCACATAGGGGAAAAACCATATACATGCCAGGAGTGTGGAAAGAGCTTCAGGTCCGGGGAAAGCCTTACATATCATCAAAAAACCCATACAGGGGAGAAGCCTTATACGTGCCAGGAGTGTGGAAAGGGCTTCATTCAGAATAGCCTCCTTATGTCCCATCAGAGAACCCACACAGGGGAAAAACCTTATACATGCCAAGAGTGTGGAAAGAGCTTCAGTTGCAGGAAAAGCTTTACATACCATCAGAGAACCCACACAGGGGAAAAACCTTATACGTGCCTGGAGTGTGGAAAGAGCTTCACTTGCAGGAAAAGCCTTACAAACCATCAAAGAACCCACACAGGGGAAAAACCGTATAGCTGCCATTTGTGTGGAAAGAGCTTCATTCAGAATGGCAACCTTGTATCTCATCTGAGAAGGCACACGGGGGAGAAACCGTATACCTGTCATGTGTGTGGAAAGGGCTTCATTCAGAATAGCTACCTTATGTCCCATCAGAGAATTCACACGGGGGAGAAACCGTATATGTGCCAGGAGTGTGGAAAGAGCTTCAGGTTCACGCAAAGCCTTGCATCCCATTACAAAACCCACACAGGGGAGAAACCTTATATGTGCCAGGAGTGTGGGAAAAGCTTCACTCATAGCAGCAACCTTGCGTCCCATTGGAGAACCCACACAGCGGAAAAACGCTATAGTTGCCAGGAGTGTGGAAAGAGCTTCATTTTCAACAGCAGCCTTACAGTCCATCAGAGAACCCACAGAGGTGAAAAAGCGTATACCGATACTTTCTACGTGTTGTCGAAAGAGCTTCATTCAGAATGCCAGTCTTATACGCCATCAGAAAACCCACACAGGGGAGAAACCTTATAAATGCCAGAAGTGTGGAAAGATCTTAATTCAGAATGCCCATCTTACATGTCAGAGAACCCACTTTGGAGAAACCGTATACGTGCCAGGAGTGTGGAAAGAACTTCAGTCACAGTAGCCATCTAACATTCCATCACAGAACCCACTCATATAAGAAGCCCTATAGTTGCCAGGAATTTGGATAAGGCTTTAAGTGCAATATCCTTCTACAGTCAAAGAACCTACACGTGGAAGAAATCCTGTGCATGCCAGGAGTGTGAAAAAAGGTTCAGTAGCTGCAGGACATTTACCACCCACTGGCGAACCCACACAGTATAAATCTCATACATGCAAGGAAAGTGGAAATAGTTTTTCTGCTCAGTCAAGTCTCATGAGCAGAAAAGAGGAGATAATGGAGTGCATTCAGTTACATGCAGACCCTTCTTTGCACTTCACAGGTCTCCCCTACAGGTGGATCTCCCTACAGAGGCTCTGTTAAGTCTCTCTCTGTCGTCCGTAGGGCTGGATGGTGGCCCTTTTCTCATTTTCCCAGGACTCTCTTCACTGTTTGCCCTCCAGTACCTTCTTACTCCTTGTCTGTCTCTGGGGTACCTTCTTCCCTTTATTCTCCTTTAGATTTCTCTAGGCTCTCTCCCTTATCGCCTGCCTGCCTTCTTTCTTCCTTCTCTGTGTATTTTCCTCCTCCCAGTCTCTCACCTCCTGTCTGTTTTCTTCCCCACCCCCAAACACACACTCCCTGGTCCTTTAAAATCTCCCCATTCCCTTTGCTTCACCCCGTCAGCAAGATCGCGAACAGGTGACACCATCTCACAAGAGTGCGGCGATGAGGCCATCAGATACCTCAGCTGGATGATAGAAGTGCTCTGAAAACTGAATAAGAAAACCAAGGTTCCAGTTCCCTGATGTTCTTCCCAGGAAGGTAATTTGAGGTGTAAACTTGAACCAAGGCAAAAGAGGTCTTGGCAACTGGGCACACCCGTCTGCAACAGACATGTATCCATAGGTGGCAGTGAGGGCACTGCGGGTTTGCCACATGCCTTCCCCAGGGCGGGAGCATTGATGGCCCTGACATTGCAGCAAGACCAAATCCCCTAAGGGAGAGGGCCGTCCAGGTGGTCTCGCTCAGTTGGTAGAGTGGCTGCCTTGTAAGTCTGAAGATCTGTGAATGGCAGTTCGAAACACGCCGCTGACAAATCTGTGAACCCTCTGAAGAGAGAGAAAGCTGCCAGCTGCATGCTGCGTGGGAGGCAATTGGCTGAGCGTGGGAGGAAAAGGCCAGTGAGAGGCCAGACTGAGAAGGAAACCACCTAGAATGAAGTTCATGCAAGATTGAACATTTATATCATTGTAAATATTCCCATTAAGGCCAGCGGGTGGCGCAGTGGGTTAAACCACTGAACCATGAGCTGTCGATCGAAAGGTCGGCAGTTCGAATCCACGACGGGGTGAGCTCTCGTTGCTTGGCCAGCTCCTGCCAACCTAGCAGTTCCAAAGCATGTTAATGTGAGTAGATAAATAGGTACTGCTTGCGGGAAGGTAAACAGCGCTTCGTGTTCCAGCCGCATGCTATGCGCTGCGGCAAGGAGAGTCACGCCGGCCACATGACCGCGGAGGCGTCTTCAGACAACGCTGGCTGTTCGGCTTTGAAATGGGGATGAGCACCACACCCTAGAGTCGGACATGACTGGACTTAATTGTCAGGGGTCACCTTTACCTTTACCTAAATATTCTCATTAGGGGTTTGGGAAAACCTGCCCATGTAAACTGCCTTGAATTAAAGTCAGAGGAGAAATCCAATGACCAAGAAAGGCAGTATATAAATAGTGTTTATTATTATCAATATGGACTAGTATCTTGGGAGGCTGTGCCATTCTTTTGTCTTCTGGGGAAGAGTGAAACGTTGAAAGTTTTGTGATGAGAGAATTTGGATTATCCTACAGCAGAAGTTGGATTATCCTACAGCGGGTGGCGCAGTGGGTTAAACTGCTGAACCATGAGCTTTCGATCGAAAGGTCGGCAGTTCGAATCCACGACGGGGTGAACTCTCGTTGCTTGGCCAGCTCCTGCCAACCTAGCAGTTCCAAAGCATGTTAATGTGAGTAGATAAATAGGTACCGCTTGTGGGAAGGTAAACAGCGCTCCGTGTTCCAGCTGCATGCTACGCGCTGCGGCAAGGAGAGTCACGCCGGCCACATGACCACGGAGGCGGCTCTTCGGCTTTGAAATGGGGATGAGCACCACACCCTAGAGTCGGACACGACTGGGCTTAATTGTCAGGGGTCACCTTTACCTTACAGTTTGGAAAGTGTTGTTGACAGACATTAGCGTCTGCACAACACTATGCAGGGTGCAGGTATTGTACGAAGATATTGTAATTTGGATTTCAGTTCAGATTCAGATAGTTGGAATATGCATCTGAAATGTGAGGAATGGAGTGTTAATTGGGTCCCTTCGGGGAGAAAGGCGGGATAAAAATACTGTAAATAAATAAATAAAATAATTGAGGACTATTTGGGTCTCTGGTGAAGGAATGTGGGGGACACCTTGCCTCTCTGACTCCAGAGATGCAGATTGTGAGATCAAAAAGCTGAGCATTCGTAAGTCTTGTGTGATCTTACCTCTTCACTTTAGCTCAGTGTTTCCCAAACAAATGCCTCCTGCTCAGTTGGGCTGTACTTGCATATTTTTCAAGCAAACCAAATGTCACACAGCCCCCATCAGTCCCCTGTGGTCTTGCATCAGAAGAAATCTCTCCCCCCCCCCCATCAGAGTTGACCCTGGAATTTCTTACCATTGGGGGAAGAAGGGAGGTGGCAGTTATGCTTTGTGCTTTTCCCTTCCCCAATCAAAGGCGGCCTTTGACAATGTCTGTGAGAAAAGAGACCTGGAGGCTGGTGAGAAACAGAGCCTTTAACAAGTGATTAACAAACTCCGGGGCTACTTGCAAACTCTCCCAGCAATGCTGCCCTTGTTTTTCCTTTATTATATGCTTACAACAAGGGTCTGCCCCGGATAGCAGGCAGGTAGGCTGGCTGGCTGCAGAGGGAGGAGTAAGTCCCCAAAGGTTCCTGCCCAGCAGACTCCAATGCATTGTGGCTGTGCTAGGCCACCCTTCCCAGGTGGTCTAAAAACATTGCAACTAAATACAGAAAAAGCCAGTGGCTCTAATGAAGAGAAACATCTTCTATTAGTAGTATGTTTCCCACTGATGGTACTTGACCATCGTGCAGTGGGCATATCAGAGGGCAGGGGACTGTTGGAAATGGGCAGCGCTCGGCTGCAGGACACTGGGGGCACTGTTCCATCTGGGCACCTAAGACTCTCACCTGGCTTCTCTCTATGGTCCCTGGCAGGGCTGTGCCCCCTGACCCTATTTCCTTCCTGTCCTTTCCCATCCACATTCTCTTGAACCTCAGCCTTTGGAGGAGAAGGACGTGTGGAGATGTGCTCCTCACCAGAGAGTCTTCCATCCGCCATACCCACATGCAAAAGGGACAGCTACATTGGGTTCCTTGTACTCTGAACGTTAGACCTCTGAGCGCCTAATCAGAAGATGTATATACTGGTATATGCAATCTGTAAGTAAACTTTATTTTTGTAACCTTTACCAGCCTCTGCCTCCGTGTATCTTTTTACTGATAGCAATCTAGCCTAGGTGGTTGGGAAAATCCATTTTACCACAGGAGAGGGGTCTTCTGCTGTTGCTCTGCTACAAAACCCCTATATTCTCCAATAGGGACATGCAAAAAGTAAAAACCGCGGGGCTGGCGGTGGCAGCGGCGGCCCGGAGGCTGAAGAAGGTCAGGAGAGCGGTGGGGGTGTGCGCACGGGGGCCGGGTGGGAGCGTCCTTCTGGGGGGCGCTTGGCCAACCTCTGCCCCCCCGCCCCTGCCCTGGGTACCGGGAGGGCTAGCGACGCCACTGCGCTCTTCTAAGGTGCTTCCCATCCATGCTTGTCTTAAGCACTTAATTGTTAAACAACTTTTACAAGTCTGCAGATGAACCAACAAGGGGAACTGTTTTGGTCAATCCATGTGTTTTAATTGACTAAGGGCGCAATCCAAACCTACTTAGGCCACTGTTGTAACCAGCGGCCCAGTGAAAACGAGAAGCCCCAGAACGGAAAGGGGGTTCAAATCCCCTTTGAATTCCCCTTTTGGTGGGGATTTGAATTCCCTTTTTGTTCTGGGGCCTCTTGTTTTCGCTGGGCCGCTGGTTACAACGCTGGTTACAACGGTGGCCTAAGTAGGTTTGGATTGCGCCCTAAATTGACTAAATGCTGTTTGTGCAGGCTCCATCCCCCACCCCCGCTCATGCGCAGAGAGAACATTGTACATGAACTTTTGGTTCACCTCTAAAAACTCCTTGCCCTCGGAAAGAATTGTGGAAGTAGAATGTTTTCTGCGAGCAGGCAAGAACCTAGAATGCCTCCCGATATATAGTTGCTGGGCTGTGATTTAGTGTTTTGATAGGTCTCCAAAACTTGAGCAATCTCAGATCTCTTTGCATGCGCACAGGCGGCCTAGAAGCCCTTATGAACAGGCTTACCAGATCGTTGCCGGGACGGGAGCGGTCTACCCTTAAGGGGGCGGGGCGTGGGGGGGCCAGAACGTCCCGGCGACGATCTGGTAAGCCTGCTTATGAACGAAGTATTAAACATTATGAACATGGTATTAGACATTAATACAAACACCTCCCTTGAGGACCTGCTAGGGATCCCATGCTCCAGGCCTTGCCAGGCACCAATCAGAACATTGCCAGGTTAATTTCAGAGAAAGTCATTCAGGAGAAATGACTTGCACACGTTCCCTTAACACACTTCAAAAAACAAGCTAGAAACTTACCTTAAATATGTAAATGAAAGCTGGATATTCAAGAAAACTGTCTAGAACAGGGGTTCTCAACCTTTGGAGGCCTGGATACCCCCTATCACGCTCCAATTTTCTGAAGTACCCCCTGCTAATAAATTGCTAATTAATTGGATTAATCAATTAATTAGCTGATTAATTGTTAAATAAAAAGTACTAAAACAGTTTTAAATGTGAAAAAATGTCTTACTTAACTCTGCATGTATGAGACAGATAGCAGAAAGAGAGCGAAGAGAGAGAGAGGGAGTGAGTGAGTCAGATAGACAGCCGGGGAATTGCATTTAAGTTCTAATTAACAAGTAATTAACTACTGATTGATGCTGATAAGGGGCAGGCTCTGCCGTACCCCCTGCCATTGGTCCGCGTACCCCTAGGGGTACTCATAACACAGGTTGAGAACCCCTGGTCTAGAACCGTTTTAAGAAGCAGCAGACCTCATAAGACTTGTTCAGCCCTGCCTGCCCTAACTCTGTGAAAGAGCTTATCAGAGAGGTCTGCAGATCAGAGTCACCTGTGGCCCGTTTCCTGGTGCCTGACTCTTAAAGGTTCAGGCATCTCAGGGCTACATCCAACCTATTGAATCTTTTGAAATGCATTTTTTTTAAAATAAATAAATAAACAATGCTATTTCTATCTAGGAAAAGCCACATGAGGTGAGGCAACTAACAACAATGGTAGGGGAAAAACCCCCAGTGAAAATGGCAATGTGCACATTTAAGCAGGTTTGCACAGCCTAAGCAGGTTTACTTGGAATAGGCTTACCATACGTCCCGGAATGGCCGGGACCCTCCCAGATTTTGGGGTCCCATCCCAGCATCTCGGGGTGTATGGTGGCCATCCCAGATTCCCGGGAAATCCGGAGGGTTCTGGTGCCGCCGACATTTTTCCTCACATTTTTCCTTTCGTTCGTAAGGGCTTCCAGGCTGCTTTTGTGCATACGTGCAGCTCGCGAAAAATGCTAGCTTCTCTAAATGTTCCACTGCTCTCTAAGCCCAGATTGCACCCTCCTTACCTCCTGATGACCAAGCCTGAGGTCTGGCATACAAGAAGCAACATCAACCTGTCCACCAGCACCCCAAGATCTCTCTCCTGATCTGTCACAGACAGCTCAGAACCCATTAGCGTATAACTGAAATCTTGATTTCTTGCCCCCAATGTGCAGTACTTTACACTTATTTACATTGAAGCGCATCTGCCATTTTGCTGCCCATTCTCCCAGTTTGGAGAGATCCTTCTGGAGCTCTTCACAATCCCTGCTGGTCTTCACCACCCGGAAACGTTTAGTGTCATCCGCAAACTTGGCCACCTCGCTGCTTATCCCCAACTCCAGGTCATTTATGAACAAGTTGAAAAGCACCGGTCTCAAGACCGATCCTTGGGGCACACCACTTTTCATCTCTCGCCTTTGTGAAACCCACTCGCTGTTTCCTGGTCTTCAACCAGTTCCTAACCCATAAGAGGAACTGCCCCCTTATTCCCTGACTGTGGAGTTTCCTCAGGAGCCTTTGGTGATGGACCATGTCAAACGCCTTCTGAAAATCCAGATATGTAATATTATATTAATGTGTTCACCTGCATCCACATGCCTGTTGACCTTTTCAAAGAAAAAAAGTTATACAAAAGGGTGCAATTGCCAATAGTGCCCAGCAGGTAGAGCTGTGATGCTACTTTATCTGTATCTGGCTCAAGCCATTTGGAGGAATTCAAAACTTGCTCTGTGTGTGTGTGTGTGTGTGTGTGTGTGGGTGTGGGTGTGGGTGTGGGTGTGGGTGGGTGTGGTCTGACTAGACGAGTGGTTCCCAGACTGGGAGACATGGCAGCCACAAAATCCACTCAGAAAACAGTGCAATGCCAATTAGCAGGCATAAATATAATGTAATGGGGAGCCGTGCCCAATGGTTGCCAATGGTCAAGGGAGCCGCAGGTCGAAAAGGTTTTGGCAACATGGGACTAGACAGTTCCTAGTTTAAGTTAACTCATGTTTCTAGGAACCTCCAGCCCTTTTCACACTCTGTTTGGCAAGTGGGTCCTCAGGCAAGGCGAAGGAGAGAGTCCCTGTGTGCTTGGAAGTGTGAACCTTTGGCTGTAGTGAAGACATCACATTACCTGATTCAGGGCCATTCAGAGGAATTTTATCAGGGGGGTACAAAGTTTATTTGGGGCCCCTTCCCTATATATGAATTTGGCTCCTGGGCCCCCCTTTTTGGCTCCTGGGCCTCCTTTTTGACCCAATTTTTGCCCTGGGCCTGGGTACAAATTACTCCCTTAGCCCCCCTCTCAGAGGCCCTGACCTGATTGGAGGAGTAGGAACTAGCTGGCCACTCCACCCCAGCCCTTGGATTAAAGACAGCCAGGAATGTTGCCCAATTGGCCAATTGACTGACCTTGGGCCAGTCACTATCTCTCAGCCCCACCTACCTCACAGGGTTGTTGTGAGGACAAAAAGGAGGGGAGGAAATATGTACACCACTCTGAGCTCCTTAGAGGAAAGGCGGTATAAAAATGTGAAAAATAAATAAAAATAAAATAACCCTGTTGCTAAGCCACATATCTGCTCAGATCGGGGGGGGGGGACGACCTTGAATACCCCTTGACCTGGCTAGTGGCATTTGCAAGGCAAAAGAGATGCTGGGGGGGGTAAAAACTCTCCAAATATGGAAAAATAGGAAGAATAAGAGAAAAAAGCAGCAAACATTCATCCCACAGGTGAAGGGGGAGAGGAAGTGATGCTCCTCTGCCCCAGCACCTGTTCCTCAACATGGAGCCTTTTCTTACACTTGAGCACCCTCCCCTAGAGGCGGATCGCCATCTCTGGGGTATGTTCTTCATCCTCTTTCTTCTCCTTCTGGGCTCCCTTCTCCCCTCCCCGCCTGTCCCTTCCTTCTCTGTCTTTTCCTTGCTTTTCCTCCCTCCAGTCTCTCACCTCCTGTCTGCTTTCCCCCACTATCTCTCCCGAGTCCTTTCAAATCTTCCTGTTCCATGTGCTTGCCCCAATCAGGAGGATTGCGATCAGCTGACACCGTCTCACCTGACACCAGGGTTCAGCGATGATGTCATTGGATGCCTCACCAGGAAGAAAGAAGTGCTCTGAAAACACAATAAGAAAATCAAGTTTCCAGTTCTCTTGAAGCCTGGGACTGACTTGGGATGGCAAAGGATCTGGGAAGCCTGCCCTCCAGTGATTGTGACTGGAACTGCAATGGCGATGGCAATGGAATAAGGAAGGCTGCCCTCTATTGTCTGTGACTGGAACTGCAGTGGGAATAGAAAAAGATCAAAGGAGCCTTGCCTTGTAGTGGTTGTGAGTTGAACTACGTTATGACGTGGATGGCATTCCAACAGAGAAACCTGCCTTACAGTGTCTGTGACACAAACTACAATGGGGTTGGCCAAGGAACAAGCAGTTCTGCACCAAAGTGGCTGTAACTGGAACTGCAGTGGATTTGGTCAAGGAAGCCTCAAGCCTGCTCTCTAGTGACTGTTACTTGAACTACAATGGGGCGGGCACAGAACCTGGGTTGCTGCTACATATACCAGTGGTATGGGGACTGGGGGGAAGTAATAACAAGAGAGAAAAGCCATGTATAAATGACGTGACCCTCTTTCTTCTAAATGGACAACCGAGCCCCCACCGCCATATCCCCTGTGACCCATCCATCACCCTCCCTATGAATGTACCCTCCCTCCCCACCCTTCCCTGTAGAAAGGGCATATTCCCTCCCTTGGGAGCGGTCAACCTTCTCCCACCAAGCCAATTTCTTAATCCTACAACTACTACCCAGAAAGCCATAACATTGCCCCCCAACAGACCCCCCACAAAAGGACGGCCATCCATCAAGGAAAGGAAAACAAAGAAAAGGGAAATAACCACTCATACTGCATTGGTCCTGACTCCCCCCTTAACGGGGTTCCTACTCACCCCCCCCCCCAGAAATCACCTTCACCTCTCTCTCACCAGGGTTCTGATGGCAAGGAGAGGGTCTAACCCTAATTAGTTCTCCCAGGGTAAAAGGAAAAGGCAACCTGCATCAACCCCCCCCCCCGCACCTCTGCATTGCACCTACCCTAACACCTTATGTCTTGGCAGCATGCTAAGGGGGAGGGGTACATGAGACAATTTAACTCTATACCTGCTGGAACAGAACACTGGCTGTCTCAAACTAATTTTCTCCTTTAATGGGATTTTGAAGGGAAAGGCGCCTGATTCCCCCCCTCTATTTTTTTTTTTTTTGCCATTTTTGAACACTTCCATTTTTGAAGAAAAAACAACAACACCCCAGCTTCTGTGATATCTCAGCATCCTTAGCCATAGGGCTAAGATGCCCTATTACAGTAGCCCTTGTCCTTTTTAAATTCAGCACCATTTCAGAAGGACCACATTGCACCCCAGATGAGCTTCATAGCTGAATTCTCCACCAACGAAGGATTTGGTTCAGCCCTCCTGCTGGCAGAGGAGTGTGCCCACTGACTGGGCAGCTGAACCCACCTGGCTAGGTAAAGGGGGTGGGGTGTTGGTCCCAACTCATCCAATCAACTTACCCTATGACATAGTCTGTAGATTTTTAAATACACACACAGCGATGCTCGTGGTTAGTGCCTCTGGTTCATCACTGATGCGCTGTGTGTCCATGCATTAAAAAAAATTGTTACCCACTCCTTGTAGGAGTGCAGGATTGGAACCCCTTCCCCTTCTTCTGGATTGCCTGAGTAGCTAAAGGTAGGAAAGAATTTAGCAGTTTGTGTCCAGGGACTATATTCTGTTTTCCATTTGTCTTTTAAGCCTCGGTCAGCCTTGTTCTTAGTTTTGATCCGAGTTTTGCTTTTTGATCGTCCCCATTGATTTGATTTTGCCTTGTCTTTTCAGTTCTTTAATCAACCTATTCATTTTTTGTGATTCTCTGTCTGGCCTCAACATACGAGGAAGTGTGTGTCAAACTGACCCAGGTCACGTGAATGTTTGTTTCGGCTTTTTTTATCTGTGGGAATCCCCCCCAATTTTGAAAAACCCTTTTTGGATTAGGGGGAAGAGACTTGACTCAGACTTGACTCAGCAATTGTAAAAGACTTGAAAGACTTGACTCGAGACTTGGAGCCTTTTACAACAAGTTGAATTTTATTCAGGTTTAAACCTGTTTTCCCCATTAAATAGATAGGGACGCGCAACTCCCAACCAAGACTCGGGACTTGGGGGCAAAGACTTGGGACTTGACTTGAGACTTGGAGTCAGAGACTTGATCCACATCCCTGACCATAAACAGTGGGAGTGGGAAAGGGAGGAGGAAGGAGAGCAAGAGGGCTGTCTGTAACCACTAGGCATTGCATTAGGGTGACTGAAGCCAGAGACTTGGACCAGATTTCACCAATGCTGACATGATTGCTCATAAAGCCAAGACCGCTCCATCTCGGTTCGAGGTGGCCTGCTTTCTGCGCTCCAAAGCCTCCCACCAGGTGCCGAATGAATCCGTGTCCATTTTGCGCTCACACAGGTCCGGCAGGTTAGTCGGAGCTGCTAGACATCTCTCCTAATAGCCTCCCCACTGAATTCTAAATTTCAGTCACAGCCTCTAAATTTTCATTAAGACCAGTCACCCGGAGAAAATGATGGATTAGATTTTATTGTTGGAAAAGCTCCAGATAAAATTCTTTCTCTCTTCATCCTCCCTTTCCCCCCTTTTTTAACCCCCCCCAACCTTTCCCTTTCCCCCTGTGGTGCCCTGTACACAAGGTATCAAGTAATGTTTGTGCTTTTAACTTTTCTGATTGCCTGGTCCTGGCGGCTTTTCTGCCTCTTGAAAGATGCCACGGTCTAGACATTGGTACTCTGCAGAAAAAATTAGCACTGAACACTGACGCAAAGTTTTCTTGTCCGTTAAACATAAGGGGCACTTAGCTGTTCTTTGTCTTTTTTCTTAAGGTAAATGTGATGGTGCTTCACTTGGAAACAGAACTTGCTCAAGACATTTTTTGTGTCTGCTGTCAAACACCCAAATGATTCCACCCCCTCTGGCTTAATCAACGCAGGGCACGATCCATCCAGACGTGGGGCACGATCCATTTCGCTTGTGCAAACACTGAAATAATTGTGCTTCCTTCTTTTCATGTACTCCAATGTGCTTTCTTTGTTTCTCCATCCTCTTTTTTCCCTTCCCCTCCTTTGTCTCTTCCTTTAGCCAGTTTGGTGCAGTGGTTAGTATGCTCGAGCAGACGAGAGAGAGAGAGAGAGAGAGAGAGAGAGAGAGAGAGAGAGAGAGAGAGAGAGAGAGAGAGAGAAGAAGAAGGAAGGAAGGAAGGAAGGAAGGAAGGAAGGAAGGAAGGAAGGAAGGAAGGAAGCTGGACTAGATGGGCCCTTGGCCTGATCCAGCCGAGTGAGGCTGCTGGGAGAAGTGCCACGGTGAAACAGGCAGTGGTGCACAGGTGGAAAAGGCAAACCTTTTCCCTTCCTCCTTTTGCTTCCTCAAAACCAAAGCTAAAAGTTCTAATGAGAGTCTGTCCAGCTCAGCCCTAGCTGTAGGAATAATATGGGGGGGGGGGAACCATACCCAGAGATCGCTAGAAGAGGAAGGATGGGATAGAGCCGTAATCAATAGAGTCCTCTTTTCAATTCTGCTTGCTTTCTCTCTGCCACCCACTCTCCTCTCCCCCCATTTTCTGGCATTTCATTGTCCTTTCCCGTTTTCGTCTCCATTCTTTCTGTCTGCCTCCCCCGGGCCTGGCACGGTCCTTCGAATGCGTTTAATCTCTCCAGATTGTAGACAGATGAGACAATGCTTGCTGGGTGCTCCTCGTTTCTCTGTGATGGAGGCCAAGGCGGCGTCTTCCCTTCCAAACAAGCCACTGTTTCAAATGGCCAATTTTTTTTTTTTGGGGGGGAATAAGTTCTTCTCTGCTGCCGCGATGATCGGCCGGTCGATTTCTCTAACAGATGTTGCTCCTTATTACATGGAGGAAAGCGACGGAGGAGAGGATTACAGACGGCTCAGCATGGGGCTTAGTTCAATATGCTTTTAGAGCGTCACTGCGACTCAAGGAAGGTGCTGCCGACGGAGGAGGCTCTTCCCGCCTCAGTAGCATTGCCATGATTTGTACCCGTGTCAGTTCATTTAAATTAAATTCCAAAGGGATTTATCTAGCGACAGCTCTGGACGACTCTCCAAGTGGGCCGGCCGTCTCCCCTCACATCACTGGGTCTTAAATTAATATGGTGCTGAGAGGCCGCATTTAACACAAAGGCCCATACTCTTCCGGCAAATCCCTACTCCCATGATTTTTGTCTCTGCTTCGGGCCTTGACATGAGCAATGTTTCCACGCAGAAGGACTTGTGCCAAGAACTGGACAAGAGCGAGATGGCAGCTTTCGTCAGTGGACCCTGCCACAAGAACGTAAGAAGAGCCCTGCTGGATCAGGCCAAAAGCCCATCTAGTCCAGCTTCCTGTATCTCACAGTGGCCCACTAGGTGCCTCTGGGAGCACACAAGATCTTGTATCCTGTTGCCACCCCCTAACATCTGTCATGTAGAGATAGGCGCCTTCTGAAATCTAAAGGTTGCACGCAGTCATCATGACTTGTAACCCGTGATGGACTTTTCCTCTATCAGTCTGTCCAATCCCCTTTTCAAGACATGGAGGCCAGGTGTCATCACCACACCCTGTGGTAAGGAGTTCCACAGATTAATTACATGCTGGGTAAGGAAATAATGTTCTCTTCCCAACAGTTCTCTTCCGTGGAGTAACCAGAGGCTGTAGGGGGCCCATTGCAGAAGACCTTAGTATTCTGAGTTAGTGGTCTGCACAAGTGCTTCCCGATGCTCAGTCTGCTTTTTACAGTCTGCTTTAGAGCTTCCCACGCTCGACTGATGCAGCTGGAAGCTCTTTATCTCTCCTCACATAGGCTTTTTTCACAGCTTTTTTTCAGTGATGTGTCTCGAACTGGCCATTCACCGATCTTCAGGCTTAAGAGACGGCAGCTCTACCAACTGAGCCAGACCTCCTGCCCAAATAGGTTTGTGTCTTTAGGTCAAATGGCCAAATTCAGGCTTACTAGCTTTTTGGCACCAGTTAGCAGTCATTACTGATCAAGACAATGCCTCCCTCGCTGTTTATCATATCTTGGAATGTGCTGGGCACCAGTTCAAAGCCACAACATCTAAGAGGGGGAGGCACATGTGGTGTAGGACGCCATTTTTCATGCGCACATAGGCTTAAGATACTTAAAACTACCCAGGCATTTATCGAGTGGACACCTTGACGTAAGTCACCTAGGCTGCAGGAGAGGTATTAAGACACCCGATTGACTGTAGGAGGTCATCTGTTACCAGACGTGCTGGGAAGGGCTTGGGGGTGTTCAGACAACAGAAGGGGCATAAGCATTGCTCATGTGTTGATAGCTCGGAGTTGTTCGTGCCTTGTTTTAATAAACAGAAGTTCTTCACCCACTGGTGTGTTCCTTGCCATCGTATTCCACAAGAACCATTGCTAACTGGGCAAAGAAGCACCTTTTAAAGTGGCGTCCTCTACTATTTTGCAGGGGGAGAGCAACTGTCCCTCTTCACCCCAGCATGGTGTCTTTTCCAGTGGCTGTTGCTGGTGTCTCTTCCGTCTGGATTTTTTTAAAGGATTTTTTTTAAGAGCGTGAGCCCTTTGGGGACTAGGAAACATTTATTGATTTATTTTGCTATGTAAACCGTTTTGTGAACGACTCCTGTTGAAAAGCGGTATATAGTATTAACAATAACAGTAATTGCCCCTGTGGCAATACAGAGACTTGCTCCGAGGAGGAGGCTGGTCTCAGGTTAACAGCTCACAAATTTTTGCTTCTACAGATCTGATGAGATGGGCGAGGTTCAAGGTGCCTTACCTGTTAAGAACATAAAAACATCAGAAGAGCCCTGCTGGATCAGGCCAAAGGCTCATCTAGTCCAGCTTCCTGTATCTCACAGTGGCCCATTGGATGCCTCAGGGAGCACACAAGACAACAAGATACCTGCATCCTGTGTTAGCATCCTGTGGCCACTCGCTTGCATCTAGCATTAAGAGATAGCCTACTTCTAAAACCAGGAGGTTGCATATACCCATCATAGTTTGTAACCTGTGATGGATGTTTCTGCCATAAATCTGTCCAATCCCATTTTAAAGGCATCCAGGCCAGGTGCCATCAACACATCCTGTGGCAAGGAGTTCCACAGACTAATTACACACTGGGTAAAGAAATATTTTGTCTGTTCTAATTCTCCCACCACTCAATTTGTTGCAGCTGACTCAGGAAGGATTGTGAACTGTTTTGTGAACGACGAGGACACCTGCTCCCATAGGACATTTATAGCCCATCTTTGCTCTGTTATGGAATTCATGAGGCGGCTCCCCATCGAGGTTCAACCTAGACCTACACCTGCCTCGCTCCAGAAAGTTCGCCTCTGTACGTACAGTTGACATGTGGGTTGCCAGCCTTTGCGGGTTTCCCAAAAAGGACTAGGAAATTCATGCAGGAGGAGAGGCCCATCAATAGCTGTTAGTTTGCCATCGCAGCAAAGTGGAACTTCCATGTTCAAAGGCAATCTACCCTGCTTATCAGATGCTGGAGAAAAGAAATAAAAAGTTTTTAGAATAAATCTATAGAAAAAGAAAAAAGAAAAAAATGAGTACAGGAATATATATATATAAAACAGTGAATAGAAAGAAAAGAAGGGGAAAGATCTGGCTTAACTCTAAAGGCCATTCTCTTTCACTCCATTCCTTTTGTCTTCCCACTGGGAAAAGCTCCGTGCAGAGTTTCCAAGCCTTTAATGAAGAACAGGCCTCGCTGTACCTTTCAGGGCCCTGATTCATGGTGATCATCCATAAATATTGCCTTTAAAACATGGCTGAGGAGTTCCCCAGGGCCCCCGGTGTAGCCAGCCTCAGGAAATGTCAGCCGTTTTGCCTCCTTCTTAAGAAGCCAGGAGCCCGGCTGGGAAAGAGCAGATGCTTGAAACGTAGCAAGATTTACGAGGCCCTGAGCACGCGGGAGCCATAAAACGACAATTTGTCCAATTTCAGAAGCAGACCTCTTGCCCGTCAGAAGGCCTTTCCCCGCAGTTTATAAATCCAGGCTTTAAAAGACTCGGCGGCCCTCAATGATGAAACGGAGGGAGGGTCCGTTTTTCAAACGGTGCAGAGCATCAGCGATGGAGATGTTTGGAGGAGCAGAGGCGGTGATGTGGTTGTCCTGGGGTGTGGGGTGTGTGGAGGGGTCTGTTTCCATATCTCCTGTCCTGATACTGCTTCAGAAGGAAGGCAGAAAGTAACGCCAACCCCCCCCCCCCCATCCCTGGTTTATTCGTCGGACCCCATTCCTGTAGCAGGTGCCGCTTGTCGCATCTTAGTGCAGCCGAAGGAAGAAAAGTTGCACCTGCTGAAATTCTCTTGCCCGCCCAGCGCTTTTTGCACAGGATGCAGCCCCCTTGTCTATTGCTTCCTGTCACCTTTTCTGTATCTCTCCCCCCTGTGCCCACCCCATGGTCGGTCTTTGTGGCCTGCACCAAGAGACTTGGAGTGGTCAAAGTACGGAAAAGTGGACCTTTGTCTCCCTTGATGCTGTCTCAGGTCTGCTGCCTCTGTGCTACCAACACCCCTCCTTACCATGCACATGGGGGGCACACTGCTGGCTGGCACCACAGGGCTGGTGCCCTCCCTTTCTCATCCCCGTGACTTGTGCCAGCTTTCCCCGGCCTGCCCTTGCTGCCCCTCCCCTGGTTTCTCTTGGGGATTGTGGCCACTGCATCTGCCTGGCATCTCACATTTTGGGCATCCTGGCTGGGGTGCCAGCTCAGGATGTGGGCGTTTGGGGTGTGGGCATGAGTGCTCAGCCACGGTGCCCACTGTGTCTGCACCCCTCAGCATGTGGGGTTGATAGGGTCCCCCATTCCTTTCCTTGCCTCTCTTCCATTCCCCTGCCCGTCTCCCATGTGCAGCCTCATTGTGACATGGGGGTGGCAATGCTTGCCGCAGATGGTTTAGCTCTGTGCTGTGCCAGGTCTGTTGATGCTTTGTGTCCCCCCCCCCCCGGGTCACCAGTGAGCTGATCTGCAGCATGCAGATGATGCACGTGGTGTTTGGTTGCGGTGGCATGCATGGGTGCTGTTCTGGTGCCCACCTGCAGGCATGGCAGCCATGGGCCTTGGTGTTGACATGTCCTCCCTGGTCTCCTCAGCCATGTGGTCCGCTGTCTGTTTGGTCTTATGTGGGTCTCCTTAGGGGTCGGCTCCATTGTGTCCCAGGGGGCTTGCTCCAGGGCAGGTACGCCTGGGATAGTGGCCCATGGGGCCTCCTCAGAATAGTGGGGCTTGGCTGGCTTTGTCGGGCTGGGCTTGTGTTTTCGCTGCTATGGGAGTGGGGTGGGTGCCTGGCTATGGGCTTGGCAGTCTGGCAAGCGGGTCTCAGGGCATCTGTGCGGCATCCTTCAGTCACCGCAGCAACTGTCACACACGCACTGCTCAGCTGCGGTGACGTCTGTCTGGTGTCACTCAGTCGCCGGGCAACCACCGCTCATGAGCAGATCGGTCTCGGGGGCCAACGTGGAGCCAACGTTGCGGCCAGCAATGGCATCAGGGCGGCTTCGTGGTTGCTGGGGATGCTGCCGTGGTTGCTGGGCTGGCTGTGCCGGAGGGACGTGGCTCAGTCAGACTCCGCTATCTCCTCTCTTCCCCTGCCAATGCTGGCCGGGCTCAGATATGACAGACATCGCATCAGCGTCCAGACAACGTCAGCGCGGCGTCCAAATAGAATCGAGCCTTTAAGCGATTGCTTTGGAACAGAACACACAATTACACAACTCCTATCCGCAAATACAACATGCCATTTTCAACACACACACACACACACACACACACACACACACACACACACACACACACACACACACACCGCCGAGTGTCTCAATGTGCTAAAACGCCACCAAAGCCACTTGGGCCAAGACTCCTGTTCCTCTCCTCTCCTGCTTAGAAAATACGAGAATAGAAAGGATTAAAGCCGAGAGATTTATAGATTTGCCCTATCGCAGCCCCTCAGCTCACACTTTGATGGTGGAAGGCAACAGGCACCATAACAAAGGAAAAGTGATAAAAAAAAAGAAAAAAGATCAACGATAAAACTGTACCTCTCAGCAAGGGCTAAATCCCCCTTCGGATTAGAAAAGGCTTCGCTCTCGTTCACCGATGACACATTTTTTATTACGGCATCATTAACGGAGAACTGGGAAAATGCTTACTGCACCCCTGTAAATCTTGAGGGATAGGAAGGGGTGCGTCGCAGAGGTGTCAGGAGCAGAGGTAAAACTCACAGGAACATCACGTTTGACCTTCATCTCCCATGTCTCGTTGCCATCAGTGGCGGCGGCTCCGGTGTCAGGAATGGCCCCAGGTCCGGGAGAATTCGAGCCCTGTGCGGTAGACAGAGAGCAGGTCTCGGACTCGTGACTCGCAGAGAACGGCATAACGTTTTCAATAAAGATCCAGCTATCTTTCCCCCCTCCTTTATTAGCGAATAATGACAAAAAGAAAGAAAGAAAAGGAAAAAGGAATCCCCCCAATGAATTACATAAACATTACAAAAAATATTAGTAAATCATAAGACATGTTATCTATACTAGTCTAGAACTGATACTCTATAAATAGAGGTGTTTGTTTTTGTTGATAACTGAATAAAAACACAAAACACCATTATACGGCATGCGAATAAGAACACAAAACACCATAATATGGTATTTTTTTTTAAAACACTGAACACGGCAATGTAATGATATGAAACCTGATACTGATGCTTAAGAATTTCTACCTGTGAATAAAAAAACACAAAACACCCACCATTTTCAAGCTCCTCTAGCTATAAACAATAAATATTCTATGTGTAAATCTCTAAAAAAACCGGCTTCCAAATATCCAAAAATGCATCTGTACATACACAGCCGTCTATTTATCGATTTATTTCTATGTAAACCTCTTTGTGAACTTTGAAAAGCAGCATATAAATATTCTTAATATATAATATAAGCCAGTGGTTCTCAAACTTTTTTTTAGCACCGGGACCCACTTTTTAAGATGACACTCTATCGGGACCCACCTAGCTTTATGAGACGCTCAAACATTTATCTTCCTAGATTTACACAAGCTTGCAAACTGCAGGAGCTCAGCTCTTTGAAGGGCAATTAGCAGCTATCTGATGTTTGAATAGCCTCAGGGCTTGTGGCAATTACCTATCTGATTTTTCCATCACCTGGGACCCACCAGAAATTGTGTCACGACCCACCAAGTGGGTCCCGACCCACAGTTTGAGAAACACTAATATAAGCCATACTTCAAATGTTGATAAAGTTCAAAGGTCCCTCGGGGGGCACTTATCCTTCCTGTGTTTAAATATAAGTCTTTTTGCTACAGTGAGTGCAGGAGGGATCCAGGTCTCTAGCAAAACTTTGCATTACGTCTTTTTCCTGCTGTCTGAATAGTCTCGAATTTTCCTGCCAATCCAAGAAAAATCTGCTTCGTGCAACAGCCATTGGAAAAAAAAAAAAGCTGGGGTGAAGAGGAATAATGGCTCTTCCCCTGCTAAATATAAAAGAGCGTCTCTGTAGTGTAGTTTCTAGTCTGGTCCTTCCTTGGTAATCATGGCTGTGACCTTTTGACAATTCATTTTGGAGTACGTCTCATGAAACTCAGTGGACCGACCACCTCCTCCCCCAAAGGCAGAAGGGGTGCTGTGTTCGACCCGGGGCAGGAACCAGAAAAACAGGGAGGGATTACGCCCTGGCAAATCGGGAGAGTTGAACCAGATGTTGCAGTGTCCAACCTAGCTCAACAACAGCTTTGCCACACATCAGAATGTCCTCCCAAGGCAACTGGGGGGGGGGCAGGACGGGGGGGGGGAGATGGGACACATCCATGCTGCAAAAGCCCTGGAGACCAATGAAGCAGAAGGAATATTTCCTCTGTTCAGGACTGGCTCTCGGGGGGGGGGGGTCCATCGGGCAGGTCAAGAGTTGGAGAGGAAGCAGTTAGGAGTGCCACACCCCATGAACGTCCCCCCTGTTCTCCCTGTCTTAGGGGATGGTAGAAAAGAGGGGACGTTTGTAAGATTGTTTTCAAATGTTCTAAAAACGTTTTTCTTTTTAGCTTGGGTTCAAGATAGAGCACCAGGCGTTCTGAGTGGCATCCCCGCTGCGACGGTCAGAACTTATGGCGCTTTAGATGTGCCACCAGTGTCCCCCACTGGCACTCACCTCATACCCTGGGCAAGAATCTGCTCGCTGGGAGAAAGAAGCCATGCCAGAGGTATTCAGAAATACCTTCACTGGAAGATTGGTGGACAAAAGTGTTGGATTATGCTAAAATGGACATACAATTTTAATGAAGGAAAAGTCAATTAAATTTTTTTTGAGTAATTGGAAAACACTTATTGATTTTTTAAGAGAGAGAGAGAGAGAGAGAAATGATGTGATGATATGTGGTTTTAATGAATAGAATGTTGAAGTTATTTTGACTTAGTTGGATATTACAAATGGAGAATAGAGAATCTACCGTATTTCTTCGAGTCTAAGGTGCCATCGATTCTAAGGCGCATCTTAATTTCAGGAACACCAGCAGAAAAAAACAAAAACCATCGATTGCAAGACGCATCTCCTTCCTGCTCAGCTCTAACTCTCCCCAGCTTGCCTGCCACAGCGATCCAATTTTTACCGCCCCATATTGCCCCCTCTGCTCAGCGGCGAGCTCTCTCTTCCTGAACCTGAGAGCTCGCCCCAGCATGCTGCAGCTAACGATCTCCTCACTGCCTTTGAGCAGTGCCTTTGCGATCCGCCAGAAAATGCAATTTCCTTACTTACCGGGGCTTGGGGGAGCTTCAGGGAGGCCTGCGCGACCCTCTGCAGGCCTCCCTGATCTTCAGTTCGGTGAAAAACAGCGATTTTCGGCCATTTCCGGTTTTCACGGCGCAGGCCTCCCTGAAGCTCCCCCCAAGCTCCGGTAAGTAAGAAAATTGCATTTTGGGGTGCTTTTTGGAGACCTTTGATTCTAAGACGCACCCCATTTTGGAAAATGCTTAATTGGGAAAAAAAACATGCGTCTTAGAATCGAAGAAATACGGTATTATCTCGCAGGACTAGTAGGATTTACTGCTTTGCACTTGGTGTAACTTTCCGAATATATGTTGTATTGCTTATATATATAAGAGGGATTTCAAGGCAGTCTGTGCCTGTGATGTGAAGGACAATGTAGGGCTGAGGGTTCTCCAGAAGCTTCTGGAGAAGGAGGCAGAGACTTCTGGGAAGTCATCCGGAGGAGAGGAAGAGGAAGCAGGCACGGTGTACCCCTCCCCTCTCCCTATACCTGACGGAAGCACAAAAGGGGAGAGAGAGAAAGGGAGCGACCGTCCGACTGACTGCTTGGTCAGGATTGGGGGACCAGCCCCCCTGGACGTCAGGCACAAAGGAGGTGCTGCAGGACAAGCGCCAGGGAAAGGCGGGCACTACAGTCCTGGCCCTGGTCCAAATCCCCTCCTCTACGGCTACTCTTTTGTAAATGATGGTAGGCGCTCACGTCAGAAGCGTTGTCGGGGTTGGGGCGGGGGGCCGTGGGCCCCAGGGTGGGGGTCGGACGTGGCGGCGAAGGGCCGTACTTTCCTCCGGGATGCGTCTCCTCCGCTTTGGTCATCTTGGTGTTGGGCCCTCCCACCCGCCCTGGAGCTCGTACGGCTCCAAAATAGTAAGTAAAATGGCGGGGGGCGCGTGACTGGAGCCGCACTGGGCGCGCGCAGCTAACATCACACCCGGGTCACGTGGGGGCATGGCATCGGTGGCCCCCTCGAGGATCGCCACTGGCTCACGTCGCAGAACTTCCACCCGACGCCTAGCTGAACGCTTGAGTCCTGATGCAAGCAAGATGGCGGTCGGATTTGGTACACACAAGCCAGCGGTTGACGCGAGAGGGAATCTGGTTTTCTTCTGAAGGTACAGTTAGCGCATTCAGAACAAGCATAAACGGGCCATGAAATACAGCAAGATAATGGACAGTGGCACACATTGAAGATAGCCGAAGCAAGGTCATAAATCTGCAAAACCACAAGTGCAGGGCTGGGCAGTCAAGGAGCAATATGTTTTGGTAATCATTTTGAACTGTTGACCCATCTTGCTGCAGCTCCAAAATCTCCGGTCGAAGGCATCTGTCTTTCAAGCCATGATTAACACTTGACCAAATTTCCCGGGTCGTTTCATAAAAAAAGTTGGACACGACATGCAGGTAATTGCTTCCAAATGGCAAGGCCACAGTTGGTGCTCTGGTGCCTTTTCGGAGGGGCCCGTCCATGTCCTCGCCCGCGTTTGAAGGCACCCCCTTGACAAACACAAATATCAAAACAACCCAGAAAGATTACAGGGTTCAGGGCTAAGTTATCTCACCTCGAGATCTTGACAAAACTCAAGCACGCAGGATGGAGGACCTCTAATTTCAACAATTGCAGCCGAAGCCCCTGAGCTAAAACTATTCCCTGGTTAGGAACAAAAATTCATCCTGGACATGACTGTGGGCACCGGGAATGACCGAGTAAGAAAATCAGGGCATGATCCAATCACAGTGAAGTGTTTTGAAGTCCCATTAGTTTCAGCAGTTGGGATTTGCACATGCGCTTCTTAGCCTACTTCTGTGGAAATCAATGCAGTCTGTTCCACATTGGACCGCCTTGACTGGAACGTCCCGTGTCATTTTCTTCTTGCAAAAGCAACTGGGAAGGAGGAGGGATTTGAACAGAGGAAGCTGCTCCCTTTTATTGAGGCCTTGGTCCATGTAGCTCAGCAGGGCCTACACTGACTGGCAGCAGCCTTCCAGGGTTTCAGGCGGAGAGGGGTCCTTCCCATGCATCTACGGAGATGCTGCCAGGGATTTTCTGCATACAAAACAGGGGGCTCTGCCACTAAGAGCCCACTTCATTTCCCTCCCCTCTCTCTGTTGCTGGCCCTGTGTTGAATTCCAGATTGCAAGCCCCTCAGGGCACACCACCAAGACATGATTCGTGTTGGGGAAAAAACCTCAGGAAGAGGCATCTCATGTCTCCAAGGAAGAGGCATCTCATGTCTCCAAGGAAGAGGCATCTCGTGGTCCCCCAAGGCCAACACTCCTCATCAACACCATCCTTACTATTTCTTCCTTCAATGATTTTGGAGAAACTGACGGAGCGTTCTTTGCTTTTTCCAAACATGCGTATATTCTACGCTGGGCAAAAGCAGGTTCCCTGGAAGATTTTTGGATCTTCACCACAACACCGCACGAACACAACCGCACCGCATAACCCTTTTTGTCCCATACAGCACAATCCTAAATATTCTTAATATAATTCTTAATGTATGTCTCCTTGGAAGTAAGTACCATTGTATTCCATGGGGCTTACCCCCAGGAAAGTGTGACTAGGGTTGCAGCCCGAGTTCAGGTCTCTGCAACCCATTCCATGGAGTTTTCATTGCACAAGCGACGAGTCAAATGTTCTGCACTCTCCAGATGTCAACATTCTCATCTGATTTATGCTTTTTTTATTATTCTCCCCCTTCCCCACACCCCCGCCTTGCCCTACCCTCCCATTCCAATTAAAATCACCACCATCAATCCATCACTTCTCAGGCGGTGTCTTCATAAATCTGCGGGTGTGAAGGTTTGTACCACGCCAAAGGTAATGCAAGCTTGGTGTTTTTTTTTACAATGTGTCTTACTTTTTGCACCCTGACATCTCTTCCCCATCTATTTTTTTTTTTTTGGAAGAAAATAAAATTAAACAGTAAACCCAGATCTTTAAAGGCTATCTCCTAAGTGCCACAGAGACCGCCAGTATAAAAGGGAAGTAAAGCTTACGGTTTCTGAAAGGGGCTGAATGGAGGAAATTTCCCCCTCAAATCTTGTCTTTGCAGTATTTCAAATAACTAACACCAGACTGAAGCCCTTGTGTACAATCCTGACTGTTCTCCTGACCTTAGAGAGCACAGGGCATCATGGGAGGAGGACTGTATTAATGCTGATATTCTTTATAAAATGCGGTCTGTATGTGGGGCCTCCTGCCAACCTAGCAGTTCCAAAGCATGTTAATGTGAGTAGATAAATAGGTACCGCTTGCGGGAAGGTAAACAGCGCTCCGTGTTCCAGCCGCATGCTACGCGCTGCAGCAAGGAGAGTCATGCCGGCCACATGACAACGGAGGCGTCTTCGGACAACGCTGGCTCTTCAGCTTTGAAATGGGGATGAGCTCTGGTTTTCTGTTTTCTGAGAGTATAGACCACACCCTAGAGTCGGACACGACTGGGCTTAATTGTCAGGGGTCACCTTTACCTTTATGTGAGGCACATTACATTGAGAGAGGACATGTTCCTATTCCAAAGGCTCACAGTTGGAAAGAGACGCCGGGGGAGACAAGAGAGGATGGGGAGGGAAGTGGATGCAGAGAGAGACTGGGGGGAGAAGCAGGGCCGGCCCATCCATGAGGCCAACTGAAACCGTTGCCTCAGGTAGCATGTGGGTGGCCCATTTCTGTCCACCTATTTGCCTCCGCTGCTGCTGCTGCTCCTCCTTCTATTCCCTGGATTGGAAAAGGAAGATGGGGGCAGAAAGGAAGAGGAAGTGCAGAGGGGAAGTGCTGAGCTAGAGCATTGGAAAGTGGGAGGATCAGAGGTTGGCACGTCATTGGGTAAAGGGGGGCAGCATTTGGCATGTGCCTCAGTCATTCTTAGGGTGGCACTGGAGAGATGATCTGGCTATTTATCATGTACACATACCTAGGCCTAGTTCCAGCCTCGGGAATGGGGGGTTGGGTTGGGCCAAAGGCTTCATGCCAACAGTAGATGGTGAGGAAGCATTTCGAGGAAATAAGGGAGGTGGCGTCACAGAAGCATCGCGGAAGTGGTTTCATACAAGGAAGGAACAAAGAAGAAAGGACAGAGATGTTTGAGGGGCGATTGCCCCCTCCATGGTTTTCTGAGGGTCCCCTGTGTGCAGGGGGCATCTGCTATCCGTGGATAAGTGAATCTGCGGATAGCGGATCCGCAGATAGCGGGTCCCCCTGTATTTATCTATGTCTTTATTTATTCCATTTTCACCCCGTTTTCCTCCCAGATGGGCACCCAAAACAGCTTACAAAAACATATAATATACTAAAACAATCCATAATCAATTAAAACATAATTCTAAACAACCAGCGGTCATCACCCCATGAAAAAAGAGTAAGCACATAAAACATAACACAGCAAATTCAAAGCAAAACAGTAAGCGAGAGGGTAGGAGAGGGGCTGGCAGAGGGGGTCATAAACTCAGTGGGGGGCTGATCAAGGGAGCAGAGCCTGCCGTGCTCCCAATGAGTTCATTTGGGGTGAAACCGAGTCTGAATTGGGATCAGCACTGAGTGAGCTGTTTTCTATGAGTATAGAAAAGAACGGGATTTTTCTAGCTGGTACGAGTTCTGTCCAGATTCTAGAAGAATATATCAAGCAACACCCACATCAGCAGTGCTCTCAGACACACAAACGCTGAAACACAAACTCACGGCTTCATTTGGGCTGGAGCTCAAGACCTCATTTTGCATCATCAAAATACCGGGTGCCAATGCAGTAGCAAGAACAAAAGGAAGGACTCTGCCCTGAGGAGGTTACAGTCTGTGGTATAAGATCTAGAATCTGATTTTAATTACAGCTTGCCGATTCCAGGTCTTATGTCCCCGGGATGTATATAAAGCCTGGGGCATGTGGCGCATACCTTCCCTTACTACTGAGTAATCTCCATCAGCCCACACAGAGGAGATTAGCAGGAAAGATTCCAGGGCAAGCAGTCATATGACTTCAGGCCTGATCTCTCTCATTTGAGAAAATTAAGCACTAATTATAGGCTATATCCCTCCGAAATGCATTCCTAAAACAGAGGCTTGTCTGAGGTTCTGATGTGCAGAAGAGCTCATAATATACCCAATATTCCTATTTATGTTCCAAGCAATTATTTTTCCTCTGAAATATTGATTTGACCTTATCAATGTCAAAACCCATCCTTTGGAAAATCTAGTTCCTTATGCTCTTCCTCTCTATTCCGAGATGTTGTCAAAGCACTAAATTCTGGCAACGACTGCTTGAGGCTTAGATCACTGACCTCGGGTGACTCCGAGTTGTTGCAGATGGAATTGCTGATATATATTTTTGCATATTTATGGATGTCATGTTTTGGCTCTTCATTCATCATCAGATGTGTCTACTTTTTTGGCAATGCCACCGACTTCCCAAAACCAGGTGCACTAAAATTAGCGTCAGATCTCAAGAGTGCCTCACGGTACAGATGCGCTGATTTCCCCCCATGGGCGAGTGCAACTGCCGGGTTTTTTGTTGAGAAACTCCTTGGGGATGTCAGCTCAATGATACGAGCCGTGGGCCATGCTGAGTAAAGGCTTGAGATTGTGGGAAGGGCATCTAGGCACAAGGGTTAATCTCTTGTTTTGCCAGTGAGTGTTTTGACAGCGGTTTGGCCAAGCTCAGCGCTGAAACTGGCTGTCAGTCTGTCTAAGACTGCAGTCAGACCCTCCGAGGGTAAATCTCTTATTGCGAGGCACCATCCTAAATTGTTACTACGTACCTCCACCTCCTGCAAGCAACCTCCCTAGATTTTTTGGATCTCATAGAACCTATCTCCCTTCCCGCCATATGAAATAAAGTGAGTGGTGACCAGAGACAGGACCTTCTCAGAGGTGGCACCCTGCCCTTGGAATCCGCGCCCAGAAGTTTTGCCTGGTGCTGCCCTTGTTTTCAGTGCCCGATGAACTGGTTTATAATATAATTTAATTTCCTGTGTGCTGTATCGTGACTTGCACTTATTTATTATCTTTCTGTAAGATGCTCCAAGAGTCTTGGGTGAAGAGCAGCTAATCAAAATGTGTAATAACTAGAGGTGTTTGAAAACAGTGTTATTTTACTCAGAAGTAAGCCCATTGTGTTCAATAAGAGGCTGTAATTCTCTTATATTCAACAAAAACAAACACCGGATTGCGGCCTGCCCTGGGGCTGCTCAGAGGCGTTCTTACGGTGGGAGCGGAACTCCCTGCCTGTTGCCTTCTCCGCATGAAATGGCTCCGACAGCGAGGGGGCAGGGCCGCCTCGTGCTGGCTTGTAAACAGGGACTAGGACGGGGCGCAACTTACAGTATCGCCCCCACCATAAGAACGCCTCTGGGGCTGCTAGTCCGCACCTAGGGAGAAAGGGACGTTCATCCCCTTCTCCGGGTGTAAGCGAGCCTGGGGCCTATGGGCCTCCTCAGATGTACGCCAGGTCCAGACCTGGCGTACATTCACGGCGGCGGTGGCAGGGCTTTTTGGGCCAGGAAGGGGCCTGGGATATCCCTGTCCCCTCCCAGCCAATGGCCCCCTCCCAGCCAATATCCCTGTCCCCTCCCAGCCAATGGCCCCCTCCCTCGCTGCCCCATCCTGCCCTCCCACTGACCTGCGGTGGCCGAAGTTGGGTAACTTCTGCGGCGGTGTGAGCGGTGCCGGCCTCCACACTGGTGCTGCTTACACCCGAGTCGTCGGAAAAGTGCCATAAGGCACTTTTGTGACGCTTTAGAGCGGTGGAGCACACGTTCCGCCACTCTAAGTTACGCAGGATTGCGCTGCCCAATGGATACATTTCATTGGGCAAGATCAGAAGAGAGACATACAGATTTCATTGAGGGCCCCATTACCTGTCCCCCCAATAATTCAAACACTGTTCAACGACGTGAGCGTGTCCAGGTCATGCCCACAGTTTTTGGTGTTTGTGTTTAAGAAAGAGGAGGGCGCGTCCTGCAGGCGAATCTGATGCTGTCCCCAATATCCAGGCCAAGCACATGTTGCTGCCTGTTATGATCCCAATTTCATGCTCCTAATGGACCCGACACGCACAGCCGGCAGGAAATATCGGGTGGCAGTTCTTGTGTGTAGGGTAAGAGGGTGGGGTGTGGTAGGCTGGAAAACACAAATTGGAAGAAAGTCGAGACATTCCAGGGTCCAGCCAGGACTTGGCATGGACGAAGGAGTTGGTCTGGAAAAAGGCATTCCTCAATCGTGGTCACCAGGGGGCACTGTTGGCCACAAGCAAGAGACTTTTCAGATGTGTGGACTGCAAAGGTGCTTCTTACCTCCAAGTGAACCTCTGGCAAATCCAAAGATTGAGGACCTGGTGCAACTGGTTTCTTTTTCTTTTTTTACACAGGGATAAATGTGGAAAATGTTAAGGGAAAAAAATACAACCACATTTTGACTTTTGATGCTATATTATTTTTAAAGGTAAAGGTGACCCCTGACAATTAAGTCCAGTCGTGTCCGACTCTAGGGTGTGGTGCTCATCCCCATTTCAAAGCCGAAGAGCCAGCATTGTCCGAAGACGCCTCCGTGGTCATGTGGCCAGCATGACTCTCCTTGCCGCAGCACGTAGCATGCAGCTGGAACACGGAGCGCTGTTTACCTTCCCGCAAGCGGTACCTATTTATCTACTCGCATTAACATGCTTTGGAACTGCTAGGTTGGCAGGAGCTGGCCAAGCAACGAGCGCTCACCCCGTCGCGGATTCGAACTACCGACCTTTCGATCGACAGCTCGTGGTTCAGCGGTTTAACCCACTGTGCCACCCGGTGTGTGTGTGTCTGTGTGTGTGTGTGTGTGTGTGTGTGTGTGTGAGAGAGAGAGAGAGAAATAATGATTTTGTTAGGGGAGATGTCCTCTCCTGAAAACACTGACTTCACTGTTTTGGCTCTCTTTCCGCGGCTGCTTGACCAGATCCGTTAGCCCAGCGCACTCCCCCCCCCCCCCAAACAGTGGCCAATGGGAAAGAGAAAAGGAATCACATCCAGGAACTAAAAGCAAATAAATAAATAAATAAATAAATAAATGGTGGATTTATTATCCCACACATATCCTGTTGTTTAGTTCTTCCAAGAAGAGGCCAATCCTGTCTTCATCACCGGCCAGCCAGATGCCTCTGGGAGCTCCCAGCAGGGTGGCGCAGATTAGGGCTGTCTCTTTTTGTCCCAGGAATCACCCAGTATTCAGGGTACACTGCCTCTGAACATGGAGGTTCCATCTAACTATCGTGACTGACAGTCCATCCATCAGAGCTCCCGGCCATGGATCTGTCTAGTCCCCACTTCAAGTCAGTGACTGTCACAGCATCTCATGGTGTGTGTGTGTGTGTGTGTGTGTGTGTGTGTGAATGCCACGTGCAAATGATGCGTTGTGTGAAATTGTCCAGTGTTTCGTCTGTCCTGCACCTGCTGCTGATCAGTCTTGCAGCCACTGCAACTGGGCCTCTCTTGGCTTGGTTGGACCAGCTGCCCTGTGGCTCATCCTCTTGCAGAACTGGTCTCCTGCACTGGTGATGGCCACTCCCAACGAGAACCTTTTGACCAGTTGGGTTGGGAGCAATCGAAGGAGCAAAACGGCCTTACCTCTTGGATTTCTGGCGATCGGGGCAATTGTTGGGGTGGGGGCCAAAATTCCCTGGCACTCCTCCAATATGGCTGCCGCAATATTTGCCCCAGAATGCCCTGCAGTGATGCCATGTGATGACATAGTACAAGGGCCAGGATGGCATAGTGGTTTGGGAGTCGGACTTAGACCTGGAAGATCCAGGTTCAAATCCCCGCTCAGCCACGAAGCTTCCTGGGTGACCTTGGACCAGTCTCTCTCTCTCTCAGCCTCACCTACCTCACAGGGTTGTTATGAGGCTAAAATGAAGGAAGGAACCATGTACACCATCCTGAGCTCCTTGAAGGAAGGGTGGTATAAAAATGCAAAAAAATAGAATAAAATAAATCAATAGTACAATTCAGGGAGAGGGGAGAAGTGCTGGCGAGTCTCACTTCCCCCCCACCCCGCAGGACCACCCCTCATCCCCACAAATGGTTGACATACCCACCCTGTGGGGAAGGGGCTGCGAAATGGGGTGTTTCAGCTCATGCCTACTTTTGACATGAAAACGACACTCGAAGCCACTCGCAACAAGAAACACCTTTGGGCGCAACTTGGTTAAATTCTAACACGCCATTTATGGAAACATGTACACTGGGGCATAAAACCATTCTAAGAATTACAAATTGAATTATTCCAAAACAGGAAGAAAAGCTCTCCCAACTCACCTCCTTTGTATGCTTCCTAATTTTAGAAACCTCTGTCCATGTGCTCCTCCACATCCCTTAAGCCCGCACCTACTTTTAACAAGGCCGGCTTAGCTCTGTAGGGCAGCCCTACAGCCTCTCTCCTTTTCCTCCAAGGGTCCAGAAGCTCAGAACTAACCCCAAACATTCGGCTCCCTTTATTTCCAAACCGGTGCGCATGAGTCAAACACAGGCTTTGGCAGGCAGCGCTGAACGGACAAGTACAATAATGTGCTGGGGGGGGGAGGAGGGAGCAAGCGGGGAAGGGCAGGATGTGGGCAAGGATGAGGTTCTGTGGTTGGCCATAAAGTGGCCCGGATGCTTCCCTGAAGGGGTTAGCTTGGGCCAGCCCCCCCTGCTCTGCTCCCAAAGCATGTGGGATCACCATGTTTGTGGTCCGTGGTTGGCAGAAGGCCCCTCTGTTGTCACCGGCTGGGTGGTGATGCCGTCTCCTCCCCCCTCCTGTTCCTCGTCCCCAATTGACAGGGGAGGCTGTAATCCTTCGCAGGCTTCTGAAGTGGGGAGGGGGCTTCATTTTGGGCGCCTGCCCAAAAGTGCCTCTGCGAGCAGAACCTTGTGACCCTGCGGAACAATTTGCTGGGAAAGTGCTCTTCCGTCTTCTCCCAAGGGCCAGATGAGAAAGGGAAGCAAAGTTTGGACCGACAGCAGGAGGAGCAGGTGAGTTAAGAGCTCTTGAGTCTGATTCGAAATAGAAGCACACCAGCAAGGATGGACCAGCAGAGTCAAGGTCCATCTCAGCGAGCGTCTTGCTTCCAATGGTGGTCAACTGTGGGAAGTACCACAAGCAGCCTGAAGACCAGAGTCCTCTTCTAGTGGGTACCCCAGAATCAGGAGTCCTTTGAACCAGGAGAGTCCACTTAGCTACGGAGCCCTTGATAGACTGTTCACATGAACGGCCTTCTCGATCACACCAAGAACCAATCATGGTTCCAAGAGCAGCCAGCCCCATGCATCTAGGAAGACGACAGCCACTCCGCACTGGACATCCCCAGCATCTTGTCCTCCAAGGTATACTGCCTTCAAACATGGAGGCTCCACTGAGTTCTCATGGCTAATAACTCTTGACAGACCTCTCCTTCTCCACGTACTTCTTGTAAAGCTCTCGAAGTCAGAGGCGGAACACGTTTTGTGGCAAAAAGTATTCATGCTCTGGGTTCTGCATAAACTCAGCTCAAAAAACAAACTAAAAGAGCACCACAGTTACCCAAATTCCACCCCCAGCATAAATGAGAGAAATAAAGCAGATCCGCAGATATTCGCTTGTGACGTAAGCTGGGTCATGCTAAGCTTCTGCACAATAAAATAATGCACACCAAAGGGGGGGGGGAAGCAGGCACAAATGAGCATAACCCCACTTCTTTGTGCGCATTTAGCCACACAACCATATAGCCAGGGACATTTCAGCGCCCTTTCTCCTTTTCACCGTCAATAAGAAACAAAAATCAGACTTGCAGTGCTGTCCATCTGAAGCAATTCTGCACAAGCTGCTTTTCCGTTTGCAATGCTCAGTGATTCAACTTAAATGGAACACACACACACACACACACACACACAGACACACACACACACACACGCAACACGCAACGGTCATCGTAACAAAACGAGAACCAACATGAAGCCATGGTTTTTCCAATCATTTTCCCAGTTAAGACCAAGAATAGAAAACAGGGAACACATCTTATTTCTATAAGGAGGAGGCCAAATATCCTTCAAGGGGGGAGCCTCGCCCACTGCAATTTTCCTCAATCCCCCCCCCCCCGTTTCAGGCCCAGCCACACATCCCCTCCCAGTCCGCAGCTCACTGAATTTGCTCTCTAACTCCTCTCATTCTCTGCCTGCTGACAAATAGTTTTGGCCCTGCGCTCCGCATCCGTTTTACATGCAAAGCCTCCTGCCACCGTTTTCGTGCCAGGGCTTCAGGTGGCAAGGAGCTCGGGAGCCTGGCCGCTGCCAAGCATCTCCCATTTGGCTGCCTTTGGGCACAGGCCAAGTCTCCGCTGGAAGCCTGGCCAATTCCGAGAGAAAGAGCCAAAAGGAGCCACGCACAAAAGCCAGCTTATAGGCCTGGGCGGGCAGCACCTGACATTGGGGAGGCCGCTTATTTGACTCCCTTAATCTCCCCATTGGAGCTTAATAATAATTTTTTAAAAGCATAAAAAGTACATTTGAGAAAAAAGGGATCGCGACAGCTGTGCTCGAAGCTTTCCAGAAGATGAACTCATGAACAACTGTTCAAAATAGCTTTATTCAGACGGCTATTAGATCAGGCCACTGGGGAGCAACCAATTAAGCGGGGTGATGGCATGCGGACAAGGCCGGCGTGGAACCAAAAACCGAGGGCTGAAAACGATAGGGAACGGGAAGAGACCGGCTCGGGAGAGAGGGTGGCTTCAACGAACAAGGCGGACAGTCGCCTGTCAGCTGTTCAGCCCACAGAAGCTCTGCGTCGTGTCAACAAAACACAGAGGCCTCTCGGTGAGCGGAGGTTCCAGCGTCCGCCAAGCAAATTCCGTTGGCCAGTTCCAGCAACGTCGGATGAGATAACACCACCTAGTGAGGGATGGTTTGCTCCCAACGGGTTGAACAACGAAGTCGTTTTTCTGCTCTCCTAACGTTAGAATTCAGGGTCCTCCAATGGAATTGAAGGTGCAGCAGATTCAGGAGGGAAATTCTGTGGACGGGCACATGACACATTCGAGCATCTGCAGTGGCAGGCAACTTAATGAGCCACCAGTGGCACTCCTTTTTCGTGGCTTGCGAGACAGGAGGCGTCGCAAACATTTTTAGCAAAATGGCAGTGCAAAGAAAATGTGCGCTGGAGAAGGAAAAAAACCCAAAAATTATTTTCTGCCTCCAAGCTTCTCAAGAATCCTATAAAGCCCTTCTGCTAGGTTTCACAATATTGCACAAGCCACACAACAGGGGGGGCTATTTATCCTAGGGCCATCCCTGAACACATAACTGTTGCTTAGTAGAGCCCTGAGGGGATCCATGTGGAGGTCATGGATCCCCAGCACATGCCCAAGTGGGACTGTCCTCTGGTTCTGAGCCTGGCCTTTGTAGCCTGATTATGGGCTTCCCAGGCAAAGTCACTTACGGCGCAGTCCTATCCAGGGAGGCATGCCGGTGCTGGGCCTCAGCGCTGGTGCTGAGTGTCGCAAATGTGCTGTAAGGCATGTTTACAACTACTCGAGAGGAGGCTCCACCAGTGCCAAGGCCTGCGCTACATCCCCGAAGCCAGCTGCTAGATCGTGCGCCGTGTAGCGGGTAAGTGCTGCTCTGAGTGGCACAAGCCCTGGGGGGAACGTGCAGAGGGGTGTAACGGGGTGGGGACGGAGTGGGGAGGGATCGGTGAAGGCCTCCACCATATCCTACCCCCCTTCCAGGCCAGGAAGGGGCTTTTCAGGACTGCGCCAGCAACTTATTTATTTATTTATTTAAAAAATGTATATCCCGCCTTTTCCTATGCCGAAAGGCAAATGCCCAAGGCGGCTTACAACAAAGGTTAAAATACATAATTTAAAATAATACATAAAATAAATTTAAACAATACGTAACCATACATAAACGAATTTAAAAAACAATAAAATCCACAGTATGGAGCAGAGAAGCAGCATGGCAGAGCATCTTGAGACACAGGAGGCAGACCACGACCCATCACCCAAACGCTAGACGAAACAAAAATGTTTTGAGCCCTCGCCGAAAAGTCATGAGGGAGGGGGTGGTTCTCAGATCCCCTGGCAGGGAGTTCCACAGTTGTGGCGCCACAGCAGAGAAGGCTTGCCCACGTGTTGCCACTCCCCTAACTTGCAGGAGAGCCCCCTCAGATGACCTAAGAGAGCAGGCCGGAATGTATGGGAGAAGGCAGTCCCTCACTTAGCTGGCGTAGATCCGAGTAGCCTCAGAGGCGTTCCTACACTCCCAGCAGGGGGGGGGCACTCACCGTTCACCCCATGACATCACAAGCCCGGTCCTCGTCCACAAGCCCCGTCCACGGCAAAACGATGCCGCAAAAGTGCATGAAGGGGGGTGCACGAAGGCGGGGTTTTTTTTTGCATGAGCCGGCACCACTTAACCAGCCTTCATTCGTCGTGTCTCTGTCTTTGCCGGGTGGCAAGGCATTTCTGGCTGGCCTAGTCTACTCGCTGGCCAGAGATGTCGCTAGAGAGGTCGTGCCTGTGCAATTGGTGCAGAGCCTCTCTTGCTCCTAGTCTCTCTGGTGGAGGACTCCAGTACGACATGGGGTACGAAGACAAATGTCCTCTTCCTTACCCCGAGGAGACCTCCAATCCCAGCACTGGATCCAGTGTGGGCCATGCAGCCCTGCTGCACCAGCGCTGGCTAGGATTGGGCTGCCAGTCTCAAGGTATCTAAGGCTTGAGTGATTGTGGATTGTTTCTTATTTATTTCACAAATTCCTATCCTGTCTTTCCAGCTGTGGGAAAAGCTCAAGGCAACGGTTCAGGAATGGGAACAGCTGGTACCCCAGCCTAAGCTGGCCAAAGGTGCTTCTTCTGTCCACAGCTGCCACTTGGACATCAAGGAGCAATGCTGGTTTTTCGAAGGGGAATGTTACCTCATCCAAAAGCAGATCACAGCTGTATCAGTGGGTCATGGGGAGGGGGGGGCTTTCCAACCATTAAGTAAGAGGAAGTGTGGAGGAGTGGAGAATAGCGGCCTAGAGTGTCTCCAACACTAGACCACCACTCTCTTCTCTTCCACACTTCAGGTTTAACTCCATTTCCTCATCCTCTTCAAATTCAGAGAGTGGGAGGAGGTGGAACAGTGTAGACGGGCAGATGCAGGTGCCCCCCTGCCGGCCCATTACCTGAGGCGACCACCTCAGTTGGCCTCCTGGTTCAGGCCAGTGTCGATCATCCCACAGTAGAATGACATGCAGGTTCAGGTATTCTAAACGGAAGGATGGGCTGTGAGGCAAAACTATCTCCCAATGGGGTGGGGTAGGACAACCACCTTCACCACCACCCACACCCTGAGAAGATACTGCTGCGCTGCGAGAGATGAGTTGTGGGAGCTCTTCTTAAGAATCCAATCACTCCCTTTTGGCTTAAGGCATTTCTTTCTTTGAAAAGAAGAAGAAAAAAAAGCGGTCTGGACAAGGCATTAGGAAACGAACCAACCCTCCCTTGGCTGAGAGAAGATCTGACCTAATGGGACTTTTTTTTAGCTCATCAGCATTATGATTAATCAAGAGAAATAAAACATAAAGGGATCGCCACGACGGCAACACCTTGCCAGCATTTGCCTCACTGGCCTCCTAGCCATGTATTAGCTCATGTCTTAAGTGGACAAGCGAAAAGACACCCCCCCCCCTTGAAGAAGCATCTTTTCTTGATTCAGTCTCAAGGAGCCCTTTTCTGGAAAGCAGCAGCATCCACCCTCGGTTGGAGTCTCCGCCAACTCCTGGGCCGCAGATCAGTGACAGAACGTGTCATTGATTCATCCCTTGCTTTCCCACTAACTTGTCCAGTTTATTTAAAACCACGTGCACATTACCAAAATCTCCCCCCTCCCGGTGCCGGGGGGAGATTTCAACCCCCCCCTTGAAGCTGCTGTGACCCATTTAAGGGGAAAACCTAAAAGCGCAACTCCACGGCTAAGCGTCAGGTCCAAGAGGGGCAGCAAAATAGATGCTTCTCTTTCAGCAGCAAACTCTCTCCGACGGGATTCTCGTTTCTCCCATGATTCAGTTTCTGACTGATTTTTGCTTGTTTTATTGAGCTTTGAATGCCACTTTGAGGGGGAAAGTGTTCAGTTCAGTGTGTGTGTGTGTGTGTGTGTGTGTGTGTGTGTGTGTGTGTGTGTGTGTGTATAGAATTAAATTTAAAACAGGCCTAGTTTTGCTGGATGGCAACCCTATGTGACCATTCCGTGACATCACAGCAACTCAGCCAATGGCTGGAGGAAGGCTTACAGACAGGTTACAGAGGCAACGGGCAATAAGCAATGGCCGTTCTTGCACCCAAGCCCAGAGGCGTCGCCACGGTAGGGGCGGTACCGTAAGTTGCGTCCTGTCCTAGTCCCGTTTACAAGCCGGCAGGAGGCGGCCCCGCCCCCTCGCCGTCGGAGCCATTTGGTCTGGAGAAGGCAGCGGGCAGGGAGTCTCTGAGCAGCTGTTACTAGGTGGTACTTAGGTAGAAACTTTGGGCAAGCATCCTTTGCCCTTGTTTCTATTCCCCGGCTTCTCTTCCTCTTCAAGCTGTACTCAGAAAGAGCCTCTTGGCTTGTGCATCTAACAAAGGGGTGGGGGTGGGGAAACCCTTAGTAGTTTAGATTCCCAGACAGTAAACTCAGCATCCTCTCTTGGCTGATGTAATCTCAGTGAAACATCCCCCCAGGGACCGTCCTTGGTAATGGGCTGAGCATTTCACTCATCCCCTACTGGTGTGAAAGCAAGGAAGCACTTTGTTCCTGCCTGAACTAAAACTGTTCCTGACTCAATTGCTTCAAAAACCACGGGAGATTGAAAATTACGGTGCTGACATTGACTCCTGCACCATGTAAGCAATCAAGACTGTATCCCAGTCAGGTTGAGCAGATGTTGCTTCCAAGAGAGACTAAAGACAGTCGTATCATCCCGGAAGGAGGCCATGGAGGATGCACCATGAGCCTGCAGAACTTTGTCCACCAGGCACTGAAAGACAGCGGCCATCCCATGCACATCATGGGCCTCCATTTTGTCATCTTCTTTCCACATTGTTCCGATATGAAGTCCTACTGGACTCCGTGGGGCTAACTTCAGAGTAAATATTGTACAGTAGGCCCTATTAGGCTGCAAGGGGTTGGTCTGAGCCATGCATGCACACGCATGAGCTTGTCCCCACTTTTATCCAGCTTATTGTTCATACCTTCCTGGGAGTAAGTTTCCCTGGACTCTATGAGACTTCTAACAATCACACTGTAAGGTTACAGCACTCGCTCACAGAGCCTCAGATCTGCGTGGCCTGACTTGGCTCTGCTTCCTTCCTTTCCCTTTCCTCCCTGGACTTCAAATAGATTGCGCTTCTCACTGTGACAATCAAGTCCTTCTTCTGCCTGGCCCCTCCCTCTTGACAGGAAACGACTGTGCTAGTATGTTGAGCCTATCTAGGAATCCCCTTTCTATCTCATTAACCCTTCGTTCTCCAGGCAGAATTGGTGTTTTGTTTTGTTTTCAGTCCCCTTAGCAGTGTTTCTTTGAGAACGTTCTGAAATTCTGCATACCTCTAGGAATTATTTACATTCAGCCACCTTCCTGTTGCCCGTGGGTGGTCGTGTTTTGCCTACAGACCTATCGGCACCAAATCTGCATAATAGGAATATACGGGGAATAGGAGTCATTATTCTTGCAGCTGCCTTTCATTTCCCGTCTCTACTCTTCTTCCTTTGATAACCAAGGGCAAATTCAACTCCGTAGGCTCTCTCTCTCTCTCTCTCTCTCTCTCTCTCTCTCTCTCTCTCTCTGATATGTGTTACTGTGGCCAACAAAAATTGATCTCTCTCCAAGTCATTTCCGGAGCTTAGCTTCATGGCGTAATTTCTGTACTGTTTGATATTTTGCTTGTTTAAACTGGACCACCATGGGAATGTTTGGGATGGGGTTAGGAATTGATAAATTTAATAGAAAGTGAATTTTGTATAGCACTTTCAAGTGTTATATAGCAAATCAGTGCTTTCGAGTGCCTATAGCATTTTGAAATTCGAGTCAAATTTTGTATAGCACTTTCGAGTGCTTATAGCAAATCAGTAATCAAGGGAATCAGTAATCAAGGCTTAGAGGAGACAAAGAAGATGAGGACAGGGAGCAATTAGGAAGGATCAGGAAGAGGAGAATGGGATTCCAAGGTTGGGAGATCTTGGGAGTCTAGATTACTGAGGAAAAAACTACGAGACACCAAGGACCAAGGCTTATTACACAGCCACAAACCCAGTTTGTGGCTCTGTCAGCCAATTCCAGTTCTCTAGAATGTGCTTGTGCGAGAGATGCATGTGCATAAAACATGTTCACTGAATTCATGTTCAAACAAAATACCTCAGAAAAACATACTGTGGGAAGAGGCTCCGAGGCCTCTTACGCATTGTCTACTCTACCACCCAATTGGCTTCTCAGTCATTTTCTCTTCCCAGGGAGACTTGGGAAGTGTAGTTCCTGACGGGAGGCTGTCTGGACCAGAGAAGACATAGCACCCTCCACAAACTGCAAGTCCCAGGATGCTTTATGAAAAACCTCAACAGTGACCCTGTTATCAAATATACGTTTGGGCTGTGGCTCTATGGAGGATCACTAGGTGCAGGTGCTCATGGGAAACCAGTAGGGCACATCTCCAGCAGCACAGCCTTAAAATATTTAAATGGCGATTCAATCAGAGCCAGGGTTTCTTCAGGCTAGGCAAAAGGAGAAGGGGAAGGCAAAGGATGAGATGGTTAGACAGCATCACCGATGCAACGAACATGAAAATGAACGAACTCAGGAAGATAGTGGAGGACAGGAAGGCCTGGCGGGATATGGTTCGTGGGATCACGAAGGGTCGGACACGACTTAACGACTGAACAACAACAAAGTCAGACTGCCTTTCTTCACAGCCAGCACTAGCACCACGTTGCCAGGGACCTGGGGCTAAGTCCTGCAATGGAACCCCATGGTGCCCCCAACCACCCCACCAGTACATGGGTCACTACTCTGGCTACTGGTACTGAGGCCCTTCGATAAGCCTGGCCCTCAGGCAGTGCCGGACCTGTTCAAGCCCTGACGTTCCTTTCACAACTTGGAAAAGGGTCTATAGAGCTGCCATCCCTACAGCCAGACAGATCTGCATGCAGTTGACTGTGGCAGAGCTGGAGGGTTCCTCCCCCCCATTGGAGACTCCCGCTTCCTTTACAGCCTTAAGGATACTGCCCCTTTCTGGGTTGATTGTGGTTTGTTGAGCTCTAGGTTCTCCCCTGGACTTAGCCACTTTTTGGCTGGCTCTCAAGCAACAGGTGTGATTGATTAAAATGCCCCCACCGTTACTCAACAGCTTGAGGACCTCTTATCTCTATCAACCCTCAAGTATATGACTTATAGACGACCACATATGACGTATTTTCGGATATTTGGATATATTTTTTTGATAGCTACAGATGCGTCTATTGCGTGTAGCTTATGGTTTATAGTAGAGAGTGCTTATTGTTTACTTTTTTGTCATTTTTATGCAATCACGTATGCATTTTTTAAATTTTTGCTATTATTCACCAATAAGGGGGGGGGGAGCAACAGGTATGACTGAAGGAAGCTGGAAGCCACAAGCAGCATTATCCTTCTATGGTAATGCTGGTTTTTGCCATGCACAGTTGCTGGGTCTACTTGACCAGAAGACCTGGGACCTTCTTATCAGTGCTGAGCCAGGAGCAGCTATCAGGTAGATGCAGAAGCTGGCCCCAAGAGCGGGAGGCCTACCTGAAGAACTCCTTTATCGGCCTTTCTGTTTAGGAGGGCAAGCGGCCAACCTGGGTGGGCAGAGTCAGCCCAGAACCTGGGACCCCTGATGGTCCCAAAGCTACTCCAGGTTGCCCCTTGGTGGCTTTTTCCACATGGGGCAGTCCTGCACAGAGCAAAGGGTTTTGCATTCGGGTCACGGAGGGATCCTGATACCATTACTGCAGCTATAAGAAATGAATTTCAAACAGAGGCATCACTAGGGTTTGCATCACCTGGTGAGGGAGGTCAGTGCTTCAGTCTCATGCACCGGGTGACGCACCAGGGAGGGGTGACACGCGATTGGAAGCTGAAACCAGAAGTGTCTTCCAATCACATCTCAGACCTGTTCTGAGACCTGCCCTTCTTCTGGACAAGTCGCTGCCCGTCAGTGTAGACATGATGAACTATTGGTCTGCCAACATGAGCGAGTTTTCTACGTTCCTGAAGGGATGGGACCTTCACCAAATAATTCCTAGCACCCGCGCAAAGTGGGTTTGAAATCAGTTTCAAAGCAGGGCACATCTGCAGTGTACATGTGCTGGATGCCTCAAGGTTGCAGTGGGCAGCTGGATGGCTTCTCTATGACCCAATGTGGCTTTGACCTGAGATATGCCGTTGCTACCAATTTGCCAGCTGACGCAGAACCGAAAACGGTCCATATCATTGCCTGGTAGTCTTGACACGATTGCCCCGTAGTTTCCAGCTTCACCAAACAAATTTTTTTGTGTGTGCGTGTGGTCCCAGGTGGTGCGGCGCACATATCGGGACCCAGAAGATGTATTCCGAGCACGGCTGCTGCCAGCGTGCGCCAAGAATGGCCATGGCCAGTTGAGGGGGGAAGTGGATATTGGAATTCTAAGCACAAGTGTGTGTAACTTTGTTTTTCTAATCCGGCTGGGTTCAAAGTAGAGGGGCTTGCGCTGGCCACAGCTGTGGCTGTCTGAACTCGAACAGGTGACAAGCGCAGCTGTCCTTTCAACAGAGCCGTTTCAAGAGAGGGAGAGTGGGGGGGGGGCTTTGGCAACGGGCTGACTGTGCTGTTCATTAACCCTTGAGAACACCGTGCATGAAGGTCCCTGAACCTCTGCTTCGGATTGGGGCTACGCTCCTCTCCATCTTTTTCTCATGCAAAGAGGCACCAAACTGCCTTGTAGTGCAATCCTATACATGGTTACTCAGAAGCAAGCTCCAATATGTTCAATGTGACTTACAGCGCAATCCAACTTAACTTTTGTGCCAGTTTAACCAGCGGCGCAGCGAGAACGGGAGGCCCCAGAACGGAAAAAGGATTCAAATCCCCTCCAAAAGAGGAATTCAAAGGGGATTTGAATCCCTTTTCCTTTCTGGGGCCTCCCGTTTTCGCTGCGCCGCTGGTTAAACCGGCACAAAAGTTAAGTCGGATTGCGCTGTTAAGGCCTAATCATGTCCAACTTTCCAGCACCGATGCAGCCACGCCAGTGGGGCATGCACTGCATCCTGCGGTGGGCAGTCACAGAGGCCTCCTCAAAGTAAGGGAACATTTGTTCCCTTATCTCAGGGCTGAATTTCAGCTGCATCAGGATTGGGCCCTTCCTCTCAGGTCAGATTGCCTTCGTCTGTAATCCTATACATCCTATAGATCGTTTTACCAGAGGCCTCACTAGGGTTTGTGTCACCCGGTGTGAGAGCTCATCGCGTCACCCCAGTGGTATCACTAGGGTTGGTGTCACACAGGGCCCAATCCTATCCAACCTTCCAGCGCTGATGTAGCCACAGTGCAGCCCCAAGTTAAGGGAACAAATGTTCCCTTACCTTGAATAGGCCTCTATGATTGCCCTCCCACCGCAGGATGCAACTTGCACCCCGTTGGCACAGCTTCATCAGTGCTAGAAAGTTGGATAGGATTGGGCTTCCAGTGCGGTAACTCATGGTGTCGCCCCCATTATCTTTAATATATCACAGTACAGGTCACCCACGAATCAGTCAACAACAAAAAAAAAACCAGTGGCCAACCTGATGACACTCACACAACCGAGCAAGAGTTCTAATATTAGCTGTGATACATAGAAATGAGAGCTGACTCCTACTAACACCTCATCAGCTCTCGGAACAATCAGTGTCATTGGTCAGTTTTGAGTTAAGGAGGCAGTTGTGTTTTCTTTTTCTGGTTATTTGTTCATAATCTTTGATAGAGTACAGATAATTCAACCTGATTAATTTCATCGCATTCAGCATTAAAGTACCTTTCCACTGATATATAGCATCCTATATATTATAAAAAGGTAAAGGTATCCCCTGAAAATTAAGTCCAGTCGTGTCCGACTCTAGGGTGTGGTGCTCATCTCCATTTCAAAGCCGAAGAGCCAGCGTTGTCCAAAGACGCCTCCGTGGTCATGTGGCCGGCATGACTCTCCTTGCCGCAGCGCGTAGCATGCAGCTGGAACACGGAGCGCTGTTTACCTTCCCGCAAGTGGTACCTATTTATCTACTCGCATTGACATGCTTTGGAACTGCTAGGTTGGCAGGAGCTGGCCAAGCAACGAGCGCTCACCCCGTCGCGGGAATTGAACTGCCGACCTTTCAATTGACAGCTTATGGTTCAGCGGTTTAACCCGCTGAGCCACCCGCTGGCCCTCCTATATATTATAGTATATAATATAATAATATATATTATAGTATATATTATAGTATAATAGTATATATATAATACTATTTAGGAATAGTATTGTTCGTAAATAACAAATTTTCCAAAAGGTTTCCACAATTTTGGCCACCCCCCTGAGGGTTTTACCCAGTGCGCCCCCCTAGTGGTGCACCCCCCTAAGTGACACCACTGAATTTCACCAAACAATTTTTTCCGTGTAGGTGGTCCCAGGTGGCGCGGCAAGCACACTGGAACCCAGAAGTTGTCTTCAGAGCACGACTAGTGAGGAACCTCACCCTCCCTTGCCAGTCAAACTTGATAGGTCTTTGCCTAGTACATAGGAAGGTGACCCATCGCAACATCTCAATGGGACTTCCCAGTAGGTGGATCTTTGATTTGGATCAGCTGCGGGCTATCCTACCACGAATGACATGGACGAGCTATTAACATTTGATCTGGGTATTTGTATTGTTCTGGGTATTTGTATTGTTGTGATTGGAGGGTCCCTTCCAGCTCATGCTCAGCCATCTTTGAATCTAACGGTCTCCGCTCGCCACTGTTCAACTCGTGCTTGGAGTCCCCCCCTCCCCACACTCCACGCAGCTGCAGAGCTGATGCTGAAAGGACTGAGGATACAACCAGCTCTCTGATGACTTGTCTCTCGAGTTTCATAACTTTTCCTCCCCCCCCCCAACTTGGCAAGAGTTTGTCTTGATAAAAGGAAAGGAAAGGGGAAACAAACAACAACCCAAAAACCTGGAACCCCATTTGAAGAAGGGCAGCAAGTGTTCTCTTTGGACAAAGAATGCTCCCCCTCCCTTCCCATAAATGAAGCATGGGCAGCTGGCTCTGCAAATATTAATCAGAGCCTCATTGAGATGCAAATACGCGAATGCCAAAAGCTGCTTTTGCAGCTGCAGAGGAGAGCCCTAGTCTGAGCTCGGATTTTTTTTTAAACGAATAAGGAGCAAAGGATACAGGTGCAAGACAGCCTGAGTTTACTCCTAACAAGGCAATTTGTGTGCACTTGGTTTTTTAGGCAGTGACGATAGTATGAGGGGAACCTCTATCCCCTTGACAATGTCCGACCACTAAAACAAGGTGTTCAACTTATAACCGCTGCACCGCCCGTCTCCCAGCCCAACGTTTCGGGCTTCTTGTCGGCCAATCAAAATCACAATAATGCCAACCAGCCAGACATTCTCTATTGTTCGACTTGCAAGAGAACAAGTTGACAGAACTAACGGGGTGCCCCAGAGAAACCAAGCTGGGTACAAGAGTCGTTGTTGGCTCTACTCACTTTATGTTTTTTTTAGAGTTATGAAGCTCTCAGTCCCAACCGCTGTCATAGCTATCAGTGCTGGCCCATCCATGGGATGTGGGTTGCATCGGTGGCAGACTGCGAGGGGTCTGAGGGGATGGCGAATTTCAGGGTGCCTTTCCCCCGTGTCTGCTGCTGCCGCCTCCCTCTATCCTGCCACTAATTCAAGCTGCACTGAACTGCTTCCCACTGACTCAAGCTAGAAGCAGATTGTTCCCCTCCTTACCGTGCTCCTTGCATGCTACTGTGAAACCCAGACGTGCGGGACTTCCTGTTTCATTTACATGCACTGTCCCTGTAAATGAAACAGGAAGTCCCGCACTTCCGGGTTTCATGGCAGTGTGCAAGGAGCATGGTAAGGGTGTTTGTTTTGTAGCGCAGAGGCGGGGGACCCAAGACAACATCAGGGTCACACTGATGTGTACAACCCCCCCCCCCCGAGCCCTCTCTGTCCTCCTGAAGTTCCTTCTCTTTGGCCTTTGGTTAATAAGAAGGTATTGCTAATCAGGAGAGCTTATGGTGCTTCCAAGAGCGCCCACGCAAACTATTCCAGCATGACATGTGAAAAGCCACCCCTGCACAAAGTGCCCTCCAAACCAATCCCATGTCAGCCCCTGTCAGCCATGTGGATCAATGTTGGGGGAGCAGTACCCGACTTCTGAACGGTGGAACACTGTATTTGAACTCAGAAATTAGAAGAGTTGGTAAATATCCCATTTAGGAAAGGATCTCCTTGGGTTTATTTATTTTATTTTTATTTTATTTTTCACATTTTTATACTGCCCTTCCTCCAAGGGGAGCTCAGAGTGGTGTACATATTTCCTCCCCTCCTTTTTGTCCTCACAACAACCCTGTGAGGTAGGTGGGGCTGAGAGATAGTGACTGGCCCAAGGTCACCCAGGAAACTTCGTGGCTGAGCAGGGATTTGAACCTGGATCTTCCAGGTCTAAGTCCAACTCCCAAACCACTACACCATCCTGGCACCATCCTGGTTTATGGGACATTTTAGATTGCGAGCCCTTTGGGGACAATAAAGTTCATTATTAATAGACAATATTATCGACAGTCTAAAATTGAGAAACGATAAATTGAAGCCGACACTGAACAGCAGAAATTGCAACCTGAACTGAGCAGCAAATCAACTGAAATGTCTTGCAGGCAAAACCAGTTTTAAACAGGCATCAAAATGACAACAGCAACAGGGCCAAACTAGTCTCTAAGGCAGAATTCTACAACTTGGGGGCTGCAACCAAAAAGTCTTTGTTCTGTGTCAACCCCCCCCCCCCCCCCGCTAATTGACTAATGTGCAGAGGAACATGGAGCAGAGCCTCAGATGATGAAGGAAGGAAGTGGACATGTGGAAAGAGATGGTCTCAAATTGTTTAGGGCTTTAAAGGGGAAAACCAATACCACGGAGCCCAAAACCAAAACTGGCAATTATAGTAGGTGGAACAAAATGTAACTCATATGTTCTCAGGTCTGAACCACAACAAGGAACTTTGCTGCCACATTTGTCCCAGCGGTTTCCAAGCACTTTTCAAGGATAGCCCCACACCAACTGTGTGACAATAATTCGAGCTTGATGTGATTAAGGCATTCATAACACTGGCCAGATATGCTTTTGCCAGAAAGGGGCAGAGCACCAGAAGATCCCTGCTGGATGAGGCCAAAGGCCCATCTAGTCCAGCTTCCTGTATCTCACAGGCGCCCACCTGTGGCGATGCCTTTGGGAGCACACAAAACCACAAGATACCTGTATCCTGTTGCCACTCCCTTGCACCTGGCATTCAGGGATAGGCGACCTCTAAAACCCAGAGGTTGCGTCTAGTCACAATGACTTGCAACCTGTGATGGACTTTTCCTCCATCAATCTGTCCACTCCCCTGCTAACTGGACAAGAGGCACTTTTTCAATTGGTGCTCCTCTTATATTTAGCAGGGGGAGAGTAACTGCCCCCCCCCTTTCACCCTAGCACAGTGTCTTTCTGGTGGCTGTTTGCTGTTGGCGTTCTGCATCTCTTTTAGATTGTGAGCCCTTTGGGGACAGGGAGCCATTTAATCATTTGATTTTGTCTGTAAACCGCTTTGTGAACTTTTTGTTGAAAAGCGGTATATAAATACTGATGATAATATTAATATTAATATTAATAGTGGGTGTACCAGGCAAAATTGTGCTGAAGCACACCTTGCCAAAACTCCACAAGCAATGCTGGGGCCGGCAACATTACCAAACGGCAAAAGGGGTCTTTCGAGAAGAGTCCACTCTACCCCAAACAGGTTGTAGCCCCCAGCTGCAGTTCGGCTCTCTTACTGAGCAGCAAAACCTCTGTCCTGTCTGGATGTAGCCTCAAGGTGTTAGCCCACCACCCAGCGGTGGCGTCAAAGATCAACCAGGTTGGGCACCAGATGGGGGCTTGTGCCCATCCAAGGGGCCCACTTGGCCACGTTGACCCCCTTAACCTTCAGTAGCAATGGTAATACCCAGCATGCCATTAGGGGGTAAGCAGTGAGCTCATAAGTGGCCTCATGCAGAGCTTTGTCCAGTGACCTGAAGCCAGCAATGCTTCAGCCAGTCCATCACCTCACTCGGACACACTGGGGGCCCTGAACTGGTGTCTACTTCTCTTCCCCTTTCCCCCCCCATCTGAAACCCAGACTTCCAACCCTTCACTGTTGCCAACCCCAGATCTAAGGTCTTGCAAAGCATTCTTGCAGGACGTTAGATATGTGTAATCAAACTCCTCCTACCTCTTCATTAACTCCTAGTTTGACCACAAGCAGGGGGTGCCTGGATTAACATCGCAAAGCACCGAGCTAGTGGAGGTGAATGAAAGGCAATGCAAGAGGAGGCAACGTGCCAGCCTCTGACGGGGTGTGAGCACTTGCTACCCAAGGACGGCACATTCTGAAAGTCTCATTAGGGAGAGGGAAATTATTAATGTATATTCAGCTGTGGTGCCTTGGGGCTAAATCAGACCTAAAGAACCTCTGATTCACTGAGTCATGTACAGCACCCACCATCTGGCTGCCAGGCCCAGGCAGGCAACAAAAGCAGGAGACTGAAGGCACTCCCAGTGGTCTGTGTGCGAATTGCCCAAGCCCTTGGCCTCCAGGCTGTTTCTAAAGTTGAAATTAATTTGGCAGGTGGTGGTGGGGAGGGGAAATCAAACATTGTCCAGTGAATTGATTTGAAAACCTCCAAATGTTTCTACTTGTTCTATTGTATTTCCTCAGTACTCACCATTACGGGTGCTTTTGGGTTCGGCGATTCCTGCAGGGAAGGTGCATCTTAGCAATACAGGGAAGTGGATCCTTTCACGATTTCTTCAGCAACGAAACACATCACCCTGGGCACCCGGGTACCAGGCAAAGGCAGCTGCAAATTAATTTTTTTTCTTTAAGCGCAGAGACAGTCCTGCAGATGGCTCCTCTGTCAGCAAGCTCCCACAGCTGCAAGACATTTCAGCTTGTTCATTCACAGCTGGCGTGCAAGAATGTTAACAAACGAATTGGAGAAAGGAAAGCGTCTCGTTGCGTCTCATTGGGGGGACAACAGTGGAGGGGGGGGGAAAGGAGAGAGAGACCGAAGAAGATCCAGGGAATCGAATACCGTACACACTCGCCTAGACAATGAGGCACAATATTTTGCACAGCTGCCGAAGATTCGGTTTGCAGATTTGCCGAAGATTCGGTTTGCAGCCCAATCGTATGCAAATATTCTTCCCCCTTCCTTGAAATAAAATGCATATATTTTTTATAGGCCTTCTCTGTTGTGGCGCCACAATTGTGGAACTCTTTACCAGGGGAATTGAGAATTACCCCCTTCCTCATGACATTCGGCGAGGGCTCAAAACGTTTCTGTTTCATCTAGCATTTGGGTTGATGGCTGACTTCTGGGTCTCAAGATGTTTTGCTCCATTGCTTCTCTGCTCTGCAGTGTCACCCCCCCAGTGGTTTTTATAGTTTTTATTTTATTGTATGTATTGTTTTAAATTATGTATTTTTATCTTTGTTGTAAGCCGCCTTGGGCATTTGCCTTGGCATGGAATAAGGCGGGGTATACCTTTTTAAATAAATAAATAAATAAATAAATAAATTTTAAAGACCCCCAAATGCCACCAAATCAGTAATAAATGCCCCCCCCCCCAGCAGAGATCAGAGGAGATTAAAAAACCATCACAGAGACGAAGAATCAGAGAAGAATGAATTCAGTTACCCTGTTCCAATGTCCTCTGAAACAAAAGTTTTCACTTTGTGTGTGAGAGGGTCAAACAGAAGAGGAGTTGGGTCAGATGCAGCAGGCTCCAGTCTAGGCCAATCTCCTGCTCCTTACAGTGGTTTCTAGGAAGGCCACAAAATTCAAGCTTCCCTTGCACCCCAGAACTTGTATTCAGGGATACAGTGCCTCTGAACATGGAAGCTCCACATGGGAAGCCATCATAGTTTATCGTAGCCAATGATAGCCCTCTCCTTTTCTGTGAATTTATCCACAGAACCCTAACCCTAACCCTTTTAAAGGTAATTTTACTCAATGGCCATCACTATCTCTTGTGGCAGAGAGTTCTACAAATCAGTTACAGGAAGGTCTTCTCTGAGTGATTCTCTGCAATAGGACTGAAATCCGTCTGCTGAAATTGTAACATCCTCTTGACTTCATTGTAAATGAACCAGCTGTATGTCTTGCGTTCTGTTGCGGGAGGCAAAGATATCCATTTCTTTCTTGACGGGTCAGCGTCTCATTAACAGACGATAGCCCAGAACTGTTTGGGTGAGTGGACCAGATGATGGATTAAGAGGAGGGGGAAAGAGATGCACATGCATGCCTTGCTTAGAGCCTTAAAAGATGTTATATTTTACCCTCATTCTTTCAGAGTCAAAACAGGAGAGGCCACCTTCTGACAAAGCTCATGTTTCCCCACCTATGCTCTCAATGCAAATATAGCCAGGGAGCGGGTGTTTTGGAATTTCACAACAGTTTACCCAGCACGTAATTAATCTGTGGAACTCCTTGCCATGGGATGTGATCACGATGACTATATGCAACTTCTAGGTTTTAGTGGTAGCCTATTTCCAAGTGGCAACAGGATATGGGTATCTTATTGTCTTGAGTGCTCCCTGAGGCATCTGGTAGAGGCCCTTGTGAGATACAGGAAGCTGGACCAGATGGGCCCTGGGCCTGATCCAACAGGGCTCTTCTGATGTTCTTATCTAAGTGCCAGATTCAACTTCCTAAGAATCTTAGCTTTCTTGCTCTCTTTCAAAGATTCTAGTCCTCATGATTGTTCTGGCTTGTTACCTTTGCCTCCCCAATTCCTCCCTTTCCACTGTAGACATCAGAAAGTCAGCTGGTCACCAGCAGCCACCAAGAGTAGCCTGTCATGGCCACCAACACCACCAGCAGAAAATAGGAGTGGCATGAAGAAGAAAGCCCAAAGGAGGTAAGTAGGTTCCATCCTCGAAGCCACCCCAGAGACGTCACTAGGGTTTGCGTCACCCGGTGCGAGAGCTCACTGCGTCAACCCCAGTGGTGTCACTAAGGTTAGTGTCACCCGATGAGGTAACTCAAGGTGTCACACCCCTTAACTTTATTTTAATATATAACAGTACAAGTCACCCAACAAATCAGTAACCAACAAAAAACCAGTGGCCAACTTGATGACACTCACACAACTGAATATAAGGGTTCTGGTATTAGCTCTTAGACATAGAAATGAGAGCTGACTCATACTAACACCTTATTGATTCCATGCTGTGTCATAATAACTCCTCATTGGCTCTTGGAACAATCAGTCTCATTGGTCAGTTTGAGTTAAAGAAATCCACTTTTTGTTCCATAAGGCTGTTGTGTTTTCTTTTTCCAGTTATTTGTCCATAAGCTTTGATAGAATACAGATAATTCAACACAGTTTGTTTCATTACATTCTGCATTAAATTACCTTTCCAGTTACCGGTACATATAACTTTATGGTATTATTCATAAATACAAATTTTCCAAAAGGTTTCCACAATTTTGGCCAGGCCACTAGAAGTGTCAAACCCCCCCCCCCCCGAGGGTATCACCCAGTGTGGTGATGTCACCGAGCCACCCCACATTTTGGCTGAAAATTCTCCCCCAAAGACCTTTCGGCCTAACCCCAGTGTGTGAAGAAAATAGTAAGACTGCAATCAAATTATAGCCCCCTAGATTAGACGAAGGCTGCAATCCAATAACATGTTCCTAGGAGTAAGCCCCATGGAACATAATGGGACTTACTTCTGAGTAGACATGCAATTCATACACAGAATTGTTTTGTAAGAGGAGGGAAAGTGTTTCTTACAGACCACCTCTGCATGGCCCAAGGAACACATTTATGTCAATAGTATGTGGCCTGCAAAGTGGAAAATTGAAGAGAAAAATGAAATTTCAGTTCGCCTCAGCCGCAAGGTGGGCACAATGCAATCAACAGCTTGTCCTTGGATCTAGCGTCCCAGCCGGGGGTGGTGTGCATTCTGTCGGTCTCTCAGCATGGGTCGTGTGCTCTTTATCCTCACACTGTAAAAGTAATGCCTTGTGAAGGATATATAAGCATTCGCTTTAGCTAGTGCACAGAGCCCAGGATGCCTCTCCTGGAAATCTCTCCGACTGAGGCAAAGAGTGGAATAATGATCATGCTGGCCACATTGGGAACAGTGTTGATGGGACTGAGTTTCTCCAGAATTCCTGAGGTTGAATATAGGTACTCACCCAAGGCTGGCAATTCAGTGGCGCTCACGCAGCTTCCGCTGCATCCCGTGGGGGATTTTTGGCTGCTAGAGGTCTCGGAGTAAGGGAACATTTGTCCCTTTGCCCCAGAGTAAGCCACAGCAACCACAATGGTCAACATGGACCGCATCAGTCTATGGTGGCCCAAGTCCTTGCTGGCCCAAGTCCGTGTTGTCCTATGCAGGCGGATCAGGCTCAGGAAGGGGCTCAGGATTCTGTGCGCTGCCATCGATCCCATCCCCTCCTGGACCCGATCCACCCCATCTCCTCCCCGTTCCGCCCTTCCCCCGCCCCATTCCGCCCCCTGTGCTGGGCTTACCTGTTCCAATTTAGTATATGTGGTTACCTGCTCCGGCAGCAACCTCCCAATGGTTGCTTTGTGGCAGCCTATGCCTGCGGAATGCATGTTCTGCCGACACTACTATTGGATAGGATTGGGCCATAAATTCAACACTCAAGCCACCACACTCCGCTGGCTCTTGCATCAGCTCACAACACCCCACCTCCACGTCTCATTGTACATGGCGCTGCCTCTGTTTTTGGTCAGATTCTTCCTCCAAACTCATCTTGACCGCAAGGCCTTTGGCACAACCACGACAATACTTTTCTATTGTGCTTTTGCGAGCACTCAAAGCTCTTCCCATCTGTTGTCCTCTTGCAACCCTTCACGCCAACCCTGTAAGGCAGGTCAATCTGATTGTTGTCATATTGCAGATGGAGGCTAAGGGGGAGTGCCTTGCCTCAGATCACTTATGGAACCTATGGATGAGGCAAGCTTCAAGCAGGGGACTTCCTGAGTCTTGGGGCAGCCTCTGGAAGCCAAACCAGACATGATGCAAGAGATCCATGAATTCAGAGCTCCTGTGGTTTTTGTTTGTTCCTAATTTGCATCCTACCCAGGGCTGCTTTGACGATCAGGGAAGTGAAGCGCCTGGGTGAGTGTCTCTGGACCCTTTTCCCCAAGGAAATTGCCCCCACCAAGCTGCTGTTGGCTCAGAGCTCAGTGGGGTACAGATGTTGTCTTCTGTCTCTTACCGACCTAATATCTTTGGGGGCTTGGGATTTAGAGCAGGGAAAAGGTTCTCATGTTGTGGATCTTCCATGTCGCATCTAATTTGACTCTTTACTACGATATTACGCACCCATTTCTTTTCCAAGCTGCTGAATGAAGACCACAAAACTTCTATGCAATGCCAGGAGGAGACCTATTCCCCCTTAGGAGCCTTCCACTTCTTGCTTGTTGTATTCCAACGTCCATCTCCTCCTCCACTGTCCATTTGGCAAAAAGAGTCACCCACCAGTTCCGCACTGACCTACCCATGTCTTCCCTGATGAACTTCTCTTGGGCTGACTTACAGGGACGTCGGGTGGGGGGAGAAAAATTACAATAAGACTTTGCACCAGACCAACACTTCATAAATGTTAAGATGAATTAGCCAACTCTTAACATTCCACGATGGGGTCGTTGAGACGGGCTAATTCTTGAAGTCGTTACGGACTAACGCAGATGGGTTTTCATGGAAAATGGGAGGCCATATGGGAAATATATCCTAACATTGTAATATGTACAGATTCTTTCATGCTCCCCCCCCCCCGACTAGGTTGTCCAAGGGCGATTGGAAACGTTTATGACTATAATCAGCAAATATATCATTAACATGTAGAAAATGTGCATGTTCTAACCATGCGTGTGTACAGGTATAGATTCCAAGAGCAGATTGCCCCGACACGGTCTCAAATAATAGAACGAGTGTAATTTCTGAAGAAAGCAATCTGCTGGGGAATTTGGTAAGAGACTAGTTTTAAGGCAGTTTTCAGAAAAAGACGGAAAACTGTGTTCTGGGAAATTAAGGGTTTGCTTGGGAGTTTCTGAGGGGTTCCTTAATAAGAGGCTCTGAGATTATGGAAAACCTTCCTGGAAAACAACTTTTCCACCACTAGTAGGCACAGCTACGGAGAATTTAGAACATTATGAAAGGAATGGAGAAAGCAGATATAGAAACAGTTTTTCTCCACCTCTCCTAATATTCGCATTTTGGATCACCCGATGAAATTGATTCAGATTTGGCTCCCATGCAGCAGTTATGTTCACTTTAAAGCGAACCCCAAACTATTACTTATTTCAGCAATTAATATCCCACCTTTCCCCCCAAAGAGCTGCAGCACTCAAGGTGGCGAATGTCACAGTCAGATGCATGATAAGAACAAAGGACATAGTGCTGTCATCCCAAAACAATCGTAAAATGCCGTGCAATAGAAACATTAAAACCATTGCAAGATATGCATCAAATGTTGCAGCAACAATCAAGTCCGTAAATATCCTAAAAACAGCTACCATAAAATGCAAAAAGCCACTAACTAAGAAAGAAGAAAACTTTTCAGCCCTTGCCAGAAGGCTGATAGGGGGCAGTTCGGAATCTCACTGGGAGCACCACCACAGAGAAGGCCCTGCTCCCCATTGCTGCCAATCTGGCCTCCACCAGAGGCAACACACACAACAGGACCCCCCAGCTGACCTTAGGGAACGGGTCGGTTCATGTGAGAGAAGGTAGCAATGGTCTCAAGCCATATAGGGCTTTAAAGGTCAAAACCAGCACCTTCAAATGGGGCTGGAAAAGAACCAGCATTAATCATCAGAGATTCGAGGGAGTTCCAAAGAAGCCACCAGCAAAGGGGCCCTGTGTGCTCACCAACTGGGCCTCAGTCAACGAGAGTGCGTGGGGCAGTCTCCCCTGACGATCATAGAATCAGTTGGAAGGGATCCACAATGTCATCTAGTCCACCCCCTGCCTATAGCAGGAAATCCTCATAGAGCATCTCCAGCAGGTGCCTGTTGAGCCTCTGCTTGAAGATCTCCAGTGAGGAAGAATACACCACCTCCCTCGGCAACCTGTTCCACTGCCGAACTGCCCTTACCATCAATAATTTCTCCTGACGTCCAACTGGAATCTCCTCTCTCGCAGTTTGTACCTATTTGATTTAGTTCTACTCTCAGAGGCAGTTGAGAACAAATTTGTTCCTTCTTCCATATGACAGCCCTTCAAGTATTTGAAGAGCACTGCCATATCCCCTCTCAGCCTTCTCCAGGCTAAACATACTAAGATCCCTCGACCTTTCCTCGTAGGGCTTGTTCTCCAGTCCTCTGATCATCCTCATCACTCTTCTCTAAACCTGCTTCAGTTTGGCCGCATCGTTCCTAAAGTGTGGTGCCCAGAATTGTACACAGTACTCCAGGTGAGGTCTGCAACACGGAGTAGATCAGGCTCAAGATCTTAATAGACAGGTAGGCAGGTATAGATACCTGGTATCTATCTACCTGTGGTCCTTGAGATACCTCTGGGGCCCAAACTGTGCAGGACTTTGACTGGTGCTGAACCTGGAAACCAACACAGCTCACACAGGATTGGAGCGAAGTGCTTTCCTTGCAAGAGCCTCCACCAGGAATCTGGTTCAAACCTTTGGAACCAGCTGCAGTTTCTGATGGCTTTCAAGGGCAGCTCCACATAGATCGCACTGCAGTAGTCCAAGCGATCTGTGATCAAGGCATGGGAAAAGGAGTCACCTCAAGACAGGTGCAAGGAAGAACTCCTTCACACAACACATCCCCCACGTACGGAATTGGTGAGGCACGATATGCCGCAGGCCACTGTCCGAGATGTCCTTAAAAAGGGGGATTAGACAAATTCATGGCGCAAAGTAGACCCAGGAATGGCTACTAACTATGGTGGCTAAATGGGACCACTATGATCAGAGACAGTCAGCCACTGAATATCAGTTGCGGGGGGACAACAGTACCAATGTGTTCTGCTTCCAGGCTTCCCAGAAGTATCTGGCTGGCCACTGAGGGAAACAAGATGCTGGGCTAGCTGGACTTGCTTTGGTCAGATCCAGCCCAGTTCTTCTGATGTTTTTTCACAAGGGATGGCAGGGCCGGCCCACCCATGAGGCCAACTGAAGCAGTCGCCTCAGGCAGCAGATTAGTGGAGGGTGCCCATCTCTGTCCACCTGTTTGCCTCCACTGCTCCTCCTTCTCCTTCCACTCCCTGGATTGGAAAAGGAAGAGGGGGACAGAGAGGAAGAGGAAATACAGAGGGGAGGAGAGCACTGAGCTAAGGCGTTGGAGAGAAGGAGGAGAAGAGGATGGAGCATCAGTGGGTAAGGGGGGCAGCATTTGATGTGCGCCTCGGACGTCAGGAGGTCTTGGGCCTGAAGGATGGTGTAGTAACGGTTCTCCTCTGTGACACAGATGTTGGAGTCAGACACACCCCTGTGGAAAAATTAAGGTGAATACACACAGATAGTTTGGCAAATTCCATCTTCTAGCTTATTCCATTTCCTCCAGTCACTGAGAATCTATCTTCCCTCTCTGCAATTTGGTCTCTCTCTCTCTCTCTCTCTCTCTCTCTCTCTCTCTCTCTCTCTCACACACACACACACACACACACACACACACACACAAAGCTATTGCAGGGAAGGGAGGGAGGCTCTATATTATTTCTTTCAGCAAAGAAATGGGGGTTTGGGAGGAGGGGAAAGATCCTCTTGAGTTTAGAAGAGAAAGGAAGGCCCCATGTTTGTACAGACCTCACTCTGCTGCTTGGAGAATGATCACTATTTGTCTGGAACGCTTCCGGTTTTCAGCCAGACTCTGCCTGTTCAGTTTTCTCCTCTTTCCTCCTCACCCCCCCTCCCTCCGCCACCACCTCCTCACTCTTGGGCCACTGGGAATCAAAGACAGGACAAAACACAACACTTCACAGCTGCGAGCCTCCTTCCCGCAGGGCCTGGAGTTCACTCCTGATGCTAATTGGTTTTGCAGAACCCGTCGACGCGAGCAGATGCCTTCGGAAAGGACCTTAGCAATGCCCCCGGATGCTGTGCCTTTTCAGACGGTGTCATCGACCCTGTTATTGTTCATAATTGTGACTGTTATAGCACTTCTATGTTCCAAAAGTATCTGACAATCTTTTTATACCTCTATCAACTGGTGGAGTCAACAGGGATGGTTAGACTTCTAAAAAAAAAAAATTCTTTACAGGACAAGTCTAGACTAGGAAGGGTTAGCAACTGGCAGCACCAACATGAAATCCAGTCCATCATCTAGCTCACCAACCCCTGCGATTCCCTTGCCCGGTCAAGAGTGGCAGCGAATCCGAGAGTTCAGTGGGGAGAGGGGGTGTTTGGTGTGAGAGAAGAGACGGGGGGTGATCCACCAATCCATTCCCAGTTGGTCTACTGGAAACAACAGAGGGTGTCACAGACTGTGAGCAGAATGGGACTTACTGGTGGGTTGCGGCGTAATTTCTAGTAGATTGGCATGGATTTCCAATTCCCAACAGTGGCAACAACAATAACCCCTCCCCCCAAATCAGGCTGATAGAATTCTTGTTGATAGTAGCTTGGATGGAGACTTGTATACGCAGATCAGTCTCATGTACAGCTCACAAGGCGCAGGAGCTAATCGACTCTGCTGCCGAGTCACCGTTTTGCACCTGGTTCCACCTTTCTAGCCAGGGACCACGGAGGTCTAGTTAAAACCAAAACCCATATCCGACACCTGCTCTCACTCTCTTGCAGTGCGCCCGGACATTCTCTCACACACACATCTGTCACATATCTGCAAATGGAATAAGTTACACTTCATGATTCCCTCCCTCCATGGTTCAAACTGGATAGATATTAGTTGCAGCTCTAATCAGGTTAGAATGTCCAGTATTCTGCTGGGTATAAAGACCATGGCCAACGATGTTGGGTTGTCCTAATGTTTCACCCTCCCATGTTGAGGGCATTATCAAAGGATAAAATCACCTAGAACACTTAAAAGTTAAAACTTAAAAATTCAGCTAAGATGTCTAAAAGCTCTAAAATGCAGTTTAAAAACCAGACTGACACTAAAACTGCATGAAAGCTAAGCTAAAACCCCTAGCTCCAACATCAGTTCCAGCCCAGACTCCCTAACAGGCAGTGGAGTCACTGGGATGTGCGTTGCCCCGTTGCCATCATGTCACTCCCCACCGCCCACTGGTGCCGCGTCACCTCCCACCCCCACCTTGTCACCCACCGTGGTCGCCATGTCACCCCTCAAGGCCGCCTGGTACGAGCCGGGAGAGGGTTACGACACGTCCTCTTTGGTTGCTCCTGATGAGGCTAAAAGTGGCGTTTTTGCACATGCACACAACGCCGCTTGAAGCCTCTTGCCCTCAGCGGCATTGTGCACATGTGCAAAAACGCAGCTGAGGGCCTCATCAGAAGCGGTCAAGCTGCCAGCCAAAGAGGACGTGTCGTAACCCTCTCCCCGGCTTGTACCGGGCGACCTCAGGGGGTGACGCGGAGGCCTTGGGGGTGACGCAACCCACGATGTCGGGTGCATCACCCTCAGCACGTCACCCCCTCTAGCGTATCACCCCCCGGCTGCCCGCCCCCCTGCCACGCTCTAGCGACACTAGTGCTGTCAAGAGAGCTTCAGTCTTGGATATCCTGGAGAAAGGACAGAAACATATTGAGGGACCACCTTCAGACGTAGGATCAGATCAGAGCTGTTGTTAACCGTCTGTTTTTGTCGAATTTGGTTATTAAAGCTGCATGAGTTGATGGATACTTTAGAGGTGGCTTAGCGTTGCAAACTGCTTCAGGAGCCTTATGTTAGGCTAATCAAGTGCTCTACGAATATTAAAAACAAACAAATAACCCACACATTCAAGCACAAACACATGTTATGTATCTGCTGCCCTGTTGATTTTACTGTGAAACACTAAAAATGAAAAACAGACGTCGGCTGCAACCCTATATACACACCTACCTGGAAGTAAGTCCCACTGACTTCAGTGAGCCTCACTTCTGAGGAGACATACACAGGACTGTACTCTTAATAACCATAAAAAAGGAACTGTCTATGAAAGGCAGCCTGTGCTTCTTTGGTCACCGTTACTGTTTTTGCTGTGTCCACTTGTCAGTCCAGGGATGGCTGAGGCCAATTTCGAGCCTGAAAAAACTTCTTCAACCCTTCCAGATTGACAGGGGGGAAGTAGGGCCCGATCCTCTTCCGGATCCACCACTTCCCGTGTTCCGCATGCTCCCCTCCCGGCCGGCTGAACTTGTACCTGTAGTGCTCTCCTCGGATCCATCTATGAGGGGGGAAAAATGCAGCAAGGACTTCGGTGAGAACTAAGGTGAAAATACAAACACACAACCCACAGAGACAAAGGGAGCGAGATTAATCTGTGGAACTTCTGGCCACAGGATGTGGTGACGGCACCTGGCCTCGATGCCTTGTAAAGGGTTTGGACAGACTGATGGAGGAGAAGTCCATCACAAGTCACAATGACTAGATGCAGTCTCTGGATTTTAGAGGTAGCCTCTTGCTGAATGCCAGTTGCAAGGGAGCGGCAACATGATGCAGGGATCTTGTGTGAGTCCAGAGACATCTGGTGGGGCCACTGTGTGAGATACAGGAAGCTGGAATAGATGGGCCCTTGGTCTGATCCAGTAGGGCTCTTCTTATGTTCTTATGAGACCTGCATTAATTATCTAGAAAAATATCCCCATGGCTTTTCTTTTACAATGTCACACCGTTGAAAGCACTCAAGACTAGTGCTGTGGTATGAAGGTGAGAGTGCCTGGGTTCAAATCCCGAATCAGACACAAAGTTCAGAGGACCTTGCGCAAGTTACTCTCGTTCTCAGCCTAACCCACCTCACAGGGTTGTTGTAAAACGAAGGAAAAGCCCCAACACTTTGAAGTCCTCTGAGGAAGGGCAGAACAAAAATGATAATTTTAAAACAGCCACATATGACAAGAAAACGAGAAGTATTGTATGAATTGCAGACCTCAATTAGGTGCCTGCCTGGCTATCGACAACTACGGAAGACGCCGATTCAATCATTTCATTCCACGGAACATTTTAAAATCAGAGCATACCATGGGAGTCGTCGGTGTGTAGCGTAGTGGATAAGATATGGTGCTGACTGCCCCCCAAGGTCCCTGCTTGTATAGGGAAGATTTAGGCACACACAGCTGCAAATGCACAGGCCCTCTTGCCAGATATGGGGATGACAGGGGTGGGGCTAGAGTGTTTGGTCTCCCCCCCCTGCATGCATTCAGCGACAGCCCTTGTGTCACCATTACACGTGGGCATCGCAGCAAAGGCACAGCACCTTGGGTGGGCCTATGCAGGGCAGGCAAAGGTCTCGGTGGTTCCCATGGGGCTCCTATGGGGCAAAGGATACAGGTGGCAATGTGCCTGTTCCTCAAACCATGGCAAGGGCAGTGGGGCCTTGAGCCTTTGCTATCTTGATACCAATGAATGACTGTAGGAACTAGTCCTAGGGGGAGAAACCAAGCCACATTCTTGGGGACAATGGCAGAACTGAAGAGGAGCCCTTGTCGATCTGCCCAAGGGCCACTGAGCCCAGCATCCTGTTTCCTGCAATGGCCCCTGGGAAGCCCACAAGCAGCATGTGAAGACCAGGTCCCTCTCTTGCAGTTGCTTCTCGGTAGCTGGTATTCCGGAGCACACTGCCTCTCAACCCGGAAGCTCTACGTAGCCTCACGGCCAGTAGCCAGTGATCTCCTCCTCCTCCGCCAATCGGCCTGCACCCCTTGCAACGTCATCGAAGTCTGGAGCCATCTCTGCCTTTCCTGGCAGTAAGGGAGTGGTCTGCCCCCTATGGACGAGGAGGTTCCATTGCAACCTCCTCTCTGCTGGGGGTTAGAGGCCTTCCCTCCACAAATGCCCTGACTGTCATGATAATGGGCATTTTGCTCCCATTTAATACCCACACCTCCCGCTCCTGCCTCAGCATCGCAGACCAATCTCTGTTCGCGGCTGCTCTATGAGCCTGGCTTCCACAACCTGCTCCTCTCGCAGCTGCTGTTTTTGTTGCCTTTCGCAGAAGAATGGGCTATAGTCCTCCCTCCGCGAAAACATCAACGGCAGGGGCTGAAGTGCAACTCCCAGAGTGTTTGCTTTTCGGGAGTGAAAAACGTCCTGCTCCTAACAAGAGAATTTGTGAATATCGACGCCTGCTCTATGAAACGATACAGATTGGAAAGCCATGTTGGTCGGGAGGGGGTGGGGAAGACACCCTCTCTTCCCAAGTGCAAAAAACTCCTGTCTGCTGGAGCAGCAGTGACTGGTCTGGTACTGAACTGGTCTTTCTGGGGTGGGGGCTGCTGACTCCTATACTTTGGCGATGTCATTGACAAATTCTCTTCAGCTTGTTGGTGAAGTGTCAATTTGCCTTTCTGACATGCCTGTTCGGGGCTCTTAAACACAACTGACCTCACCAACAGCTATACAATCAGAGCAGGGCAAATAAAACTCCACACCCAATGTGACAGGTTACATTTCACGGCCCCGTTGATCCATTCGGAAGTAGAACGGTTTGTGTTTCTTTCTTGGTGCTCAGGGAAGGCTGCAGTATACATACGAAGTCACCTTATGCTGAATCAGACTATGGGTCCACACTGGAAGCGGTTCCCCCGCGGTCTCAGGCAGCAGGGCAGTTGTGTGTCTACATGCCAAGCCTCACTGCGACCTGAGATCCTGGAGAGTGAAGATGGGACATTCTAGATGCAAAGCAAGGGCTCTACCACCAAGCTATGGGCGCAGTCAGCAGGGCTGGCCCACCCATGAGGCCAACTGAGGCGGTCGCCTCAGGCAGCAGATGGGGGGGGGCGTTCATCTCTGTTGGCCTGCTTGCCTCCACTGCTCCTGGATTGGAAAACGGGGTACAGAGAGGAAGAGGAAATGTGGAGGGGGGGAGAGTGCTGAGCTGGAACACTGGCGAGTGGGAGGAGCAGAGGCTGGCACATCATCGGGTAAGGGGGGCGGATTTGCCATGCCACCTCAGGAGTCAGAAGGCCTTGGGCTGGGCCTGGCAGTCAGTCGAATACATGAAGCCAGGCCATTGGCCAGTCTAGCCCAGGACTGCCTTCCCTGGCCCGATATATTTTTAAAAAACGTTTTAACTTTAATTTTGAATTGTTTTAATTAGTTTTAATGGCTTTATTGAATTGTTTTGATCTTTGTATGTTTATTTTGTTGTACGTTGCTTTGAATATTAGAAAAGTGGTACAGAATTCTTAACAAACAAACAAACAAACAAACAAACAAACAAACCTCTGCCTAAAAGCACGAGGATGTAGAAGGAAGATTTTCCTCGTGACCGTAAGTGGCCGTACACAGACTCCGCGGGGTACTAGCGTCTGTCCCCCAAGCGCTGGCGACTTCGTTCAGCTGCTCTTTCGGCTCCTGAGATGTCACCAGAGACCCCTCACTATGGGGCGCTTTCAAGGGTACCTTTGGTCAGGAGGAACTAGAGAGCATCGGAATCATTATTCCACTGAATGCATTTTGAATCAATTCGCTCCTTTTCAGAGCTGACGGTAAAACTTTAACCGCGTTCAGTGGGATAATGAGATCTTGCGTCTTTTATAAAGTAATTCCTTTTCAGCAACGCTGGGGCTCGATGCCTATTTTCCCAGCAGAAAAGGAATCCCCCCTTCTCCCCAACTCTAAAAACTGCTTGCTTCTCAATTCATATTTTGCAATTTCCTTTTCCTCCCTGGATGTCCGGGAGCAGCTGCGCCAGCAAGTTCTCAGCCCACCGCCGTATTTCCCCACTGCGAAAGTGTTAAAAATTAGCAGCAATATTTGACACTGTCCTGGCCAGAGCCTAAATCTTCCAGACAGCTGTAATTAGTCGCAGAGGGTGCAGCTGTCTCCCTGGAATGGAGGAGATGGTTTGGGAGGGAAAACACAAACACACAATCACGCACGCACACACACAATGGGCAGCATGAACGGCTTGGCAAAGCAGCTAAAACGGTCGCCTTGGTGAAAGGTTCAGGTTTCTTATGAAATTGCAAACTGAAAATCTGCGCATGGTTTGGAAACACGCAAACAAAAACACCTGAGAAACTTGACTTTTTCTGATCCCAAACTGCGCTCTCTCTCTCTCTCTCTCTCTCTCTCTCTCTCTCTCTCTCAGGAGGAAACAGTTATGGGCAAGAGGGCCCAAATCATCAAGGTTCTGCTCCCTGGGAGTCTCTCTCTCTGACTAACCTACCTCACAGGGTTGTTGCGACTGTGAGGATAAAAGGGGGGGTACCATTTATGCCACCCTGAGCTCCTTGGAGGAAGGGAAGGATAAATCGACACCACCACCACCACCACCTTACTTGTATTACCCATATTCTCATGTCTTTGAGTGGGGGCTTTCAGCAATAGCGCTAAGAACTCATGCATAAGAACCCACAGAAGGGTTACAAGCACTGGAGGACCTGAAAACGTGTCCCACGTCAACTTCCTTGGGACTTCCTTCCACGCAAGCGAAGTGCGGATCAAGGCCAAAGGGCCATATGCTCTTGCTTTTCAAGCTCATACCCCGTGACGCTGGAGAAAGGAATATCAATCTCTTTCCTAATTGAAATCTAATTGTCCCTTTCTCACCTAAGCAAAACCATATTTTCTTGGCCACAGCCGTCTTCTATGACAGTGTGTTAAATCACTTATTAATACTCTCAGCTGAACCCCCCAGAGCCTGAGATTTATGGCGACTAAATGTTTTACGAACCACCGGCCAGACCCTAATATTTTCTGCCGGGACGCTTCGCAAGCCTCGCCTTGCTTGAAGTCAAGTTTCACACTCAATTACGCTGCTCCCAACTCCACAACGGCTTCATTTTTTTGGGGGGGGGGGAGTGGGTCACCTGCTTTTCATTTCACATTTATCACACTTACAACAAAAAGAAAACACCCATCTAATTTGAGAAGTCAACCCCCCCCCCTTCCAACAACTACCTACTTTGCTTCAAAATTTCATTTTGAAGGCATTAACTCACGTGAACATTCCCTTGGCTATTGGAAGACTAGATTTTCTATTCACAGGGCAAGCTACAAGGTGGTGCTGACCCCAAATGGTGGAAGAATGTTTCGGGAACATTTTTACCTCCTGTGCAATGTGCCCCCACCAGGTGACTTTTTTTGCCCCTTTCCAAAAGGGTGCAAAATTGTTTGCCAAGGGCTGGGTTCTGGGGAAATGAGGGTCTGCGTCCCAGTTGCCAAAGCAATTGAGCTGATGTTCCCGCCTGATTGGGGCAGAATCTGGATGGGATATGTATTTGGATACACGTGTGAATGTGCATCCTACTGGATGTAGCCATAGCCGTCCCTAGAAGGGTGCAGCTCCAGGGCAACTCAACCAACTTTTGTCTTAGGCCATTTTGCTGCTGCCCCGAACTCGCCACCTGACACGGGGGCCTTCAGGCCATGACATCAGCGGGCCAGCTCTGCATGCAGTTGACAGGATTCCTCCCCCCACCCCCAAACTGGGGGTAGAGTCTTTTGCATGCGATTCAAGGAATGTCTGGTAGGGAATTCATGCAGCAATGTGTGTTTAGTCCTCCAGAAAGGTGAGTTATTTTGCACAAGAGTCTCCAGGGATCACGTCTCTTTGTTTGCTTTTCGTATTGTTGTTTCTCGCTTTGAGCTCCTCCATAATTACTAGCTGCCAATTCCTGGCAGTTCTTGTGGTCTGCACTGACGTGGACGGAAAATAGCTATGTCTTTTTATCAGGGAGAAATTGGACCTTCACAGAAGGATAATTCTTAAATCCTAGAGATAGTCACTGTGCCTCCAAGTGTCCATGGGGGTGGACATGGATTCACCATCCTTGTCGCCCAACCTGGCTGGAGGATGGGTTTTGGCTGCGCAGTACACTGCACCCCGGCTGTTCAACTCCCCCCCGACCCTTTCAACCTTTAATCTCATAATTTATGAGTCATAAGGGTACTTGCACCCCACTCTTAAAGGAGAGGGAGATAAACAGCCTGACTGTTCATCTCCCCCCCCCCTTTTTGATGTTGCAAGGGTGCCTGGGTCTTCCCAGAATTCCTCCCCACCTTCAGTCTAATGTTGGCTGGGGCAGTAGAGAGGCGTTCAGAGCAGAGGAGTGCTCCTTCCAGCTTTCCTGTGCTCTAGGACAGGGGTTCTCAACCCTTTCCCGGCCGAGTACCGCCTCTGGCGCTACTCTCCTGCTGTGTACCACCGGAAGTGACTGGCGATGAAACCATCACCAGTTATATCTGGTTTTTCAGGTTTTTGGAGGCCAGAAAACACAGGTAGGAGGTTCTGAGTGGGTGGGAGGGCCTTTCTCAGCATTCCTGAGAGGCTCGGCCAAAGGCAGGAGCCTCTCAGAAGCAAAAATGCTTTGCCGAAAGCACCACATCAGAGCTGGGTTCTGGTGGTCCAGCGGTCTGAGTACCATCAGCAGTTGGCTGACGTACCACTGGTTGAGAACCCCTGCTCTAGGACCTTTACTCTTATGAACAGCTGGGGAGGAAGTGATCTCTGGGTGCCCTGTTTAATTACAGGGGGTTGGCTCAATGGAGGGGGCTATTTTGCTGTATGTATATATTCTATTATATTAAGAATACTTAGATACTGTTTTTCAACAGAGTAGTTCACAAAGCGGTTTTACATAGAAATAAATCAACAAATGGTTCCCTGTCCCCAAAGGGTTCACACTCTAAAAAAATACAGAAGAGACACCAGCAACAGCCACTGGATAAGACACCATGCTGAGGTGAAGAGGGACAGTTGCTCTCCCCCTGCTAAATACTGACACCACGTGAATATTGGAACCATTCAGGGAAAAATCAACCTTATTCAGCTAAACTTTAAAAATATTGGGGGTACAAATATGAAAACAAGGAAGGGATTCGCCCACAAGTGGGAAACCTCTGCAGTAGGAACTGACATCATCAGCTTCACTTAATGATTTATTTTTATCTATTTATTTTTCACATTTGCATATCACCCTTCCTCCAAGGAGCTCAGGGTGGTGTACATGGTTCCTTTCCTCCTTTTGTCTTCACAACAACCCTGTGAAGTAGGTTAGGCTGAGAGAGAGTGACTGGCCCAAGGTCACCCGGGAAGCTTCGTGGATGAGCGGGGATTTGAACCTGGATCTTCCGGGTCTAACACCTTGCTGAGATATGCTGGAGAACAAGACGCTGCCCTGGGGTGGGATTGGCCTAAGGCTCCTCAAAGTGGGAAAACTCAATCCTCTGAAAGTTGGAGTGCATCTTCCAAAGGAAAACAGCACAGAGCAAACCCCACTTGAGTAAATTCTGAGAGAATAATTGAACATTTGTTTTTTCTGGCTCCATGTATCTACAGGCACAGGCTTACCGTGGAGGTATCTTGCCCTCAAAGGGGTTGGACGCTAGCAGAGACAAGACTTCCTTCTCGTTGGCCAACAGCTTTCCAGCTAAGTGGATGATCCATTCATTGTGTTCGTAGGTCTTGCAAAAGAGAATGCATGGAGGGGAAGAGGAAAAAAGTAAATAACAACAGAATAGATCATCATCATCATCATCATTCATTTCAGGAGATAATCGAATCGAGGAGAAACAATTGGAAAAGATCTCAAAATATAAAGTCCTGGAAACTGAAATACAGCTCCTTTGGGGAAAGAAAACAACCACCACCCCTATTGTCATTGGTGCACTAGGCGCAACCCCAAAGGCCCTTAAGAAATATCTGGTCAGGACAGGTATAGACAACGGTTGAACTGCAATGAGCCGCACTACTAGGAACATCGAACATTATATGACGATATCTTACCAGTTCTCAAACTCTTGGATAGACTTTGAACTAGCGAGCACCCAAAAATGCCAGTCCAAACATCTGTGACACCACTGAACAACAACAATAGCAGAATATAACCAGCCCAGCATAGGCTGTGATGAAGTAACAACAACAACAACAACAACAACAGATTGATAATCATGTTAGGCTGCAATGTTTCATTGATTAACAGGTTAGATTCAGTGATTAAAGCATTCCCTGAACAGGTTTAATTAATTATTGTACAGATAAATACTTGAACAAACAGGAGATGACCAATATCGTCTGAGAATGACACCCTCAGCCGTTTCTCGCGCAGAAGGGAATGCTTCCTCTAAGAGGGTGCCCTACTGCGACACATACACCTAACATCTAAAAGCAAGGGAAATGTGCTCTCCTCCTTGAGAACTATGTTAATTAATTAATAAATGCACCATGCACCAGATATTTATGGCCTGCCTTTTGGCCCGAAGGAAATTCGCACCATCAATTAAAGCAACATATCATCAGCAAAGCGTCCAATAAAACTAAACAAATCAACTGTCAGCTGCCAAAAACCATAAAATCACAGAAAGGGGTAGCATAAATCGAAGTGTTTTAAAAATCAAACCAACTCCAAAACGTGCAAGAACAAAAAAAAAAAAGGTTTAGCATTTCTGCAGATTTAATGAGCTAATATCCATGCTTCACTGACTAAGGTTTCTTTAATCGGCTGACAGTCCTCATGTGTGTGCGTGTATGTATACATTCTTTTTATGTCCTTTTGCTCCGGATGTCAGTGGGACAGCAGCTTGTAAGATGCTTGTAGATGGAACTTGTAAAGAACCTTGGAACCCGTAATAGATCCCTACCTGTCCTGACTCCCACAAGAAAACAAACTCAGCAGAAGTTCAAAATATCAGGCTCAGAAGAGAAGTACAAAAATGAGGAGCAACTGTGCTCAGCCTCAGTACCAAATATGCACAAATATACCCTTTCCATTTCAGATCCCAGATGAGGGGCTAGAAAGAACGAGTGATCGATTTGTATAGCCCACCCAAGCTTATGGTGGGTTGATGTACATATCCTTGTTCTGGATGTCTTAATTCATGGGAGAATGCAAACGTCAATAATTTTATTTACATTTATTTTATTTACAACATTTTTATCCTGCCTTTCTCCCCAAAGGGACCCAAGGCGGTCCCTTTGTCTCAATAATGAGACAAAACAACAAATACATACGACCTCTGGATTCAAGATCTCTCTCTTTCACAGAGAAGTTGCTCACCAACGGGGAGCTGAAACAGAATTTAATGTTAAAAAAAAAATCCAAATTTTATATCAATTAGAATCTAATTTCAAAATTTGATTTTAAAACTATTCAGAGGGTCACAAATCTTAAGCCTTGCTGATATGTTCATAAAGGCAATATTCTCTGTTAACTTCCTAAATGTGAATGAAAAAGCCAGCGTGGTGTAGTGGTTAGAGCGTCGAACTAGAACCAGGGAGAATAAAGTGGAGTTGGGGACAACGACCCCTGGATGCCATCCTACTAGGCCCCTTGAAGGGAGAGATGGATACCAAAAAATGCAATGAAGTATTTTTTTACGCTTCCACCTGTTCAGTGGAGCACCAAAATGTTGAGAACTAGCCCAAGCGTTTACTTTTCAAATTTGTCTTAGTTTTACATGCAAGTCCCTTGATTTTTCACAAAGATGCAGAGGATCATGGGATGTGTTTCTTAAGTTTTCTCACTGCTTCACTAGCACCTCTTAAAATATTAAAGGCCGAGCTACACCACAAGCGTTCACCGCGTCCCGGTGAAGCAGACGTGCCGGAACGTGACGATGTGAACCCCAGGCACACCAAAGAAAGCCGCACGGAGAAGGGAAGATGTTCTCCCCTGCCCCCCCTCTTTTAGCCAATCAGAATTGAGACTTTTCAGACTTGATTCTGATTGGCGACCGCATTTGCTCCGCGTCCCGCCCCACACTGCCTCTGACTGGCTGAATGGGCAAAAGTGGAGCCCAACACCACTTGGCATGGGATGGAACACGACTCTCCGGTGGGCCAACGCCGTCAGGAGCAAGAGATTACACACCGGATGCACACGGACGCCGCTGGATGAGACATGCTGAGACGCGTGCGGTGTAGCTCGGCCTTAAGGGTCCATATACGTTTCTTGTGTAGTTAGGCCATCCTGAGCTCAACATGACTATCTTCAGAAATTAATTTGCTGGCACAGAGCAGAATGATTGATTATTATTCGGGGTGTTGTGCTATTAAAGAGATCTTAGTTAAATTACTTGCATGACGCCGAGTTGATTAAATCTGCATAGATCTGCATATGAAAACAGTACTTCTGAAGAAAAAGCAAAAGGATGTGCACGCTCATGCCACAGCAAGTCCCACCTTAGAAGAGGCATCCCCTTAAATGTAAGAGAGATCGGAGAATGCCTCTTCCAAGATGATGCCTGCCACCCACTGTAGAAAAAGAAATCTGCTGCCTGATATTTCAACGGATTAATCTACTCAACCCTGATTATACTTACGACATTTTATCCCAGCCTTCCTCAGAGGTGCTCAGGTGGGGCACCGGGCACTTTCCCCCCATTTTAGCCCCACAACAAAGCTTCACAGCACGTTAGGCTGAGAGCTAATGACTGCTCTAAGGTCACCCAGTGAGCATCTCCGACGAGAGACATTTGAACCCAGGTCTCCCCAAGTCCTAGCCTGATTCCTCATTCTGTTTCCACTCCCCTTACTGTGACCAAAAGGCACGTCCCACCACGAGTCCTCTAATTTTGTGCTGAGATTTTTCAGGCTGCGTTTGGCATTGGCCTGTCCTGTGCAGATGCATTTTCTTCAAAGCAAGCAGCAGGGGACAGTGTAGGAAAGCAAAAACCGGCAGCCGTACCTGCAAGCCCCATGATTGATGCACCAAAACACACAGAGAGTTACTCAGCAATTTTGGTTTATATCCGTCAAATGTTAGCTGTTGCTGCACTCTGGGAAAGAGAAGACTTTGGTGGGCAGGAGCCAGGAGAGAAAGCAGAATCACTTCCAAGGGCTTCAGGAGATATTCCAATGAGCAGTTCCTTTTAAAAGGGGCTGTGCCCTTGTGACACAAGGGACCCCTAAACTTCATGGCATGTCCACATTTTACAAGCAGAATTATTTTTTCGAAATGTCTGGAGCCTGCCTTTCCGTCACCGTGAAGCCCAAGGTGGGTTGCAAGAATCCAAAACTAGGTTAAAACGAATCCAAAGTGCAAGACCTGCTGGCACCCGGGCAAGTGCTCCAAATTCTGCCTCTCCCTGAACCTGCGGTATATCCGCTACTGCCTCTCTGCCATTCCTCCTCCCACCTCTGCAATTTGAAAAGGAAGAGAAGAAACAAGTGGAAGAGAAAGCAGCGTTTCCCAAACGTCTTCGACCTGCAGCTCCCTTGACCATTGGCGACCATGGGCTTCGGCTCCCCATTACATTATGCTGATGGCTGTCAATTGGCATTGCACTGTTTTCCAAGAGGATTCCATGGCACTCCGCGGTTCCCCTGACTGGTTTCCGCGGTTCCCCTGGGAGCCATGCCTCCCAGTTTGGAAACCGCTGGGCTAGAGCATTGGAGACCGCACTGTCCTCTGCACCAAGCTTTCTCTTCTGCTCTGCCCCATCTCCTTTCCAAATCCAGGGAGTGGGAGGAGCCCCGGAGGTGGGCGCCCCCTAACAATCACCACTGACCTGTCTGCCACAGTCAACCTCACGGATGGGGCAACTCAGAACACTGCTTGATGCCACCTTGGGTCACAAAACAACAAGAAAAAACAACAACAACCACCCACCTCCAAAACGCTTCCCATTTGTTCGAGTGAGAAGCAGATCATTCCCCTCCTTACTACGCTCTTCGTGCACTGCTAACAAACCTGGAAGTGCAGGACTTCTGGTTACAGGCACAGCATAAAAACCTCGCCAATTCCTGCGTCAGTCCCGGTCTTCCATTCCTTTTGACTGCTATGCTGTTGGCTGTGCCACTGCCTGCCTGCCTGCCCCGCTGTCCCGCCCAAATGGCTGGGGCAGACTCCAATTTTCTGTCCATCAAGGTGCTTCCCTTTCCTCCTCCAAGTCTTTTGGCCCAGTCTGTGCAAACAGCAAGTGAGGTGATGAACCTGTGTCTGGACTGTACCACTTCAAGCTGCAAGTAGGGGGTTATGTGATCGTATGCTCCTCCATACAACACCCCCTACCCCCACAGAAAACCTGAATATCCTTCCTGGAGGCTTCTGTGTGAAGGGGATTTTTTTTTGGAGGGGGGGGAACACTTCAGCCAGGCATTCCCCCACCTGTATTCTGAAGTGCTCCATTCCAGAAACAGTGTTAACATCTCATCTGCTGTTTGCGTGAATACGAGAGGCCCATCTGAGGAGGAAAACGGTTTGACATTTGTCCTAAGAGGTAAGGACTGGAATGCAAACGAAGCACCCTATAGGTGCCATGGTACCCAGGTTTTGCCATCTATCCTCTGCAGATTGGATTAACGTTCCTCAGCGCTCAGCGAAGGGCCAAGAAACTCCTCAGAGAAACCTCTAACCAATGTGGTGGTTGTAATTTTTGGAATCCACAAATCACCTTGGGTCTTTTCCACCAGGTGACCTATTCCACAAAGCCAAGGACAAATCTATCGACACGCCCTGAGCACCACACATTGTCTCAAAGTAGCAGATATTTGGGGAGAAACTTTGAAGCAAGACCATCATGAGACACTGGGCTTGAAAAACTAAGACCGGTCAAACCATCGTCTATCAGTCTTCATTGTCTGAATAGTATGAGTGGGCTTAATTATCGCCCTGAACAAACAGTCCCCGCTGAAGGAAGATCTGCATTTTGAAGAAGATAAGAAATTCCTAGAGAAAAGTTGATGCTGAGAGCAAGTTTTTGAAGGGCATCAAGTGAGGAGAACTCGCCTTCCAGTTGCTCGGACCCATTGTATTTTCAGTTGACTTTACAAAACTCTTTGGCTCAAGACACACAGTAACAGCGCAATCCTGTGCAAAACAATGCTGGCAGAGCAAGGACTCCGCTGGCACTGGGTGTTGTAAACACGTTTCCAACACCCAGTGAGTTAGCGGAGCTGCTGGCGGACGGAGACCTGGCCACCAGATGTAGGTAAGTCCTGCACCAGGTGGCGGAAGGGCGGGCTGGGGTGGCAGGGGAGGGGGTGATTGGCCAGGCAGGCCAGGGATGGGGCGGGGATATTGGTGGTGCGCTTTGCCAATATCCTAGCCCTGTCCCGGGACTGGCTGGCCTTACACGGCCTCCCTGGATTTGAGCCAGCCACTTTGCCGGCGCACATCCGAGAAGGCCCATAGGGGCCGCTGCGACTCTTCCCGGGGGAAAGGGACAAGTGTCCCTTTCCCCCAAAGTGTGTCCCAGCTCCGCCAGCACAGGCCTGATCCCGTGCAGGATCCGGCGCAGTGCGCTTAGAGCTCTGTAGCAGATCTTACGCAGGATTGTGCTGTAAGTCTGGCCAGATTAATAATAAGTTAAGCATCTTCCTTCAAATCTATATGGTTTATGTTTGCCAGCTATATGGTTTATGTTTGCCAGCTCCCCATGCATTTCAATGGGGCTTACATAGGAGAGCAACCTGGCACATTTTGTCCCAGGATCAGGCAGGATTTAAACGGATAAAAATGCCCCCAGTTTAAGTCAGTATTATTCTGCAATGGAGATGCCCTTGGTTGGAAGACAGCAGAATAACTTTGTCCAGTAAGCAGCCACTGGAACGGTAATCCCCAAATGGTGCGCTGGAACATCTTAACATGACACAAGAGGTCTCTCAGTGCACTGCATGAACCACATTAATGAAATAATTAAAGGCACTTGGGATCCCAAAACACCCATCCACGAGTGAGGTTTTCTGCTACGCCTCTGCATGAGCTGAACGTTTTACCCCTCTTATTTTGCAGGGTGTAAAAGCAACGTGTGCTTTCAATTTTAATTCAAACATGCTCCCCCCACGTCAACGTTCAGAAATTTGGGAAACGTTTGGGGTGAGGAGGTTGGTACTCGGCAGGTATATTGTGTTCTTCACTGCCTCATCTCCAGCATCACAGAACAGGCAAATTCCTTCAGCAGAGAAAAGGAGGATTCTGGCCCCATCTCTGCCAGCCAGAGGACGAAGGACGTTAATTGAGAACTGAAGTTCTCACAGGATTCCGGGAGGCTCAACGGAAAGAGGTTTTTTTCCAGAAAACAAATGAAAAGGGATATTATATTTGGCTAATAAAATTATGGTAATAGAACTCTTGAAAAGCAGCGTTGCACTATATGAAATGCGACTCAAAGCAATTAAGTGACCGTCTGTTAACAAATTGCTCTTCAAGGCTGGGTGTGCCGGGACAAATCCTTGATTGTCTAAAGCTTTGGATGTGCCAGCTATTCAAACACGTGACAAGTGAAGGGCCCTTGGTCAGCCATGACAGGCTTCAGGCCTACTCCTTTCAACATGATGGGGTGTTGCTCCAGGGGAAACCTTGTTGTTTGCCTCAGGAGCGGAAAGTGCTTCAGGAAGCCCGGAGGGGAAAAAAGGGGTCGTATATCAAGCAGTGATGAGGTGTAAAGGGCAGCCTGTCACGAGCAGCGCAAAGGGATGGTAAATATCTCGTCCCCGGCCCTCCTTGGTTTTCAGCAGCTTGTCAGGGGTTGGGCTGTATCAGTTGATCGACTGGCCAGATTCAACAGGCCAAAAAACCAGCACCTCCATTTTTGAAAGTTGTCACGCAGGCTTGGAAGAAGTTGCCCGGAAGAGAAAAGTCTACTAAAATATAAAAGGCGTCACAGGGGCAGGAACACCATAAAATATTGTCTCAGGCGGGGCAGGGCGCTGAAGAAAGTCTCAAACCAGGGCTCCCGGCAGCCAGGCTCTGGCGCCTTACCTCCCAGAGCCATATTACTGCCACAATCCTTGGAGAGTGAACCATGTTCCTCAAGCGTGCCAACGAGGCTGAGCTGTAAACTGGCTCAGCATTCCGTCAGCTAACGCCTTCTCCCGCCACTCTCCAAAGACCTCTCTTACTCCATCCAGACTCACAACACACCAGTCTCAGAGCTTGGTTTTCAGTCTGAGCAATTCATCTCACTGAAGAGGAGGAGCCTGGTTAGCTGCATTGGAATGTGAGGTCCTGCCCGTCTTAGACTACATGACCTGCTTCAGGTCTTCTGATCTTATCCCTCTTACAGAGCTTGTCCTTCACCTGTTGGGGTCAGCTGACAGTGCTTAGTCTGGCACTGCACCCCAGAGGCCCACTTTGAATCCTTCTGGCTTGTTGATAGGCCAGGATGTAGGCGATGTGGCAGGTAAGCACCAGAGGCTGCCTGGTGGGGGACATGGTTCGAGACACCCTCCTGACGCCTTACAAACTGGAAAAAAAAAGTCTGCCTCACAGCTCCGTTAGTTAAACACCTGGAATGCAGCAAACCACATGAGCCAGTCCAGACGATAGTGGTACGGACTGATGAGGCAGGGCCTCCTGTGTGGGTTCCCAGGCTTACACTTGAACTCATACTCTTCCCAAGTGGCCGCAGGGTCGTTGGGATCCAGGCTGGACGTCCCTTGGATGATGACCTCGGTTCTTTCTTTGGTAATGCTGTGAAAGACAGTGTGAGAATTTTCTCAAACTTGGGAAAAAACCATGATTGCAAGCAAAACAACTGTACATGGATTGCAAACAGGGGACAATGACCAAATAGCAAGGAGAGAGGCAATGCCCTGCTTGTGGGCTTCCCAGAGACCTATGATGGGCACATGTAAATGTGCTCCAACAGAGGCTGATGTTGACAACGCTTCCTGAGTAGTTCCAGACAATTCCTGCGGCTTTGGCAAACAAAGCTCCATCTATGGACACACACACACACACACACACACACACACACACACACACACACACACACACACACACACCCCGACCGCACAACTGTAGTGGGTCACCAAGGTCAAGCTGGTACAAAATTTCAGCCACTTTCGTCAACTCAGTAGCCAAAACGTTTAGCCTTGTAAAAAACAAAATAAAAATCAAAACCTCGCATTAACTGATAAAGGAACAACTCCATATAAAAGAACTTGAGATGTTTAGCTTCATTTTTAAGGTATCAAATGCTCAGAAAATTCATTTAATGTCAGCTAAAACAAAGAAAAGAAACCACCAAGGCCGTACCAGAAACAGTAACTGATTATTATTATTTCTATGGGAAAAACTCCCGACATCTCTTTGCTACAGCAGGAGTTTGACTATTTCAGCTCTTAATTTGAATGTCCTGAGTTTACCAGTAAACATTTTATAGGAGATTGAGATATAGAGCGCACACACAAAAGGAGACAACTGTATAATTCTCACTATGGGTAAATTCAGGACTAAAGTTATAGAAGGAAAATTTCTCACCATGGATTCCTTGTTCTCCGTGTCTTCTGGAGGGCATTCCATCACTAGCTCCCTCTGCCTGGAGCTGTCGGAAGGGTTTTAAAGATGGTCTTGCCCCCTCCAGGGACCATTCCACCCTCCCAGACTGCACGGGGAGAACCAACCCCTCACCCCCCCTCTCTGGAATGCTCAAATGAAGCTAAGCACCAAATCCCACTGGCTGGTCACATAATTGAAAAAACCTTGCAGGAAGGAGCAAAACATAGTAAAAAACATCAGGAATAGGCTGCACCAAGTCCCTATCTACCTCCCTACGTGTAATGACTACGGCAGAAGACTTGATACTACTCTTGTTTGGCCCTCTGGAGGAAAGGAGGCAGGTGGACTGTCCTCCGGAAGACACCGAGAACAGAATTCATCTTCATCGCCGAGCTCTGGAGTGTCGAGAGGGAAGCTGCCTGAGGCTACCCTTAGAGGGAGCGCTGCTCTAGTCATCAAGCCAAGGAACAATGAACCCCTGATGGGGTGACTATCCTCCCGTGTGCCTTCCTAGCTATCTGCTCCTGGAAAGGAAGCCAACTGTGGATCCCTTGAGTGGAAACAGGATCAGGTTCCCAGGTCCTGACATGACACCATGAGATCTATTCAGGCTCACCAGCACCGGAAAACCGACCATCTTGACTCTCCTCACTCGGTGCAGCAATTGTAGGAACCCTGTTCATAGGAGAGGAACACCTGAACATTTCCGGTGTCCAGCACCACCTGAATCCCCTGACCTGACCTGGACGAGGATGTCCAAGGGCAGCAAGAGAGGCACAGGAGAGAAAAATCAAGAAAAAAAGGCAATCTCTTTCATGGAGCTTCAAGGCTCCAAAGAAGCCCTGCTGACTGGGAAACTGGGAGGGTGGGGCGACCCCTTTCTTAAAGAAAGACAATCTTTAAAATCTACGGACTAGGAGGAAGGGGTACCTAGTAGACACAGGAAAATGGGTGGATAGCTTTGAGAAGCCAAGAAAGATACACATCTATTACCTACTTTCCTTTTCTGGGGACTCTGGGCTGGCCAAAAACCAGAATGAGACTTTCAGCACAACCCTATGCATGTCTACTCCGAAGTAAGCCCCACTAAGTCAAATGGGACTTGCTCCTAGGTACACGATTGTAGCCGTCGCCACACTCTGGGTAAACGGGGTGTAAAAACAAGCAAACGTGCAACTACTATTTCAGGAAAAACAAACCCGTTTGTGAAGATGAAATGGATTTAAGAAGCTGCTAATACCAAGCAAGAGGATGTCACTGATCACTCTCTCTTTCCGCATCAAATATGGGCAGCGGCGTCCCCAGAGGCCCCGGCACCTGGGGTGGTGACGGAGTGATGTCACGGCACGTCATGACATCACTTCCAGCTTCTTGCTGCCGCCCACCTTCCTCCCCCTTTGGAGGCTCTTGTTGCAAGATTGCGAAGAAGCCGCTGCTGACAACATGAGGAGGTGGCGATCGTGGCGGCAGCTCTGAAGTGACCCACCCCCGTTGCCATCTTGGCTGGGCTTCAGTGGCACCCCCTCATGTGGTGCTCCAGAGTGGCACCCGGTGCGGTTCAACCCCCCCCCCCCCCCGCTCCTGCTTGCCACGCCACTGAATATGGGCATTTGGTCATCTCCATTTGGAACGTGTATAATCAGCCCTGCTTGGAGGCTTTCCAGAAGCAGTTAATTGGTCACTGTTGGAAACAGATCGCCAGACTGTATTTTGATTCAACAACTTTGTTCGCCAATGTCACGAGTCTGATATCTGCTGGCAGGGCATGAGAGCATGTTCCTGTCCAGTGCTGGGCGTCTGCGACTAAACGGGCCACTGTAATCGCTGCTGCCTACAGCTCTACATCTTCCCGGAGTCTCCGGCCAAGACTCCCCGTTGCACGGAGGGCTGAATTACGAGCGGTGGCTGGATGCCCGACACTTACAAACACGCTGTAAATCCAGGACACCAAACGACTAATAAAAAGTAGGCTCCTACTGTGGTATTCAAAATATGTCAACCTTCACATAATCATATATTCATTATGAGCTGCAATCCTCTTTTTATTGGTTTATATAGGCTGGAATTACCCATGTGCTACAGCAGTGTTTCAGCACATGCTCACGGGGTTCTGGGAAGTGTCGAAACAGAAAACTGTCAACTCGAAAGGTGGGTTGGGGAACCGAGACGCGACTGCCCAAGGAAAACAAACTCCCACTGCGCTGAAGAAGCCAGACAAATCAAATAAGTGCAACAATAGGTGAGACAGCCAAAGCCCTCTCCAACTCATCACCAAAGGCTCCTGTGCTCTGCGGCGAACAGACGGCGGTTTTGCAGCAGTGCGACGACCAAAACGCGTCTGTCGGAAACTTCCCTTGTTTAGTTGAGGCCAAAACAAAGCAGTTTCTGCTTGCTGGGAAAGAGGAGGGCCGCTCTGACTGCTTGTGAAAGCGTAAACATGCGCATGGCATGATTATTATTAAGAATATTTATCTACCGCTTTTCAACAACAACGTTCACCAAGCTTCCACTCCCCAAAGGGATCTAAAAAGATGCTGAGGAAACGCTGGGAACAGCCGCTAGAAGAGACACTGTGCTGGGGCGAAGAGGGACAGTTACTCTCCCACTGCTAAATAAAAGAGAATCACTTGAGAAAGTGCCTCTTTGCCCAGTTCGCATCTTGGCAAAGATGATTTTTTTTTTTAAAAAAAAAGACAACTCAAATTCTGCACCTAGAAAAGTTGAATTCTGCAATCTACATCTTTTAAGGAGGTGTGGCCTGGAGGTTGAGCCAGTGCCCTGCCTGAAGAAGCTAAGCAGGGTCGACCTCGGTTCTCGCTTGGATGGGAGGCAGAAGCTGCTGACGGACCTCGCGGAGACACTGAGAAGACACCATGAGAGGGTGGAATGCGGAGGAGCCAGCTAGAGAGAGAACATCTAGACAACCGTCTGAGTGCAAACTGCGGTGAACTGTGAAGCTTGGAAGTGCAGAGCACAAACCAGAAGGAGGGCTACACTCGGAAGGGAAATATCTGGGGTATGGAAAGGTTCTATATATGAATAGAACAATATTGTAAAGACCCTTCCGGTCTAGAATAGCCTGCCTGTGTAAACCGCCTTGAATAAATCCAATGAGAAATCTGATGATGAGAAAGGCGGTATATAAATACAGAAAATAAAATAAATAAATAAGTAAATAAATGGCATGAACGAGCAAATTTTAAATAATTTTACGTTTCACCCCTGACATTCGGGGCATCATCAGAAGAACTTGAAACGTAAAGTTATTTACAACATCTTGTTTTTGTAATAAAGATCTTGAAACGACGTAGTCTTACCCGGAAATATGTGGGTTTTTAACTCAAAAATATGGTCACGTCGTGAGAGTCTACAATTGTATTTAAATAATTTATCTTATTTTCTCTTATTGAGTCTTTACTAGTTAAGAGCAGGGGTAAAGCCTTTAACTCCTGCAATTGGAAATCTTATTCCTCTACCTCCCCATCTGACCCTGCCAGGATTTTATTGGGATTTCAGCAGCTAACAGCAGCCACAAGCAGTACGAGCTTGCTTTTCAGTTTTAAAAGGAAGCAGAGCTTCCATATCCCGCACATTTTCTGTGCTCCTACACAGCCAGCACACCACATCCAGGGTAGCGGATGGTTTCTGAAAGCTGCATTTTTGCAATATACCCAGCTGGTTCAGACATGCAAAATCCCCCTCCCCCTAAATCTCTCTCCTTGCCACTAAAACCTAAAATGGAAAAGAGATCGAGACAGCAAGCGGCAGACAAGACAGGAATCAGCATCTCACGGCCAAAGAGGTCTGTACCTTCCAAATGCCCCGTAGGTGTTGACTATCCTGAGAGGGTTGAAGGACGTGTTCATGACTTGTCGGGAGCTAAGCAGATTGATAACCACCGGGATGCTGAGGTAGGCAATCAGGACCCCAAAGGATATGTTCACGACTTTGTGGATGTAATAGCCTGTGGACAAGACAAGAAAAACAAAACTTAACATTTGAAAAGGAAGCCATGGAGCTTTTGGAAGGGATGCTTAATCAGCCGTTAGCCATCTTTTAACCAGCTAAAAAGGTTGAGTGGAGTTGAGCTGGTTAAGAAACATGGTAGCACCGCAACGGAACGAAAGGTTTCTGGAATTCTGCCGAAGGCATGCTCTACCGCTGGTTCTTCGGAACAATCCCTGGCCTGAAATTCTTCCCATTTCATCTTCTTTGTGTAGGGGACAGATACCTGGTGAGATCTTGCCACTCACAGAAGATACGTGATGGGACTCTCAGCACCATTGCTTCCGCAAGGAGGAAAGCAGTTTGGGGAGGGGAACTAGGCGCAGAACAAATATATTTGCTGGTATTTTAAAATGGTGAGCACCTCCTTTGTCTGTAGAAGGCTCTGAGTTAGCATCCCTACTTTAAAGGATGTCAGGCAACAGGTGCCAGAAAGTTTTGGTCGGACTGTGAGGAAAAATCTGTGTGTCTTTGTTCTCCTCTCCCTATGTCTCCCTTATTCCATCTTTCTCCCCCTGAAGGCTCCTTGCGGGCAGGAACCCGTCCATTTTTGCTTATAAAGTACCACGTCAGTGATGATGCTGTTATCTTGTCCGATCTTCAGTGGATCAGACAGCCCAGCATCCTCTGGCCATCATCCAAGGCGTAGGCTGACCCGGCTCATTTCATGTCTAATGAGAAAAAAACCAACATTTGTTGTCCCCCAACCCCACCATTGTAAAATTAGGCCAGCAGGCTGTGCCAGACGTTTCTGAACATCAGATTTTCTCTAAACAGTCTGAGAAGGAGCTAACCGGAAGAATGTCTAAAATGCTAGGTTAAGAATTCATCCCAGTGCTGAGAAAAGTCAAGTCTAGCTTTTGGATAACTGTCTGCTTTCTGGATATTCTTCCGGACAATTATATCAGAACATAAGAAAGACCCTGGAGAATCAGGCCAAAGGCCCACCTAGTCCAACATCCTGTTTCCAGCGACAGTGGCCCAATCTCTGGGAAGCAGATGAGAAAAGCATACTTCTGCCCCACCAGTGCTCCCCTGCAACTGGTATTCAGAGCCAACCTGCCACTGAATCTGTAGGTAGAGCAGAGCCATCATGACTAGTAGCCATTGATAGAGCTGTCCTCCAGAAATTTGTCCAATCCCCTTTTCAAGCCACCCAAGCTAGTGGCCGCGACCGTATGTGCGGTTTGAACAAGGCATTTCTTTTGTCGGTTCTGAATCTCCTGCTGATCAGGTTGTGGCGGCACTGAAATGAAACCTACGTCCGTGGTTTGTCTAAGAATGTACCTAAGCAAATTCTGAATATTTGAGGCCAGTGGTTTTCAGACCGTCAAGAACTGGAACACATCCCACACCCCAACTCACAGCCTGGGACCCACTTTCAAGAGCTGTGCACCCACTGGTGAAGCCCAGTCGTAAAAAGCTCCTCTTCCTCCTTATTTGCCTTTTCTTGTCCCTCCAGATAGCGGCCAATCAGTGTGTGCTGCTACTGCATCGTTCCGCCCTTTCTTTCCTTCCAGTCCAATTGGAAGGAGAGGAAGGACAGAGAGCAGCATGGTGACAGCACGCGCTCAGTTTTGAAGGGCGAGGGAAGGGCAAGAGGAGGGACAGAAGGAGAGCTGCAGCGGGAGAAAGCAGGTGGGTGGCAGACCAAGGGGACCCACTGCAGCCAAAGTCTCCCGCAGGATTGATCTCATCTAAGATACCTGGCCTGAGTCTCAAAATAAATTGGTGGCAGCAGCACTTCCATTACCCACTATTGGGTCCTGACCCACCTGTTGAAGCACAGCTGTTCTGTCTATTTCCGCATTAAAACCCAAAAAGCCCTTGCGACTGATATCAGTTGCTGAGGTGTTACGGAATGTTTATGAACATTGCAACTTCTGAAGTTTAAAGCACTGTGCGTTGTGGGGAGGGATACATCTGAGAAGGGAATCAAGAGCACGATGTGGCTTGGCTGTGGTTTCCCGAATCCACCTCGGGCTTGCTATTTCTCCCCAAACCCTTTCTCAAGATTTTCTTTTCTGTTTCCCTTTTAGAAATGCTATTTATTGTTTCAATTTTCCCCATGACTGGGAGGGCTGCAGCTTGCCTGAAAGGCTCAGAGACACAGCTGCGGCTTTGCATGTGGTAACTGAAAAAGGATCCGAAGTTATCAAGGATCAGACAAATAAGCAAAAGCCTTCTTTGCTTGCGTCCTTCCATTTAAAAAAAAAGCATTAAAAGCGAATACGAATAGCTCCTTTCCTATCTCTGCAGGAGAACAATGTTTGTTTAAAGCTTCTCTGATGCCCTGATAAACTGTTTAGTCTGAGAATATTTTGAGAGAAGCATTGGAGTTGGAAGCAAGGTCCAGTCCCCTCTGCGTGCCTGTGAAAGTGACACGGGACACACAAGAAAGAGAGGACTTCCGCTGATGTACAAATGAACACACTAGTTGGGCTGGGGCGCCTCGGTTTCTCAGGCACACTTGTTGACCATTTGGATTTAGACATCCAACAGGAGCTCAAAAACTGAATGTTAAGAGTCACAGAAACAGACTCCACAGCTGGAGCCTTGGAATTCTCACGCCTTCAAAGAGGAATTCTGGGAAGTTACTGATTTCATTTTTTTTTAAGTTAAAGGGTTCAAGTTTCTAGCCCTCAAGACTGCAGAGAAAATGAAATGGGCAGAGCATTATGCTCCCATGTGCATCTGGCAAGAATATGAAGATTTCTTCTTGGGAGAAGCGGTTCGTTGCCTGGATCCTAGAAGGAGGCCTTACCGTATCGCAAAGGGACGGCTTTCCCTTCTGCCGCTTTGGCTTGGAGGTCCAGCACTTGGGCCTTCGCGCCTCTATCTTTGGAGCTGAAAAGGAATCCCAAGGAAGCATCGTCGAAACACGCCAGGCTGGGCACCATAGTCAGCCAGTTCAGGAAGCTCAGGTTTCCACTAATGATGAGGAGCATCTGCGAGGAAAGGAGGAAGAGGAGTTTGTGAGCATGGGGGCAGGGCTCCAAGCTGGCTTCTATCACTGTGTAGTGCCTTGCATTGTAGGGGAAAACAAGGGGGGCTTTAAACTTAGGGATGGGAACTTGCAGGAAGAACACCGAGGAGGACGCATGAAGCCATCAACTAATTTTGATCTCTAGGCCAGCAACAAGAGCAGGCGGGCTGTGAACCCTACACTTGGTTCAACCCACGTTTCAAAGGCTTTTTTTTTTAAGGACGTGGTGACCTATCGGCTGGATTGGAACTTCTGTTGATCAACTCACAAACCTCATTCAATGCAAGCCAGCGCACCAAGCGCTTCCCAAAACAATTCCATTCTCGTTGGCTTAACGTGTACAAAAACGGTTGTGTGAATCGTCGAGTGTTATAGAATTGAAGGGGACCCTTGGAAGTCATCGAGGGTAATTAAAGACGCTGCTTTAGTTGGTGGCCAAAAATTCTCCCAAGGAGAAAGAATCACAAACTCTGGAGTAACACGTTTGTTAGCATGTACAAATCCCACTAGGATGTAGTGCCTCCGGCTTCCTCTCTCAGGGCCGCAGCAGGTTTTAAGCTTGAGTTTGTCTGGAGGAGACAGGGCTGGGGAAATGGAGGGATAGCCACCGTCGTCCCTTCCGCCCAGCCTCAAGACCCACAGCCCAGAACACTTGCACATTAGGACTAAAAGTACACTTTAATAAAAGGAAAAAGGCACATTCTTAGGACTTCCAGCAAGTCTTTTTGTTGCTCTCATACAGGTGGGCTGGGGACCGACTGTTCATGTTCACTTGGCTCTTTGATGATTTCCTTAAAAAGCTTTTGAAAAAAAAGAACTTACACGTCCAACTAAATCTATCTTGAAGGTCCCAGGGATATTAAGCAGCCGGCTTCATTAACATTTCTCACTCAGCTACTTCGTTAGGAAACTCCGCTCCTTTTATTCGATTCCTCCACCACCCGTCCCCACCCTCTTTGCAATATCGAGGCAATTTTAAGAAAATAATTCTCTGGTTTGCCACTTTGACACAGGATCACTTTACTGCTTTATATGTAGGGACTGGGTGGTCCATTCTATTTTTCTTGGGGGGGGGTAATGATTCACCCCCTGCTTTATTGCTTGGAAGCCAGAAATACAAGAATCTTATTTCTACCAGCTGTTGAAGAAAAAAAAAAATCAAGCTCGCAGGATTCAAAAATAATACCAGTCTGGCCTCTGAGGTTTCGACACGAGGGCGGAATTACGAATCTGACCAGGCTCGTCCAACGTGTTCTTTGGCCTGAATCAGGCAGATCGTTCAAGGGGGTCGAACGAACCGAACAAAGTGCAGAAGACGTCCCAAGCAAATGTGCCATCTGCCTCCCTGGCAGCTGTCCTCATGCTTGCAAGCCCGGAAGAAGTTTATAACTGCGCTTGTCTGGCATACAAGCCCTGCTCTAGGGGCGAAGGAGCCACTTTCACTGGATGTGCAGAGATTGGAGGGGGAGGGGGAAACCAGTGGATGTGATCTCACTTTCTCCTCTGCGCACTGAATCAACACACAGCACCAGGCTAAAAACTAAAGGGCAAACTCAGGGCCGGCCAAACTCATGAGGCCAATTGAAGCTCAGGCAGCCGATTGGTGGGGGGGCACCCATCTCCGTCTGCCTACTTGTCTCCACTGCTCCTCTTTCTCCTTCCACTCCCTGGATTGGAAAAGAAAGAGGGTGACAGAGAGGAGGAAATGTGGAGGGGGGGAGAGAGTGCTAAGGTAGAGCATTGGAGAGTGGGAGGACCAGAGGCTGGGTAAGGGGGGCAGCATTTGGCTTGCTGCCTCAGGAGGTCTTGGGCAGGCCCTGGGCATTCTTGAGGGCTAAACTCAGCACAACCTGTGGAGATAGATAACCGTTTTCTACAAATGCCGAAAGTGCCCCAACAAGTGGCAACAACGGCCCCATCACATCCTCTGCAGTTCTCAATGACTACAGTTCCTGAATCCTCACGAGCCGAATGAAGGTCCTGTTGCAGGTGACAAATTTAGGGCACGCAACATCACTGCTGGCCTTGGGTGACCGCAGATCACACAACCAGCAATGCTCGATGGAACCTGCGGCTGGGGAGTAACCGAGATCTCACTGCAGGGACATGGATCTCCGCAGCAAACGCAACATGAGGCTCAGGCCTAAATCTCTTTCCCCCTTTTGACCCATTACATTTCTCAGAATTACTCCCTGGCACAAAAAACAGGCTGTAGTCTAAACAGACCACTGAGAATGTACTGAATGCTTCACCTTGCTGCTGAAGCCGGCCCATCCATGAGGCCAACTGAGATGGTTGTCTCAGGTAGTGGCTTTGTGGGAGCACCTACCTGCCCGCCTGCCTCCACCACTATTTCTTTTCCCACTCCCTGGATTCAAAAAGATACAGGGGAATGGAGCAAATGGAGTAAAAGAAGGAGAAGAGGGGGTGGGCTAGAGCCCACCTCTAGCCCACCCCTCCCCTCTTCTTCTCCATTCTCTTCTGCCTTTCTGAATCTGGGGGGGGAGCAGGTATAAGAAACAGGGGAGGTTGGTGTGCAGCTGGGTAAGGGGGTAGCATTTGGCAGGCCATGCCGGGTGCCAGGAGGTCTTGGGACGGCCTAGTCTGTCTTCACATGCTCAGAGTTCAGGAGCAAGGCTTCCTCGCAGAGCAGAAAGCAGGGATCCTGAAACTGAGCATAAACCTCCACCTGCCCCCCTCCCAAAATCTTTGGAAACATTTAAAGAAGACAACTTGTGGCAGCACTTGTGTAGCACAACAAAACCTGACGCTGGTATCCTGCACCGAATCGGACCCAGCTGACTATAACCCCTAACCTTCCTCCGTGGAAAAGGGGGTTGGGTGGAGAAACTCATTTTATGATGGCTCCGAATTATGTCCGGGGAGAGGGAGAACGGAAAATCTGCTGCAGGAACGCCGAGCCCTGAAGCGAATGTGACATATGGCTCACGCCTACCCCCCCCCCGTTTCCCCCAACCCAATACCCCCCCTCTAAGGATCTGAACCCTGGCACTGAAAACAAGTTGCAATGCTTAACAAGCTGGCAAGGCTCGGATCACATTAAACTCTGAAGTCTTCCCCCTCCACCCCCCCCCACCAGTTCTGCAACACGAAGGATTTCTTTTATTAAGACACAGTATTAATCACGGTAATTGGGTAGGAGCTGCAAGGTTATAAAACTACAGAATGTCTAATGAGCAACGGCCCAAAAAGGAGGAGCTGGGTTTTTTTTTTTTAATCTAATAATGTCAGTTTTATGGATTATGACTGGAATTTTATGAAGTGTGATATGAAATACTGTGGATTCATGGCTCTCGCTGGATTAATTTAGAAAAAAAAAGTTGTTTCCCTGCTCCTTAAGCCCCCAAACAATTATTCCTTATATTCCCCCTCCCCTGCCCTGGTCAGCAAGGCCCTGGTGCCAGAAATTGGGCGGGTAACCCCTCGATATATTTTACAGGTTCACTGGAGGCATGGCTGCAGTTGAAACCTTTGTGCAGATAGATGGTGATAGGATCACACACAGTTAGTACAAGGTGCCCCCTACCACGTTCTGCCAGGCGTAGGCGCAACCAGTGGGACCTGCGACGGCGATTTAGAACATGCTCCTCAACAGACAGAGCAGGCTGTTGCGAGTCTGTAGGCTAGAACTAACAGCAGGACCAGATACTAAGGAGCCGCAGATCTGTACTGCAGGCGGTTGACAGAACACATTGTAGAGAAGCAAGATAACAGGTTGCTGAGGGGCACAAACCATTGCCAAGAAACAAAAAGAAAAAAGGACAACCCCCCCCCCCCCAAGCAAAACAAAACTGCAGGAGAAGATGAAGAGCTGTGCTTGAATACGAGACGGCCGACATTTGCAACATCTTTTTATCCAATTTCTCCCCAAGGCACTGAAACACAGGCAATACACCGGAGTCAGCTGAATGACACAAGGGTGGATTGAGGCAGCTCGTCCTTTAAACCTCTCCTTTACATCGTCCAGGAGCTGAACTAGCTTCTGATTAGGAGTTTCACACGCAGAGCAGGGAGGGGAAGAGGAGAGGCATTTCCACCAAGCAGTCTGTAAAGAAAACAGAAAGTCGGGACCATTTCCTCCTCCACAGTCTATTCTGAATGTCTGATGGGAGAGGGGGCTCCATATTGGCCAGGGAACCATTTGGAGTTTCCATTTTGCAATTCATACAATCTGTCAATCATTGAGCAGAAACCTTGAAAGCCCCATTTGACTGGTTTCTCCTCCATATAAGGTGCTTTCAGATACAGGTAGCTCCTGAGTCCTGACTTACATCCTGGTTCTGTTGTGGACGTTTGTCCGGACGTCGGAACAGCATGAAAGCACAAGGCTGGATGGACTGTGCTTGCGCAAAAAGCGCAGACAGGGAGTACCTGTATCTACTACTTGTAGCAGTGGTGGCTGGAGGCAGGGCCTTTTCTGTTGTGGCACCTCTAATGTGGAGTTCCCTTCCCTTTGCATTAAGAACTATGCCGTCTTTGAAGGGTTTCGGGTGAAGACTTAAGACATTTTTATTTTGTAAGGCTTTTGGGGAGGGTAGTTTTTTTTTTTTTTTTAGGATGGGCTGCGTTTATGGGACTGATGCTGATGAATTCTCCTTATTGTGCTGTATTTTTAACTAAGTTGTATGCTCTATGATTATAACCTATTTCTGAATGTTTTACGTATGTTGGCTGTTATTTACTTAATTATGTACTGTGACTGTTCTGTCATTTTGTATTTGATGCTTTTATTCTAGGTGTTTTATGTATTTTGATATTGAAAGCCGCTTTGATCTTTTCAGGCAAAGCGGGATATAAATCTTTTAAATACAGTATAATTAAAATAGTTTCACGCCTTGAGTACACCGTATCCAGGGAAGAAAAGCATTGGATGGATAGAGGAAAGTTCTTTTCCCTCTCGCACAACCAGGGGATATGCAGTCAAATTGGCTGGCAGGAGAGTCAGAACAGACAAAAGGAAATATTTCTTTATCCAGCATGTAATTAATCTGTAGAACTCCTTGCCACAGGATGTGGTGATGGCACCTGGCCTGGATGTCTTTTAAAGGGGAGCGGAAGGATTTATGGAGCAGCAGAGGAGCTGCACAAAGTAATCCAAGCCAGTGACCGGCTGCAGAAAGCAGGAGGCAGCAGGGCAGCCTCCTGAACATTTACAAGCTCATACTAAATTTATTATCTTACCAAGCAAAATGAACCTTGTAGCTGCATTTGCCAAGTCAGTTCCCGGAATTCATAGGAGTGGTTGTTTTGTTTTTGTTTTTAGGAGGAAGGGAAGAGAGAGAGAGAGAGAGAGAGAGAGGTTTCTCCCCTTCACAAGACAAGTTAAGGAAATTTATTACCCTGTCAAAAGTATGGCTCTTAACCCAAACTCAGCACTTGCGTATCAAGTTTCCATTTTTGGCCCTGCTTATTGACACCGACCCCCTCCCTTCTCACCTCCCTCTCTCTGGCCAAAAAGGTACACATGCTTCTGATGCAGCTACACCAAAGGCGTCACAATGTAAAGAGAGGAGACCCACAAACGCAGATGGAAGCCCTGCAGTGAGAGGCTGGGGAGAGTTCTATGGGTCGCTCGGTTCGCCCCAACGGAAGGACAGCCTCAGGTGATATGGGGACCCAAGGAGAGTTTCGCCCTTGATACAGGGAAACCCCCACGAATGGGAATCGGAAGAAGCGTGGACAGTTCCAATGTTGCTCTAGTGATCAACCTTTCCCCTTGGCAATGACACCTGCAAGCTGGGCTAACGTAGCTTCAAACAAGGAAAGATGCAGAGACCATGTCTCTTCTTAGGGCATTTCTTATACACTGAGGCCACTGCTAGAAAAAAATAATACAGGTTGATTACCCCTTACCTGGACATCCAAAACCCAGACTATTCCAAAATCCATACATTTTTGGGGCTACGGCTTTTCTAAAAAAAACCACAAAACTTTTTCCAGCTCCTGGCTGGTATAGAGCAAGGCATGCTGGGGTATGAAATTATAAAAAAAAATTGTATAAAATTACCTATGTGTATAAGGTGTATCTGAGAGATAAATGAATTCCATGTTTAGATTTGAGTCGCATCCCCAAGATCTCTCATTGTATTTATGCAAATATTCCAAAATCCAGACAGATCCAAAATCCAGACAACTTCCCGTCCCAAACAGTCTAGATAAGGGATACTCAACCTGTACATAAATTCCTTTTTACTTAGTACTTGTACACCCACATTCAGGGTCTTTTTGTAACCCTTAGAACAACCCTGCACAGCAGGCCGGGATTATTATCCCCATCTTGCAGGCATGAGGCTTGAGGCGGAGAGATGGTGATTTGCCTGAGGCCACCCAGTGAGCTCATGACAAGGGTAAAATTCAAACTGTGGACATCGTGATTCATGGCTCAGCCTCGTAACGACTCCCACCACCTCTCAAATATTTCCGGTTTTTTCACCACGGGAGTCAAGAATGTGGTTAAGACAGCATCGGCCCAAGTATATCCTTTTTGGTTTCCAGAATGTGCTGGCAAGCGCGTCGCTAGAGCGTGGCGCGGGGGTCGGACCGCCAGAGGGCGACGCGCGCCAGAGGTTGACACGCGCGCCCACACACGCGTCACCTTCGCTGTGCGCATCGCCCAACGGAGGCTCCGAGGCCGGGAAAAGGCCTCGGAGCGTCTGCCCCGTCCAGCTGTCCGGGGCCTTCTGACGAGGCCCAATGCGGCGATACATGATTTATTATGTTTTTCGCGCATGCGCAGAATGTTTCTTGTTGTGTGCATGCGCGAAAAACGTAATAAATCACATATTAACGGATTGGGCCTCGTCATTAGGCCTCGGACAGCCGGCCGGCGCGGATGTGTGGAGCCGGCAGCGGTGGGGGGGTGGCGGCGCAAACATTTTTGAGGGGGGGAACGGGGGGGTCACTAGGGCGGCTTTGGGGCGGCACGCGCCTAGTGGCGCGCCTCCTGGTACTTCTAGGAATCTCTGTTGAGAAGTCATTATTCTTGCATACATTCACATTGCTCTTTGCAATATATTTTGGGATGGGAAGATGGGTTCGAGTGCCCCCAGTTTCTGGAGAACCAAAAAATCCTCACCGATTTATATGTCATGATGTTGAAAATACCTGTTTGGGTGAAAAGTAATTTCAAGACTCCTCAATTTCCGATGCAAATCTGGTCAACCTTATGGCCTATTTTTGGAAAATCCCAATCTCCCCCCCCCCCCCCCGACTGGCCTTCATCTCATTCACTCCATAAATGAAGTCTAGTGGAAATCCACTAAAAAAAGAGCTGTGATGCCTTGCTAGGAGGGAGGAACATTTGCTCCTCTCCAAACGAAATATTATGGGCTGCAGATTTTTTCCCCCTGCACTCGCCTGGCAGATGAACCATCGACAGGCACATTTCCATTCTGCAAACAAGTTTAAAGTTGGTAGCAAAGACTTGCTTTTGCAGCCTGGTCCGATGGGTATTTACTTGGGAGTAATCCCACTGGCTTCCACAGCCTTGCTCCCAAGTGAGTTCCCACAGCATCATGCACGACAGCTGCAAACGCCGGCCAATCTGTGATCCTATCTGGGGCAAAGGTTGGGGCGGCAATTTTCCTTGGGTGGAACTACAGTGGATTCGTGATTTGCTTTTAATCAAAGACAGGACAGAATACGGAAAAAACTGGAAGAGTTGGAGGTCATCCCAACCCACCGGTGGTTTTTATCCAAGTTCTCTGGTCTTACCAGTTATGGAGCAAAACCACCATCGGAGCAAAAGTGATTCATGTTCCAGTTCAGAAATGGAGGCTTATTTATGGTGTTCCCAGAAAAAGTTTACCCAGAGAAAAAGAGCAAATGTGGGGGTTGCTCAAGAGGCAAAACTTGGGAAGTTAAAGGGACTCGGATGAAATCAGTTAAATGGATCAAGCCAAAGTTGGAGGTTCTTATTGAGGAGAAACATCCCAAGAAATTCAAGGAAGGGCAAAGAGTTTCATTCAGTCCAGCAACATTTTGCAAGGCGTGTGTGAGTACTGTTTCGCGATTATAATTATAATCTGGTATTATTAGTACAGGCTGCAATCCTATACTTGGGAGCAAGTCCTGTTGAAATCAATGTGACTTGCTTCTGAGTAGACATGCATAGGTTTGCACTGTTAGACCCACGTTTGAGACCGGGTGTTGTCCCTTAATATTTGTCATTAATATTTATTTATCCAAAGACTAACTCTGCTTTCTTTTGCCCCAGAGTGGGTGGGGGGTTCATATCACATACAGACTACAAGAACACAGTAATCAATACAATCATTACAAAACACAATGCAACAAAACATGGAACAAGAAAAACATCACACAATTCAAACAAAAAAACCACAGCTGAGAACCAAAAGCAACGGAGAGTGCAGAAATTCAACCAATGCGGGGGAATTAAATTAACAAAAAAGCTTGCTTGAACAAAATAGCTGGCGGACATTCTAATAAACCCATCGGGGTGGCTGGTGCTCTACTTGGGGTAAGGGAATGGATGTCTCTTGACCCTGAGGAGTCCTCCAGCTGCGCTGGCGCTGGGTCCTATCTGGCTAGGATGTGGCGTGAGCGCTACATCCGCGCTGCAGCCTAGCTAGACAGGATTGAGCTGTTAGTCTCATCTAACTGGATGGGTGACTTGGCAATAGCCAAATGGCAAAGTTGGGGTATGAATTTTCTGAACAAGTTCATGAGCTGAACACGAATAATCTGCAGCTGTCTTGGGGGAAAAACATGGACAATGATATGCAGGTGTGGCATGTTTAGGAAAACTGGGGGGGGGGAGAGAATATCCACCGCTGGAGGACTTTGGCTGTTTGTGCGTTTCCTTCAGATTCTTCATATTAAGGACACGGGACACGCATTGTTCTGTGTGGTTGCTCTACAATCGCGCAGTGCAAATTGTTTTGACAGTGAAAAAGAAGCCTGAAGGATTCTGCAAAACCAGTCTGTTTATGCGGTGGTGCCAAAGGGACAGGAGGCCAGGCCAACGTGGCCTGCGTTCAACAGGGCCCCTTTGGAACAATATTGCACCGGCGGAGGGCAGAAAATAAGCCACGAGGCTCGAGTGTTCCCGTCGCAATTGAAAGCACTCCTCAGGACAGACAGAAAAGAGACCATGACCGGAGCTTCTCCTTTCAGTGACTCCGTCCAGCTGTTGGAAGATGCCAAACAAGCATCCCACACTGGTTCCTCCCATGTTTTGGGGATTGGACTCGCTTCCCTCTCGTATCACAAGGGGTTTTTGCTGTGGTCGGTCTGGCCACCGCTGCCAGTGATGCGCTCTTCATGCTTACAGATAAGAACATAAGAACATAAGAAGAGCCCTACTGGATCAGGCCAAAAGCCCATCTAGTCCAGCTTCCTGTGTCACACAGTGGCCCCACCAGATGCCTCAGGGAGCACACAAGACAACAAGATACCTGTGTCCAGTCGCCACTCCCTTGCACCTGGCACAGAGAAAACCCACTAAACCCAGATGCCTGTGGCTGGACAGGAACTGGGGGTTCATCACGACCAACTTGCCCATCTCATCTACAGACACAGACCAACCCATCAAATTCAAGAGTAGAGCAAGCCGTGACCAAAGAACACAGGGGAGCGCAATGCGCCAAAGCAAGGGGAGCCATGCCACGTGCAGGGACCAGCATGCCTATGACCTCGGGGTGCTTCCTTCCCAGCCCCCAACAGAGTCATGAACCTGACCTTGATTTCATGAGATCGCCAAAGGACATCTGCCTGGGGTGTGCTCTCACCGCATGAAAACGTCCTCTCTCTAACCAACCAACCGCCAGGGCGAGCGCGGAGCTCCTGCACCCAAGTCCATGCTTCCTGGGGCTCGGCCGGGGCTCGCACTCCTTTGTCGACTCCACGCCCTTCGTCCTTCCCCTTTTCTCCTCCCTCAATGTTCCCTGGAGGCGGCTGGGTGCCTGAGATAGAAGCAACTCCTCCTCCACTTGGATACCCAACAGCAGGGTGGTGAGGGGGGTGACAAATAGAGGATGGAGGGGCAAAACCCCACATCTTCTATTTGCTGCCACCATGAGAGCAGACAAAGAGGAGCTAATTGTGCGTTCACAGCTTCTTTCCCTTGACCCCAGGCACTGCTCACAAGGCTTCGCAACCAGAGGACAGACCTACTCCCCATGGGAAGCGGGTACGAAATGAGTCAGCCCCACGTTCCTGAGGTTCATGTGCGGCGAGCCCTAAAGAGTCCTCGATCTGTGCGTGTGTGGGGTGGTGGTTCTGCTTGCCCCGAGCCCCCGAGTTGGAAGGAGAAAACGGAACAGCCTCTCGGCCATCTGCAAGTGGGATAGCAACGTGTCCGCTTAGACCAGCCTGTCCTTAGATCACAAACTCCAAACATCCTGTGTGTTTTTGGACAGCACCCAGCTCACATCATGCATAAAAACCACGCACTTAAAGGGACATCCAACCGCTTTCCGTTTCAGGACCAGACCTGCAACAGACAAGCCTTCCACTGCCTGACAAGCATCTTTATTTCTTTTCAGTGGAATGTGAGATGCGTGATGCTCATTGACACATGTGCATAGCGCTGGGTGCCCGCCAAGGGAGCACCACCCAGGTCAGTACCGCGAGTCTGAAACGGGACTGAAGAAAGAGGACTGCAGCCTTAACCCTCGAGTGTAAGTGGCACAGGCGCAGAGGCCGACACTGCTCACACCGCCGCCGTCCCGGACCCACGCTGGCCGACGCAGGTGAGTGCTGTGCCAGGCGGCTGTGGGAAGGGCGTGCAGGGGTGTGCCTCCCCGGGCCTGGACCTCACTGCACATCACTGCATCCGATCCACTGGTGCTGAGTAAAGCACTTCCGTTCCAGCTGCTACTCGAAAACCACCGCACCAGCCAGCACCCAGGACTGGCAAGTGGCCTTTCCCCCTTCTCTCCTGTTTCCCTTCCCTGAGCACAACCGAAAGCAGCTGTGCCAGCGTAGGCTGGGCAGCTCTCTTTTGAGGGGCATCTTGCAATGTGCCTCCTCCTCCTGGGAAAGCAGCTTCAGCTCTCTCGCTCTGCTCCCTCCTGGAACAGCGACGGCTACAGCCTAGCCTTTGGGTTTGCTTCCAAGCCCTCTCCCCCTTTCTGCACCCTGCTTCTGAACAGGAAGATCGCTTGGGCTGGGCGTTCTAGCTCCACAACTCCTGCAACGCAGCAGACGCCAAACAGCAGAAACTGACTGGTAGCCTTGGTCCTTGGCCTCGCCATCAAGCCACAAGCCTGCCTCTATCTTTCCTGTCCTGTGGATGTTTCAGCCTTGTCCCCAGTACTGGTGAGGCCAGGCGGAAGCCAGTCGCGTTCAGGCCTCTGGCTGGCAGCCAGCAGACAGGCTGCCTCCAGGTCCCTGACTTCCTGCCCCTGCTTCAAGTCCTCCTGCTCTCCCTTGCCACTGCAAATCCCCAGGCCTACCTTGGTCTCCCCCCCAAGTGACTTGGCCCCCCGTCAGTCCTCATCCCCTTTCTCCACCTCTTGTTGATTGTCCCGTCTTCCTCTCCCTGCCCCTTCAGCACCTTCCCTACCTCTGCTTCTCACTGTATCATCTCTTCTCTCCCTGCCCCGGCCACTCTTCCCCCTGCCCTCTTCCCAGGAGAGCCCTTTATAGGTTGGGGCCAATCCTACCCCCCCTTTCCCAGCCGTACCCCATTAGCCCCCTTGGCCAGCAGCCTCGAGTGGGTGATGGCCGGTGATAGTACCAGTCATCATGCTGCTGCCCGGCTGGCCGGTGAGCCAAGGGGTGCCTGTCACCACCCATCTGACCAGCGCGGTCATGTGCCCTGCCATCAAGCTGATCAGGAGGACTGCGCACACCATTGCCCAGCGGGGCACTCTCTTCTTGCGGCCGTCCTTTGCACCTTACCAAGACTTATGCCCCCACAAGAAACATTTGCTGCTGCACCTTCACTCCCACCGCCCTCTGCAAGGGTCCCAGCACACAAAACCAATTTCCGCAGTGCACGTGGATTAATGCATGCTCTGAAAAACATGCCCAGTAACAGCCTCCTGCCAGAATTGTACCAGTCCACCCCACCCTCCTGCCTACTGCCCATTTATAGAGCATTTTTGGGTGTTCCCAGTGTTTTGTCATAGCCATCATTACAACAGCCCTGCCAGGTTGGTCTCTTGGAGTTGCCTGAATGTAAGAAGGCAGAAAGGGCACTCTGCAGTTCACAAAGCACTCACTCTTGTGTTTAACTCCATGTGGGTCTCACAAGTCCACCTGCGATCCCCACTTGTCTCCTACACAATGCTGCAGTAAATTAAGAATGCCGCAGGGGATTTTACAGAAACACATCATCTTCCTTCTTGGCTAAGCTCACAACATCTGGACTTTGTCTCTTGTGGGCCACAGAGATTCTGCCCGACGAGTGTTTCTTTGTCCTTTCCCTAACATATTCTGCCTTACATTCTCCCTCTTTATTGTGCCTGCCCCCAGCACGACTAGTACAGGACAGAGCCTGGCTCTGCATCTCAGTAGGGCTAGGGGTGGTGTTGCGTATTATGTGCGATGAACGTAGATGCTTCCGCCCGTTGTGCTAATGAACAGACATGCACATCTCACTTGATTTACGCGGCTCACGGGTGATGTTCTGCAACATGCCCTCGATCCATGTTTTTCCCAAATTCAGATTTCTTTCTTTTTTCTATTAACTCTTTATTCATCTCTTTCTGTCTTCCACTTTTATTTGTTTATATCCTGCACTTTTACCAACTGGCCGCAAGGCAGCTAACAACAAAATAACACACACACACACACACACACACACACACACACACACACACACACACACACACACACACACACACACACACACACACACACACACACACACACACACACACACACACACACACACGTTTCAAGCACAATTAACACAATAAATACCAGAGCAAGGAAACAAGAGCAGGAGAATAGACAAGACAGTGGCCCTCTTGGAGACTGAGAGGGAGGGGGCACTCTGCGCCTCCTGAGAAAGGCAGTCCCAAAGCCTGGAGGCCATCACAGAAAAGGCCCTGCCTTCATGCAGTCCAAGAGTCAGTCTTTAAGATAGCCAGGACCCAAAACTAAAGGGTAACAACAAACACCTTCAAACAAACTCGGAAAGAGAAAGGAAGTTAACATAATTCATACAAAATTGGAGGGATGTGTGCCAATTGCAGGGTCCTCAAAGACTCAAACGTCCTACAGTGGCATAAAGGAGGCTTGAGCCCTGGGCTCAATTCCTAGCAGTTCTCTACTTTTCTTTCTTTGCTGCCTATGCCACAGAAGCTCTTGCTTCTGTTGGGGGTGCTGTGGGGTCCTTGGGTTTTGTGTGCGTGGTGTGTCATTGGGGCATCTCCCCATGATTGGCGGTACTGACCGTCACTGCGATACTCACCCAAAAGGCTGCCAGGGGGAGTCATCTCAGTGGTGGTCACACATTGGATCTGTGCCTGCCCCTCCCCCTGATTGGTTCAGACTGGTAATGTTTCTCTGGCCACCGGCATTGGGGCTGGGTAGACATGGCGATTGGCTCCTCATGCGCTGGACCGATGTCGGGCTGACATCTAACCGACATAGCACTGGTATCAGGCCGACACTGGGCCGACGTTGGCACACAGCTCCATGATAGGTGGATTCTGCCAGGATTTCCATGGACGCTGGCGGCATTAGTGGGAGGGTTGCATCAGCATGGAATCGCCCGGGCTCTTGTTCCTCCTCCACTTTGTACTGGACGGGCTTAGGACACAACATACATCATGCCAACATCACACCACGTAGCGCGACAAGGTTGGCACAACCTGGGCACAGGAGCGCACCGTTAGTGTGTGATTCGTGTCCGAAAGCTTTCGATATAGTAAGAATCTGAATTATCATTGCAATCCTGCAATGTCAATATGATTTATTTAAATTTAATCCACTTAAAACATTTCTGCCCCACCTTCCCCTTGCTGAAGCAAAGGCCCAAGGCGGCTGCACGTTAAGTTGCAATATTGCAACTGTGCTACGTTGATGTTTATATTTCGTGAATGTCTTTTTCCTAGTCATTTTCTTAAGTATTGTAAGCGGCTTTAGGCATACTTTTATTGTGGAAAAGCAGCATACTAGAAGCCAACAGCAGAAAATCTCTCTGCAATCTCAGTTCCACCTCCGAGCTGCAATCAAACCTGTTGGATCACATGCTACGCCGGGCGGCTGTCCCACGGTGAGGTTCAAGCGAAGGTTGCGCATCCACACTGGAGAAGATGCAGGCCCGCCAGTCAGGAAGTCTGCGCTGCAGACACTTATTTCACCTAGGCCAGTCAGACTTCAGGCAAGAGAGGTGTTTATATACCCGATTTACTTTTAGGGCCCTACAGGGAACGCAGCCTCTGAAGCAGTTCATCCTTCGGGATGCTATTTCCTGAACAGCCGGAAGAAAGCTGCATTTTCTGCAGACATTTTTTTCTTGAGATGTGTTGACTACCAGACTTTTGATGTAGGATCGCGTTCTGCGCACAGGTGGGAAAATAACTGGCACCCCGATTTCTCGAAATCTAATCAAAATCAACGTGAGTCGGTTTTCGATAGGTGATCTACTTGATCGTGATACGTTGCAAGTCCTGGAAAAATTAGATGAGCCGGTTTCCAAGCCACTATATTCTGGGGCACCTCGGAGTTCCTCTAAGGCTTATCCAGGATTGTTCAGAAATGGTAGACAATCAATCAATCAAATCTTTATTGGCATCACAAACAAACATCCAAGTTAAATACACCAATACACAGCCACTATCACTCCAGTGGCGCAAGTTACTGGCTAAAAGAAAAGAAAGGAAAAACAGTCTAGTTTTACATCTCTGGTGAGGCTAGAAGTCTGTAGTGCACTTTGACGGCAAAAAACCAAAAAAAAGGTATTTAGCCACTATCTTGGTGAGCTCCTGGTCTTTCCCATGTAATAAAAAACGTATGACCTCCATCTCTGGTTTCCAAGTGGGAATGCAGAATTGATCTAAGTATTGTTGGCGGAGATCATCATACAATTTGCATTTAAGGACCATGTGTGCTAGAGTTTCCACCAAGTGACCATCACATGGGCAAATCCTATCTCCTTCTACCATGCCCACAAACGTACCCCAAAGGAGGTTTGATGGGTTAGAATTGAAATGACCAGATTGATTCGTGGGTTGGAGCACCTCCCTTATGAGGAAAGGCTACAGCGTCTGGGGCTTTTCAGTCTAGAAAAAGGCGCCTGAGGGGGGACATGACTGAGACGTATAAAATTATGCATGGGATGGAGAGAGTGGATAGAGGGAAATTCTTCTCCCTCTCGCACAACACCAGAACCAGAGGACATGCACTAAAATTGAGTGGAGGGAGAGTTAGAACAGACAAAAGAAAATATTTCTTTACCCAGCGTGTAATTCATCTGTGGAACTCCTTGCCACAGGATGTGGTGATGGCACCTGGCCTAGATACCTTTAAAAGGGGTTTGGACAGCTTCTTGGAGGAAAAGACCATCACAGGTTACAAGCCATAAGCAACCTCCTGGTTTTAGAAGTGAGTTTTCTCTGTGCCAGGTGCAAGGGAGTGACAACGGGAAACAGGTTATCTTGTTGTCTTGTGCTCCCTGAGGCATCTGGTGGGGCCACTGTGTGATACAGGAAGCTGGACTAGATGGGCCTTTGGCCTGATTCAGCAGGGCTCTTCTTATGCTCTTATGTTATGTTATGTTAAATGGTAGACAAGCTTCCCTGGAAGACGACCTGTCCACCATTACTGGCCTTCTCCCCCTACAATGTGCCGACAAAAAAGAGTCCTGGCTGTATTCCAAGTTACACTTGCAGTGAGCCCCAACGGAGTCTGGCTGATGCATCACAGAGTTTATACCCTAAAACCCTCGGTAACACTCAGGGGTCCAGTAGTAGACAAGCCAATGTGGAAAAGATTTCCCAAGGAGAAAACGTTCAAACCCCCCCCCCCCCCGTAACTAAATGTTTAAAAAATGAACACAAAATTTTCCAAACTCGCTTGCTCTGTCTACACACCTTCCCATTTTGAACCTCCAATTTCCCGAATGCATTTTTGGGGTGGGGCTAGGGAGAAGCCAGCAACGATAAAACCGGCTCCCAACGCAACAAGACAGGTTCTCTCAAGTAGTCGACTAAAGCAGAGAATTCCTTTTTCCAGTAGTCACATTTGATTTCCCCAAATCATATCCAGATGCTAATAAACAAAACTAATTTTTTTAAAAGCATTATAAAATTTCCTGGAAGGAGGGGGGGGGGAGAAAAAAACAACACACACTACTTGTACCTCATTACAAGTTTGGTTAGAATGTTTAACACACACACACACACACACACACACACACACACACACACACACACACACACACACACACACACACACACACACACACACACTGAATTGGGTCTTCGCATTTATGCCAGCACACAACTGATCATGAAAACAGGTCCCGAAGCACATGTAGTGCCACTTGTGTTCACCTGACAAGAGCAATAACTGTTCAGGCTAAGAAATAGCTGCACATCTAGCTGTTGGGTGTGTGTGGGGGGGGGGGGGAGAACCACCGTCACAAAATGAGGTAAGGAAGCTTTACAAAACATTGGAGACCTAAAATGACCAATATGGGGATGTGAGATGAGATAGGCTGCTAACATGGGGGGGGGGGGATTTGCACAGCTGGTAAAGGAGTTCAGGAGTACGACCCACTCATCACCGACAACCTCTTTTGTACATGCATAAGGAGGGCCCTGCTAAATCAGAGCAAAGGCCCATCTGGTCTCTTCTTTCCAACAATGACTAACCAGTTGCCTCCAAGACGCCTAACAAGCATGAAGGCAAATCAACCTCTCCCACTGCTGCTTCCCATCAACTGGCATTCATGAACCACTGAGCTTGTAGGCAGCGCGCACGTACGTACGTACGCACGCACGCACGCACGCACACACACACACACACACACGAGGGTACACACTACTGTTCATGTGAACAGTCCAGGAGTGACTCCTGATTCAAAATGTCAGCCACTACGCCTCCATGGACACCCAAACCGTGGGAGTCTCCTCGTCCAGTCGACCACTCGCCAAAGCAACCCAGCTTTTAAGCTTCTGCTCTGGAACAGCCTCTTGGAAAGCAAAAATACCCGTGTTTTACTCCTAAGCCGATTCTTTAAGGAAAACCGAAAAGAGCTGCTGTTTTTCACGTTCCAAGTTACTTGGCTGATGATTGATTGTAGATCCCGCCAAACCTAAAGAGGCATTGTGAGTACGCCGGCCAGGGGTAACTCCCGCTTTTTGGAATTGCTTGCGCTCCCATTCCCTCGACCCTTTCCAATGAACCAAGCTCACGCTGTGATTAAAAAGGTTTGATTCACGTCTTTGGTTCGATGTGCCCTGAAACAAACAAGCCTGTATATTTCAGAGCACGCACTGGCCCAACTTTTGAAAAACAAACAGTCTTTGCGAACTCTCTTTTCAGGTAGCTGAAACATTCCCACCTCCACAACTAATTCAGGTTTCCTTCAAATTATTTTTCTAAGTAATATAACAATTTGTTTTTCATTAGAGCTTGTCAAAAGCCGAGGCCGAGTTTATTTTGAGAGAAACCAGCAATGTTCGCGGGGGAAAAATGGCTCAGTACCGTTTGAATGACGCCCAAAGGGGTTCTCGCAGCCACAATCAAAATAGAGTTTAACGGCACCAGGTTGGGGAGACACTTTTAAATGATTAAAAAATAAACTAGGGGTGGTGTAGAGGGAGGAGAGGACTCTGAACCAGGAGCTAATTAAATGCACTCCTTTCGCCAACAGCCGGTTTTTTTTTTCCCAGCATGCCTCTTTGACTACTGAAAACTACAACCAACTTGTTAGTGAAATATCAGGCTGCATTCATAAGAACAAAGGCAAGCAATGTTAGAAGCGAGACATTTAGAAATGCAGAAATTAATTGGGAGGGCGACAATGCGCTGGGGAGGTACCACAACCCCTCTCTGTGAGGACTTTAGGGGAAGGAACTGGATCTTTCCAGGACCTTTTTCAGCAAGATGCTCAGGCTGTGGTATCTTGAGGCTCAGGAATGGAATACTGTTGGTTAAGGCAAAAGCAGCGAAGGTGCGATTGTTCCGCCAAATGACAGGAACACAGGAGACAGATCACACGTGATTATTATAGAAAAGCAGAGGCAAAAGTAACAAGAGTACCAGATGGTTCTTCACTGAAGTGGGAACTTGTGAACAGATGATGTCACAGTAGTAGTCACCTGGGCTCGGCAGGTTGAGTCTGCTGTGCTGGTGCTCCCACAGCTACACTGGCTGCCCTATCAATTCCAAACCCAATTCAAGGTGTTGGTGTTGACGTTTAAAACCCTACACAGCATGGGGCTGGGATATCTTAAGGACCACCTTCTCCCGTATAATCTTGCTTGTCCCCTACGATCATCAGATAGGGTCCCTGCTTCAGATACTGCCACCATCGAAAGCCAAGGGGGTGGCGACAAGGCGCAGGGCCTTTTCTGTTGTGGCACCACATCTGTGGAATCAACTCACAGAAGATCTCAGATTAGCCCCCTCACTATGTAGCTTCCAGCCGGGTTTAAAAACCACACTTGTTTCACTTGGCTTTCAAGGAGGGATGATGTCCTTAGGGACCCCTTTTAATTTGTGTGCATATTGTTACTTTGTGCTGTTTTTATGGACTTTTTTATGTTTTTATTCGCTCCTTGTATCGTTGTCAATTGTTTTTATATTCTTGTCTTTATTTTTATACGTTGTTTTTAAATTTTTTGTTTTATTATAGTGGTCCACTGTGCACCATGCCTTGAGTTCTTGGAAAAGCGGTCTATAAATCTTTTAAATAAATAAATAAACAAACAAATAAATAAATCTGTTTTGACTCAGGGCAAGACAAGATCATCGGCTGGAAAACCAACGGTATCCCTAAGAGAGAAAGTTAAGGGAAGTGGAAAGAGAGAAGCTGGTTGTGGGAAATGATGGGACTGAAGACCTACAGAGCCAGAGGTGGCAACCAAGGCAACGGGGAGACCGGGATTTCTTCAAAATTTGGGATTGGTTATCTGTATTGGCTAACTGTTCATTTCTGGACCCTTCAACACGCTGGTGATTACCTATAAAGCCCGAATCGGTTCAGAATCTGGATATTTGAGAGACCGCTTTTCCCCATGTGAATCTGTCTGTCCTTGGAGGTCATCCCAGTGGCCCTGCTGTGGGTGTGGTCACCTTCAGATATTCAGTTGGTGGTGACTTGCGACAGGGCTTATTTGGTGGTGGCGCCTGGCCGTTGGACCTCTCCCCCGGGAGTACTGAATTGCTGCCTGACTGCTGGCCCTCTAGAAAGGTCTTGGGACATTTTTATTTCGTCTTGCTTTTAAGTAGCGTTGACTTGGCCTTGTCAATGTTATTGTTCTGGGTATTTGTATCATTTTTTTTGAGTTGCTTCATTGTGGTTTTATGGCATTTTTAACAGACACACAAGCGGCCCTGAGCACCCGTGACGGCATAAGGGTTGGGTGTAAGTGCTTTAAAAAGAAAGAAAACGGGTTCTAATGAGCTGCCCAGAGGCTCGACATTTGCCTTTGCTCCACTTTCAGTTTCATTAAACTTTTCCACCTCCAGACTCGAGCGTGTTCCCATTGGCAGCACAGCAGCCACCCTCCCTGCAGTTGCCAGCTCGACTCAACCCTGTTCTTTCCGCATTTAGTGGCAGAAGCCAGCTGGCACCCTTTGTCAGACTGACGATACCTGCCAGCCCCATCAGGTGGCTTTGCCCTTCCTTTCTGGCAACCGCTTCATGCTTGCCAAATCGTAGAAGTTGAACAAGCCCGAAAAAGGTATCCGCCACTGTACAACTAGAAACTGCAGCGTGTCAAGACTGCAGAGTTGGGGTGGAACATTTCGGGCTGCACTCCTAGGCTCACTTTCTCAGGAGGAAGCCCCATTCAATACAATGGGACTTGCTTCTGAATAGACATGCATGGATCGTGCTGTTAGTTTAGGAACAGCTCGTCAGAATTGCCAAATTTCTGGTGGCAGAGGCGTCATTTCTTCTTACTCCAGAGTAAACTTGCAGAGTAAAACTACTTGCAGTGTAAAACTCCTTTGTCTCCAGTGCTCCCACATCTCTGCATGATGGAGGCAAAGAGGTTGCATCCCCCCAAACCACGAGGGACGGAATACCCAGAAGCCCCCTTGCGGTGAGGTCCACATTGTTGCTGCTGAGGATTCAACTTGGTCAGTTCGAAAGCTGGAACAGACACACTCCTGGGAGGAATTGGGGGTGGAAGGACCTGCCTGATAAGCGGGGCCTGAGCCTAGGAGTATATCATCACGTGGGAGACCTTGGGTCTGCCCTTTGGGCTCCCTGGAAGAAGGGAGCCCTTCCCCACTGGACACCGAAGGCTGGGCAGAAACCGTGAGAGACCTCCGCTGGTCAAGAGTACCTTCAGAACTTCAGCCTTGGGGAAGTGAGTTTCTAGGCCATCTCCTCTAGTCCTGGCCAGGCTTGGAAAGTGGCATGCTGGGGGGTGAAGGAATCATGCAGCTAATGCAGGTGTCACGCGGGAGGAAGGTGGTGCACCCGGCGACACCAATCCGGCTAAGCAAAGGCCACCGGGAAACTGCACAGTCCCAGGGCTCCAGGCCCAAACCACGTCTGCCACAAAGGTGCCATTTTACTCCTGGGCCAGTGTAACACTCTGCTCTTCATTATTTTGTGCTTCTCGTTCGTTCTAGTTACCCATCGCTAAAACTTGAACATCTAACACAAAAACTAAAGAATTAATATGCTTTACTGATGCATTCCCAAACCCGACCTGTGCCTTCTTGTCCTACATGGGCATATGCATGGCCCAAGGATAATTTCTCTGGGCGTGGCACAAACTTGTCACGTGTGCCCGCCCCAATGCCCAGTGCAGTGGTTCTCAACCCCACCACCACCACGACCCACCTGTCCCCCTGCGGAATTTCCCCATTGGAATGACTTGCTGCAATTTGTCTTTGTAAGCTTGCAAGGATCAACCAATACCAACAAAGAACACCACAGTACCTAGCAGTTCTGCATTCTGAATTATGGTGATTTTTCGCTTTTTTTCCTTGTCCCTCCCACCTCCCCTGAGCTGTCACACGAGGCGCAGTTGGCCAGGGCTAGAACGACAGCCTGAGCACTCCCAGCAGAGGCACCTGGCTTCTTGGCAAACGCAGAGAGAGCAGCTGTGCTACCGGATCAGCAACCGTGGCCGAGACTGAAATCTGAGGGGATACGCTGCTGAAAGGGGAGGGCAGCACCACACCGTCCCCCTCCTCTCTGTCCTGATCAGTTCGGCACTAGGAAACGGCAGTATTTTTACAATGGGCAACAGCTACGCTACAGATCTTAGTCTTCTTGGCCCATGAATTTTGCGGGTGCAGAGAATATGAGGTGCCCCCCCACTTTGCAGGAATAGAGCCCATCAGGGTAGGCTGAAGGCCAAGCAGAGGGTGGAGGGCTGGCCAGCTTGGCACAGCGCTTCTCTCTCCACCCCACCCAGAATTGCCCCCCAAACCTGATGGGGAGTTCACCCCTCTTTCACAGGCAACTCACCCAAATTCGACAAAATGTTCTCCTTGGAGAACTTTCAGCCTAGCTGACATAATAATACACTACAATAATATTGGGCCAAATAGCCTCTATATAGAACATTAAAAACCAAACCAAAACAAACAAAAAAAAGAGGCAGGAGTCTCTGTACATCTGCAAAAGATTTCCTGTGATTTTTCTCTGTCTCTAGTCTGAATTTCGTCCACAGACACCATATCCCAAGTTTTATTTACTCATCAATTCGCAAAAGGAATGTAGTTGCTTTTTTCCAGTGTTCACTCCAGAAAGCTCTCCGCGTATTATATTTGGTGATGCCCAAGCAAAACAGCTCCCAATGAAGAAGAGATCCTATACGAGAAGATTCTCCAAATAGTATCACTTACCCACCCCACCCACCTGCCTGCACTTGCAAACACAGGTAAATAAATTAAAAGCATGTTACGCTGCCAGCATCAATCTAACCTCCTATAAAAACCTTTACAAGGCCTAACTGATGTTTGCAATAGCGGTGAAATTATCATTATGATCAACCGCTGTTACATGGTCAATATTTTATGTCTGTTTATTTCCTTTTGATTCAAGGCGTGCAGGAGACGGGCATTTATAGATGTGTCCTTGGAGCTGCTCAGTGCCTGCCTGAAGAACAAAGGGCCAGACCAGTATCATGGCTGATGGCACGAGGCCACAGATCCCCAGGCCATGAAGGCCACACTTTTCCTGGAACCAGATAATCACACATACAACCCCCACCCCACCCCTTTGTTTGCATGGAGCCAAAGGCTCCAAATCTGAACGGAGCCTGGTTTACTCCTTAAATGCAGTGGTTCTCAAACTTTTTAGCATCGGGACCCACTTTTTAAAATGACACTCTATCGGGACCCACCTAGCTTTCCAAGACGCTCAAACATTTATCTCCCTATATTTGCACAAGCTTGCAAACTGCAGGAGCTCAGCTCCTTGCAGAGCAATTAGCAGCTATCTTGCAAGCTACATGAGCTCAGCTTTTAGCAGGGTAATTAGCAGCTATCTTGCAAACTGCAGGAGCTCAGCTCTTTGAAGGGCAATTAGCAGCTATCTGATTTTTGAACAGCCTCAGGGCTTGAGGCAATTACTTATCTGATCTTTCCATCACCTGGGACCCACCAGAAATCAGGTCGTGCCAGCTCCTCGGTCTGGGGGGCCTGCTGCTGAAAACAGGAAGTGGGCTTCGGAATGTGATCCCCGCTGTGTAGAGCCTTGAGGAGGGGGCCACAGTCTCCCCCCGGACCCTTCGGGGAGCTGGCAGGACAACCAGGTATGTTGAAAAAAGCATTTTTCAGGTTGGCGGTGGGAGTGATCTTGGAGCGCCGCCGCCAACGTTTGGGCTGGCCACCCCCCCTTAATGGTAAATTGGACACTTCCAGAAAAAGTGGTGGGTCGTGACCCACCACTTTGAGAACCCCTGCTGTCTTCGATCATAAGTCGTTAGATAAAACAGGCTTCTGTAGAACGGTGGTACATAAATGTTACAAGCAAGGAAGTCAATACATCACGAAGACCAGGAGATCTCAGCTCCTTTCCCGGACACTTCAAATCACGACCACCCTATAAGGACCATAACCAGGCGCACAGGCTTTCAACGGGCGGGTTGGGACCCAACCTCAGATAGGTCATAGAAGTGCTGCCACCTCCATTGTGTTTCAAGGCTCAGGCCTGCACACAGTAGCCGGAACGGACTACTGAACAGTAGCCGGAACGAACGGATGGACGGACCGACGATGTCCTTGAGGAGGTAAACCTTTGGAAGGGTTGCTTCGACCAAGCCCCTCATCTTCAGTGGGTCCCTTCACTCACACCCATCTGCCTGCTCTCCCGTGTCGCAGGAAATACAGGTGTCCCCCGCTTAACGACGGGGATACGTTCTGGGAAATCCATCGTATAGTGAAACCGTCGTTAAGGGTTGAACATCCAAGCCCTTATCTAGTGCAAAACAGATGAAGAGCTGGGGATTTAAACTGACGCATCTTCCTCCGTCGTATATGCGAATTGTCCTTGAATGATCCGGCGTGAAACAGGGGACACCTGTATTTGCAAAAGAAACAGGTGCGCTGAACTCTAGGGGGCACCAGGCTGGCCTTGGTCCAGGGAGCCCCGGATTCAAATCCCTGCTCAGCCAGTCACTATCTCTCAGTCTCGCCTACCTCACAGGGTTGCTGTGAGGACAAAAGGAGAGAGGGAACCACATACAGCACCCTGAGTTCCTTGGAGGAAGGGTGGTATAAACATGTGGAAAATAAATACATAATCAATAAAAGCAGCAAGTGGGGAAGGGGTAACGCCTCAGGACTGCCAAGTCAAACACTTTTTTTCTCCATCTCACTTCACACAACAAATCTTGCAGTAGCCAGAACAGTTCGCATGTTGTTGTTTTTTCTTCTTTTTCTCCCCCCCCCCTTTTAATTTGGTGGGAAGCAGGGCTCCCAACAGAGCAGGTTTTCTCTGGGTCTGCGGAGGAATCTGGAAAAGGGCAGTAAACCGAACCTAGCCACCGAGACTCCAAAAGCAATTATAAAAATGTCTAATAAACCCTTGCGTGTAATGTCCATTAAAATCTTGAAAAGCAGAATTAAGTGGGACGTTGGCGTTAAACTTTATCGCTTCCTCGGCAGCGGAGTATGGTCCATAAAAGTCATTTCAGATGAAGAAAAGAATAGTCCGCTTGAAATGAACAGGACGATGTTTGTGCCATGTGTAAAGCTGTCGAATGACACCAGTGCCTATTACACTCTCCCAAGGTAGACTCCTTCGGGAAACCAAGTTAGCCAGTAATTGCAAACTGTCCATAAAATGCCAATTAAAGGGCAATGCAATGGATATATTTAACAATAGGTCATTATGAGTTGTTATGGTACGTCATTTCCTTTTTCAGAGCTCAGCGGCTGCTGGTTAACATGGCTGACATTTCCTCCTCCCCACTGCGGTCAAGAGAAGTGTCGCGCTGCAAGCGCAGAATTTCTCATTCTGAGAAATGATCAAACTCTTTGCTGACTGTTTGCCAGAAGGGCCATAACTCAGGGGAAGAGTACCTGTGTTGCATGCAAAAATTAAAAATCCTAATTTCATCAAAGAAGAAATGACAGGATTAAAAGTCATGACAACAATAAAAATCCTTAAATTAAAACGCAGTAAAGATCCTATTTAAAACTTTCAAGAATGATTTAAAATACGACGTTTCGATCGTCCTTTGACGATCCTTTTTAAGTAGAAGGCGCAGCAGTCTGCAAAAGGTGTTTGTCTCTTCTGTAGCTCTCTAGGTTTAAAAGACGCGCAGACTGCTGACCAGCTGGGAGCAATTGGTGGGCAATTGACAGTTCCGTCATTTTAATCCTGTCATTTCTTCTTTGATAATTGTTGCTGGTCATGAAAATCTTAACTCACACTTGAAGATCCTAATTTCAGTTTGCAGCATCTCCAGTGAAAAGCTGGGAAAGATCTCTGCCCTAGACACGGGAGAATTGGTTTGTGGAACTCCTTGCCACAGGAGGTGGTGATGGCACCTGGCCTGGATGCCTTTAAAAGGGGATTGGACAGATTTATGGAGGAAAAGTCCATCAAAGCTTACAAACCATGATGGGGAAAAGCAACCTCCTGGTTGTAGGACTAGGTTTTCTCTGTGCCAGGTGCAAGGGAATAGTGACAGGATACAGGTTTCTTGTTGTCTTGTGTGTTCCCTGAGGCATCTGGTGGGGCCACTGTGTGATACAGGAAGCTGGACTAGATGGGCCTTTGGCCTGATCCAGCAGGGCTCTTCTTATGTTCTTAACTGCAGCCAGTTAGGGTAGGCAGGATTGGACCAGATGAACCAACAGTCATCATTTCTCATGAGATGCCACCAGCACCAACCCAGCTATGCAGTCGACTGAAGATGCGGGCTGGGGGAGTGACTTACGGACGAGGGGTGCCCTGACCCTCACCTGCCCGCTGCCCTTCTCTGGCCCGTCACCACCCAGCTGCTTCAGCTGGCTTTCCAAGCTCCTTCTTGCTTGCTGAGAGCAAGTAGAAAGAGGACTGGGGAGGCTGGCAGTACAGCTCTTCCTCAACCTCCGCCAACCTGCGAGAGATCACAGCCTCAGAGCCGCCAGACGAAGCAGGAGATCCTGTTCCCATCGCTCACTTGCTGCCATGAGCAATCGAAACAGGATCACACAGCTCCATCTCCTTATGCTTCTTGCCGGCCCAGCAAGAAAGCAATGACTTCTTCACCAACAGGACCTTCAAGGGGAGTCATTCTTGGGTAGCCTTTGAATGGGCGGGATCGTCACGCACATCGGTTTTAAAACGAAGGGCGTGGCATTGCAGACCACGTATTTTAACCCAAACACCAGCTTTCGTTCCCATGAGACCACCTTACCTGGAAGAGAATCTGCAGGACCCCGTGGGCTATGCACATCCGTCGCCCGAGAAAGACGAAAAACGGCACCACCAGCTCGATGAAGTGATTGAAGAGGGTCTCGAACTGATGGAACCACCACGGCGAGCGGTGCATGTAATAGGCAACCGGGTTGGGCACTGGCTGGGTCTGAAAGAACAAAGAAAGGCGTCTGTTGGCAAGCACACAGAAACGAATCTCCACCAAAGCCAACTGCCTGTGTTATTTCTCTCATTGGCTAGTGCTCGCGTCTCTCATCACTCAACCAAAGCCCCTTTTAAAGCTACGCCACCAGAAATCTGGGAGAAACATTCGTGAAGGGAGGACTGATGGACACGGATATTGTTCTTGGATGTTTCTGGGTCAGGGTTGGCCCAAGATCTCCTGGCGCTTGAAGGGACATGCCAAATGCTGCCCCTCCCCCCACTTACCTGGTGGTGTGTGGAGAAGGCTCTCTAACCCACCACTTTCCTCTCCTTCATACTTCTTCTTCTACTCCACCTCCCTCTTCCTTTTCCAATCCAGAGTGGAAGGAGCAATGGACAGACAGAGATGGGCACCCCCTGCCAACCATCTGCCTGAGGCAACTGCCTCAGCTGGCCTCATGGGTGGGCCGGCCCTGGTCTGGGCTGAGATCAGCCAGGATTTGATCTGGGAGCCTTCTGGTCTGTGGCCTGTTATTCCTTGAAGAGGGCCACCTCAGGCTGCACAATGCAAGGAAAGAGGGATAGGACCGCCCTGGTCCAGACAGAAATGCTTCTGGGGCAGCTGGGTCTTTCCTCCACCCCCAAGCAATGCCCAGACTCGGGGCTTGTCTGTGTGGCTGCATACAGCTATCCACCTGTGTGACCGATTTACGTTTTATACCCTGCCTGTAAACTGAAGAGGCTTGCAATGTGTAAAACAAGAACAAAAACTCCAACCAGCTGTTAAAACCCACAGTAAGCAAAATGAGCGGCAAACGTCTGATGAAAGCAGCCGCAGACAGGGCTGGCCCAAGGACGTCTGGGCCAGAGGCAGCTCGCCAAACGCCACTCCTGCGTACCTGGCAGGGCATCAGCTCCCAGCGGCCGCCACTCCTGCTTCTGCTTCCCGAGTCCAAACAGGAAGAGAGGAGCAGCGCCGAGAGGAACGGAGTGAGGAAGACAGAGAAGGGTCCCCAATGCTGGCCCGCTGGCCGCCACACTCTCGCTTGCACTCCACTCCCCTCGGAGTGGGAGGAGGAGATGACATTGAGGCTCTCGGTGGAGGGGGGCAGAAGGGGGGAAGTGGTGGTGCCCTGCTAACTGTGGGCTGGCCCTGGCACCAAACTGCATGAGAAGCAGCAGGAATTCGCAGTGCCCTTAAGACATTCCCAGAATACATCACACACACTCCTCTCTAGTCCACTGGCCCAATGCTCAAGTCCCTCCATCTCTGCATGTCTCACCTGTCACCTGCTGTTTCTCCAGATCCCTCCTTGGCTCAAAACCTCACCTGCCAACCATCCTGGACTCTGCACAGTGATATCCGGGGCTTTGCCTTGACCCTCCGATGCAACGCTCAACCCTGACTCCGGACCGGCACCTTCAGTTCCTCCTGCGCACAGCTGCCTGTGCTCCAGTGCCGACGCATGGGAAGCTCATGAGCAGCACACAATGGCATTTGCCACCTCCCACACTTGGCTGTGCCAGAAAACGAAGACCGGTCCACTCATTACGTTTTCCCCATTATACCTGAGTTGACCGCAATGCGTACGCATGGGCAGGGGGGCCGCAACCCACCCAGCCTCTCAGGTAAGTTTTCCCCTCTGGATTCATGCGTCTCCAAGCACATGTGTGCTTTCGCATTCACACTCGACATCTTTCACTCACTCTATCTAAAAAAACCATGTGCGAATGAACATGGAGGTTCCATTTAGCTGCCCTGCCTGAGACCAACCTCTCCTCCCCAAGTGAGTCTGTCCAATCAAGACACTTTCCTTTGGGGTTAAATCTCCTCGGTTTCAGTAAGCCTTACTTCTCCCCAGCGAGCGGGTGCAGGGCTGGCGGCTACATTCGCTTTGAGCCATTGCAAATTAAAAAAAAAAAATTACAAATACATAATCCGGCCTCAGATCAAGAATGCTAACATGAATCACACGGCACCGGAAAGGAGCGGAGCAATTAAAAACAAAAACAAAAACGCTGCGGCTATCGCTTCATCTCAGCATATCTAACGCAGGCTATGTTCGTTAACAGTGTTTTTGAAAATCCTGACAGCAAAACAGAGATGGCGAGAAAGAAGGATGGTAATTGAAGGAGACGCAACACATCTTTAAATTGTTTGCAGCTCAAAAAGAAAAAAAGAAAGAACCCCAAACACAAACAGCGCAGGGGGAATAAGATTGCGCCGTGCACGAGAGAGCGGCCTGGGCAATTGCTGCCAAACCCTGTAACTAATGCGAGTCCTTATTAGTCAAGCTGGAATTAATCATATTGTTGCTCGATACGGCTTCGAGTCGGCTGATGTTCCCTCGGGACAGAAGACCGCATCCTTCCTTTCGCTGACACTGGGGCAGGATGGAACAAGCTGAGGGGTCACGGAGCGTTGCCAAGCCCCTACACCAAGGGGGCAGCAGGTCAGGGGGGTCCCGCATCCGGGGTCAAAGAACCGATAGGTTGCTCGAGGCCCTCCTTGGGATGAGAACTGTTTCGAGTTAGTCTGGAGCGCGGCTCTCACAGAGGCTGTGCTGAAGCTTTCCGCCTTGAGTCCCAAAGGGGCAAAGACATGGATTGTTCCTTAAAATGGGAGGGGGATCGCTTTCCATGCCTCTATCAGACGAGATGGCATTAGGCGTTCAGTCTCAGAACACACAGCCGTCCTCACCATTGTGCAACTTTCAGCTGCCAGAAGTCAAGAGGACACATTTCCTTCACGATTAGAGATGGGATTTTTCCAGTGCAAGCTCTGCCCTCACCCATATGCATCACCCTAGGGACAGATATCAGTTGTGCGTTTGACAAATGTATTGGAAAACACTGCCTGGTCGTTTACGGCGAGCAAAAATAACGTCCAGGTGAACAGACTGGGTATGAACAGTTACCTTTCGATAACTGGAGATGGTTGATCCCTTAAGGCCGGTGACGCTGCAAATGATGAAGCAGGCATTTGGGTGGGCATGCAAGCAACGAAACTTTCTCCTGGGCTAGCAGATTTTGTGGTCTTCTCTGTAAGGCTGGAATGTGGATGGCTAAGGTTTGGGCAATGTCTGACCAATGTTCTGAACATCTTGGGATCGAAACCAAGTTTGACTGACCCGCACGTACACAGGTTCAGACATGTTACAGAAACACACTGTTCCCTTGCAGGCTAATTTGCCACCTCAAATCCCAACTGATACAACCTTGCGCCCCAATTAACACACCACAGTGCACGTAGGCAGAAAACCCACACACGCCTGATCTGGAGCGTAAACACCCACCCCCCAGTCCACACCGGAAACTATTTAAGCGAATAAACTCTGTAATGCAGCCACCAAGCTCCGACCTCAGGGTCCCCCAGTGGACACCACCAACCCCGTTTCCCTGCTTACCTGGAAACAGCAGGGAGGACTTGAGGAGGCTGTCCTGGTTTGGCCTGCTTTAAAACCTAAACTCTGCTGCGACCCTGCAGGGCCACGTTCGCAGCCATCAGGAACCACTGCAAGAGAAGTGCCAAGAGTCTCCCTAAGATGCCAAGAGCACGTGCAACAGGGGGATTGGCCATGCGAGCGTCCCACGTGTGTTCACTGCAGGAGTTAATAGTGCAAGCCCTCACCCACCCACCCATTGGACTGGGGGAAGAGGTGGGAAGCCAAGCTGTGGCAGCCACTGCTCAAGTCTTCCCCTCTGGAGCAGGACGGGGAGTAGAGGAACTCTGCTCCAGCAGGCACCATTCTCAAGCCCTCAAAGGCGCACTGACCCCCAAACCTGTGAAGGGTCCATCCCTACACAGAACTCCTGCAGGAGAGGGAGCAGCGGGGCCCAGGAAAAGGAAGGGGACAATCTTTCCCAGCAAGCTTTTCAAGAGCTAGTCTGGGGAACTCTGGGAACACGCCTACAGGAGCCAGTGGTTTGGGGTCCTGCCTCCTGGTCCCCCGAAGGGTAATGTTTGTCCTCCTACTTAAGGTAAAGGTGACCCCTGAAAATTAAGTCCAATCGTGTCCGGCTCTAGGGTGTGGTGCTCATCCCTATTTCAAAGCCGAAGAGCCAGCATTGTCCAAAGACGCCTCCGTGGTCATGTGGCCGGCATGACTCTCCTTGCCGCAGCGTGTAGCATGCGGCTGGAACACGGAGCGCTGTTTACCTTCCCGCAAGCGGTACCTATTTATCTACTCACATTAACATGCTTTGGAACTGCTAGGTTGGCAGGAGCTGGCCAAGCAACGAGAGCTCACCCCGTCGCGGATTCGAACTGCCGACCTTTCGATCGACAGCTCATGGTTCAGCGGTTTAACACACTGCGCCACTCGCTCCTTACCTCCTACTTACCTTGCCAAAAAAAAAAAAAAATCTGCTACCTGATTTCGGCAAGGAGTCATGGATGAATCAATCAAAAGATTTTTAAATCAACCCACCTAACGCAGGCTTCGTGTTAGCCCATTTGAGACACCCCTTTCTATTTGCAAAGCAAAAACGACTGAAGGAGAATAAAGGCTTTAAAAGACTAAACCGCTCTTGCCTGCGTCGAGCACACAGATATCCGAATTTTGGGGTTGTGAGAGGGGGAGGCAGGGTCGATGCTGCAGTAAGGAAACATAAAAATAACGAAGCCTTCAGAAAAGCTTTAACTTCCCCCGCCCCACAAATTTACCCAGCAAGATCTGCTGCACTGGGTTCCCCGAGCCCTGTCAATGGCAATATTCTATTCATAGGAAAACACACCAGAATCTGCCCCAGTTGAGACAGACGAGCGAGCCAAGGGGATGTCTGCTTGGTGTGGGTGCCAGCGCGACCGTAAAACGCTGGCAATTTACTAGAGACACTGCGCCGCGCCACTTTCCCCGAAGGACTGAAATAAACTTCAGATGTACGTATGGCACACATTTTTTTACTGTATAGAAAACAAGATTGGGGGGGGGGGGGAAGAGATCAGCTGGTTCAGTTTTAACCCATTCCTTCAATCTTGTTTATGCAAAGGTTTTTATTCGGAAACTAGAAAAAAGGTTCCTTCTTCCAGGCCACCATAATTTGTGGTGTTTTTTTTTGGGGGGGGGGGGTTGCTGTTGTAGTTGAGAGAAAAAACATAGGAGGGAGATTCTTTGAGCATGGCCTGATCTTGTTGACTGTGGTAGAAGGGAACTTCCAGAGTTAACTCTCTTGCATTTAATTAAGTGGGATTTATAATGCCTTGGCTCAAGTTGCATCTTCCATGTTTTTATTGATTAATAGGTTCAAAAGAAATTGAAAATGAGGTGGGGGGGGGCTGGGAGCAGTTAGCCATCAAATTCAACTAATTAGGTAGAACTTAATATTTATCTAACATTCTTTATTTAAAAACAACAACTCCTCAATCAGCCTCCTGTTAAAAATACTCAAGGTGATGTTATAACTATGAAACACACACACACACACACACACACACACACACACACACACACACACACACACACACACACACACACACACACACACAGAGAGAGAGAGAGAGAGAGAGAGAGAGAGAGAGAGAGAGAGAGAGAGAGAGAGAATGATAACACAGTTGTTATATAGTTGTTACAGAATTCAATATCCCAAGAATACAATCTCTCACTTTAAACAAGTTTCTAGTCCTTAGCACTACAGAGCATAATTTGTAAGCATGTGTAGAGAGTATCTAGAGAAGTCTCGGATGAGGATGGACAAGACCTTTCGGCTGTCACAGAATGGAAATTTAGATCTGTACACTGCTACTGCTCTCAGCTCCAGCCCAGCCAATCTATACGTAAAAGGAGATTTCTGAATATATATTTCACTTTTCACTGAAACATTCCAAAGCGGCTTAGAAAACAAATAAAACATAACATATACACCACCCAATTAAATTTCACAGAAGCAGAGGGGTGGATAAAATCAACATAAATTTTATTTAACTTAAAATCTGTTCAGTACTGTTAAGAACTTAAAAACATCAGAAAAGCCCTGCTGGATCAGGCCAAGGGCCCATCTAGTCCAAGGTCCTGTATCCCACAGTGGCCCACCACGTGCTTCTGAGAGCACACAAGACAATAAGATACCCGTATCCTGTCGCCACTCCCTTGCACCTGGCATTCAGAGATAAGCTACCTCTAAAACCCAGAGGTTGCATGCAGTCATCAGGACTTGTAACCTGTGATAGACTTTTCCTCCATCAATCTGTCCAATCCCCCTTTCAAGACATCTAGGTCATGTGCCATCACCGCATCCTGTGGCAAGGAGTTCCTCAGATTAATTGCAGGCTGGATAAAGAAATATTTGTGTAAAGAAGAAGAAAAAGGCCTCAGCTACTGCTTGAAGACAGTAAAAGGTGTCAGTCGAACCTCCTTAGGAAGGGAGCTCCATTGGTACGGCGCTGCCATTGAAAAGGCCCCTTCTCTGGTAGTTGCCAACCATATTTCCACCAGTGGTGGATCAATAACAGAAACAGGTAGTCCTGAAGGTAAACAGGTCCCAGACCAACCCGGCTTGAATGGCTAAAGGTAGCATTTTAAATTGGGCCCAGAAACATGTTGGGCAGTAGGTGTTACTGACTTTATTGCATAACCCTTCTTCCACCATGGAACTCAAGAATCCATAGGTCCCCTGGTGGTCATCCATCCAGGCACTCCCCAAACCTAGATTTTAACAAGGTGGCTGCATCGTGCACTGTCAGACCATGCCCTGAGAACATGACGCCTACAAAACAATGCATTTTTTGTTGGAAGCAGACAGGCCGATTGGGGATGGTGGGAGTTTTCCCATTTCATTGATCTCTTTGGCCAACCAGAGAGTCCTAAAGCCTGCACAATTCCACGACACCGTCCAGACACAACTAACCGTTGCGGCAGCAGGACCCAACCCACGTCTCACCGAGTTCTACATCGCAGCACGTATGTGTGGGTTTGTGTGTCATTTAAAGCAGGGCAGGGGCAAACAGGAGGTGGGGGCTGAATCCTGCCGGCCACCCACACAACCTCACTTCCTTTCCACTATTTTTCCCCAGCTGTTAGGGTTACTGGGACCCCCCAAAAAGACGGCCTTTTTTTAGGTGAACACATGGCTAAGGGAGGATTGGGCAGGAGGTCTGGCTCAGTTGGTAGAGCGGCTGTCCCATATGGCTGAAGATCTGAGGACAGCAGTTTGAGACGCCCGGAAGTATCCGTGTGCTGTCAGAGCTGTCGACACACTGCTGGCGAGCTACAGAGTCTCTGTGAGAGAGAGAGAGAGAAAGCTGCAGCTGGAACTCTGAGTGGAAGTCAGGGTTGCCATCAGTTGAAGTGTGGGAGGTGAATGCTAGAGAGAGGCCGGACTGTGGAGGAAACCACCTGGAATGAAGGGTTCTATGCAAGACTAGAACATTTGTATTGTAAAAATCCATTTGGGGGGTTAGAAAAAATCCTTCCTATGTAAACCGCCTTTGAATTAAAGTCAGAGGAGAAATCCAATGACCACGAAAAGGCGGTATATGCATACATAGGCGGTATAGACATACTTGTAACTCCCCCACTCCTCTGCTATGCTTCAAAACCTCCTGCTGCTTTTTTAGGGATTAAGGGGCAGCGCGAGTTGCGCACGCAGGTCTCTGCCACCGCTATGTCCAGTACGGCCCTGAGCTGGCCCTGTGAAAACCATGCCTGGCCAGACGCATTTGGCATCTCCCTCCCTTTGGAATGGAGACAGTAGGCCGCAGCCTTGCTGAGTGGAGACCCCGAGGCATACTGAACAAGTTTGATCATTTAACTCCCTGTCATCGTTGAGAGCTGCGGACATTAACTACATTCACCACGTCGCAACACTTGGCTTGCTTGTCCAAGCTATCCGCTTTGGGCCATTCCACGCTTGCCTTAGGCAGTGAATGATGACCATATTCCCAGCCTGCTTTACACCCACCCACCCAACCTATGGACACGGCTACTGCAGAGAAAGCCTTGGTCTGAACATAGAGGCTGCATCACAAACATCACCTATTTATTCTGGGCATTCCTGGGGAACTGCGGAGCTAAAATTACACCAGAAACCATGGACTCATTCAGGCTATTTATTTGTTCAGCATCCCTGAAAAATAGTTACATGACAGCCGGCAGCGGCTCTGGAGGAGAGGAGGGACATTGTGGCTCCACAGCCCCGCCGCTGCCCCACACCCGCTGCTGCCCATATTAACCCACATAACTAGCAGGAATTACTCCATGCATACCGAGGGGCTTGCAGAGCAGAGGGAGCCGATCAGGATTGACGACAAAAGGCCCACAAGCGGCAGCCAGCCTTGCCACAACCTATCCCCTGCACTCCCTCCCACCCACGCCCCTTCGCAACTTTCAGAAGCCCTGCAAGACCTATTACCACACTGAGTTGGACTTGGAAGCTCAGCATTAAATCAGGAAAGGGCATGGAAACGTTGGGGAAAGTGGTAGGTGGAGACAGCTGGGCAGGGAGAGGAAGCATACTCACAGCAGGAACCTTATGACAAAGAACCAGACACCTATATGGGTGGGGAACTGGTGGGACATGGGGTGAGAGGCGGGTAGTCAGGAGAAAGGGATGGATACACCCTAACCCACCCAGAAGAACTTAGTAGCCAGGTAGGGTTATAGTCAGTAGGACACAAGTTCTGGGCTGTCATGGGGGCAGCAAAATGAACTCTTAGTGAAGAGTTCACCAAACCCACAGACTCCAAATGGACACCATACTGCAGAACGTCCTCGATCCATCGGCTCAAAGCCATTTGAAGCCATTTCCACTTTGCTGAATGAGTCTTGTGCGTTGACGAACGATTGTCACAAAGGGGCTCCAATGTTGTTTTGCTGCCCGTCGATTCCAACGACATTCAGATCCTCCATGCCACCTGCTTCAGTGTTGCAAGTCATGGTGCAGGATTTGGCCTCAGTTTCTGTGACAGGAGGCTTGGGTGGGAGGGGAAGTGAAGACACTCACCCCTCGCCATCCTGAGCCAAGGCTCAAACCAGGCCTGTCTCGATTGCCATCATGTTATCCGGATGCGAATATTGAACTGTGTATCTGGTTTATGGCTGTTGTGATTGGAGGGAAGTGCATAGACAGGGCCCCTTCCCAAGGGACTAGAAATGCATCCCCTATGGAGCCAAGATGGGCTCAGCTCGGCTGCAAAGCCTCTGGCACTTGGTTTCGTGGTTGGTGGCAAACAGGTCCGCAGCAGGGCGGCCCTAGCAAAGAACTGCAAAATGGAAGACGATGATGTCAAGGCTCCATTTGTGGCCAACCACTTTATCTTCCACTCCGCTTTGGGCACCTGCCACATTGTTGGATACCCTGGCTAGATGAACAGCAGTTATGGGGATGTGAAGTTGAATGCACACCAAGAAGCAAAGGGGGGTTGATGCTGTCCCCCCCCTTTACATGGATGTAGCACATGGCTGTCTATTTCAGTCTGTACTACGTGACCCTTCAAAGAGGGCAGGGGAGATCTTAGATCTTTGAAGATGACCAGCAGTTCTAGAAAAGTTGCCGACCTCTGTAGAGTCTTCATCTAAAACTACGGCTGACCGCATAGCTCTCAGGAAGCATACGTGGTTACACTCTACCTCCCTTCTGCCAGACTGAAAGGGACCGAGGGGTTAAGAACATAAGAACATCAGCCCTGCTGGATCAGGCCAAAGGCCCATCTAGTCCAGCTTCCTGTATCTCACAGCGGCCCACCAGATGCCTCAGGGAGCACACAAGACCACAAGAGACCTGTATCCTGTCGCCACTCCCTTGCACCTGGCATTAAGAGATAGCCTATTACTAAGACCAGGAGGTTGCTTATCCCCATCATGGCTTGTCACCTGTGATGGACGTTCCCTCCATGAATCTGTCCAAACCCCTTTTAAAAGGCACCTAGGCCTGGTGCCATCACCACATCCTGTGGCAAGGAGTTCCACAAATTAATTACACGCTGGGTAAAGAAATATTTTCTTTTGTCTGTTTTAATACTCCCTCCACTCAATTTGAGTGGATGTCCCCTAGTTCTAGTGTTGGATGAGAGGGAAAAGAACTTAGACGTGCTTCCTGCCCTCGAGGCATTCGGTGTTTCCCCTGACGAGCCACTGGGTTTCCTCCACTTGAGAGCAGCAGCAGCACATCTTGGAAAAGCTCTGGAAGCTTCCGAGATGGGATCTGAGGAAAACCCCGACGTGTAACGGCAGAGACCACAAAGAAGATCCTCCTGGTAAGGTTGCGGGCTGCAAATCACATGGCTTTTGCCCAGGAACCGAGCAAAGCACTGTGGGAAAGCAGACTTCTCTTTCACCCCCACTCAGTAAGCAACACAGGCATTGAGAGATTTATTTCATTCTGCTCTACTTCCAGTGTTTCCACCCTAGCAATAATGAAAATAACGACATTGAACATTTTTCTTTAATGAAATTGCGAATGACTTGTGGAAAACAAGGCAAGTGTCTTTTAGGGTCCTGCCACCACCAAGCCAATTTTTGCAACCACATTCTCTGTCAGAATTATTTTTGTAGTGTCATAAATATGACGCACACAGAATCAGGCCAAAGGGGGGGGGGGGAACAGGACCAACAAGGAAAAAAAAGAAAAAGAAAAGAAAAAGAAAAAGGAGGCAGTTTATTTAAAGGAAGCCAACGTCCCCGGCTCGTGCCTGTGTTTAGATTAGGGCGTTTTGGGGTCTGGATAATTTTTCCCCAAGAGTGCAATAAAGTGATGAAGGAACAGTAAGATCTTTCATAAAGTTTGTTCCACAAAGGGTAAATTGTGTCATTAGGAACTTGCTACCTTGTTCAACGGTGACTTCTCACTGCTTTATTTTAAAGCTAACTCACAAACGAGCAAACCGGCATTGGGGGGGTGGAGATACACGCATAAGACAAACATTGGAGGCAGTTTCGTTCTAAAAGAGGCCCACGTTAAGACGGAAGATCACACTGCGCAAATAAGAACACCGCAACACGGTAACGATTACAAGCAACGCCATGAAAGTTACATTTCTGAAGAGGGCTGCCACCCGCTCCCGAGTTTTATGGACTGTGCATATTTTGGGAGCTCTAAGCATAACTAATAATCACAAACTTATTATGGACTTTGTCCTTGTTGTTTTTAACAGTAATTTTTATTCCGGTGTGTGTGTGTGTGCGTGCGCGCATGCTGGAATTGAAACCGGGACGTTGCAAAATACAGGCATGAGCATGTATAAACAAATTAATGGCTGTCACATGAATGCAAGAATCTTAGAACTAGGATACAACGTTTAGAATGCAGGAATCTTAGGATCTTGCAAGAACCTTTGGAAGGAAAGGAAAGAAAGGAAATCTCTCAGTATTAATCCTGATAGAGAAAAGCTTAAGCCGAATGTTCCAAAATGAAGTCCCACCACCGGAGAGTCCCACTTAGTCCAGGTGAATCTAGATTCCATCAGGAATCGTCAATAAAGACCAATATTGAGAGGAGGAAGCCCTGTTTTTTTTCATAGCTTGTTCACTAAAATATAACATAAATCCTCGGTTATTTCAGCCAAGAAACGAAGTGTCAACAGAAGACGATACATTTCAGATCAATGGATGAACAGGAGAGCATGTTTGATGGAATTAACCAAGATGTCCTCTATCACAGTTCACTCCTATAGGTCACTTTTGTTCCACTTGCTGCAGGGGCCAAACTCGCCTCCTCCTTACCCCTGATACCGAGGGGCCTGGCACCCAAGGAAAGGGGACCACAGCTCAGTGGTACTACAGCCCTCACTTTGCATGTAGAAGGTCCCAGCTTCAATTCCCGACAACATCTCCAGGTAGGGCTGGAAAGGATTCTTCTCTGTCTGAGACCCTGGAATGCAGCTGCCTGTGTAGACAATATTGACCTTGCTAGATCAGGGGTTCTCAACCTTTGGAGGCCTGGGTACCCCCCATTATGGTCCAATGTTCTGAAGTACCCCCTACTAATTAACTGCTGATTAATTGGATCAATCAATCAATTAATTAGGTAATTAATCGTTAAATAAAAAAGTACTAAAAAAATTTTAAATGTGAAAAATGTCTTATTTAACTTGTGTGTGTGTGTGTGTGTGTGTGTGTGAGAGACACACACACACACACACACACACACACACACACACACACCTCTTTTTTCTCCAAGTCACACTTCCCCAAATCAGTTTCTCCCTCCTCCACCCCACCAATCTACATTTTCCAAAGTACAAAAATAAGCCCAAAACCAAAATCAGAGAGACAGAAGGGTTCAGAAAATAATTAAAACTTAAATCCATGTTAATTAACACTTAATTAGCTGCTGATGGGGTAGATAAGGAGCAGGGCTTGGCGTACCCCCAGCAAGAGGTCCATGTACCCCTAGGGGTACCTGTACCACAGGTTGAGAACCCCTGTGCTAGATCAAGGGCCTGACACACCAAGAGGCAGTTTCCTAAGGGTTGGTGTGGTGCCAGTGGGGGGGGGGGAGCTCCTGAGCTGCAGGGCAGTGTTGTTGCGGTGGCTTGCATCCAAAGCAGAGGCCTCTGGCATTCATGCTGTGCACGCTCCCGTTCCTTCTAGCACAGGGTAAGTTTCGGACTTGCAGTTCAAACAAGCAGCCTTCTTCCTTGCTTTCAGAGTATTGCCCCAGTGCTCTAGCCTCAATGCTGGTTCAGCAGGGCGGGTTCTCGCGTTGTGGGGCTAGGAGAGGTCTCATGGTGGATAGTATGTTCTCCCCAGTGTTTCACGTTCCCCACCAGGCAGCCCTGCTTCCCCCTGCGTCTCGGCCTGTCAGTTAAGCCCTGGGATGTTTGTTTTAACGGCCACTTGCGGTTGAGTCTAGTGCCAGTTGCATGGCGTTGGTTACATGGATTGAACACGAGGAGGAGGGCTCAGCCCACGGGTTGAAGGCACTGGAAGGCAGGCAGGGACACCTCATCCTACAGAAAAAGAACTGAGCTACGTTGTGGGGTGTGTGGGGCGAATGAGCCCTCACGGACGCCCAACAGCTTCAGGGTATAAGAGCTGCTCTGTTTTTCTACCCTGGATATGGCTGCCAACTTTTTCCGCCAGCCCCTGGTCTTATGCCTTTAACAGCAGCTCGACTGACAGAAATCAGCTGGTGAAAACACTGATGCTCATGCCATGAAAAGCATAATCTGCTACTGATTTTGGCAGATCCCTTGGATGCTAAAGACAGAAAAGCAGGCTAGGGTACCACACCACCTAAGTGGTAAAGGCTTTGCACGATCTCGTATGTTACGCTTGCTTTACAAAACAGGCTCCACACACCCACACTTGGCCTTGGACTTTCAGCTCAACAGCAGACTGAGGAGGGGTGCATGCAGGCAGATATTCCACAGGTGAAACTTCCCCAATCCTTTGGAAAATATACCTGATGGACATCTGATACATCTCGATAAGGCACACAGCCTCCCTTAAATGCCACTTCCTGCCATAGAAAAGGTGCACTTATCAAAAACTCAATAGGAATCCATCACAATCAATCACACGTAGCATTCACTGATCACAAGTAGCACCATCAGATGCAGTGGCTGCTAAAGGCAGAAGAGCAGGCTAGGGTGTTATTCATGATCAGTTGGCAACCCAAATCTCAGGGAACAATGCAATCAAGACACACACACCCCCACGCTCCTGAGCAATTTCTTAAGGGCAGCATTGCAAGCTTCATATGAGTTCATATTCAGACCTCTGCGGCTACTTAGCTGCCTGGCACATTAAAGGATGCGAATGTGAACAGGCGCAGCCAGACGATCCTTTAAAAGACCCTCACATCAAGGTGGGCTGAGGTGCCACATCAGGAAGGATATCCTGCCTCACCCAGTCTGTGCCTCGCAGACAGAGGGGGCTAAGAGACCGAAAGAATTAATGCTCACACCCACTTTCCTCTTAGAAGGAACTTAGGGCAACTCCGAAGAAAATATTAAATCGTTCCTTCCCATGGCTGGCAAGCAAACGCAAGCAAGCAGGTCTGTTCCCGGCATGCGGCACAATTTATTAGGCCTGCATAACAACAGGTGTTATTATGAACCATGGTTATTGTAGCCTTGCAAAGAAGTTCAGAAGCGTCACTTGCCCGTAAGGAGTTTTACTAGCTTCCCGGCCACCCAGACCCATGTTAGTCGCTTCTGACGCATCAACAGCTTACAAAATAGGTTGCAGAAGCCCTTTTGTATGGTGGCCTAGAGGACAGTTTTACTCGCCACAGGTGACCGTGCACACCGTTTCCAAGGCCTCTAAAGACATAGGTGCTGTGCAAAGAATCAAATAAGCTGTCCCTGCCTCACCCATCAAATCTTACAAAGCTTGCAATCTCAGGATCACAGGCATGAGCAAAAGGGAGATAACAAACACAGTGAAAGGGTCAGAAGAGAAAGACTCTAACAAGCGCCCAAGGACAGGGACGTGGAACTGTAATAATCTGGACTTTATTTAAATGTTTGTTCTGCCCAGGAAAAATTGGGAGTGAGTTCAGCTGGACGGGAGGGGAGAACATAATCAGCAGGCCGGTTGTATATTTCCCCAGACATTTCATGTCACATTCGAGTTACATTTTCAGAGTCCAATTTCAATAAATCAGCACGTCGTACTGGGTTACAGCAACGCAGGCCTCTCCTTTTCCTCGTGTTTGCAGGTAAAGCCAAGAACAAAATGGTCATTCTTTCTGGAGTCTGGCATTCGGACAAATTACTTTCCGCACCTCCTCGTGCTGAAGGGCTCCTTATTAAAATATCGCCTCTGCTACCGTCCCACTTGTACTTAAAACCAAGGGCAAAAAATAAAGCTGGCAAATTTGTCCCTGGGGCAGGCTGTTCGGCAAGGGAGGCGTGCCGCAGGAAGAAATATGAAACCCCATCATTTCAGGGGTGCCGGGAGCTCGTTCAGTTTTGCTGCACGCCGAATGCTGATGCAATATAGCAAGCCAGGGAGTTCCTGGTTCAAATCTCGACTCCACGCCAAACTAGCTGTGTGGAAGATGTATGAAAAGGATCTCTGGGTCTGCAGAGAAGGGCATCCCTTGGATCTGGGCCATAGCGCTGGGGGAGGATTTCTTTTAACCCTTCCACATCCTGCACTTGAATATAGTAGATTTTTCTCATTTTTAAACCAACAGCTTTTTTGGGAGTCCGTCCAGTCCGAAATGCAGAGCATGTGTTTAAATAAACACACAAACATGCAGAAATAAAGCAGCCGAATTCTCTTTCTGAATCTGTTGTTGGTTCTTTGGGGGAAGCGGGGCCTTTGACCAGGAAAGTGGTGCAGGGAGTTGTGCTCCAAAATCCTTCCCTCGGGGCTTTGGCTCCGGGTTCAGGAAGCTCCCCACAGATGTTTCGATCTTAAGGGGGAGGGGAAGGGGAAGACTCTCCATCCCATCAACTCACCAGCAAGACCCAGCCAAGCAGTTTGCTTTTATTTATTCAATTTGTACCCCACTTCTCTCCCAGATGGGCACACAAAGCTCTCTTACCCTCAGCTTCTCTTCTCCAGTGACGGGGTAACAACATGATCTGCTTTGTGAGGCTATTGGCAGAAGCCAGGATGGTGTAGTAGTGGTTCGGGAGTCGGACTTAAACTTAGAAGATCCAGGTTCAAATCCCCGCTCAGCCATGAAGCTTCCTGGGTTACCACGAACCAGTCACTATCTCTCAGCCTCACAGGGTTGTTGCGAGGACAAAAAGAGGGAAGGAACTATGTACACCACCCTGAGCTCCTTTTAAAAAAAAATATGGAAAACAAAATTAAAGAAAATAAATTATGACGATGAAACGTAGATGAAGCACTTTAGGCACCTTGAAGTGTGATGGAAACCTCCCCCCCCAAAAAAAAATATGGTGATAGCCACTAACGTAGGATGGAAGTTGATGGTGCCGAAACCGGCAGCCCTGTCTCCAATCCACAGAGCCGCGACGTGGGTAAGATTCACTTCACATTCCGGAGGGTAAGAAGATGGAGTCGACCCAGGACTGCTATTTTGAGTGGAAGCCCTGCATCGCTCCCAAGACCCCATTCTGCCATAAGGTAGTGACCATCACCACATTTTGTGGTAGTGGATCCCACAAGTTAATTGCAGGTTGTGCGTTGCAGTTACAAACTGCCATAAAAACTGCTGCTGTTTTTTCCTTCTTAAATTTAGTACCTGCCACACGACACCCACCGAAAGGCTTACGCCCTCCCTGAGATCCTGTGGAGTGTGCTCCTTGCCCACCCAAGAGCCAAATAAATGGACCGATGCAATAAAATGACACCTTTGAGCAAACAGAACATGTTTGCATTGAACACATACTGAGGGCTCAGGACGTTTTAAAACCAGCTGGGGACATTTGCATGCATCAACAAGGAGGACATGGTATTCAAACCATCTTTGCGAGTGAGGGCAGCTGCTATTAAAATAGCAACATGGGCCAAGTGGCACCCCAAGGGTGGGATGAGGTGTACCACAACTCCCCTCCCGCCACAATTTTAGACTGGCAAATAAAACTGGCGGTATCCTGGATTCCAGATACTGGGGGGGGGGGGTTTGATTTATTTCAAGTGGTGTGTTTGAAAGACAGCAGCCATTCACTCAAACACAGTCATACAGATAGACATAAAATACCCAAAAATGTTCGGAGGGCGATAAGCATTAAGGCACTTTAGATTTTCATTCGTTCTCCATAAAGCAGGGAAACTAATGCTTAAGGGGGTCACCTTAACTCCTGCATCATATAAGCCAGGGTTTCTCAACCGGTGGTAAATGTACCACCAGTGGTACTTTGGGGTACCTCTGGTGGTACTCAGCCCGCTGGGAACCCCACCCCACTGGGACCCACACTCTTCTGCCTTTAGCAGCCACTGGATCTGATGGTGCTACTTGTGATCAGTGAATGCTACATGAGATTGATTGTGATGGATTCCTGTTGACTTTTTGATAAGTGCACCTTTTCTATGGCAGGAGGTGGCATTTAAGGGAGGCTGTGCGTCTTATAGAGATGTATCAGATGTCCATCAGGTGTATTTTCCAAGGAATTGGGGAAGTTTCACCTGTGGAATTTCTGCCTGCATACACCCCTCCTCAGTCCGCTGTTGAGCTGAAAGTCCAAGGCAAAGTGTGGGTGTGTGGAGCCTGTTTTGTAAAGCAAGCGTAACATGCGAGATCGTGCAAAGCCTTTACTGCTTTGCTTGCACAGAGTTACTGTCACCACCTTAACTTTCCATTTTCATGCCTTTTGGAAAACACGTGAAAAGGGGCCTTACCTGTGAATTTGTGGTTCCGGGGTGGGCCAGTCCAGACTGCTGGGAAGCTTCTCCTCTTGGCAAGCAGGCAGGGCCTGTCCCTGCAAATGAAACCGGAAGCCCCACACTTCTGGGTTTGATGGCAGGGCGCGGCGAGTATAAGAAGGGTGGTGTGTGTGAGTGTGTTTAGTAGCACAGAGGTGATGGACCCAAGATGGCATCAGGCGGCATTCCGGCTTGTGCCGCCTCTGCCCTCAGCCCGAGTGTCAAACGTGAACATTAGCAGAGACTTAATGCAAAAGATTATTGTCAGAATTTGCAACGGAACAAATATCGCAGAGCATTTTGCAAGTAAAAAATCACAGATATATTTTATTTATTTACCGGTATTTAAGCCAGCGGGTGGCGCAGTGGGTTAAACCACTAAACTATGAGCTGTCAATCGAAAGGTCGGCAGTTCGAATCCGTGCGACAGCTCCTGCCAACCTAGCAGTTCAAAAGCAAGAAATTGCAAGTAGATTAATAGGTACCGCGTCAGCGGGACGGTAACAGCGTTCCATGCGCCTCAGTGTTGAGTCATGCCGGCCACATGACCATGGAAATGTCTTCGGACAGCGCTGGCTCTTCGGCTTTGAAACGGAGATGAGCACCGCTCCCTAGAGTCGGACACGACTGGACTTAATTGTCAAGGGATACCTTTACCTTTACTTAAGTATTTATATACCGCCTTTCTCCGTTTTTATACAGCGTTCAAGGCGGTTTACACAGGCAGGCTAAACTAAACCACCATTTTTCATATATATATGACTAATGAAACACGTCACGACACAGAGTACCTTTTTCTCTCCGTTAAGTGCCAGCAAAAGTAATGAGTTGACTTGCAGCACAACCTGATGCATGTTTACCCTGACGTAAGTCCCACCATGTCCAGTGAATGAGGGTTGCTCTCAGGAAAATGTGCCCCAGCAGAGTGCCACGTGCTAACAGAGCTAGATTACAGCTCTCCCTGGCCTTCCCCCTTCCCTCCCCCAAGCACAGCCAGAACTCCCCGGGCCCAGTCCAAAATGCAAACCTGCGTTGCATTAGGAGGCGAGTCGGACTGCCTCCTAATTTATGAACTGAGCGATGGTTTATGCCAGAGACAAACAATGACTAAGCAGGAGGTCTAAGGAAGCCGAGGGTTAAAGGTGAACAGAGAATTACTTGCACTTCCCCTTTTAATAACTCAACACATGACTATTAGTCCCGGTTTATCTGCCTCCATTAAGGAGAGTCGATGAAAAGTTTTTTAATCTCATTCCAAATGACTTCAGGCATTTGGCTGACTCTACTACTAGTCGTAGAATACTAGTAGTAGCAGACTAGTAGTAGCAGCAGCAGGTTTTTGAGAATACTGAAATGAAGTAAAACACGTACTGGGGTGGGGGGAGGGAGGGAAGAGCTCAGTGTTAATAATCTCATTAAGTGAAATTCAGTCCTAAAGCCACGGAGGCCAACCTTTGAGCAAGTGGCCCACGAATCAAGCCCACAGCACACAAAATTACGCCAGCGCATGATACAGCACACACACACAGATCCATTCCCCCTCTTTGCCACTCAGCGTTTTGCAGTGTTTCCGACTTGGGGGATTTGAGCAAAACTCCCTGAAAGGTTTAGAAAACCACTCTTGGGGCAGACACAAAAATAAATATATCAAAAAGGCATATTTACCATTTTTGTGCCTCCTAAGAAGTACAGCAATGTTCTTAATGGCTGCAAACGTTTCCCCTGAGGTTCAACAGGTGGAACCTGGGAGCTCAGGGGTGTACCGGACAAATCAGAGGACAGAACCTGGGGGGACAGAAAAGGGTATGTGGTGGTGGTGGTGTCGGGGAAAGCCTAACTGTGCCTGTGGCCCAAGATGGAGCTTCATGACCCAGGAGATGTAAAGCTCTCAAGCCCAGCACAAATTAGCCTCCCCCTCAAATTGTGGCCCCCAGCCCAAAATGTTAATTTCCCCCCGAGAGACCCTGAGGAGAAGGCTATAACCCTGGGTGTGGGCTCTGCCCCTGACCTCTGGCCCTCCCTGAAGCCAGAGAATTCTGGTTTTGGATGCCTTCGCCTCTTTCAGGTCGGGGGGCACCATGGAGGTCTCAGGCCTGGCAACCCTACAGATATGATTCACACAGGTCAAAAGCAGTTGCTCGTTTTGAAAGCAAGGGGGAATTGTACCTTAACTCAGCACACAGGGTAGCATGAGGTGATTTTCAACCAACATGTCTCAGGATGGAGACCAGCAGCGTTGGTGCTCCTGAGAAATAAACACTGCATGTTGAATGGTTTTAGAACTAAATTCTTCCGTTAATGCTCTCCTGGAATGAAGCTGTCACTGGGGGGGGGGGGGGAGTGTTTACTGGTGGCCTTCATGCAGGGTACAATGTAAAACCTCACCTAAAACGGTCAAACGAGCCAGGATGGTGTAGTGGTTTGGGAGTCGGACTTAAACCTGGAAGATCCAGGTTCAAATCCCCGCTCAGCCACGAAGCTTCCTGGGTGACCTTGGGCCAGTCACTATCTCTCAGCCCCACCTACCTCACAGGGTTGTTGTGAGGACAAAAAAAGGAGGGGAGGAAATATGTACACCACTCTGAGTTCCTTGGAGGAAGGGCGGTATAAAAATGTGATAAAATAAATAAATAAATAAAATAAAAAAAGAACAAAGCCGTCATCAAATTTGGCCACTTTTTGGAGAGGAACATTTTCCCATGCAACAGGCAACTCATAAGTCAAGGTGGACAACTGTCTTCCTTGGTCTCCGGAATCGAGAATGATGCTTATAAGCCCAGTAACCGCAAGTAATCCAAGTCGTGATGCCAACTCTGCAGCTGCACCCAAATTATGAGACTTTTTTGCCTGGGGAAACTTGAGTGGCAGCCCTGCATCTCTCCCGACCCTTTATTCAGGCATGGATGTGTTTTTAATTAGTGGTCATCACGGCTCCTTGCTTCCCCCATTCCCCTCCACGCCTGTTCTTATTGGTGCTACTCATTAGTCTTGTTTTCATTTGCACGTCTCTCTTTTTCAATTCCGTGTTACTGTAAATGGCTGTTATTAATGCTGGGAGTCGTTCTGGAGGCTCCGCTGAAGAGCTGACCAAAAAAAAAAAAAAAGTACGGATCCCATTCCATCTGAATTGGTGAGGGCAATAATGGAGTCAATTGGAGAATGTCCCTGGAGAGACAGGTGAGGACAAGAATAGGGAAGACACTGGTGAGAGCTGGCGGAGGGAAGAACAAAAGACCATGTTTCTGATGATCTTGAGTTTGAGTGTTCCCTTGGACCGTGGGAAGGTGGTGAAGAGGGTGGGCATTTTGTTGCATATATGATCGGCATATTTATTTATTACAGTATTTATATACAGTCGGAGCTCGCTATCCATAGGGGATCCGTTCCGGACACGGACACGGGCACACACACTGCAGATAGCAAGGATCTGTGGATACTACAGTCCCCCTTAAAATTGATGTAAAAAGCAAAAAAACCCACACCACACGTGGGGTGTTTTTTTTAGCCTTTTAGGAGCAAACCACTGTGTGTTCTTGCCTATAACAGCCTGAAATCGCACTCCGGAAGCCTCTTCTGGGTCACGTGACTCCCCGTCCCCTCTCCCAAAATAGCTCCAGAATGCATTGCAATGCATTCTGCGGCAAACTTGGGAGAGGGGAGGGGGGAGTTGTGCGACCCGGAAGAAGCACGATTTCAGGCCGTTATAGGCAAGAACACACAGGTTTGCTTCTAAAAGGTAACCCCCCCCACACACACATTTTTCACTTTTCTTTTTTGCATTTTACAGAGATTTTAAGGTGGACCTTGCGAATCTGGGATCCGTGGTGAGTCAAATCTGCGGACAGAAAGGGTCCACTGTACTGCCTTCCTCATAGACTCAAGGCAGTTTACATAGGCAGGCTGCGCATAAACCCCATTTTTCAAAGGGTTTTTACAAGTATTATTCTATGAGAAAATCTCATAGAATCTCCATTTCTCTAGATCAGGGTTAAACATGAAGAAGGACTCCAGATGTTGCAACATGACAATTCTCGGAGTGAGTCCTCCCCGGACGATGCCATTCCTCAGCCCTTATGACACGGGATCTACCCCCGTGGGGGGAGGCGGAAGGGGCGGAGCCAACAACAGGCCTCCTTCCTGGTGTGGCCAATTTCTCTGCGGTTCCCTCCTTCAGCCAGAGTTGGGTGGCGGCACACAAGCTACACCCCTCGTCTGATGGCACTCCTTCGGGGCCCACGGCTCAGGATAGAGCCTTTGCAGGCAACATCCTGGATCCACTTCACTTCTGGAAGATATTTACTTATTTGAATATGAACCCTTTCCCCTCTCCATCAGGAGGTGCCCAAGGGGGCTTATAGTATTTTTCTCTGCATAGAATATGGATAGAATACAAAAGTTAATACTCTTCCTCCTCCAAGGGGAGTTTGCATTGAATTACATTTGTCATTCATATTCCAACTTGGCAGGTAAAAGAGAGTTTTAAATGGCGTTCCGTCAGCCGCTGGCGGAGGAAACAAGGGCTTTTGGACTAGCTAGACCTGCGTCCCATTGATGGCTGGAGCTGGGTAAGGGGAAACTACTCGGTCCAACCCTCCATTGTCCAGACAGCCTCCCCCGAGCCTCGTCCCCCACTCCTGCCGTAAACAGCCTGACTTCATCTGCTTGATTCTAATCTAGTCTAATTTATATCCTGGCATTCTTGCATTTTCACAGGTACGCACTTTCCCTAGTATTTTTTGCTTTTATTGTTGACACGCTTATTGAACTGAAATGCTACTGAAAAGTTGGTATTCCGATTTTGGAATGCATTGTTTTCTGGTTTGCTGTGGTGTATTTTCGAGGCGTTGGGCCACATTCATTGTGGAAAAGCAAGATACAGATGACAAATAAATAAAATCTGGCATACCCTCAGGACTTTGGCCTGACATCCTTGGCTATTTGCAGAGTTCTGAATTTATTTGGGCACATACTTTGGGCGCGCCTGGCGCATAATTAGCTTGGAAGGTAGGGAGAGAAAATATGAATGGCCTTGGTTATACATTTTAAAAGGAAGGAAGAAATGGGAAGCCCAAGGCAACGCAAAAGGAATATGAAAAAGGGAGAAAGGCAGTAGCAGGGAAAACACAACCGAACATCCTCCACAAAGGAGATTTGGCGCAGAAACAGTAACTGGTGGAAGAATTAGAGCATCCAAGAAGAGTTAACTGCCCCCGTGGGGTGCCGGGCACAGACACAAAGGCATCATGAGGAGTGCCGGGCAAACCGACTTAGTCACAAGGAGAGAAGCAAAAGAAAGATCCCACTTTCCGGCTGCCAAGTCCAAAAATAGAAAGAAAGCCACTGTCCAAAAACTCGAGAAAATGTTTGAATTGTCTTTAAATGGTTTGTGTGTTTTTTTGCCCGCGCAATTGGCAGTTTTGTTCGCATAGCAGACACTTCCATCAGCTGAATTGAGTTATCCCGAAAACGCATGGAAACAGATGGATGTTTGCAGCAACGCAATTCAGAACGGGGTGGGTGGGGGGTGGGTCAAAGCAGGGAGAAAGACTCCCTCTAAGGAGTGGGAGGTTGCCATGGAAAGAACGAGCTCCTTCCCAATGCCAGGCAGATCCTCCTCCTGCCCTCTGTTTTGGCAAGCCTCAGCCAGGGGGTCAAAATGTTTATCCATTCAAAGCAACATGGATGCCAGCATCCATCTCCCTATCAGATTGAGAGAACAACATAAGAGCCCTGTGGTGAGGGATAGCACACCATGGGGTCTGTGGGGGCCCTCCCCAAAAATAGGAAGCATTTTGGATCCAATAGTCATTCACCAGAGTGTTGATTAGGGAGAAAGGTTAAGGATCAATGCCTCTTTCTCCCTCCTGGCTCTTACCAGCCAGTGAGATTTTGGGCAGAAGACTTGAGTCTTCCCAGATGCCTCGGGGAGCACAAGGACCACAAGATCCCTGTCTCCTGTTGCCACTCCCTTGCACCTGGTATTGGGATAGGCTACTTCTAAAACCCGGAGGTTGCATACAGCCATTGTGACTTGCTATCTGTGATGGACTTTTCCTCCATCAATTGTCCGATCCCATTTTCAAGGCATCCAGGGCGGGTGCCATCACAACACCATGTGGCAAGGAGTTCCACAGATTAATTACACACTGGGTAAAGAAATATTTCTTTTTGACCTTGGGGTCAGTCACACTCGCTCTGTCTAACCTACCTCACAGGGGAGTTATGACGAGGCAGGGAGGGGGAGAACTACGTAACTGCCCCAAGATCCATGAAGGAGGGGCAAGATAAGAATGCAATAAGCAAGCCATGTCTTGGGCTGTGGCTCTGGCAGAAGTTCTTGCTTGTTGCCTCACAGGAAGGATCCACAACTCTCCGAGGGGTTTTCCACAAAGTGCACATCAACCATACTCCCTTCCTTTGAACGACAGGTCCAATGGAGCCATCCTTTTTACCATCGGACTTTCCTCTCCTCCCCCTTAAGGAAGGAACCACATACCAATTCCTCCCATGGGGCTTCCCACATCTTCCTCTGTTTCCAGCCAGACTGCAGGCCGAGGCCACCCACGGAGGGAACGGGCGAGTGAAGCTGACCCACGGCTAAGTCCAAAGTCAGAAAGAGAGAAACTGACACACTGCTAAGGCCAAAGTTAGTGCACCGTTTTTTCCCTAGTCCACATCCTCACAACCAATTAGCTGTACAAGAAAGACAAGCAAAGAATGACACCCTTTACATAAGCTCCCTGCCTGGATGAAATCTCTAACTTGCCAGGCGACTGGTGGTTTACAAGCCTCTTTCAGCTTCTATGGTTTGAACGTTCTCTCAACAGCATGTTGTAGCCAAATGCAGGAAAGGACATTTCAGTGCGGTTGAAGTTACCACTGAGCTCTATTCCTATAGCCACAAATGTCATAATTAGGAAGGGGGGGGGGGGGAAACAACGGAGACTTAACCCACAACATCACCAGAACCAAACATGCCACTGGTCCACTCAAACGTCATTACCGTGAACTTTGATAAGAGGAATTCCCAGTTCACCGCAGCTGTTTCTAATAAACATGGTCCCCCCCTTGCCCCCTCTCCTGTTTGCAATAATTAAAACCACGGCTTCTTCAACCAGGTACAGATTCGAGAATGTCTCTTGTCTAGTTCATGGCTGTTTTCAACGGTGCAAAGGTTCGGGTAAATATAATAAGCACCCTTCGTTGATAATTCAACAAAGGTCAAAGCTCTTGCAGATATGGAAATGCAAAGTTGGTTTCATGCCCTTAACACGGGGCTGGTTTTCCCATCAACATTTTGATGCAATATGGACAATTCTGTGTGTGTGTGTGTGTGTGTGTGTGTGTGTGTGTGTGTGTGTGTGTGTGTGTGTGTGTGTGTGTGCGCGCGCACTCCTGAGCGGGGGAAGGCAGAGCTGCCATATTGTATCCTTAAGCACCTTACAGCCCAAAATGGCTGCTTTGGCCACCTGTCAAGGGGAACTGGCTATTTTTGTTCCCCATGTTGTCTAATGTCTATGTCAGTGTTTCTCAAACTGTGGGTCGGGATCCACTTGGTGGGTTGCGACCTGATTTCTGGTGGGTCCTGCAGAGCCTCCAATGAAAACACAGGTGATGGAAAGATCAGATACTGTACGTAATTGCCTCAAGCCCTGAGGCTATTCAAAAATCAGAAAATTGCCCTTCACAGAGCTGAGCTCCTGCAGTTTACAAGCTTGTGTAAAAATAGGGAGATAAATGTTTGAGCGTCTTTGTTCTGGTATGTTTTTTTCCAAGTCCGTCAATGACAGGTAGTAGTGGGGGCAGGTGAAGGCTGGGTCCCATAACTAAGCCCCTCAAGCCTTGATGCTATTCATGAGGGCTGCCTCATTACAAGAAATGAATTGAGGGGTTTTTGTTTTGTTTTTTTTGCAAATAAATAAATAAAATATTGCTTGTAAATAAATAAATAAATAAATAAATACATACATACATACATACATACATACATACATACATACATACATACATATTATGTCTTTCTAGATCACCTTTTTTGTAAAGCTAGGTGGCTCCCGAGAGTGTTATTTTTAAAAGTGGGTCCCTGTGCTAAAAGGTTTGGAAACCACTGCTATAAATGATATTTTACAAAGCTACCTTTTTTTGGTTCATATTGGTAGCCCACTTTCCCACCAAATACAAGCAGCCAAATCAGCTTACAACATAATTAAAAATAATTAAAATGACACTCACAAAACAAGAACCAGGAGTCAATCAACGAGAATAATCAAGGGAGGCCATCAATCAAATCAAGTGCTTCAGAAAAAAAAGGTTGTGTTTCATTGGCACCTAAAAGGTAATGTAGACTCCTGACAATTGAAGGCGGGGGGCACTTGACCGTTTATGGGGGGCATCACTGAAAAGGCCCTTTTCTCCATGGCCACCTTGACTGCAGAAGGAGGGAACAAGGTGAAGATCTTCCTCTAAACTGACACGTTTCTAGGTGTGCTAGTGTCTATCCAGCAATACTTTGAATAGCACGGAGGGAGATGTCCCTCCAGGTGAAGCGCTGCGTGAAACAGCACTCTTGGAGACACTATGGTTCTAATAGGCAGGAAACGGGTGATGATTGGCCCAGATTGCACCACTCCCATTGGTTAGGATGGCTGTCAATCACGCCAGGAAAAAGAAGCAGTGTAATGAATTGGCATTAAAGGAAACAGCATAATGGAAATTGTAACTGCTTTCAACTGGTTTGGGACCAGCCTTCTAGAGTTCTCAGGGAACTCCTCCAAATGTCCCCTTACCCCTTGGCTCGTTGCAATGTATTTCCATCTAAGGAGCTGTCTGAAAGATTCTGTCAGTGACTGATTTCTAATAACAGTTGCGATAGTGAGCAGGTCACAGAATCCTTGGCCCATATCGTTTCCCATTGTCCCTGGTAGGGAGACTTGCGTACAGTCTCTTTGAATCTGTTATTGTATTATTATGCAGGAGTACTAGAGAATGACATTCTGCATTCTCTTATCTTCCCAAGACAAGCTAACTATCGTACAACTGGCAATTTTTCTTTATTCTGTTATTTTAAGATGCAGCGTTAAACTCGCTGATTCTTAGAGTGAATTTGCTGAATGAGTTCGGGGGAATTTATTTGGTTTTTCTGTTTTGTTTTTTTTGTGCTTAGTGTGGACCTACTGATTGCAAATTATTTAATCCTGTTCGATTTTTTTCTTTAAATATTGTATTGTATCTTAATACCTAATATAGGTTAATGAATGAATGTCCCCTTACCCCAAGGAGACCTCCAGCAGCCCGTGGGATGCAGTGGAAGCTGTGCTGGCACCGCTGCCTTGCCGTACAGGGAGTCAGGTAGGATTGGGCTGCTAATGGAGGTTAACAACAGTGATGTAGACTTGAGTCTATTGACTCAGACTTGAGTCGGACTCAAGTCACGTCAATGACTTGACTCGGACATGACTTGACGATCGTAAAAGAATCGAAAGAATCGACTCGAGACTTGGAGCCTTCAACGACAAGTCGAATTTTATTCAGGTTTAAACCCGTTTCCCCCCATTAAATAGATAGGGACTCACAACCCGCAACCAAAGACTCAGGCCTTGGAGGCAAAGACTTGGGACTTGACTCGAGACTTGGACCCAGAGACTTGATCCACATCCCTGGTTAACAATGTCACTATCACTATTTATTTATTTATTTGTTTATTAATTTAATTTATTTACTTACAACGCACCCTCAACAGTGCATGGTGCTTTATATACCATGAAAAAAACAGTCCCTGCCCCGTGGAGCTTACAAAGGGTACCCCCTCTCATCTGAAAAGCGAACCATTCAAGAGAAGGTAAACAGATAACCATAAGCTTCATATTGCACACTCTTAAAAGTGGCAAACAAGAAGATACGCCAGATTGGAAAAGTGAGAAGGGGGGGTGCAGGGGGGAAGCATATATATGTTTTCATCGTGTTCTCCGCTGTTTGGAATTCTCTCGCTTTCTTTTTCTTTTTTAAAAATTTAAACCAGAAACAGATGCCAGAAACCAAAAGCAGTTTCTAATGTAAAAGAAAAGTGGTGTATTATTTCTAAACTGCTTCCTCTCTGCAAACAAGCCCTGGAGGCAAGGACGAGCTATTCCAATGGCAGCTTAACAAAAGCAAGAGCCAGGCATGCATAAGAAAGGAAAGAAATGGTTCCTTCTTGATTCCCCTAGAAGCAACATCCGAGGCAAGGCCAATGTCTCTCAGGGCCGAGTGCAACGGTCTCCTGAAGGGGACCTCTGCACTCAGGGAATGGGGCAGATGAATCTGAGGAGGAGACGGATTCAGCGGAGGGAACCTCCCCCCCCCCAACATGGACCCTGGGAGCCTGTTCTTCAGAGCCTCCTAGGAAAAGGGCACCCCTGGAGTTGGACTCGGCACCCCCTCTGTGGTCAGATGAGCTCTTCCGACTCCAAAGACTTTTCTGAGGAGCAAGCCAGGGAACTGCATCCTTCCCCTCTGCACCACTGGAGTCAGTGGTTGCAGAATCAGGTGAAGACCCTTTTTTCCCCACAGCAGACAGGGAGGGATGGAACTGGCTATTTTGCCTTCCTCAGCAGCTCCTTGAAGCTGCTGGAGCCACATCTGAGCCTGCTTCGCTTGCTACCAGCTTGGAGCCGTCCGTGGTCCTGACTTCCGGCGGGTTCTCTTTCCCATGCAAGCGGTTGGCCTGACTCCCGAGTCTGCACAAGTGATGCGATCCAGACTCGCTGCGCTACCAGCACGGCTTGGCACGGATACGGAGGAGGGCAAAACTGCTTGGAGAACTAACGGGAGCACATTCGCATTTAGCTCTCGAAAACTGCTGGACTGCAGGAGCTCCGGCTGGGAATCTGGTTAACATCAGGTGAAACAGGAGAGGCAAATTAAGTAATTTCTCACCCATTAATAGATTTAACCAGCCAGAAGTTATTGGATCCAGGCCATGTAGATGGCCTTATTAAATCCCGAATACCAGAAGCCAGGCTCCGTAATACGGAGTGCTAATGAAAAATGAGTGGAATTTATGAGCACTTCAAATTTAATTAAAGCAGGGCCCCAGGTCCCTTCATTTTCTTCATGATACTGGAGCTACAGCAACCCTCCCTAGCCGGGACTTGATCAGCAGGGCAATGGTGCTCACCCTCAAAACACAGCAAAGAATCGTTTAGCCAGATCACACCAAAGTCTCCAGCGCTCTGAACACCAATCCCAAGACAAAGCCACCGTCATTCAAAGGGGTCAAGGAGAGGGGCCATCGGCCACTAATACCACCTGGGTTTCACACACAGAAGATCCCAGGCAACCCCCGACAGCATCTCCAGTGGAAGAATCGAGTTGATGAGGAAGGGCTCTGCCTCCGACTCTGCAGGGCCAGGCAAAGCAGGCAATGCGGGGCCAGAAGGACGACTGTCCAAGGCAGCAGCACATGTTCATTCACATCTACACCTGACCATTTCTGGGACCCACATCTAGGGCGAAGGATTCCCAGATTCCGACAGGGAAGGTGCTCCGCGTCTTTCAGCCTGAAAACAGCAACGCCAGCAAAGACTAAAGGGCTTCCTATCCCAGCCCCAGTATTAATTAGCCCCGATATTAGCAAGGACCGAGCCCCGCCTCTATCTTTCATCCTGATGCCAACGTGGTTTATGGTTCGGCTCTTGCAATCTTAACATCTGCAGTTGCACATTAAACCGGTGGGAAGGAGCCGAAGAATTCCTTAATCAGGACATTAACAACCCCTCTTGTACGCAAGTCAAATAAAACACAACATGAGGACCACTACCACTAGCCAGAAACCACGTCAATAAACAACAGCATTAATGATAAACAGAATCAAGCAACGCCAGCCGTGACTTGTCTTCCCCCCTCCTTTCTCCGCATGTGTGTGTGTTCACCTTATTAAAGGACACAACATACAGCCTCTCCTACATACAAAGACCCTAACCTGGGAGGGGAGTATTTTGTGTGTGTCTACTTGCCACCAATCTTCCAACCATCTGCACTAATATCGGCAAAACAACTTTCGGCAATATTTATTTTTCACGTTTTTATACCGCCCTTCCTCTAAGGAGCTCAGAGTGGTGTACATATTTCCTCTCCTCCTTTTTGTCCTCACAACAACCCTGTGAGGTAGGTGGGGCTGAGAGATAGTGACTGGCCCAAGGTCACCCAGGAAGCTTCGTGGCTGAGCGGGGATTAAAACCTGGATCTTCCAGGTCCAAGTCTGACTCCCAAACCACTACACCATCCTGTCATACAGTCATACACAGTGTGCATGAACGTATCCCAACATTATTTGCTCAACAATGGATTTAAATTTATTTAAACTGATTTAAAGCAAAGAGCAGCAATGGCTTGGCTCAGGAACGGGGTGGCGGGGAGGGGTTTGGGCTGGCGCTGCCTCAACGTGTGATCCGTTGGAAATATCTGGGCATGATGTGACAGGTGTCACTTCCAATCCTCAAGGGCTCTAGCGCAGGGGTTCTCTACCCCTGACCGGTCGCATACACCTCTGGTGCCGCTCATCCTTCGTGTACCACTGGATGTGAATGGCGATGACGTCATTGCCAGTTACTTAAGGGGTTTTGCGTTTTCGGAGCCAGAAAACGCAGGTAGGGGGTTCAGAGCGGGCGGGGGTGGGCCCTTCCCAGCGCTCCTGAGAGGCTCGGTCAAAGGCAGGAGCCTCTTGGGAGTGGAAACGTGGCGTGAAAATGTGGCTGAAAACACCGCGTTGGAGCAGGGTTCCGGCAGACCGTTGGTCTGCGTACCACCTATGGTCAACGGAATACCACTAGTGGTACACATACCACCGGTTGAGAACCCCTGCTCTAGCGTGGTCAACCTGACTGGAAGCAAGGTTGACGGAAGTGAGATGGCACTGCCAATGATGCACACTTTCCGTAACCATAACAGCTTTCCTAGGACTGCGTGTGCAGGGAATTGGAGAAACGAGGAGGAATTGAGGGGTCCTTGTGTAGGAGAGCCAGTGGAACCCCACCCACCTGCTTGAAGGGGTGCCCATCTGTGCAGGAGGCACCTGGCATCTCGAACCAGAGACGCTGGCACCTTTTCTCCTGTGCCACCGCAGCAGCTCCCAGGCAGAAGGAATTATCAGCCCGCTCTCCGCTGCTGTGCAGTGTCACCACCTAATGACCAGAAGCGGTACTGCATCTCTTGCATCCAGGTGACCTGAGGGACCAACAGGGGCCAGGCTGGCCCTATATCGCAATAGCTCCAGGCTTGGCTCCTCAGTCTGAGGAACACCACAGACTTGTCTCTCCTCGTCTGACTTGGCAGCTTGACCCCAGCCTAGCCCTGACTACGCTTCAAACCTCTGGCCCTTCTGCTTGTTTGTCAACCTGATCCAACACTCAACTCCTGCCTATCTTGACCCTGCCTGCTGCCTCTGCCCCCTTAGAGCCTAGTCTGTCTGTTTTGCAATCAGACCCACTCAGGAGCAGCCTGCCCCGGAGCCAGCCTGATGCTGTCGTTGGGGAAAAAAAGAAACGTTCTTAAGAGCCCTCTCTAGCGGTAGGGAGAGCAAAGCACCTTTGGAGGAGGGTTCCCTGCCACTACCCAGAGGAGAGGAGCAGGCAGGGGTTTCAGCACCTGGAGAGGAGTGGCTGAATTGGGGCTGTGCTCTCCAGGGCAGTGGAGGCAGGCCAGGGAGCCTTTCGACGGGCAAAGTCCTGAACAGAAGCACAGAAGAATGGCCTCTTGCTAAAATACTGACATCACTCCACAAACCAGACTGGATAATTTGGAATCCTTGAGAAATTAACCCTCGTTATCCTTATGAATGGTTATATAGTACTTTTCACAGCAACAAAGTTAGAAAGCAATTTACGTAGTCAAAGGAGCGTGAAGGTGGTTCCCTGTTCCAAAGGAGCCCACTTCCTAAATTCAGAGAATTGCATACACGGCTACCCATGATCCCGTCCTTTCCTCGTCCAAAGAGGTCCCTGAACACAAAGCGTGCTTTAAAGAAGCAGGAATGTAAGAAGCGGCCTCACTGCATGGTTCACGGAACAACTTTATGTATTCATTTTTCGCGCTTCTTGGTGTGCCGCTGCAAACTGCTTTGGGTGTCAAGATATTCAGGTGACTTCCAAATCAAACGTCGCTGGGCTGCGACGGACACGAGCTCGCTCATTCCGACGCTCTTGTCCCCAGCGCAAAAATCAAATGCCAGCACTTTAGCTTTTGCCCCGAAACTGTTAACGACTCCACGTTCCGACAGGAAACGCCATTTCGATATCTTTGGAACGAAGAGCTGTGATTCTCGACAGGCCAATCAGCAGCTTGTTGGACAGCTGCACAAAAGACATGAGAAACAACAGAATGCGCAGAGAGTTTTGCTGTCCATCGAAACTGTTTACTAAACTTGCAGTGTTTGGAAAGACCTGACAATCCTATGCTTGCCTCCTCGGAAGTAGTGTTCCCTGTAATAATCCCCACTGCTGCACAGAGCCCTTCCGTGGTGGCAGGAGCAACGAGGGAAGGGGCCATTGACCGAACCAGCCTGGAAGGGGGTGGGATATCAACGCTGGGTTGCGCAGATACCCTATGCCCCGTTGCAGCCCAGGTTGGCCTTCCACGGCCTCCCTGGAAGCACTCCAGTTTCAGAGCTGGCGTGCATCCGAGGAGGCCCATTGTGGCCAATGCTGCTTAAACCGGGGGAGGTGAGCAATGGTTAGTGCACATCCAGGCCTTGCCATTAAAGCTACTCGCTTTGCTCAATGGGGTGGGGCCTCTTCAACCTCAAGCTCCTGCTGCCATTTTTGCAGGACAGGACAACGAACAGGGGATTTACTCCTTCAGTCCCTTCTCTGCTGACAGATCCACACAAGCGTTCAGTGTTGGGATGAGGGGTTTGGTATGTCTCAAGAATGCAGACATCCAGAGAATAATATATAATAATATATAATATATATATTATAATATACAGTATTTATATACCGCCTTTCTGATCACTGGATTTCTCCTCCGACTTTATTCAAGGAGGTGTACATGGGCAGGCTGTTCTAAACCCCAAAGGGTTTTTACAATATACTGTAATAAGGTTTTAATTTTTCATAGACCCCTTCATTCGAGATGTTACTTTCACAGTCCAGCTCTCTCTCTCTCTGTGGCGTTCACCTCAGCAAGCTTCACCTGACACAGGCAACCTCAAGTGCTTCAGCTGCAGCTCCACTCCCCCACAGAGGCTCTGCAGCTTATCAGCTCGGCGTGCCAGTAGCTCTCCGGCAGACTTCTGGCCGTCTTGAACTGCAGTCCTGAAGATCTTCAGGCATTTGTGAGACGAATGTTCTAACCAACTGAGCCAGACGTCAAGAGAACAAACCATTCCGAATGCTCATTCGTCAAGAGAACAAACCATTCCTCATTTCTTCAAGGAAGCCATGCCGCCATGTGCGGAGGACGCAGCAAGGAACTAAATGAGAGGCAGAGAAGGCACATCCGGGAATCGGCATCTCCTTACTATTCTGTGAAATTGGTTTCCTGCAGCAGCCAGTCCTTGCTGGACTAAGCAGTCCACTTTAGCACACAGATCACTGAATGCAAACATGATCAAAACTACCAGGAGGACACAACGCTGGCTGGGGAGTTTCACTAGCCTAGCCTGCTCCTAGGAAAGCACTGAGCAGAATGGTACAGAAAAGAAAAGACTTGCGCGCATTGCCGCACCCACGGAAACAAAGATAAGAATGTGGTTGTTGATTAAATGTACTTTGCTGCTATTATTATTACTATTATTACTATTACTATTACTACTACTATTATTATTATTAATAATATACTGCTTCTCAACCAAAAAACTCACATGTATGAAAAAACATGCAGAAGAAACAACATCAAACAGAGATGTCATGCTGGGGAGACGGGAACAGGGGCAGTTGCGCTCTCCCCCTGCTAAATAGAAGAGGAGCATCTTTTTTTAAAAGCGCCTCTTTGCCCAGTTAGTCTTGAGATTTTATGACAAATATGTAGAATTTTCTCCCAAATCTTAGACGTTTAAAATCTTCACTGCCACCAATACATGTTAAGAGCAATAGAATGCCTGGCATTTACATCTACGTCACCCGCGTGTGTTGCCCTTTCCGGTCACCTTCACAGCTAGGCTCTCGTGGGACGGATGAAGCAGGCCATTGCCTCCCCCCAAAAAACCCCATGCTCAAAAAGCCCCCAACCTCTAAGACACTAGCACACTTTTTGCCCTCGGAGGTGGGCATGTGCATGGATGTGCCCAAGTGCGCCACAGAAATAAGGGGTAGGCATCACTCACGTTAAGTGGTGCAAGGAAACACAGTCAGAGCCAAGGCATGTTTCCCTTGGAGCGCTTGCAGAGTCGAGGATGAGAGGGACTGGCGGAAGAGGAACGTGTTACCACGCAAGAGGGGAGGGGTGGAATGTTCCCTGTCTCTTTTCCATGTTGCCCTCGGGGCACTCTTCTGCAGTTCCTGCTCAGTGCGCCTCCGGCTGCCAGGGACAAAAGGAACCTTCTTTTCCAGCATGGAGAAAGCGCTGCGCTACCTCACCATGACTAATTCATTTGTCCGCCTCGGTTAGAAGGGTAGATCTCGTGACATTGCCTTCACTGGAGCGGCGTCTTTCCCATCTAGCCCAAAACAGATACCAGAGCTGGCAAAAAAAGAACCCACAAAAGCCCTGCCAACTTGAGGGCAGGGACCTTCCAAAAGGGCATTCTATGGGTGTGTGCACAGAAATGCAATTCATTCGGCTACTGTCCTTCAAGGAAATGGGAACATCTTGGAAACAGGGACATCATCTCCCCCCCCCCCCCCATACAACTGCATCCGAGCTTCACTTAACCCAGCCTTACGCTACAGCAGGCGCATCTCCACAGCCCCATGCTGCGCTCCTTTCACCACCCCTTTCTCCAGCACCGTTCCTTAGTTGCAGCTCAGCAGGGGCTGGGCTGCTTCTTCCCTCTCCTGCCAGAATCGTTTTCGTCGCACAGCCTGCACTGGAAAAGCAACCAGGGGGCCCTAGGACGGAATACAGTGTCGCATGAGAAACAGCTCCGCGCAGCGCCATGCCATCGCTGGTGACAAAAAGGACAACGCACTGAAGTCACAGGCAGGGCAGAAGCAGGCGGCCCCTTCGAGGCTGTAGATCAGTGGTGGCCAACCTTTCAGCATGAATGCTGGCCCTTTAAATGGTTGCATAAGTGAGGGCATTTCAGCAGGTGCAGCTGCTTTAGCAGCACCATCACCACTTGCAGCTGCCAAGATGCTGTCTTCTACACAACTCTTAAGAACACAGTAGCCCTAATGCTAGAAGGTTGGCCACCCCTGCTGTAGATTCTTCACCTTCTCTTTCCTGGCCTCGGTATCTCAAGCTCATATTGGCCTCCGACATACTTGAAACAAACAAATCCAAGACCTCCTGGTCCCTGAACGGGTGCGTCCAGCCAGGGTACCACCACCCTTCCTCAGCGGCCTACCAGTTGCTGTCTCTGCTGCTCCCTCTTTTCATCCCGCTTCCCGAATTCAAAAAGCACGAGGAGAATGGAGCGGAAGAGGAAGTGTGGAGGAGAGGAGAGGGGTGGGTTACAGCACCTTCAACCGTTGCCATTCCATCCCCCTCTTCCTATTCAAATTCGGGGAATAGGAGGAGGCACCCCCACCCACCTGCAGCCTGAAGTGACCACGGCGGTTGGCCAGCCCTGGTGCCACCACGGCAGGCACCCTTCCCCCCCCCCCCAACGGTAGATAATGACGCGATTGCCAGACGCGATTGCTTCCAGTCATTTCACAGTCAGTCGGCCATGTAGCTGGTCGTCATCCGGCACAAGCTATTTGTTCCAGAGATCTGAACAACCTTCCAGAGACGATGCTTCCCAGTATCCTCTAGCCAGCCAGTGTCTTAAGAAGTCACATTGGTTGTATACAAGGGACAAAGATTCTCTGTTGCCTCTCTACCACCTTGTCACTGCAGCTCCTGGTTCATAAAACCATGAGCTGGAGCACAGAAAATCCTTTGTTCTACCACAGGAGGAGAGTGTGTAACCTCTCCAAGCCACCGGGAGATACACCTTTGGTATACACAGTGTAAGGCAGACTGGAAAATGAAAAGGTAGAATAAGGAGGGATTCCAGAACATTCTCCCCAACGTTCCCCCAGGCCTAGCGGCAACATAGACAATTTCTGAAGGTGGGGAAGGACCTTAGGAAGACAGACAAGGGCAGTAACCATCTTAGCTAGCAAATTAAACCCATGACACACTTGGGGTCAGAGAAGAGGACCCGTTAGAATGGCCCGTATTACGACGATGCCACAAGAAAGTGGTTTCTCAGGGACCCTCGAGTTTGAACATCCAGAAATTTGGCACAGGAGCTTTGAAGATTTAGGTTGGCCAGTGCATCCTACGCAGGATTGGGCTGTAAGTCAGACCTCCAGTCCACACCAAAATGCCACAGGGTGCTATCGACCCCATCTTTGGCACAGGAAATAGGACATGCAAATATTACGAAAAAACCCACTCATCTTTGTCATCTACAGATGGGAAGGAAACAAGGAAAAGGGGGAAATGCGGGCGGGGGAGTGGAAGCCAGAAGAAATGAAAGGCTGAAAGGAAGTGATAGCCCAGTGGGAATGACTCTGACCCACAGCCAGAGTGAATTAGAAGTTTAGAAATTGTCCAGACACAAGTCCGTCGTCGTCGTCGTCGTCATCAGGAATGCTCACAGACGGTGATGACAAAGGGATAACGCCAAAAAGCAATTTTTGCAAAAGTTTGAGATGTCCTCGATGGCGTACCGAGGGTGGTGCGGATGTGAAAGTATAGCAGGACGTCACTACGTGCGTGTAAGCGCCCCTCCCCCTGGCCGATCTGAGCCATCCCCAGCAGGCGATGGCTATCGCACAGGCAGCCGTTCCACCCACGTGGCAGCCGCCGCCCGCAGGGAATGGCTCAGATTGGCCAGGGAGAGGGGCACTTACACGCACGTAGCGGCGTCTTGCTATACTTTTGCTTCTGCACCACCCTCGGTACGCCTGTGAATGTCCTGGATGCATGGGAGCTGCTTACTCATGAGCAGATCTGCCATGGTTGAGAGAACGTGCCCAAATGATCCTACTGGTGGGGAGCGGGGGACCAGATCCCATTAAACTGGCACGTGCTCCTGGTACCCTCACAGTTATCTTTTTAATGCCGGACAAAAGCCATCCTGTTTTCTCAGGTTGGGGGGGGGAGGAGATTGATTCGTTTTGGCGTTTTTATCCCTCCTGTGCAAAGAAAGGCTGTGTTATTTGTCATGTTTTTTAGTGTTTTATTATTTCATTGGTTTCTACTGATTGATGTGATTTTATTATAATATCGCTGCTGCCTTGAGACACTTTGCGATAAGATAGGATAGGTTATCAATTACTACGCAGATAGGAACAAACGACATTTAGCCATTTTCCAAACTATGTGGGATCCATTCCTGGATAGACCATTTCAAGAGGGGTCACTGTGAAGTTGTCCCCGTCTGCAGGGGAAGAAACAGCAAAAGATTTCTGCAAAACGTTTATTCAACTGTAAGAGGAAAGGCAACAAGACTGTTCTCGGAACAACCTTAAAAGGATGCCAGGTAAGCACAGTGACAATTCCCAATCGATTCTAACAGCCGCCTGGCAATACTTGCTCTGTAACGTGGTTTTGAACACCTGTCTCGACTGAGACCTGCAGGCATGGTATCAAGCCTAATCGAAGACAAATGGTCATCAGTAAACGGGATATATCAATCTATAAAGAAAGGAACTCTCACCTTGTACCCCTTATGGGATGCAAAAGGAGAGAGATGCAACATTTTCATGGGCTGGTCTCTGAAATGCTTCATGCATTTCAGGTGCAGTCATTGATATAACCAAAAGGCACTCTATACAGTGTCCCAATAATAATACTAATACTAATACTAATACTAATACTAATACTAATACTAATACTAATACTAATACTAATACTAATACTAATACTAATACTAATAATAATAAAAACACCAGTATTTATATACCACCTTTTCTTTGGTCATTGGATTTCTCCTCTTACTTTAATTCAAAGGCAGTTTACACAGACAGGCTTCCTAAACCCTGAGGCTTTTTTTACAATACAATAATATGTTCTAATCTTTCATAGAACCCTTCATTTCTTTACAGTTCAGCCTCTCTCTGGTGTTCGCCTCACCACGATTCAACTGACAGGCAACCTTGACTCCCACTCAAAGTGCAGCTGCAGCTTCTCTCTCCCACAGAGGCTCTGCAGCTTGTCAGCTGGGTGTGCCAACAGCTCTCTGACAGATATGAATACTTCCAGCCGACCCGATCTGCCATCCTTAGATCTTCAGGCATATGAGACGGTCGCTCTACCAACTGAGCCAGACCTCCTGCCCTGCCCTATATCAAGAATGACTGACAGCACAATCCTAAACTAGTCAGTGCCGGTGCTGCAAGTGCAACCTCTGCGCTGGCACAGACTGTCACAAAAGCGCCGTAAAGCACTTTGAAACAACCTGAGAGTAAGTGGTGCTGATGGGAAGGCCTGCGCCGTCCCGCCGGAGCCACATCCAGAAGGAGTGCCCAATGGTGCCGGTAAGCTACCTCTGGGCAGCGGTGGGGCACGGGGAGGGTGGAACGGGGGCAAGGCGGGTTGTAATGGGGTGGGGTGGATCAAGCCCGGGAGGAGGTGGGATTGGCAGCGCTGGCGCTTGTTGAATCCTATTCCCCCTCCCGGGCTTGAAAGGCAGACATGACGCTTCTCGGTTCTGCACCAGCTACTTAGCTCGCACATATCCGAGTATCCCCATTACGCAGGCTGGGGCTTTACACAGAGTAAAGGGATGAATGTCCCATTACCTCCAGGAGAATAGGATGCAGTGTGGGTCGCATGATCCCGCTTCATCACGCTCGGTTAGGATTGGGTTGCCCTAACGCAGTCACACCTGATGCAGAGGCGCATCAGCCCTACCCACTCCCAGGAGGAGGAAGGAAACCCAAACGAAGCCATGGATCACACAGGGTGCAGGAGGCAGCGTCCTCCCCGGGTGGAGCTCACAGGAGCTTTTCATCATCTACAATTCACTTGTCTGCGGCGGCACAGGAACCAATTTCTCGCAGCACACCACAAAGCTTGGGAATCGATGCCTGCGCGAGTGTGGATTTTGTTCTGAACCGCCAGTCGCTTCCCAGTTCTGCATCAGACTTTGCCAGCCAAGCTGCCATTCCAAAACAACCACTCCCTGAGCGCAGGACAAATCAGCTTTCGCTAACCGCCGATGTGAAATTCTCAAACCTATAAATTAAATTAATAAAAAGGACAAAGACGCCTTTTGTGAGCTCCCAAGCCTGGAGGATTTTACGAATAATAAGACTGGAAAGTGATTTATACTCTCAGATTAAAAGCCAGGTTGGCACGCACGACTCTTACAAGGGGACACACTACGCTATTAACCCATTCGAAGGCAAATGTTTTCAGCATCACAGCCCCTGCTGTTCCCCGCAAGAAGTCACGACGGACCATCGCAAGCAACGTTGCTTGCAAAGGAATCAAATCAAAGGACGAAAAAGGAAGGGAAAAATGTTGTGCAGGTTACATCAACGCAGGCATCAAATCCGCAAGAAACACAATGAAATCCGCAAGATACATCAAATCCGCAAGAAACACAATGACGTTACGGATGCGATTCCGTAAATTTGCTCAAGAAATCAAATAATCTGCAGGTAGGTCAGTAAGCAGCTGAAGATATTCCATTTCTGGACACCATAATTTGTGTGTGTGTGTTTTGTAAAAGGAGGAAAAATTGCTTCCAAAACACATGGAAAGTTTCAACAATAGCTAGTTTCTAATCTCCCTCCCACGAGATTCAAACAGATTTTCTGCCACCCACAGCGCCTGTCTCATATCCCATCAACACGCTAAAAAGATTCCGCCACCTACAATCCTTTTGACGGATGTGCCTATCACAACACCTGTCCGCCTTCCCTTTGCCCCTTCCCCGGGCTCATCTGCTTTCTCCCCCTTGCTCACCCTCTTCCTGTATCGCTAATTAACAAACATCACCAGATCTTTCTCTTTGTCCTCTTGTCCTCCCAACTATGGTTACCAGCTGCTCTGATTTCATCGCAGGGTAGTCCTGGAAAATCGGCATGATGAACAAAATAATAATTTAAAAAAATACATAGATCCTGAACGGTTGAAGAACACAGGGTGGGGAGAGGGGCAGCCCCTATGTCAGGAATATTTAGAACAAGTTCATATAAGGCTACTTGCCTAGTCACCTGCGGCAAGTAAGACGACAACCAGGGGTACCCCCCTTCCAATTAGACAGCCATGGTTTTCCCCAAAGGATACTGGTTACTGTAGTCCAATGAGGGTGTTTGGGCACACTCATGGAGGTCTGAAGTTCCCTCACAACAATCTAATCAAAAATTCTAGAGAATAGTGATACAACCTTACTCGGCAGTTATCATCAACAACCAAACTGTATCATTTGTCAAACATTTCCAGAATCTCTTCTATAAGGAGGGAGATAGGTTCAAGAAGTGCATTGGGTCTCACAAGCGTGCCGCCATTATTTACGCGAGTGGCTCCACCACATTCGTCTCTCTCTTTTTAGGATTAAAAAATGATGTAGGGAAGATGGGGGGGATGGGAGTGAGGCAAGGAGAACATATACAATGAAAAAAAATTAACGTGAAGCCCATAATGTTGGAATAGATGACACCAAGGTCTGAAAAGAATGACACTCCACTTCAAGACAGGCAGACGGTCACTCCAATCTGTAGTTCTGATGCTGATCTAACACCACTCCCAAACCTTCAGCCTCCTCTCCTACGTCAGTAGTTTGAATGTTTTTCTCGTGTCCTCCCCAGCTCCCAGGATTCAGTCCAAATTCAAATTCAGCCCAGCCGTGATGACAGAACGGGTGGAATATGGAGCAGAGTGCCATATTGAGGTGTGTGTATATATATGTGTAAAAACATCCAAAAATAGTAAATTATTGTACAAGCCCCACTTTGTAACTGGCTCCACCACCCTAAGCTACTATTTTGCAACACACACGGCCCCTCCAAGCATTCATTTTGCCCTGGTAGCAACCAAGCCTCTGGCAAATAAAATAAAATAAGCTCCTGAAGGTCTAAAATCTGTATACCCTTGCTCTATTCCACCCAACTTTCCATTTGCACAGTCAAATGATCTTGCGGATCCTTGAACATTTAAAAAAAAACATGAGACACTGCCTCCAAAACAAGATGTGGAATAAAATGGGTTCCTCAAACTCAACACCCATTTAACAAGCTTGCCAATGGACAAAATGTCCCTTAAAACACCACCGTATAGAGCTAATATCAGGGCAAAGGGGTGGGGATAGAGAGAGGGAAAACGTTCCAAGGGAGGTGAGGTGGGCTTTGGGTGGTCTCGTATGAGATAGTCCATGAGCAGAAAAAAGAAGAAGAAATGTGATCGCCATAGAGGCAGCTCCTGAAAAGGTTTGATACAAGTCCTTACGGAAACAGAAAAGAAGCTAGGAACGGGACTCGTGTTACCGCTGAAAACAAACGTGGCACATGACTGATGGCTGCACACTCCATGACTGACAGGAGCTCCTTGGGATGTCGAACGCAGAGGGGGAAGTGCGATCGTTCTGTTCCACACACCTCAAGGGATTGGCAGAGAGCATACTGATTCTGGGGGATTCTTCCAGCTCATCCTTCTATGCAGAAACAAAAGAAAAGTCAACTAGAAACGAGAACTTTTGGTGAGCGTCGGGGGCTGGTGCTCAAAACAACGAACCGGTGCAACGAATCCACTAAAGCTTTCGTTCCGAATTTTATAGGCGCAGCAGTCAACCGGGCAAATTGCGAGCTCCGACGCGTTCCAAAAGTTGTCTCTGCCTGTGCAAAAAAGGATGTTGAGTTCAAGTCAGGGGTAGAGTTGTGTGTGGCGCCACCACATCAGCAAAGCTTCATCCAGGTTTTTGGGGACCATTGGACAAGACGCAGGCAGTGGATGCACCCGGCCCTTCCAATTGTCGACTCCCTGTCTGCCACGAAGGGGGCACCTCGAAGCTGCCAGGAGGCATCTCTCCTCTTGGATCGCTGTCTCCAGAGTGAAACACACTCTGGAGTCGCACAGGCCACAGTGACAGCAGAGTAACTCTCCTGTGAACCGGTGACACATTTTGAACAGTCAAAAGCCTATATCTGAAATGTCAGGACTTCATCCTTGGGTACAGCTTGAATTTGGAGGACAGTTTTGGAGACTTGCCCTTTGAGAACTAGCATCCGTGCCCCTGGTTGGTTGGTTAGTTGCCCACGTTCACGCACAATAATGATCGCAATTTAACCCACCGAGAAAGGACGTGACCCAGGAAGGCAGCAGGAGTCAGGTCCCAATTTTAAAAGATCTCCAGATTTATTGCTACGAATGTTGCGGAGGGACCCACTCCAGTCTCCCCAGGATGGCAGAGCGGAAAAGAATCCTCGAGGATATCCTCACGCGACTTCACTGCGGAAGACGGAAAAGGCATGTGGACAGTGAATGTCAGGAACACCCGCCAGCACAATCCGGACAGAAGCAGTGGAAAGTTTGCGTTCGTTCATGGAGGTGCAAGCGGAGGTGTGGAATTGAAATGGCGCCACACGACAGGCATGCTTCCCTTGCATGCACACAAATGCATCGCTAAAACCGTAAAAGCACAAATCGGGATCCTGTGCCTCTTTGAACTTACATTCCCTGATCCGAGCCGCTCTCTGTGCCCCCTTAAACAGCGACTCCATTTGAATCTGTACTCAATAAATATTTGGCCCAGTTATTTCCCTAGAAACAAATTAACTATTATAAGTCAATTCCAAACAGAAAAGAAGGGAAGACAACCGGCAACCGCTTTTGGGTTTGGCACAGATAAATGTTCAAGCAGCAACTAACCAGTCCCCGACCCCCACCCTCTTCCTGGTCCTCCTCGCAGTAGCCTGGCTTAAGATCTGAATCCGACATTATCACCAGACCATCACATTTCTAGTCTGAAATCAACTAATTCTCTTGTGCGCAATATTTCATCTTTTTCTCCTACTCTAATGCAATCCTGACCGTTTAAAGCATAAGCTACTGCATATTTTTTTTTTGCTATACTGACTTCCCTGTTTCCCAGTTAAAAAATAAAAAGGGTGAGGGAAAAGGAAGAAACAGCCTGTATTTTGATCGGCTTCACTGCATATGTGTCATTAACACCAACTGCCCTGCGCTTCCTACATCTCTCAGCCAGCTTGGTCGACCAATCCTATGACTGTTTACTCAGAAGTCCCACTGTATTCAGTGAAGCTTAATCTCTTGCAAGAGTGTTTAGGATTGCAGGCTAATTCCAGGACTACAGGAACGAACAGGTAAGAACATAAGAGCACTGCTGGATCAGGCCAAGGGCCCATCTAGTCCGGCTTCCTGTATCTCCTCACAGTGGCCCACCAGATGCCTTAGGGAGCGCACAAGACCACAAGAGACCTGTATCCTGTTGCCGCTCCCTTGCATCTGGCTTTCATGCAGTTGTCATCTTGTAACCTGTGATGGACTTACCCTCCACAAATCTGTCCACTCCCTTTTTCAAGGCATTTAGGACAGGTGCCATCACCACATCTGGTGGCAAGGAGTTCCACAGATTAATCATGCACTTTAGAACAGTTTAAATGTTCTACTTCTGTGACTTTTACCGTAATGCCACTTCCTCGTACCACCTGTGACTCTTTTTGCCACCTGCGACTCTTGAAAAGTAATGCCATCTCCTCCTCCTACCTACCTATCACTGTTGATAGCAATCAGTGAAATTCTCAGCTCGATTCGGAATGTGCCCTTCAAAAAACGAGACAACTTGAGCTCGATTCAGATTGGACCACAGTTCTCTCATTTTAAAGCCCACCCCATTCCAAACTCCAGGCCCTGTCATGCTCTCAGTGACGTCACAGAAAAACATGGTAAGGCCCGGGGGCCTTCCAAGTCCTTTACAAACACTCCCAACTTTTTCCTTTCTCCCAAGGAAAGGCTACTTATCTTCCAAGAGAAGTAGTTAAAGAAAAGATGGGAAAGAAAGGCATTCCAAGGCATTTGTTAAATGTAAGGCTTGTCAACAGGAACGTCCCAACACAAAAAGTGTAGTAGGGAACTGTCGTTTGCCAAGGCTTCCAGGTCCTTACTAAGGTAAGCACTGGGGGGAGAGAAAGGAGCAGGAATTGTTTAAAAGGGTCCAAGTTTATTTACGAGTCAAGCTAAAGCTCAAAGAAATGTTGCCTTCAACTGCAAATCAGCTTAATATTCCAGACCAGCAACACCCGAAATCCTGAAGCTCTCCCACCTCACTAGCCATTGACTGAGACTCAAGATAGAGTAAAAGCTTTCATGGCCAGCAATTATCGTCCAAGTCTTTAATATTACGGGTAAAGATGCCATGTAGTTTATTTCCAACAGACCAACGATTTAAAACAACTTCAAATCACTGTGCGAAGATGCCGATATAAACGGAGCTCCGGACAGGAATAAAATACATTAAAAATCCAAGGTTGTGAATGTTACTGATACCGACATTTCGCTCCGTAGCTCGGAGCTTTTTCTAGGTGCAATCACGAAGATTGAAGATGGTAAAGCAGGTAGAGTGATTGCACGCAGAATCTTCGTGATTGCACCTAAAAAAAGCTCCGAGCTACGGAGCAAAACGTCGGTATCAGTAACATTCACAACCTTGGATTTTTAATGTATTTTATTCCTGTCCGGAGCTCCGTTTATATCGGCATCTTCGCACAGTGATTTGAAGTTGTTTTAAATCGTTGGTCTGTTGGAAATAAACTACATGGCATCTTTACCCGTAATATTAAAGACTTGGACGATAATTGAGACTCCTTGGATCTAGAAAAGGAGCTATCTCAAGGCTGGCTCAAACAGAAGCATCAGTCATCTTTGGGCATCAGTTCCATTACCAAAAACAACAAGAGGAATTGTGGAAGTTTTCTCCCACCTTTGGCACTGACCGCTGCAAGGATCGGACAAGCACTGTAAAGAAGTAAATTTAAAACAAGGCCCTCCTTTGCAGAAATTGAGTGATGGGAGGACAGCATACGGCGTCTGAGGAACAGATGGAAGCAGCAAGTTCTTAAATTCTCCTGGGAGGTGTTGCAGAGAAACAGGGAAAAGAACAAGCTTGCAGAGATCCTTAACTACCTCCAGGGCAAAGACCTTGTGGTGTGGGGAGTAAGTCAGACCACTCCGATGGAGTTGCACCTGTCCAGGCCTGAACCGCCCCAAGCTGGGGAGAGGGGGGGAAGAAGCAGTACAAGGTCGCATCATTGAGGGGCTGGGCAACTCCCCTCTCCGTCATGCACCGTGCCACAAATCAACCAACCCATTTGCTAGCACTTGTTTTGTGTGCATTTGTGGCTACCTGTAGCTGCGCTGGAATGCAGGAACCAAAGCGTGTCAGATTTGTTTTGGAATGTTGACTAACAAGTAACAGGGCAGTAAACGGTTTTAAAAATGAAGCCTTGCTTGTTCCAAAAAAACTCAGCCAGTAATCAATCCAGCCCCTCACTGCTGACGTAGATCTTTGGGCACCCTCCTCATGTGCAGGCTCTGGGTGGGTGAGGGACAGTGGGTGTCGTCACCCCTCTTTACTGGGGATGGTTCCGGGTCCAGCAAAACTAGTCAAGGACATAGTTGAAGCGCTCCCACTGTGGGATGGGGAATGATGAATAGGGCTTCAGTCACAACAGGCAGGCGACCGACATCCCCGACGAGGACAGTGAGGTCGCGTCGCACTGATCACTTCCATCACGGTGGGTGCCTGGAGTGATCAGCTGGTCCATGCACTGAGCATTTTGGCTTTCTGCAAGAGCGATGGCCCTCACTGCCGCCGCCACCTTCAACTGACAAGCAAGGCGAGTGTCCACGCATGGCGAGCTTGTGGGAGTGGAGGCGGGGCAAGACGGATGATGCAGGGGAGGCGGGGCAAGACGGATGATGGAGGCCCGACTCTCAAGACAAAACGGCAGTGGCAGCACTGCTGCAAGTGACCCACCTGGTCTGGGGCCAGAGCCACCTGCTGAAGCCTTCTAACCTAACCTATAGCACAATCCTACCCAGATCCTCCACTGGTGCAGCCAGTGGTGGAGGGCAAAACAGGAGGCTTTGGAAGAGAAAGGGGATTTAAATCCCCCTTAACACCCCCCTTTAAATGAGATTTAAATCCCCCTTTCCTCCCAAAGCCTCCTGCCCTTCACCACTGGGTGCACCAGTGGAGGAGCTGGGTAGGATGGCGCTGTTACTCAGTGAATGACCACTAGTGAGTAAATAAGTAAAGTAAGCCTTTATTGGCATCACAACCACTAGTGAAACACCAACTCCTCCTCCACAGTTCCGTCGCCGGGACGTCCTTGCTTCTCCTCACAGCTGCATTTTGCCCAGTTTGCTTGAAAGCCTGGCTTCCTCCTCGGAACGCATCGGTTAAAATAAAATAATAATAATAATGAAACGTTCTGCTCACTTCAGTTTTGGCTCCTCTCTTTTGCTGGTTTTGTCCCAAGACGTGTCCCGACCAAGTGGAGGTGGGGTGGAACGAAGACATCAGATTTTTTCCCTTAACCTTTTTCTATTGCCTTGATTTTCTTTGGAGCAACTCTATTAGGACTAAAACGATATGTACTTTTTTTTTTGGTCTCAGAGTAGAGAACCATCTGCAAAGCGTTAGCAGTGTAAACATTATAAGCACAGGACAAATGTCTCAGAACAATTCGTTTAAACACACACACACACACACACACACACACACACACACACACACACACACACACACACACACACACACACGATGCCCTATTACTCATTTTGTCCACGTTTCGAGAATTTAACCATCTTACAGAACTGTCATCAGGATGCCAGGGGCCAGGCCAATCTCAAGTTAGCTCCTCCGTGGGAATCCTCAATTGCGAAACGGGAACGGAAGATATTCCGAAACTGGCCCCTCAGGGCTGAGCCTTTAACTATGCAGAGGTTTGGCAGAGAAAAGAAGCAATAACCCCCAACCCTATTCTGCAAGCAGGAACACCACAGATTTTCTTCCGGCTAGAACAGGAGGAAAAGGGGAAGCCCCTTTTCTCCCCCCCCCCCAATTCCTGTCTGCTGGTTGTGCAAGGAAGTCAGTGTGCCGGTACAGGAAATGGCTCTCTACACCTCTGCAAGACACACAGAGGTAATCCCTACAAGGTGAGAAAGTGAGGCATCTCTGTCGGGTGGCAGATATGGGGTGCTTTGGAAAAGGCAGCTGAGTGGGGAAACAGATAAACCTGACCCTGGGGGAGGCACAGTCGCCATAAGCCCTGCTGCACCAGTTGCACTAAAACGCAAAATGGGTATCGCCAGTGTGCCAGTGGAAGACACAGGCATCACCAGAGCATAAGCAAGCGAGAAGGCCATGTGGCAGTGACCTGACCACTACTGGTTAATGCCCAAATAAAACCTTTGTTGAGGAGCAGGTGGGGAAAATATAGCCATATAAAATAGGCTGGTTTCTCATACTTTATGATGTCATAGAAGAACATCAGAAGAGCCCTGCTGGATCAGGCCCAGGGTCTATGTAGTCCAGCTTCCTATATCTCACAGTGGCCCCCACCAGATGCCCCTGGGCGCACACAAGACAACAGGATCCCTGCATCCTGTTGCCACTCCTTTGCAGCTGCATTCAGAGATAGGCTACCTCTAAAACCCAGAGGTTGCAGATGCATCCAGTTGTCATGACTTGCCACCTGTGATGGACTTTTCCTCCACCAATCTGTCCACTCCCCTTAGAAAGGCCAGGTGCCATCACCACATCCTGTGGCAGAGAGTTCCACAGATTAATTACACACTGGGTAAAGAAACATTTCCTTTTGGCCATTCCAATTCTCCCACCAGTCAATTTGAGTGGCTGTCCCCTGGTTCTGGTGTTGTGCAAGAGGGAAAAGATCTACTCTGTTCATCCCATGCATAATTTTATGTGTCTCAATCACATTAAAAAAAACTGGTGTGACAAGTGTCTAAAGATCTGTTGCACGCAGATCTGGGTTCAAATCTATCTCCACTCAGCTATGAAGCTCACTGCATGATCTTAGGCAGTCCGTTCCCTCCCCCCCCCCCCCGGTTGCTACAGGGATAAAATGGGAAGATTCCAAAGTCTCCACCCTAAGATCCTGAAGGGAAAAGTGGGCAATGACTGATAATGTGTTGGTTTTTAAAGCAGCACAGAACTTCAAAGAGAACAGATCTTCTACTTCATTAGGAGAAAAGGGTACAGAAGACTTTTCAACAAGTTGCCCCAAAATAATCACTCATTTGATGCACGACTGCCAGCAAAACTGGGGTTCTTTTCTCCTCTCAAGGAAGTTGCTGCCCACGCTACTAAAAGCAAACAGCATCAAGTGAGCATCAGATTGGGGAGACGGGGTCAGGTGATCTCTCTAGTATAAGCCAATGGTTCCCAACCGATGGTCCGCAGGAACCTGAAAAGTGGTCCGCGAGGTCGGTCAGTCGGTCTCACTCACTCACTCACCTCACTCAAGATCAGCCCTTGCTAATTTTAAATAATATTAAGAATTTCACAGCTAGTGAAGCAAATGCAAGCACAAACATTGCATTTAAGATACCTACCTCATTAATATTTTTTGTTTTCTTTTTTAAAATCACAATACAAAATACATAAATACGCATAAATGTAAACACGAGACCTAAGAAATCTTCCCTAATTATTTCAAATTTAATTGTATTTTTTTCTGTGTGTGTGTAGGGGGGGGAGGTGTGCATGTGGTCCACAACGATTCCAATTTTGGCCTCAGTGGTCTGTACTCTCCTAAACTAGGATGGGAATCACTGCTCTTCTAAGCCCTTTGACAGGGGAGCACGTGTCAGTTTCACAACAGAGTATAGGATCCGGAGACACAAACCGGGCTAGCCAGTATTCAGAGAGGGGCCAACATGGCTGGCGTTCAACCAGTTGGAGCAGCAGGGGCACAGCGGGAGGTTAAGCCTCCCCACCCTGCACTATTTTCCCAACCTAAATTGTCCATTGCATAGCTGCTAATAGCCCAACACTGGGATTAAAGAAAAGGGAACCTATCTTGTCTTTTTTCCATCGTAGGGAGTCGAACTGAAGCTGAACCCCCCAAAACGGGTTCACAGGGTTTTGTTTTGTTTTTAACTGGAATCTCTTAGTTGCCTCAAACCTGAACTGGGAATCTAATCCCCGAACACACAAAAGTGGAAACCAGTTTAAAATAAGTGGTTCAGGAATCAGGCACCCAACTTTCCACGTTACGAGTCAAATTCTATTTTCCTGTTGCATGCATTTTGTTTGTAAAAAAAAAAAAGTTGCACAAATCCTAAAACAATCCATTTTAAAAAATACATTATTTCCCCTCTGAAATGAAATAATTAACACTGGATTTGTTTTAGAGCTGCATTGCAAGCGAAAGGGTTCGATATTGTTCTATGTAAAATGTGTCGAAATGGGCTCAAAACCAGTTCAAAATGTCTGAAGTGCCCGTCAAGCCACTTCTTAAAGTTAGTGTTTGGGCTAGAGAATTAAAAAATGCTGATGAACCTGAACTGAACCCCAACTTTTAATGGGTTGGCTCTCTGGTTACAGGGCTCATAGTAGAGTTTTTTTTGGGGGGAGGAGAATTTAGATTCAAAAAAGGAGGTCGTGGAAACAGGTAAAAACAAAACCCCTCCAGATCAACACTGTGCCAGACAAAACCAGAGCTCCTTTCATTCTTTCTCGTCAGGAGATCCGATCACAGATCACTTATGTCATGACTGTTTCAGCCCTCGGTTTTCCCCAATAACTGCCCTCCTATTTCCAAGCTTACTACGTGCAGTAAGACCGGTTGGAAACTTGCTATGTTTTATAAACGAAAACTCAGGTTCTCGAACAATTCAAAATCAGTGGCAGAGTATCAAATTCCAAAATCAAAACCCTGCAGAAGATCACACACACCTGCAGACAAAAACACACACATCTGCATACGAAAAACACACCACGTCCATCTGGGAACCCGCCCCACTGGAAATAACTACAAGCAGCATGGAGAATGCAAGAAAATGGAATCAGAGCACGTCGGACAGAGGGCGGGAGGGGGAGGAGCTTAATTTGGAATTGGCAGGTGCTAAGTAGGAGTTTGACAAATCTGAGAAGAGGAAATGTCAGTTACACAACGCTGGGGAAAAAATACAGAAGAAATGGCCGAGAGAACAGATATTTCAAGTGGACGAAAAGGATACGAGCAGCTCACCTCATAGTGGTAGTCCATGCAGGTCAGTTCTCTCCAGCAGCGGTCCCCTCGGATCTTAATCAAGCCCTGTCAAAGAGAAGGCGCAGGTGAGATTATTATTCTCACAACCATTCAAAAACATAAAATAAAATTAGAGCAAACTAAATATTCCAGGTCAAGAAACGGAAATGTTGAAATTGAAATGCACGCACTCACTAAGGACCTACAACCTTTGATTAAGAATCCCCTAGAAACACACATCTTAATTATCCCAAAATGTTTTGGTTCAAAACCAGTAGAAGACAAGAAAAGCCCTGGGAGATCAGACCACAGGGCACTCCAGACCAGCATCCTGTCAGGTGCCTTTGAGAAGCCCACAAGCAAGCCATGCAGGCAATCGTCCTCTCCCACAGTCGGCTGCATGCTGCCCCTGAACATGGAGGCTCCATTTGGCCACCATGGCTACTATAGCCACTGAAAACATATAACCCCCCCCTCGCCCTTTAAAGCCATCTAAGTGTGCAACCTCAGCCCATTTTGCGTAGGGAAGTTCCAAAAATTAGGTTTGTATGACATAAATTTGTTAATGCTCGGTGAAAAAATGCATGATCCACATGAAGCAAAGCAAAGCACTATAAAAACACGAACTCGCTACAAAATCACAACACTTGGGGCACACCCTGGTGACACATGGTAGTTTCAAGACTGCAGCGGGTTTTCTGCAGGGGTGGTTGTCCACAGATGTGGCACTCCTGGCACTCTGAGGTCACTGGAAAAGCCATAGAGCAGGGGTTCTCAATCTGTGGTACGGGTACCCCTAGGGGTACCCAGACCTCTTGCTGGGGGTACGCCAAGCCCTGCCCCTTATCTGCCCCATCAGCAGCTAATTAAGTGTTAATTAACATGGATTTTAAATTTTAATTATTTTCTGAGCCCTTCTATCTCTCTGAGTTTGGTTTTGGGCTTATTTTTGTACTTTGGAAAATGTACTTTGGTGGGGTGGGGAGGGAGGAGCTGATTTTGGGAAGTGTGACTTGGAGAAAAAAAGAGATCCTTGCATGTGTGCGTCTCTCTCCCCCCCGTGCGCGCACGCACGCACACACGCGCGCGCACACACACACACACACACACACACACACACACACACACACACACACACACACACACACACACACAGAGTTAAATGACACATTTTTTCACATTTAAAATTGTTTTAGTACTTTTTATTTAATGATTAATTACCTAATTAATTGATTAATCCAATTAATTAGCAGTTAATTAGCAGGGGTACTTCAGAAAATTGGGCCGTGATAAGGGGTACCCAGGCCTCCAAAGGTTGAGAACCCCTGCCATAGAGAATAAAAATACCTTTCTATGGCACCAAGAACACAAGAGCATCCCGTTCAAGGGCCCATCTGGTCCAGCATCCTGTACCTCCTCACAGTGGCCCACCAGATGCCACTGGGAGCACAAAAGATAACAACAAGATCCCTGCATCCTGTTGCCACTCCCTTGCATCTGGCATTCAGGGACAGGCTACTTCTAAAACCTGGAGGCTGCATACAGCCATCATGACTTGTGATGGACTTTCCCTCCATCAATCTGTCTGCTCCCCTTTGAAAGGTATCTAGGCCAGGTGCCATCACAACGTCCTGTGGCAAGGAGTTCCACAGATTAAGAATGTGGATAAGGCCAAGTCGAAGTTAAAAATATTAGGCAAAAAATATTTGAAGCTGGTTCACACAGGCATGTTTGCGAAAAGTAATCAAGATGGAGAAAAATTGCGGAAGGTACATGCATGTGTCAATTAGCGGTTGGGACTTTGCTGGCTTATTGTGGCATGTGCTTCTATCTGCTTTGTCAGGCTTCCCTGTGAGGTGTTGCGAATCAAGTGCAGGACTCAAGCCAGGAAGGCCTGTGTCCAAATCCCCACTCATCCAGGAGCTTCACTCATCTTGGATTAGTCTTTTTGCAGCCTAACTCCCTCACTAGGTTCTTGTGAACATACAGTGGGATAATCCCCATGTCTGTCCCCCCGAACTTCTTGGAGAGGTGGGATTCCAATGTTGTTAGTTTAATTAAAAGCCCTCAGGATGCCACATCACTGTGTCTTCTTGATTCTGTAAGCTAACAAGGCTTTTTTCTGGAAGGAGGTTAGCTGGTTAGTTAAAATTCCTATATGCAATACAACTCCTTTGGCTCCTGGAGACTAAAAGGGATACTACCCCTTTCCAGAATCCTTCAACAGCAAAAGGAGGCTTTATGCAAGATCTGCTCCACTCCTGCCTCCTCAGTTTATGGACTTGCAGCTACATGGCTTTCCTAATGTCACACCCTTTCACGCTTGCTTTCCCTTCCACCCAACCTTCTACTTCCTTCACAGAAGCTGCAGTGACTGTCAACGTTCTGTGACTCTCAACTCCTCCTCGGCTGCCAGAATGGCACAAAATCGCTGCCCACAGAGCAACAAAATTAAACACAACCGATTAAAACAACACTAAAAAAAAATGGTGAACATTTCCCAATGGTGGGGAAATGAAAAAAAAAAAAAAGAACTCTGCTTGGCACCCGAAGGACAGGAATGTGGTCAAGCAATGTCACTAGGGAGGGAATTCGAGCAGGGTGTGCGACTGAGAAGGCTGTGCTTCCTCATCCCTGTCCACCTCACCTTTGAAGGCTGAGGCACCTGGAAGAGGGTCTCCAAAGATGACCTCAAGGAACTGAACTGGCTGATGAAAAAGACAGGTGGGTGTTGAAGCACAGCTCTCTGCTTTCCCCTCAAGTAAGAGTTTGGTAGCAAAAAAAAAAAAAAAAAGCAGAGTTCCTGGAGCAATGCAACCAGGAGGAGGTCTCCAAGGGTCCATTCTAAGGTTGACAGCAATATCCGGATTGGATTTCACTGCCTCGAAAGTCAGCGAGGAAGACAAAGGGGAGGGAGGGAGGATGTTGCTCCCAGCAACGTTCCCAAAGGGCAGGCTGGAAAAGAGGAAGCGCGTGGACCAAACTGGGTCAGCCTTCAGGTATGCGAGAGAGCTGGACATCGGTCTGTGACGTCTGCTTAGTTAGGAGAGTTTGATGAAGATCTCGCAACGTTCCAATCAAGCAAAGCATTTGCCAGTTAAAAGTGTGTTCCCCACACCTAGGGGTTGGCCTTGAATACTTTGAATACCCCTTTCCTCCAAGGAGGTGTCCCGTTGTCTTCTGTATCTCTGGCAAGAACGGGAAAAGAGACGGCCGTGCTGGTTGAAAGGGGATGTCACATCCCGGGTTAGGGAAGGAAGAAAGAAGGGGACCATGGAAGAATATGTTGACCCCTTAAGTACACTTTGAGGGCCAGTCAGAACCATGTAAGCCATCCTTACGTCCTGCACAACCAAAGGACACAGTTGAGTGCTTATTAATATCCAAAGGGACAAAGATTTAAGAATGGGGGAAAATGTATGACATTCCAAGGCACCAGAGCAGAATATGTTTAGCAGCCATGCAAAAGAGCGGTGTGTGTGGTGTTTTTTTTTTTCATATTCTTATGCAAAAACATAACCATTTCCAAGCCCTCTCTGTCAGGGATTGAACCTGGCAGCTTCCGAACGGAAATCGGGTGCTTGATTAACCACGCTACGGGTCCATCGCCGACATTACAAACGATATCCTCTCGAAGAGCAATTCAGAGGCCTTTGCCCACCCAAGATCATCCATCAAAGCCCACCGGGATCATTTTCGACAAGACAGATGGGACAGAGAGGGATGAGCTAATAGCAGATGAGGGGTTTCAAATTGTGGGACACACACACACACACACACACACACACACACACACACACACACACACACACAGAGAGAGAGAGAGAGAGAGAGAGAGAGAGAGAGAGAGAGAGAGAGAGAACTGTCTCAAACATGTAGAACCATTCCGCGTCCTAAATAAAGTGTAGCGCTCCGAAAGGAGAGTCTTGGCTTTCCGTCACCTGTCTAAGTTCTTTTATCCCAATTCCTGCCCATGGTCTAAAAATGCTTGCAACATTTGTACACTCACATGATGTCGTCTCCTCTGCTTTTAAACCAGAACCTCTCTCACATTAATTCCCCGTTATGGAGACAGCCCAGTAAGTTTCATGGGGTGTGTTCATGTTCATGTTTAATTTTTCATAAATCACCTTGAACATTTTCTCCAATGTATAAACACCACCAGTGCCCCCCCACTTTCCCCTTCTCCTACCCCACTACTGCCAGTCTCCAGGAAACCCCCTCTTTTTAAAGCACAGGGAATGGGCAAAGGAACAACAAGGCAGCGAATGAGCTGACAAAAGAGTAACAGGATACCAAAGTCAGCAGGATTTTCATTCATTCTTGTGGGTCCCTAAACTGAAGGTATTAGAATAAAGTAAATAAAAAGCAGGGATGTATCTAAGTAACTAGGTCATGAGTGCGAGTGCGAGTACGAGTCATTTTTGCAAGAGTGCGAGTCCGAGTGCGAGTCAGTGTCAAAATTTTTGGGCAAGTACGAGTCAAGTGCGAGTCATTTTTGCACGAGTGCGAGTCGAGTATGAGTAAGGCCAGAAACCACGAGTCACAAGTCACGAGTCGAGTCACTTTGGGGAAAATGGCTTTTTCTCCTGAAAATGGGGTGGGTGTCTGTGTGTGGGGTGTGTGTGGGGACCTCTGAGACTTTTAAAGCACCCACTTGGCTCCCCCTATGCCCTTTCCCTCACCTCTCAGTCTTGTCACCACCCATCTGGTTTGGGAAAAACAAGCGTGTCTACATTCAAACCATTTACTGTATTATTCCCTCCTTGCACCTTCCCCTTGCTGAGCCAAACATCCCTTGGGCTCGGAGTTTCGGTCAATGAGGAGAAACTGCTGCGGCAGCTTCGCCTTCCCTCAATCCTCCCCACCGCTCGCACTCGGAGTTGTGGCCAATGGCAGACAGCAACAAAAGGGGGGGGGGGACTCAGAGCCAGGATTGCTTTCACACCCCCTTGAAAACCCTCCCTGTTGCCCTCCTCCTCCGATGTCTCCACTGCGCCTGCCTGCCTGCCTGTGTTGATGCCGGCCATTAAAGGAAAATGACTTGGAAATGGCAAGTCGTTACCCCCATGAGTGCAAGTCAAGTACGAGTCCCGTGGGTCACGAGTACAAGTGACTCGTGTGAGTGCAAGTGTGAGTGCGAGTCAGTGGGTCACGAGTACAAGTACGAGTACGAGTCAGGGAAAAAGTGGCTAAGTCACACTTGCGAGTCGAGTCATTTGACTCGAGTCCCCATCACTGATAAAAAGCAAACTTGAATGATCCCACAAGAGGAGCGGCAGGCTGGTCTGTTTTTGACACGAGCTGGCAGGTCAGCATCCAAAGCTGAGCATTTTTGCTGCCGCCGTTTGGTGTTCCAAAAGGTGGCTTGCATCGGGGCCTCCTTGCCGCCATAAGCCCACGGCCATGTCATGGCCCACCACTTGCTGTCGAGTTTCAGCTCCGCATGCAAAAGACTCGGAACAAAGGAGCTCTTTGCCATGAGCCAGGGGCTGCTTTGCCTGGAATGCAAATCGCCCAGGTAGGCAAACGAGCTTTGCAAATTGCACCGCTCACCAGCCAGGTGAACAGTTACACTGCGCACGGGCCGTGGGGTAAAAACCTCCAGAGGCTGTTTCTTATGACATATACTCAGCATGTTAAGGAAATGTTTTGCGAGGGCTTAAAATGTTTCACGCATGATGGGTCAGTGACAGGGGGCTGCCCTTGAAAAGCATGTGGAAGTGGTAACCGACGCAGAATACGGGCGCCAGGCTGCTAGCCAATGTACATTATCTGAAGCGCTTGCAGAGCGCATTATTCCAATTCTGTGCCATCTGCAGCGGCTCTCTATTTGTTCCCAATTCGACATTCTGGTTTGGGCCTATAACCCATCAAACGGTTTGGCTCCAGGGTTCCTGTCCTCTGAGGGCACCTAGGAAGGCTGTGCTCCGTGCTCTGTCGCCGGCAGAGGTGCTGCATATGGGGAACTGGGACAGGGTCTGCTCTGTGACTGCACCCAGGCTGTGGTACTCTCTTCTCCCATGAGGCAGCCAGGCTTGCTTCCTCGATCACAGTCTTTCAGAGATTCCTGAAGATGATCCGTTTTAGTCAGGCATATGGCCTGTCCCAAGTCAGTTTCTCACTGCATCATCCGAACGCTGAACCCCCTTGCTGTCCGTCAGTTTGTTCTCAACTTGGGTTTTCTGTTGAAAGTTTTACGGCGCAATCCTGTGTAACTCAGCGTCAGCAGAGCACTCACTCTGCTGGCATTTGGTGTCGCGAATAAAGCACCCGGAGAGCACCATAAAGCACCATTTTTGGGTGACCCCCTCCAATCCAGCCCAAGCTTTTCATTTGTTTGAACCACCCTAAATGACCTTCCAAGAAGGGCAGCTGGAGGAAGCACAACCCACCCTCCTGCCCCTCACACACCTTTCATTGCTGCAGTCATTTCCCACTGATTGCTTATCCGCTGCTCTGGGAACTTTGTCAGTTGAAGAGCAGGGTTGAAACACTACAGATAAATAAATGGGGTCTCGTGGCACATATATCTAATCAGCTGGCTTGCATAATACATTGGGATCACTTCAAAAAGTGTGTATAGCCCCCGCCCCCCCGCTATCCGCAGATTCATTTATCCGGAGATAGCGGGAGGACTCCGCGCCTCACCCTTTTACCTTAATTAGCTGCTCTGTGTCTTCTTTTAAACAGACGCTATAATCAGCAGCATTGTTTAAGCATTTAAAACATTTTTAACGCATTTTAAGCTATAAGCAGCAGCAGAACTGGAAATGCTTCCTGTTATTCGGCTGGGCCTATCTAGCACTCCGTGCTATAAGCAGCATGCTGCTGCTTATAGCATCTGTTTAAAGGAAGACACAGAGCAGCTAATTAAGGTAAAAGAATGGCCGGGGGGGGGGGGTGCGCAGGAGCTGCAGAGGGGGTGTTCGCTTCTATCTGTGGTTCCGGGGGGGGGGGGTCTGGAATGGATCCCTGCGGATACCGCCCCCTGTACTCTATATATGCAATACACAAACGCACGCACACACACTCACACAAATCTCGTGAAAAGTCCATCCCTCTTTATCTCATACAACCTGCTCCGCTCACAATCAGCTCCCTTTCACCATGATAAATCCAGAACAATTACAAAGGCATTCATAACTAAGCTAAGCTGAGGCAAGCTCCTGACGAGAACTCTTGTCGGAGCGGGTCAAATAATTATAGGCCTATCTGTTGAATTTTTTCCTCCGACTTCTCTTCACAACGCAGATGCCGGGGGTGGGAGGGGTTCCCCCCTTTCTCGAGTGTCAAAAAGGACAAAGTCATCATTCAGACTTTTTCAGGCCAAAATGAAAAAAAAAAAAAAGGTTGAGGTTCAAAGGGGAAACAGACAGTACAGATCAACCGAGAAAGGGAAGAGGGAGGCTGTTGGCCTGAAGCGAAGTCTTCAAAATTTCAGTGATATCAGCTGGGGGGGGGGGGACGGGACAAAACACATGGGATGTGGAGAAAGGAATGGATGCAATAGGGGCAGTTATGAATTTATAGGAACTTCGAAGGTGGTTTTCTCTTTTGGGATGAAGGGAGGCGAGGGCCTCCCTCTCCAGCCCCCCAAATTGAAGGAATTAACTCAGGTGCAAAGATGTTCCCGGGAGAACAAGGTGTCGGGATTTTAAAACGCACAGAAAGAGGAGGTCAGGATCCGCAAAGGTGGCGCAGCACCAAGATAGCGGAACGCTCCCCCTGCACAAATGGCTAGCAATAATCTAGGACTTGGGATGTACACATCGATTACATCTGTAGTCCACTCTTCTTTTAAGGAGCTCCTTCAAGGTGGTGCACAGGGTCCTCTGGCTCCTCCCCTCCCCAATATTATCCTCACAATGACCCTGTGAGGAAGGTTTGCCTGAAAGAGATACACACACCCCGGGTGATATTCTTGCCCGAGTGGGGATCGGAATCCACGCCGCCCGTCTCCTCGTTCAGCACACCACAGTGGCTCTCACACTGCACTTTAGGGCTTTGAAAACATTTCAGATGTCCTTGGTTCTCACAACAGCCACTTGAGGTAGGCCACTATATGGAACGCTGGAGGCGAAGGACATGGTTGGTTCCCTGCCATTGTAAAGTGAGGTCATGGCTTGGCAAGAATTGCAGCAGGGGCTTCCCGGTTCACATCCTTTGCCACTTTCACAAAACACCTGCGTTCCTTGGGTTTCAGCAAATGCACACAACGCAAAAAAGCTGCCAGAGAAACCTTTAAAGTGCCAGACACGGGCAGCCCAATCCTACCTAAATCCGTGCACAGTGATGCAGCGGTGCTGGCGCAGCTTCCACTGCATCCCACAGTAGATTTTCAGCTGCTGGAGGTCTACTCAGGGTAAGGGGACATTTGCCCCCTTGCCCTGGGGTAAGCCCAAGCCAGTCGCTGTGGGGCAACTTGGACCTGTGCTAGCAATTGACCTGGCACACCTCCGCATTGCTCCGTGAAGGCAGATCAGGCCCGGGAAGGGGCTCGGGATTTGGCGTGCGCTGCCGCCACCAATCCCGCCCCCTTCCGGGCCTGATCCACCCTCCTCACCCCCATCACTGCCTCGTCCCGCCCTCCCCCTGCCCCATTCAACCCTCTCCCCGCCTTCCTCCAACCCCCTGTGTGGTCTTACCTGCTCTGGCAGGTATCCATGGGTCCGCCAGTGCGCAGGAGGCTGCTGCGGCCTCCCCGCCAGGGGCCCCGCTACACTCGTCAGCAGAGGCTGCTTTATGACAGCTGTAAAGCAGGCTCTACCAGCGCAATGCTAGTTATGTCGGCGGGGGATAGGATTGGGGCGAAATAGTCGTATACACTCATAAGTCAATCTTGTTCCTCCTCAGTCAGGAGGGTGACCATATCACTTGGGTCTCATTTGCAGTTTTGCTTGGAGTTTTGCTGCATTACCAGAAAAAACTTTTACTTACTTATACTTACTTACTTTTACTTACTTACTTACTTTTAACTTACTTACTTACTTACTTATACTTACTTTTACTTACTTACTTCTCTCTCTCGCTCTCTCTCACACACACACAGCACCAGACACTTTGAACACTTGCTGTAAGGAGCAGGCAAATAACATTTCTGAAAGGCTTTTGGTCCATTCGCTGCTATGCTTCTCTTCAAGCCACCGAAGGAGCCCAGGGTGTGCAGGGGTGGGGAGAGAGAGAAACCACAGAGCCTTCTTGCCAAAGGGCTGTTATGTGGACAAATGAAGCCAGAGCGAAGAAGCACAAAGGAGGCTGCTCAGGGGTCAAGTACGGGACCCCCACGGAGCAGAGGAGGGCTGCAGCTGGAAGGTCAGAGGTCGGAACACTGGAGGCATCCGTTCCCAAAAAGTCCCAGAAAGCTGCGCTGCAGAAAGTCGGCCCCTTCGGATTTCTCGGGTATGAGTACAGATAAAATGCGGAAAAGAAAGCGCCTTTTATTTTCTCTCCTGGCCCATGCTAATGCAATAAAACAAATGAGGATAATTACTCTCCTTTTCAGAGCCACCACGGCAACGGCGGGAAGACGGGGCCATCGATTCAGCCTGCTGACCGCACCCCCATCCGAGCCCGGTTTTAAAACGAGACGAATACGGCAAATCCTTGCTCGACAGAATTCCTTCAAAAATTATTTTAGAGCTGGGGAACTGACTCATCTTCCTGCCAAGCCACGTTTTGGGAACCAGAAGGTTCATCTCTCTTGTTAACCCATCAGATCTCTGCCGTTCCCAGTATCTGGCACTGTGCCCAAACCCCCGTGTTAGGAAACCTCACAAAAGGCGTGAAGCAAAAAGGAACAAAACACAACAGATTCCCCCCCACCCTTTTTGTGATTCTGCTGCAAGCCGTACGAGGGACTTGTCCACAGACCAAGAGTTTCAGAAGCATCCGAAAATCATTCAGTGGAGTTTCTCAAAGCCATTTTGCTCAACTGGCACAGGATACGTCGGAAGGGATCAGAGCGTCAGTCCGCATAGCTCAGTATGGTTTACATGGACCCTCAGGGGCTCTCCGGGGCTTTAGACGTGGGTCCTTCCCAGCTTTGCCTGGGATGGAGGCCGGGACCTTATGCAGGCAGAGCAGCTCTTCTGCTGCTGAGCTGCAGTCGCAACCGAAGTTGGGAAGAAAGGAGGATGGATACGAGTGAGATCCATCAGGCAACCCATGGGGTGCAGTCACGGCGTTTAGCCTGGGAAGCTCGCTTGAATCAATCTCTCGCTCTCAGCCTAGATGACCTCACAAGGTTGTTGTGACATTAAATGGGAGGATAATCATGAGACAGACGCGGGCTGCCTTGGAGGAAAAGCATGGTACAGAAGGGAGAAATAGGACGCAGAAACGCTAGACTGAGACCTGGATTCAAATCCCTGCTCTGCGAGAAGGCTGTGTGTGCCAGACCTCTCTGGGATGTAAAGTCACCTGTCATTGCCAGCCATTCTCTCTAGATCAAGGCTACCATGCTATCACTCTGGCAACCAGGCTACTACTTAGCTTACAGTCCGGCTCACGTGGTAGCGATTTTCTTGCCAGGATCTACTGCCAACTGCGTCCTCTGGCAGTGAGATATTTGTTGCCCATCCAGCGGGTCCAAAGCAATTCCACTGCCTTGGACAAGAGTGGGCGAGGGTGTCTCCGAACAAGAGAGCCCTGCAAGTCAGTCAGTCAGTCAGTCAGTCAGTCAGTCTCTCTCTCTCTCTCTCTCTCTCTCAGCCTCTCCTGCATTGAAGATGCAATGGAATACCCCATGTATTCCCCCCTAAGCGATGTAGAAGAAGGGTCAGGACACAGAATTCAATGCCTCACAACGTGGTGATGGTCATTAACTTAGGGGGCGTAAAAGAAGGTGGTTTGACACATTCGTGGCAACACAGATTTAACTGCACCAATTAGTCGTTAGCTAAATGAAATCTCAGCGGTCACCTCCTCTGATTGACAGCGGCTTGGGGAGCAAACAGCAGGCTATCAGCCATCAGCTCTACTGGAACCCAGATATATTACGCCCACCGGATGCTTTGCTGTGGGCTGTCCACACCTGTTTGGCCATTGGTTGAGATCTGATTCACCCGAGTTCTTCTTGGGATCCTACAATGTAAATATGTCCAATAAATACAGTCCAATGACACTCTACCCCTGCACCCAAACACACATGAACTCACCCACTGTTCACCAGCTCTTCATAAGAACATCAGAAGAGCCCTGCTGGATCAGGCCAAAGGCCCATCTAGTCCAGCTTCCTGTATTTCTCAGTGGCCCCACCAGATGCCTCAGGGAGCACACAAGACAACAAGATCCCTGTATCCTGTCGCCACTCCCTTGCATCTGGCATTCAGAGATAGCCTACTACTAAAACCAGGAGGTTGCTTATGGCTTACAACTCATGATAGACTTTTCCTCCATGAATCTATCCAATCCCCCTTTAAAGACTTCTAGGCCAGGTGCCATCACCACAACCTGTGGCAAGGAGTTCCACAGATTAATTTACACGCTGGGTGAAGAAATATTTTATTTTGTTCTAACTCTCCCGCCACTCAATTTCAGTGCATGTCCCTTGGTTGTGGTGTTGTGTTCTTCAACCCAGTTAGATGAATTCTCTGCCAAAAGCATTCCTTCTAGACCAGTGCTGCCAGGTCATACGCTGCCCTGAGCTACACACACAGGGCTCTGCTGCACTCCTGCCTATGAAAAATCCAAAGCATGGAAGGAGGGCTGTCCTGAAAGACTGCTGACATCATGCTCCAGTGTGGCTTGCGGGTCAGTTCTGCACAGACACCCTTCCTGGCTTCAGTTAGCTGCAGAACAAGCAGAGTCCTTGCACCACCTGCTGCTTGAGAAGCCTCGAAAACCTGCTGTCAGTGTAAGGATGTCAAGAAAGCCCTTCACAAAGAAGGAATTCCCCAGGCAGGAGCCCTGCTCGAGCGCAAACCTAACACCCTGCTTGTTTCCCCCGATCCCGGTCCTGGTTTCTTTCACTTCTCCACCGGGCTCTCCAAGCGCATGCGCACTGTAGCCGCAGCGCCACCGCCACTCCCTTGAGTGAGTGCATAATGGCGTGTCAGCCCAAGACAAAGAACATCGGCAGAGTGAGGCAGTGTTTAAAGAAGAGCGCTCATTCGTCTTGCCAATCAAAAGGCAAGAACTTCACAATGTGATGGAAAGCCGAACTTCGGCCGAGAGACTGTGGGGCTGGCGGTCTGCCATATTCTTAGGTGTGGCTTTAGGAGAAAAGCAGCATGGAGTTGGGACGGACCTGTGAGATCATCAAGTCTAGTCCCTTGCCAATGCAGGCTATCTGCAACTACAGCATCCCCGATAGGTGGCTCTGCATCAAGACCTTCAACGAGGGAGAGTCGAGCACCTTCTGAGGCAGACCATTCCACTGCCGAAACGCTTTGTACCATCAGGACGTTCTTCTTAATGTTTCATCAAAATCTCCCTTCTTGCAACGGAAACCCGTTTGTCCTGGTCGTACCCTCCGGAGTAACCAAAAACAAATCCACTCTCTCTTCCCCATGACAGTCCCACAGATATTTATATGCAATTATCATGTCACCCCTTAACAGTCTCTTTTCCAAACTAAACATGCCCAACTCCTTCAACCTGTCCTCGTAGGACATGGTCTCCAGCCCCCTCACCATCCTAGTCACCTTCCTCTGGACCTGGCTCCAGTTTATCAATATCTACTTTAATGTCCCCCTTAAACTGCAGTGCCCAGGACCGGACACAATATTCCAGGTGGGGTCTGATGAAAGCAGAATACAGTAGCGCCATTACTTCTCGCAATCTCGATACTATACGTCTGCTGATGCAACTTGGAATGACCTTTGCCTTCGTTGCCACTGCATCACGCTGCCGGCTCATGTTTAGCTCGTCATCTACTAAAATGCCTAGAACTTTTCCACAAGTACTACTGCCAGGGCAAGTAGGAAGCGTGCTGCTAGACGGCTGAGGTGACCAAGGCGCCTTGGCAAAGCGCAGACACAACTCCTCCTTCCCCGCCCTTCCTTTTCCTGCCCTGGAGCAGGAGAGAGAAACGCAGGACTTGGCTGCCCTCGACGTTCCTCACTCCCCGCCCTTGCCAGAGGGGGCTAGCCCACTTGCTGTGGCACTGTGGAGGCCACACTACAACAAATCGTAGGCGATTCATATCAGAACCCTCTCTCGTAATGCTTCAAAATAAAACATCCAAGCTCTCCGTTCTTCAGAGAGCCATAATTCCCCAGGTGAGCTCAGAGCAGAGTTCCAAATGAAACAGATGAAGCCCCAGGAGCCAGCGTGCCTGTCTCACTTGTACATAGCAGGCACTATATATGTAGCAGGCATCTGAGAGGGGGAAAGATGGAAAGGTCATTAAGGAAGGGTTGTAATCTGGGGCCAGCGTGCAGCTGTGATTTATGGCGCCGCAGACAGGACGGTGCCCCAACGTGTGCGCAGTCCCTTCTGAGCGAGGATAACGAGGCTGACAGCCCCGAGAAAAGCACGTTTCATGCGCGAAACCGGTGTTTCCTCCCAGACCACACACACCCTCGTCGGGACACCGTCTTCAACTGAAATACGGACAGGAGTTGAAGCCTTGGCCAAGTCAGGTCACTGGGCCTGTGGCTGACTTGTGTGGTTGCCTGCGGACGCCGCCAGGAGTTTACGCAGGAAAAAAAGCACATGGCTTGCAGGTCAGCGCAAGGCTCGGCTACATGTCTTTCTCCTCAAATCGTGTCCATTTAGCACCCACCTCCTCCAGCCACACACTTTCTGTTTCAAGGGACTGGTTTTAAAAGGATTTTCCATCTTGCTTTCTAACTTCCTCTGAGAGCCTAAAGAGTGCATTTGTCAACCAACCAGCTGCTGCAGCCTATCTGAACACACTTAGGATGAAGGGGGCCTGCTTCCAAGGCAGGGGGCAGGGCTCCCTCCCACCCAGGCTGAGCTCTAGCACCTTAAAAAATTACGCACAGGGCCCCCCCCCCACTCCCTTTGATAGTAAACAAAAGATATTGACTTTTTCTTAACAAGCCCTCCTTTTCTTCTGGTGCGTCCCCTGGCTGCCATTTTTCTTTGCCAGCCACACCCATCAGAGCACCACTACATGACCAGCCCAATCCTATCCAACGTACACCACCGGTGTAACCTGCGGTGCAGCGAGAACGGGAGGCCCCAGAACGGAAAGGGAATTTGAATCCCCTTTCCATTTTGGGGCCTCCCACTCTCGTTGCACTGCTGGTTACACCGGTGGTGTAAGCTGGATAGGATTGCGCTGGACGTCCTGCCATTCTGCAGGGGCCCCTGGGAAAAAAAAAAGAACGTAACATTTCTTGTGGAGGGGGCTTGAGGACCCGGAACGTACGCAAGAATTGGAATAATGGAAGAAGCTCTTAAGAGACCCTGAGGTCATCGCCCAAGCGCTGCTGGGTGGAAAATTCTTAACCCCAAAGAGGCTTGTAGGTGGAGATTAGTAGCCCCTGCACAACAGCCAAAGCTTACAAGAAAAAGTGTGACAATCTGCCAAGGCACAACCCTTATTACCAGTAGAAACTGGCCCTGCCCTGTCCTGCCCACCAGAGGCAACCAGGAAACGGACTATTTACAACCCCCAGTTCATACCAGTGTTTCAAAACTTGCTGCTTCTTCTGTCCCTTTAAGAGTGGCATGGTTAGAGCCAGAGAAAACCAGTGCAAAGGAGAACATTCAAAAAAACTCTCACTTACCGCTCCAAGCATGATTCGAAAAATAAGCCACCGATAGCCCCAGATGACTATGCGGGACGGGGGAGTGTGTTCGGGCAATCGGGAAAGCGTCCAGAGAGGGCAGAGGAATATTCCCAAAAATCCTGTTTCCAAAAGCTGAGATTCCCATCCTAAAGGGAAATAACAGAGTAAACCAACATTAGTTTGCTGCAGAATGAAGGTATATTTTCCCTGAAACACACAGGTTACTGTTAAGAGGACACACTCTGCTGAGCTAAAAGTTCACAAAAGGGACAGAGAGGAAAAAGTCTCCCAGTTATACAGAGAACACTCACAGATGAAGAGTGTGAAGCTCGACAATTACACGATACAGCCAGCAGAAATCAAGTCCTTGTCCTGAAGCTTTTTTTCCGGACTGTACCATTGCAGACAAGTTCTCCTGGCACACAGAAAGGCAATGTGGCCGAGGGAAGATGTGCACGAACCCATGGGGAGTTCTCATTTTAAAACAGGGGGCATTTGGCACACAATTTCACACCTGGAGCCTAAAGTGGTACAGCCCAGACCAATAAAAGCTCTCTTTCTGGATATCCCCCAGATTGGGATTCATAGTAAAGGTCGCCAACTGTTAAAATAGAAAGGTACTTGGTTGTGACGTGGGGGGGTGGAGCCCATAAACAGACTGGGGATAGAACCCAGCTGTCTGGGGCAGATCTAGAGGTTGAGCTGTCCTGAAAAGATAAAAACTTAACTGCCTATTCTCCCAGGCGTACAGCTTTAAGAAAAAAACACTGCTGATGGGGAGAGAACAGCTTTGCCCCTTGGGTTCCTGGCAAGTAGCTCGAAAACAATAAGACAATAGAATCCCCCCCCCCCCCGATCTGTTTAGCAGCTCTAACTGAGAAGCTTGGCATGACCATTTAGAGTTAGACCATTGAGGATGCAAAAGGAGGCTGGCAAGCACCCAAAGGAGCTGGTGCATATAAGAGGTGACAGCCCACAATGGAGGGCAAGGCATGCAGTGGAGTAACACGTGTGTGTGTGCGCGCGTGCGTGCGTGCACCACAAACAGACACATATGTAGATATGGAAGTCCTCATGGGGGACCTAGGAGGTTGGGGAAAAAGGGATGCCGATACAGGCTTAATCTCTCAATGGCAGTATCGTTTTGCCAACGCCAATTTCATGGAAGCTGAACTCTTGGTAGCCATCAATTCCACCCCCCTCCCCAGAATGATTCCAGAAAATGACGCTACACCATCGCATAGCAAAATTTCCAGGGGCATGATGGGAAAAAAATGGCAGCAGCTGCCAGGAGGACCACTGCCACCAGTAAGCCCCTACCTTTGACCCCACTTTAAAAAAAAAAAAGCACTGAAAGTATCTCCCCCATTTTCACCCCCTGAAAATAGGGCAATGGATATGGAAATACCATTTCGGTTCAGCCCTAAAAACACAAAATTAGTGTGTGTTGTGGTGTGGCCTGGAACTTGGTGTATGCTTTCCAACTGCACCAAGGGCAAGACTCTCCCCCCCCCCCCCCCGGTTATCTTAATACCTTGGAGAAATACAATTCTAGGCAACTTCACGCAAATTGCCGCATTTGCATGCCATTTCCCTTTCAGCTCCCAACACACACACACACACACACACACACACCCACACCCACACCCACACACACACACACACACACACACACCATATTCAAATGATTATTTGGAAAAGGAGGAAACAAAACAAAACAAAGTACTGTAGTAGCTGTAACACCAAAAGATCAAGTCGGGCATTTGTTACAGGTTCTTATTCCCACTCAGCAGTCCAGGTCAGACTACTGCTATGAAGTAAAAGAACCATCCTACGAAACCCTAAACTTGAATTCTGCTACTCTCCACGTTATGATGCTCTTCCCATAATGCATCTCTCTCTCTCTCTCTCTCTCTCTCTCTCTCTCTCTCTCTCCCCCAAACACTACAAAAAAGGTGCCAAATGATAGATTTGACAGAAAGTTCCCAGGTCTGTCCTCCTGGGTGGAAACAGAAGGCTTGGCCCCTTTCAAAGCCAGAATTCTACCTCATTTTCCTTTGTATTGCAGCATAAGGAAGTAGGATAGCTGGCTATTTTGGCCCCAAAGGGGAGAAGCAGACCCTCCTCTTCCCCAGAACTGTTTCTCTGGAACATCCCTTGGAGAACAGAGGTAAAAAACTTCTCCCTGGAATAATTTAGCACCAAACTGCCTCTGGTGAAGTGTGTCAGGACCCGTAGCGCCCTTGTAGCGGTAGGGACATGGCAATAGCTCCTGTGTTTTTGCTTTGTTTTTATTGTCCACCGCATTTCTTTGAAACAATGTCCACAAAAACAAGTTCAGGAAGCCATGAACACAGGCTACCAGACGGTGGGAAGACCACGTCAGAAAAATAAGCACATCCTTGCAAAATCCCACTGCTGAGTTACAGTGCAATCCTAGGCATGCTTACTCAGAAGCAAGTCCCGTGGTGTTCAGTGGGGCTTAGTCCCAGAAAAGTGCGTGTAGAGTTGCAGCCTTAAGAGTACTGTTTTCAAAGTCAGTGCCCTTCTTTCTATGTACACATGCAGAACAGAATTTCAATTCATTAAACTTTTACTTGGTGCCCTAAACCCGTCCGCGTTTCCCAAATGACTGATAAAGGAAACACGCTTCATGCTTACACACACACACACACACACACACACACACACACACACACACACACACACACACACACAGTAGGATTATATCTATCTTCTGAGACCCATCATCTGGGTCTCTGCAGGAACCGTTGATGAGAGGATACCACACAAATGAATGGCAGCAAGTCTAGAATGGGAACTCACACAGAGATGCAACGGTCAGCCTCCTTGGAGGACACAACATCCTGCTCTCTGCCTTGGGATTGGCTGAATAACTCAGAGACACCTAATACAGTGGAATGACCTGGCCCTAACAGCAGTCGACGGGAAGGACGCAAGGGCAGAGAACCAAATCAAGCAGAGATGTAGTGAGCACCCTCCATGGTGGATGGGCACTCAGTGCTCACAAAAGTCTTTCCATGATTGATTTATGGTGAAACATACCTGTGGCTCCCTCCCAGCACACTTGTGCTGCTTGGAAACGACTGGCTTAAGTCACTAAGGAGCATTGGAAGAAGTGAAAAGTTGTGAATTTTGATCTCGTGATGAGCAAGGCCATTCATTCGCACAGTGTTTTGGAGCAGAAGAAAAAAGTAATTAATGGAAATCCCCTTTTATGTTCCTACAACAGGAGACCCAACAGTTCCGTTCAATTAAAACTTAATGACTGTTTTCCCTTTTGTGACTGAGCTTTGATTAGCGAGAGAGAGAGAGAGGGAATTCTCATTTTTTTCCACACACTTCCTGTGGTTTCTAGGAGATAGCGCTTCTTGCCAAAGCCAACATTTTGGTGGAGAGAAACACGGGCTGCAGGCGCAAAAGCAGCTGCACCAAGAAAGCAGCGGCAAACGCAGAGCTTGAAAGGTTAATTGTTGCTGACGGTGGCCACAAATAGCAGTTACAGGCTCTGAATTGGCACCCGAAGGGTCGTCCATCTCATTTGATTCAGCCTGTACAAGAATCCCAGTGTTGCTATGCCTTTCACATGCTAATGATCACACTCCAGAAAAAAGGCGGGGGAGCAGAATGTGTTGAATCAACACCCCTAAGTGCATTATCCCCCAATTCCTCAGTTCTGCAGTCCACATCAGCCACCTGCCCCCCGGCTTTTTCCAATCCCTGCAAAATCACCCCAGCAATCTTCTCAGCAGCCCTCGCCTCTGCTACCATGCTCCTTGCGCACTGCACATGTGCTCAATGCCTACCTGCAGTAGAGTAAGAATACGTGGCATGGCAGCCACTGCAAGTACCACAGGGTTGCTACCGGGACCAGGGGCTGGGCTTGTCCTATAGCAGGGGTTCTCAACCAGTGGTACTAGTACCACCCAGTGGTACTTCGGCCGACTGCTAGTGGTGCTTGGACCACCAGACTACTGGAACCCCGCTCCAATGTGGCACTTTTGGTGGTGCATTTTTGCTCCCATGAGGCTCCTGCCTTTGGCAGAGCCTCTCAGGAACGCTGAGAAGGGCCCTCCCACCAGCCCAGATCCTCCTACCTGCATTTTCTGGTCTCTGAAAACCCGGATGTAACTGGCGATGATGTAATCGCCAGTCACGTCCGGTGGTACGCAACAGGAGGGTGGCACCGGAGGTGGTTGAGAACTCCTGTCCTATAGCACATCTTCACTGCGCCGCAGGAAATCAGGGAAGGGCTGTAGCTGAGCGGGAGCATTGCATGCAGCAGGGCCCAGTTTCAACCCCCAGCAACTGCAGATAGGGCTGGGAGAGGATTTCTTGCCTGGCATGCGGGAGGGCCACTGCTGGTCAAAGAAGACAACACAGAGCTAGATATGACCAATGGGTTGACTCGCTCATGAGCAGCTTCCTCGGATGCTCACGAGCACATAGGCAAGGCCGATGGCCAATGCAAGTCAGTGGCGCCGCCGAGCATCCCGCTTCCCACAGTGGTCAACCATTGGCTGTGATGGGAGCTGGTTCCAAGGAGGGGAGCAAGGCGAAGGAGCCGAAGCCGCTGTCTTGGGATAGGGGGTGCGTTGCAAGTCAACCCACAGAAGGACAGCTGCCCAGCAGGCACAGGAGCAGCGGCATTCAGGGAGGGGAAGTGGGGAGCAAGGCTAGACAAGAAGATAGTGAGTCGATACCTGTCCTGGGCACCTGTCCTATGGCCTTCCTGGAGGGGGGTGAGACCCAAAGCCTCTTTCCAGCAGCCCAATTCAACCGGCCTGAGACTGGCCCGGATCGGGCCCTCCTGACACTTGGCAAGTGGCAACAAACATGTCAGCGCTAGCGACACATTCAAAAGGGCGTCAGGTGACAGGGAGCAAAGAATGCCTGCCCTGATACGCCGAACAGCCCCCAAGCAGGCAACCAGGCTGGGGATTCCAGGGGCAGGGTTCTGAACGACCAAACGTTTCACAGGAAGACTCTCCCTTGCTGGTAGAGAAGGCTTGCCAATGCGTTGGAATCGGACCCCGAACTACCCACCCTTCCCTTAGGGCACTAGAAAGAGCTGGGATCACTGCTGGAGGGAAGCAGTGGTGCCTCCAAGCACGCACAGAGGGCCCCCCCCCCCCCGCTGAGTAACCACCTTGCTCTGTGCATCTGACACTGAAGCAGAGAAGTTTACCATTTGGTAATACGAGGCTGTGAAAACAGGGAGGGGGAGGGATGTGGGTAGACCTCCCTGGGGCTTCCAAAAACACAAGACCACAAAGAATGCCCCTCGCCTCCTTTTGAGCGTGTCTTTAATTCGCACCTAGCGCAACAACATTTGGCGCTTTGCAAGGTGGCGGAGGAGGGAGGACACCATCCCTGGTGTTTCCACAGAGGAGGAAGATTTGAGCATTTTGCCCGACATGCCAGAACGGGCACTGGAATGCCCAGTATGGCCTTTCATCACCCGCTGCAGGCCAGGCGACTCTCCAGCCGAGAATGCTAATCCCCTGCCTTGCACCTGCCTTCCTGATTCTAGAGCTGAATCCTGGCAGTGCCATTCGGAGCTGGTTCCAACATCACAATCTGGTTTCAAAACATGCCAGGATTCCTCTTTTACTGGGAGGGAGAAGGGGGACAGTTCCATCATGCAGCTGGAAAGGGCGGGAGTGGGATGGAGCTCACCCAGCTGTTGACTAAGGAAAAAAAAATAGTGTTCTCCTACCCACTGACACCAACAACAGCTGAGCCAGCAACCATCTACCGGGCTTAACAGTCAGTGGGGGGGGGGGGGGGTTTTGAGAGAAGATCAACTGTTTCTGAAATCATTTTTTTCAAAAATACACACAGCACACTGCAGCACCAGCTAAAAAAACCCTGCTTTCGGCCGTTTCTTATAAGCTTTGGCACAACCAAAGCTTGCAGAGGCATGGAGAGAATTGCGATTTATTTTTCCTCCCTTCCCCTTTTGGGCAGATCTCTTTCCGCTATGGAGATCTGGTACCGGCTCTACGGTGAGGCTCTCCATAGGCCGGCTCTACAGTGAGGCAAAGTGAGGCAGCTGCCTCAGGCGGCTTACCTTCTAGGTAAGTATATAGTGGTAAGGAGGATAAGTGAGGTGCTACGTAAAATGAAGTTGTCAGAGTTGGAAGGGAACTTAGAAGCCGGAGACTTTGACAAAGCTTCTTCCAATATCCTTGTGGAGAAAATGGTAAAACGTGGGCTCGACGGTCTTAGTGGACCATTAGTCGCACATGAGCCAGCAGTGGGATGCAACTGCAAACAAAGCTAATGCACTGCAGAGGCAGAGTCCGGATCATAAGTCATAATTGCACTCTATCCTGCACTCGTCAGACCTCACTTGGAATACCGTGTCCACTTTTTGGTTCCACATTGATAAGCTGGAGCAGGCTCAATGATGGGCTACTAAGATGGTGAGGGGTATGGACACCTATGGGGAATGGTTAAAAGAGCTTAGTATGTTTAGCATGGAAAAAAGAAGAACAAGAGGAGATATGATGGCCGTCTTCAAGTATCTGAAGGGCCATCACTCAGAAGAAGGGGAGGATATAGTCTCAGTGACTCGAAGGCAGGTCTAGAATCAATGGGTTGACACTACAGGGAGGCAGATGCAGACTACACGTGAGGAAGAATTTCCTAACTGTAAGAGCTGTCCAGGACTGGAACCGCCTGCCTCGTGCAGTTGTGGGCTCTCCTTCATTGCAGGCTTTCAAGCAGAGGCTGAACGGCCATCTGCCAGAGATGCTGTAGCTGCTGGTGCTAAGCAGGGGGTTAGAACGGATGACCTTCAAGGTCCCTTCTGCATCCAACACCCTGCTCAGTGCCGGCACTTACCAACTCATCAGCCGATTCTTTGACTCAAGCTTCACCTGTGGCGCCTTCAGGTAAAGCTCTCAGGTACACCGAGTCAGGAAATAACTGCTTCGAGATGTTGAAGAGTAACTGCCAATCCGAAGGGTCACCGTTCAGTGGCAATGCAACTGCTTTGTCTGCAGGAAGTCCCTGGTTCGAATCCTAGCATTTCCAGATAAAAGGATCTCTGGTGAGAAAGAGGTCTCTGCCTAAGACCAGGAGAGCAGCAATCAGGAGGTACAAACACCAGACTAGACAGGCCAACGATGGACTCAGCATAATTATATCAGCTCATCCCCACCACCCCCATAATAGCATAAAGCAAAACCAAAACGTGTTCAGGATACTGATCTGAATAGCAGTATTCAGATATTTGAGGAGAGAGGAACAGAGTCATTAGCAGCGCAGTTGACCATGAAAAATTACACCCTGCCATCAGCACAGGCTGGGGCAAGTGAAGTCCCACTCTCATATTCTGCAACATTTGCACCCTCTTGCAAACACAAAACCCTGCAATGCACGCACAAAAAGGGTCCTCGTTAAAGATCCCCACTTCTGGATTTCGCTCCAGGGAGCTCTCCTCACCCGTTCGCTCCCGGCCCGCCGCCAACGACCCTCACTGCATACTGATACTTCTGGGAACGAAGGGGTCGCATTGTTGACCCACCTGCTCCCGTTTTCTTCGGTCGGATCTCGTCAAATTTCAGCAGCTGCACAGCCAGGACAATGAGCGCTACTGTTATCTTGGCAAGGGGGATGGATACAATTTAAGATGGAATAAAATAAAAAACGGCACAGATTTCAACGGCTGCACTCGCCTCACACGTGTTCAGAATGTTCGGTACGTGCGCCCGACGGAGCGCAGGAAAAGACGCCAATTTGCAGCTATCCTGTTCTTTGTTTGGCTTTTCAAAGAAATAACGTATCTTCTTCGGAAAATGCTCAAGGATTCCACCAAGCTGCGTATTTAGTGAATTTAATTCGGGGTCCCGAGTCAGACATGTGTCGTCGGAACTTAATCTGTCAATCGTAGTAGGCGTAAATGGACACTGATCTTAGAAACCCAACGTTGAACCGCCATCAGTTATCAGCTGCCCATCTCTAGCTTAGACGTCCTGCCCTGCCTGGCCGGCAAATGAGCCCCAGCATGCAATTTGGGCAAAAATCTTTCAGGATTCTGGCTACAGAAGAAAAAAACATTCAAGGCAGGATTACACAAGGTACCTTGAAGAAACCTTGTCATGTCATGTCACGTCAGCGCTTCCACCCTGGAAGACTTTATAAATAAACGTTTTGCCACCCCATTTCGCTTCACTGTTTGTCCACTGACCTGACTTTAAATCCAAAACACGGAGACAAAAAACCATTGTAAAAACTCCACAGCAGCAGAAAAAGACGGGTACATGTGGACCGATGAAAACAACACTTTGGCAAGAACTGTTTTCAGAATTGCTTTTTCAATCATTTTTAAATATGATCAAATTGAACCTTCCAAAAATAGACTGAGCCACTTATTTTCCTGCCCCGAAAGAGCTGCATTCGGGGTTACCAAGAGATGGCTGCTAAAGCGGGGAGCTGGAGGGGAAAAATAAGTATGCAATAAAATCAGATACCAGAAATCTAGGGAGGGGCTGCTGTGTATTTCAGGGGGAGAGAGCGTGTGTAGGAGGGTATAAGAAATAAAACAAAAGAAAATAATTTCTGATCAGGGCCCCTCACTGATGCTCAGCTGACAACGTACTTTGGGAAAAAAGGATGAACTCTATGCTACACCGTGGCCAGACGCTCCGACGAAGAGAACCTTGTGCTTTTCCTATTGATTCCACTGGAGGAAAGAAATCCACATATGCAAAAGAGCAAACACAAATGAGCGCGCGCACACACACACACACACACACACACACACAGATCTGCTTTCTTCATTTGACATGAACATTGCAAGTGAGACAGGACTGTGCCTATGATCACAGCTTCAGTGCCCTTTTGAGATTGTCGGATCAGGGGAAACTATAAACACCCAAAGCTAATCATGTCGTAAGAGAGGGCTAACAACAGAACCTGCAAAGGGAGGGGGGGGGGATGTAGCTCTGCATACCAGTTGCAGGAGGAATGTGCACAAGTATGCAAAAAACAGGGGAGGGCTGTCACATCCGTGCCCCGCTTGCGGACTTCCTAGAAGCATCTGGCTGGTTGCACTAGGAACCTGGCCTGGACAAACCCTTTGGCCTGATCTCACAGGGCTATTATACAGTAAAAAAAAGGTAAAGGTGACCCCTGACAATTAAGTCCAGTCGTGTCTGACTCTAGGGTGTGGTGCTCATCCCCATTTCAAAACTGAAGAGCCAGCGTTGTCCGAAGACGCCTCCGTGGTCATGTGGCCGGCATGACTCTCCTTGCCGCAGCGCGTAGCATGCAGCTGGAACACGGAGCGCTGTTTACCTTCCCGCAAGCAGTACCTATTTATCTACTCACATTAACATGCTTTGGAACTGCTAGGTTGGCAGGAGCTGGCCAAGCAACGAGAGCTCACCCCGTCGCAGATTCGAACTGCCGACCTTTCGATCGACAACTCATGGTTCAGCGGTTTAACCCACTACGCCACCCGCTGGCCTATTATACAGTACAACCATATAACTATACGCAGCGCCACTGCCGGCCCATCCGTGCAGCCACCTGATGGGGGTTGCATCAGCGGCAGATTGCAAGGGGTCCGAGGGGGCAGCGAGTGGGAAGCACATCATTCCCCTCCTTCCCGTGCTCCTTGCACGCAGCCATGAAACCCGGAAGACAACAAGACATGACAAGAGACCTGCATCCTATTGCTACTGCCTTGTATTTGGAGAGAGGCTACCTCTAAAACCCAGAGGTTGCATCCAGTTGTCGTGACGTGTCACCTGTGATGGACTTTTCCTCCATCAATCTGTCCAATCCCCTTTTCAAGGCATCGTGGTCAAGTGCCATCCCCACATCCTGTGACAAAGAGTTCCACAGACTAATTACACACTGGGTCAAGAAATATTTCCTTCTGTTTATTCTGACTCTCCCACCTATCAATTTTAATGGCTGGTGTTGTGCACTTGGTTCTGGTGTTGTGCAAGAGGGAAAAGGACTTCCGTCTATCCAATCTCTCCATCCCATGCGTAATTTTATGTGTCTCAATCGTGTGTGTCCCCTCAGGCGCCTTCTTTCTAGACTGAAGAGCCCCAAACACTGTAGCCTTTCCACAGACACGACACATTGCAAAAATGGCCAGATCAACAGCTTAATATGCATTTCAGTAACGAGAAACCAGACCAGACCTGGAAAACCTAACTCCAATATATGAATAGCTGCTTTAATATGAAATTGGTGGGTTATGGCTCCTTTGGTCTTTGAAATTGAACTAATTTACAACGCAATCTGACTTAGCTTTTGAGCCGGTTTAACCAGCGGCGCAGCAAGAACAGGAGTCCCCAGAACGGAAAAGGGATTCAAATCCCCTCCAAAAGAGAAATTCAAGGGGGATTTGAATCCCTTTTCCGTTCTGGGGCCTCCCGTTCTCACTGCGCCACTGGTTAAACCGGCTCAAAAGTTAAGTCGGATTGCACTGTTAATATTGTATTTGCAGACTGTATGTGCATTTATACTTTTCTAAGACTGCAATCCTACATATACTTACTTGAGAGTAAACTCAAGAAGACTTACTTCTGAATAGACATGCATAGGATTGAGCTGAAAGATGATAAACTTTATAAACTCATTCTTCTGTTTTCCAAGGTTTACGGGTAAACAAGCCATGTGTAAAATTCTAATTCCAGCTGAAGTAAAAATTTATTCAAACTGTCGTGGTTTTACAAAGATCCTCACGTACAGATAAGAAACAATTAAAACCTGAAGCTAAAAATACTCCGACGTTTCATTTCTAAAACAAGAAACATTTTCTAGGAATAAATCCAAAGATTAAAGGTGTTAGCCATACGAGTCACACTGCAGTTCTTTTATACCTAGAAAGTGCAGGAACTTGGTTAGTTAGCAGCACAAAGGCTGTGGAAATCATCAATTAACCTTCAGGTGAGGCTAACACCTTTAATCTTTGGATTTATTCCTAGAAAATGTTTCTTGTTTTAGAAACGAAACGTCGGAGTACTTTTAACTTCAGTTTTTAATTGTTTCTTATCTGTACGTGGGGATCTTTGTAAAACCACGACAGTTTGAATAAATTTTTACTTCAGCTGGAATTAGAATTTTACACATGGCTTGTTTACCCGTAAACCTTGGAAACCAGAAGATAATAGCGGGCCATGAAAGCCTCAGATCTAAAATTTATAAACTCAGTTTAAATTCAGGGGAATGTCTATGGCAGAGAGTGCAGTGATGCTACTCAGAGAGACCTCTTCTCCCCTCCTGCCAGCTAAAGAAAAAAAGAGAGGAGGGGAGAAAGCTCAATAAAAGGGGCAGGGGGAAAAAACAAAAGCATTCTACCAAAGGGAGCTGCAAATCTTAACAGGACACGAGGTCATTCAGTTTTATGGCGCAACTTCATTTATGAAAGACGAAAACTTGGGAATCAAAGAACAATCCATCAATTCCACTTGACAAGGAAATAGCTGAAGAGTTGAAGGCGGTCAGGGAACCGTTTCACCGCAACACCTAGAGGGAGATTTCCCGACAGAGAATGCGGTTAAGAGCCTCAATCTAAGCTCCAAATTCATTGTTCCCCCATTGGCGCCACGGCCTTCTTGAGTCCTTTGTGTGTTCCAATGCATCTCTCTCTCTCTCTCTCTCTCTCTCTCTCTCTCTCTCTCTCTCTCACACACACACACACACACACACCTCTCCTGGAGTAGTTTTCCCTGGTCCTCTTCCACATCCTCATCCCATTCACAGAAGAGGGATTTCAAATCAGCCCCCACAGTCACTTGACACGTTGCTCAGACTTCACTCAACCATCACCAGCTCCATTTTCTCACATACTTGAGAGGTGAAAAAAGTCAAACACTTTGGGGTTAATATGTCAGTTTCAAAGGCGGGTTCCTAGAAAGCCCCGTAGCAGGGCTACAAGAGAAGGTTCGGTTTCCATTTATACAGCAGCACGAGCTTCTGCCCCTTTTATTTGCAAAAACCAAAGACCATGCGGGTGGGAGGCAATCCAATGGCACAGTCAAGAGTATACCCTTCCCCCCCCCCCGTTCTGACCCATGAGTGCAAAGGCACTTGGATGACCAACCAGAAAGCGAGTGTACTGAAGCGGCTAAGGTGCAACGGTACGAATCAGGAAGACCCATAATTTAAATCTCACCTCTGCTCAAACAAGCCAACAGTCAGAGCAGTGGCTACAGGAGAAGGCCCCACAAGTGCCATTCAGTGGTTCCCAAACTGGGAGCTGTGGATACCAGCCAGGGGAGCCGTGGAGTGCCATGGAATCCTCTCGGAAAACAGTGCAATGCCAATTGGCAGGCATCAACATAATGTCATGGGGAGCCGCGGCCAATGGTCGCCAATGGTCAAGGGAGCCACAGGTCGAAAAAGTTTGAGAAACACTGCATTAAACCATGGAACAGGACAGAGGTCAAGGACATGGCAAGGCACTCTGGTTCTCTGTTGGTCAAGAACGTTGCAGAGAGTGAACAGGAAACCCTCAGTGGAGAACCTCAAAGCAGGGCCGGTCCATCCATGAGGCCAACCAGGGTGCAGTCTCCAGAGCAAACTGGCAGGGGCATCCACTACCCACCCTCCATCCCGCTCCCTCCACTACTCCTCCTCCTACCCAATGGATTTGAAAAGGGGCAGAAGACAAAAGCTAAAGGAAGAGAGAGTAATGAGATTGGGGTGGAGCACAATGGTGGAAAGCATGACAGGTCACCATGCAGGGGGAGCAGTTGGGTTCACCCCCTTAAGCATACGGAGGCCTTGGGCCGGCCCTGCCATGAAGAGAAACACAGAACCAACAGGGCACCCACCTCTGACGGCCCTAGCTAGACAAAGGGACGGCAGACCGGGAAACAGAAACCAGGCTCTGTCCGCAGGCAGGCCCGTAGCCCAAGAAGGCAGCGACTCTCTTTTCCAGAAGCATCTAGAGTTTAAAATCTTATCAATAACTTCAGGGTCTTAGAAAAGTATACGCAGCACAGGGGGAAAGAGAAGAATTTAGCAGAAAACTTTTAAAAGCTATCAATTACTCTCCTGGGTAATCATTAGAAGCTACTTAGGTGACAGGAAGGCGATATGGAAGTTAATGCAGCAATAAATTAGCTCCCCAGCCCCACCTCCCTCATTTTCCATGCTCCTTTTGGAGCAAAGCAGCAAGTGACAGAGAAATCAGTAGGGAAGATTTTTTTTTTTAAGTTGAAAGTTAAATGGATGTCCTGTTTCCAGTTCTGTGGGTGGCTGTCATGAAGAGATCACTACACATTGTATTTAATGGCTTCCATCTCAAAGCAGCTGAAAGAGTTTTGATCGAGACAGCAGAGAGCAGGCAGGAGCAAAGGGGGGGAGCAATCTAGCGGCTATTAAAACCCAGCGGGTTGCCTGGGTTACAAAGACACTCCCAGTAGCTCAAGGAATCTTCTCCCATTGCTAGTAGCCGGTCCCAGAATTCCAAGCGACGGAACTGGATGTGAACTTGAACCAAGTTGGTCCATTTCTATAAGAAATAGATTTCATATTCTTGGAAGAGGTTTGTTTAAAAAAAAAACACACAGAACTTAAAACAAAATCAGGTTTCATTTTCAGACCTGTGAAATGGTCCAGAAACATGCAAGAACAGTGAGCCTATGAGCATATGCGGAATGTAGATGCCTCAAATAGCAATGTATGGTTGCGAGAGTTGGACCATAAGGAAGGCTGAGCGCCGAAGAATAGATGCTTTCGAACTGTGGTGCTGGAGAAGACTCCTGAGAGTCCCTTGGACTGCTAGGAGATCAAATCAGTCAATCCTAAATGAAATCAACCCTGACTGTTCCCTGGAAGGACAGATACTAAGGCTGAAACTCAAATATTTTGGCCACCTAATGTGAAGAGAGGACTCTCTGGAGAAGACTCGGATGCTGGGAAAAATTGAAGGCAAAAGGAGAAGGGGAAGGCAAAGGATGAGATGGTTAGACAGCATCACCGATGCAACGAACATGAAAATGAGCGAACTCAGGAAGATAGTGGAGGACAGGAAGGCCTGGCGGGATATGGTTCATGGGATCACGAAGGGTCGGACACGACTGAACAACAACAGATGCCTCAAAACTTCCTCTCCTTCTATCTCAACACTTTCCTCCTTCCCTTTCATCTCACTCCATGAGTGGACTCCTCTTTTGCCCTCAAACCCCTTCACATCTCTCCTTGATCCAATCCCCTCCCGAATCCTGGCTGCTATCCCCTCTGCAGTCATCTCTCCCTTGCCACACATCTCCAACACATGATCAACCGGTCCTCTCTCCTCCTACTGCATTTAAACATTCCACAAGCTCTCCATCCAATTACCCCCTGCTACTTTTTACCTCCCAACTCTTGAAACATGCCTCTTCTCCCTGTGTACGATATCACAAGAATCCAGTCCTTCCTCTCTGCCCATTAGCAAAAAGTCTAGTTTTTGACTGGTCATCTCTCACCGACTCCTGCAACTTCCTCCTTGCTGGTCTTCCACTAGCTCATTGCAGCTCCCTCACCTCTGTCCAGCACTCTGCTGCCAAAATCATTCATCAAATCATAGATTTAGAACGGGCCTTCAAAGCCATCTACTCCAACCCACAGGAGGAGGCAGCATCTCTGAATTTCAGTTCCAAGGGAGGGGCAACAGGACGCAGGGGTCTTGTGTGCTCCCAGATGCATCTGGTGGGCCATTGTGAGATGCAGGAAGCTGGACTGGATGGGCCCCTTGGCCTGATCCAGCAGAGCTCTTCTTACGTTCTTATGTGTGCAGACTTTGCTATTGACCTTTTTCACTGTTTCAATCATGTCAACGCATATCCTCTCTGCTAAAATCCCTTACTTTGATGCTCACATTAAATTGATGCCCACACTAAATTGGGATATTTAATGTGGAATTCCCAGACATCATCATTATTCCTTTCTAATCATTTTAGATATACAGTACTCCCCCCATATCCGCTGGGGATATGTTCCAGGCCCCTCCATGGATACTTGAAACTGTGGATAGGAGCGAACACCCCCTCCATGGTTTCCTGAGGGCCCCCCGCCCTACCTCCCCTGCGGGCAGGCGTGCGCCCCCCCGCTCTTATTTTTCTTTCAGCAAGCTTTGTTTCTTCCTTAAAACAATCAGAGAAGCAGCCTCTATTGCAGGCTAGTAGAACGAGACTAAGTCTTAGAGAGGCTCTGCAAGGTTTCTGTTAACCTTGCAGAGCCTCTCTAGGACTTAGTCTTGTTCTATTTGCCTGCAATAAGCAGCCTCTTTTTCCTGTTTGTTTAAGGAAGAAATGAAGCTTACTGGGAAAAAAGTAAAAGCCTGGGGGGGGGGTCCCCACAATCCGTGGATAACTGAAACCTTGGATAGCGAATCCGTGGATATGGGGGGCCCACATATATATATATACATACACACACACACACACACACACACACACACACACACACACACACACACACACACACACACACACACACACATATATATATATATATATATATATGGTAAAGGTATCCCCTGACAATTAAGTCCAGTCGTGTCCGACTCTAGGGTGTGGTGCTCATCTCCATTTCAAAGCCGAAGAGCCAGCGTTGTCCGAAGACGCCTCCGTGGTCATGTGGCCGGCATGACTCTCCTTGCCGCAGCGCGTAGCATGCGGCTGGAACACGGAGCGCTGTTTACCTTCCCGCAAGCGGTACCTATTTATCTACTCACATTGACATGCTTTGGAACTGCTAGATTGGCAGGAGATTATATATAACAGTATCTCTGAACATATGTACAAATAAAAATATGCTATGGAAGAGAGAGAGAGAAGGTTGCAGGGTGTGTGTGTGTGTGGGGGGGTCATGGAGAAAAATCACAACGTCTGGGGTGGGGGCAGGGAGAAGAGGTGCAGGAAGTCAACATTCATTATTAGCAAGTCTTAAAGCCATGCTAGGTTTGAGAGGAATAATTACACCATGAAAGCGCTCTACTTTTCAATTATCTTGCCCACGCCAATCTCTTTGAAGTCAGTTATGCAACCCAGTACCAGGATAATGCTGTTTTCTGGTAAATTTCATATTGGGAAGAACACACTGATTGTATGAAATGAGTATGCTGATGGGATAACCAACATGAGTCATCGTTTGTATGAAGACCCAAGGATGGGGGGGGCATTAGTTACCTTAGGGGGGATTAGGATCTCTCCCTGCGATCTGCTCCTGTCACTGCAGACCATATATAAGATACATTTGCAAGCTGACGATGTTATGCCCTTCAAAATGGCACTCCAAAAGAAAAAAAAAACCTATCACATCCAGCAGAAGCTTTTTACACAGCAGGTCAATGCAAACACCTATTAAAGTGAGGACTCTGGCAGCTTGCCCATTCTCGGAAAGTCTTCTGACCAAAACAAAATTTGACCTACAAATAAAAACACATACCATATTTATTGGCGTATAAGACGCACTTTTTTGTCTAAATTTGTGACCCAAAATAGTAGGGTGCATCTTATACGCCAATACTAAAAAATCCTTTCTTTCCCCCCCCCCCCCCCCGTTTTAAAGCATTTTTGGGCTTACTGGGTTTTTTCCGGAGCCGGAGAGCTACCTTGTGCTTTCTTCCCTGACTAATCTATCCGATCTACAGCTGTTTGTCGGGTTTAATTTATGCACGGGCATGCGTTGAGCTTCTCAGCAGCCAGCAGAGGGCGCTGTGCTCAGTTCAGTTCAGCTGAGCTGCAGAGGGCCTAGTCTTTCCAACTCTCCTGGACGCTGAATGAATGCAGCCTGGGTAAGCTTCTGAACTGGGCCTAGTTGGGAGGCTTTGGAAACTGCATAGGTGGGGTGGGGGAAAAGAGTTGAGTCTGGGGGTTTTGTATTTGGGATTTATGTTGTTTAAGAGTTGGTAAGAGTTGAGTCTGGGGGTGGTAAGGTGGTAAGAGTTGAGTCTGTTTTTTTTTTTGTACTTTTATGTTTTTTACTTTGGAAACTGCATGGGTGGGGTGGGGGAAAAGAGTTGAGTCTGGGGTTTTTTTTGTACTTGGGATTTATGTTATGGTGCATTTTGTTCATGTGTCTTATTGCTGTGTTTTAAAAGAGATCCTGGTATTTTTGTGCAATTTATGTAAATTAGCTAATTAAGCAGCCAAGCGGCAAGTGGCCCAAAAATGCTTTAAATGTTTTTTTCTTGAAACCCAGGGCCAAAAGGAAGGTGCGTCTTATACGCTGGTGCGTATTATACGCCGATAAATACGGTATATAGTCCCCCTGCTTCCAACTCTTTCTCAGGAAAGAGAAGGTGAGTCAGTTCAAGGGGTATACGTCCAAATCCAGTAAGGGGGGGGGGGATATGAAAGTTAAGCTGATTTGTTTTATCAGCATGAACCGTTCCTGTGTTTGCTCCACTGCATGTGTGGTAGTAGGGTTTTTTTTTTCCCTCAAGGGAGCCATGATCAAATGACTAACGGGACCTCAACTCCTACAGCTTTAACCTCATGTAATAAAAGAGAACAGAAGGCCGGAAGAGCAAGAAGAGATCGGGGGTGGCAGTATGCAATATATATTGCATAGAGAGGGTGGAGTTTTCCTATTTTGCATCACTCAGGAGCAAGGTTACTGATGGAGCCTGCTCTTTGGAGCACATAACACCCATGTTCAATCAGTTGCACACTGGCTTCCAATTTGTTTTGGAAACATCGTGTCAAGGTGCTGGTCTTGCCTTTAAGTTTCTAAGACTGCAATCCTTCACACTTTCCAGGCAGCAAGCCTCAGAGCCCATTCACACTTGAGGGCGGATGTCCCTGCCCCAGCGTACGCGCTGGAGTACCCAGCGTACGCACTTGGAGCAGGGGAGTGTCGTTCTGCTTGTCGTCCCTCCTGCTGTCCCACCTTCTTAAGAAAGCGCAGCTGTGATTGGTTCCTGTGTTTCCCTCTCGGAAGAATAGTGGAATAATAACCTCCGCGGCGATTGGAGCTACTTCTGATTGGCATGCAACCACTCTCCTCCTCCCTCTCACGCGATTGGTGGCTGCAGTAGCTCTGCGAACCCGCCCACAAGCTCCATGAAACAAGCTCCGCAAAAGATGGCCCCAAACCAACTGGGACGACGGAAGCGTAACTGCTCCGGAATGGTGTCCTATTTCAATATGAATATGCAAAATAGCTCAGCGCGGGTCCGTGAAGCGCACAGCAGGGACATCCGCAGTCAAGTGTGAATGGGCCCTCACTGAACACAATGGAACTAACTTCTGCACAGACATGCGCATAATTGCATTGTTAGTTATTTGGGACTGGGATTTCTGAAAGGCCACCTCCTCCCGCATGAACCTAACAGCATGCTATGGGCATCGGAAGAGGACTTACTGTGTATGCCGCTAGCCTGTGAGGTTCAGAGGACCAGGACACATGACTGGGCCTTGTTCTAAGCCACGCCCAAGTTGTTAAATTTGTTGCCCCAAGAGCTCTAGCAATCTACAGTACTTCACTCACAGCCCAATCCTATCCATGCCGCCTGATGGCAGTGCGTTGGTGCTGACTGTTCTAAGGCAGTCAGCGCCAGTTGCAAAAGCCTCCCTGACAGCTGTGCGTTGATCAGCGTGCTGTTGGGTACACCGGAGGGAAGGCCTACACCTTCCCAGCTGTGCAGGAGGACGTCCGGACGTGTACCGGGAAAGATAAGCCAGCGTAACGGGGGCGGGGTGGGAGGCCGCAGGAGGGGACGATCTGTTGCGGAAGGCCTAAGCCGGCTACTATTCCCCTTCCCTTCAGCCTCCCCGACCATAGCTTCTCTCCCCTCGGATTTACGCTAGCAAAATTGCTCTAAAATTGCTAGCGTAGGTCCAAGGAGACCCACTGCAGGCCAAGAGGCTTACACAGGGGAAAGGGGACTGAACATCCCCTTGCCCTGTGGAAGCCTCCCGGTCCCGCCGCACCCCTGTACAGGATGCAGCGGCTGCCATTTTGGCACCACTGCATCGATGTGGGGTGGGGTGGGGTTGAAGGATAGGATTGTGCTCTTAGTATGCTTAGGCAGGGCCAGCCTTCTCATGAGGCAACCTGAATACTTTGAAGTTCAAGCGGTGAATTTTCCCCAACAGCAGGACCACCAGCAGCCTTCAACTTCCCTGGCCTCGCCCTTCCTTTGCTGGCTCAGCAAAACAGCCAACGTGTGAGAGTCTTCTATTACCCACTCAGACACTGAACTTGTAGAGATTCTGGGGAGAAGGCTGAACCCAGAAGAATGACCACCCAGGGGCTGGCCTGGGACAGGCATGAGAAAAGAGACGATGGGACATAAGTAACAACTTCAAAAGTCACCTTCCGCTTCCTTTGCAAACAACATCTTTTCCTTACCCATTTTGTGTGTAGAGGTAATCTGTAGTAGAAATGCAGTAATATACACTGTGTAGTAATCTGAATGCCAGGTGCTGGGGTCACAGCTACGGGGGGGGGGGGGAACCTTCATGCAGCTACATGATGGAAATGAACGTTGGGCAACCTAGACTTTATCTTAATCCAGTACGGCCTTGATACTGACTTTTCTGTGGTTTATTTTACTCCTTAAAACACACACACCACGCAGAGGACGAACCCTTATTTTTCCAAGCAAAGCAGGGAGGGAGAGAGGGGGCATGTGCGTAGCCCACATGTGTCCGTTTCTTTCTCAAAACGGATGGAATGAGGAGGCGCGACCCCGCACACCCACCGCAACGCCCCTCGAGTCCATTCAGCTTTTGTCACGGTATGTGTTAGTGCCTCATTGCCACGGCAACCCCCACTTCCTCCTCACAGCTGGCTTCCATTGCTTCCAACCATACAGGTGTCACCAGACTGTCCGGAGGAAAACAAGCCCAATAATGACCTTGAATGGCTTTCGCGGTTTTAAAGGAGTACGGACGGGCTTCCCTTTGGCGGAAATTGGAGCTAGCAGCAGAGGCAAGAAAGCAGCAGTTGGGTTCCAAATACTTAACATATGGACGAGTCGACCGACCAGTACCTTTCCCGCACTGGGTTTAATAAAAGAAGGGATGCATCACAGGCGCGTGTGCACACACACCCTGCAGGCTGCTTGCCAAGGTGATTTTAAAATCTGTACACCAAAAAGGTCTCGTGCTTTGCTGAAGTCATGGAAAGGATATTTACAAGAGGGACCCGCCCACCTATGCTGCATTGCCCCAGCCTTAATTTCCACTCCAAGCTGCAAAAGTCTCAAGCAGGGTCATTCACCCCCCACCCCACCCCATCCCCTGCCTCCTGCTGCTGTTCTTCCAAATGTCACCACACCATGCCAGGGCTCCTGGATGCCTCTGAGCATACGTGGGCTGCATCAGGCTGTTTTTCCACTTCCATGTTTTCTTTTAATTTACGAATTGTGTTCTTACACAGTTCCCTGAAGAGCATGCCCCCCCCCAACCACTGGAGCCCAAGGAGTCAGAGAGGGAGGATGCTGCAGACCCCAAGAGCAGAGAGGGCCCTCCCCCCTCAACTCCCACCCTGAGGTCAGCCGAGGCAAGACACCTAGGTACTGACGCAGAGACAAGTGTGACCAGGTCAACGTTTTTATTGCACAGTCGCACAGACGGAGCAGCATTTGAGAGAGAATCACACAAGTGGGGTTGTCAACCACCTCATCCCAGCAGGGCTCCTGTGCCTTTGCAAGTTCTCCAGCAGGCAGCCAAGTCACAGGTGCCTGCAAAGTCTGGCTGTACTGCTGGATTCGCAGCCTCTCAATTTGCAAAGCCACAGGGGCCTGACTGGAACGAATAGGTTAGCAACCTCGCTCTGAGCAGCAGCTGGACTCCTGCTGGCACTAGTTGCAGGGAGGCAGGCTGCAAGCTTCCCTTGGGGTCTGCATCATGTCTTTGCCTGTGAGACAGCTGCCTGTTGGGTCAAAGATGCCCATGTTTTGACATGAGTAGCAAGAGTTTGACAGCGCCAGTTTTCAGCAGGACCTGCGAGAGGTAATGGTTGAGCTTCACTTGGCTACACAGGTGTCCAATACTTTGTTTAGAAAGAAATAATATACGTGGAGAGAAACCTACAATTGCAGCTGTTGCTGCCAAGTGCCACGGCTGATGGCAGAATCCTGCGCATGATCTCAAGGGGCAAAGTACGTCTGTGCAGAGAGCTGGTACAAAGGGGCTGGTGGGCTGAAGAGAGCAGAAACTGCTTCTCGGAAATATTTTTTTCCTCTTACTGGGTCCTGCCAGAGCAGCAAGCGGACGGGACAGGTGACCAACTCGCGGCAACGAATTGTCCATTCAGCTCTGCTTTACACTAAAACACAGCCTGTAATTAAAAGTAGTCGATACCAGGTCCTATGCATGGAATAATTAGCAACACTGCGGATAATCTTCTTGAGGTTTTGATTTAGAGAGGCTTTTGACTCCTCTGAAAACAAAGCACTTCTCGTCTGGGATTTTGTATCCAGTGGTAAGTGGTCACCATTGCCTCCAAGCTAGATGTATCCCAACATTTCATTATGATCTGTTTCCAGGCAGTTATCAGCTCTGGATAATCTCACAGATGGCTTCCGGGAGGTGGGACGGGGGAGAGAAGGAGGCGAAATGTAGCCAAAAATCCTTTGCTTCCCTTCTCACTAAACATTGTTTGCAATTTGCTTTCGATTTGGTGCATTTTGAGCTACAGGGAGAGGAGGAGGTTTCAATCTCCCTCATCGGCACCGTTTTAAACTAATCTCAGTGTTGCCATTTTCTAAGCACGCAATTACACAGAGTTACTTAGCTGCGGATAAATGCAGATCGCAGCTCATAGAAACTAGGAAGGAGCTCAGGAGAGTACATTTGGTTCATCCCCCCCCCCCGCCATACCGCCTTACAATCCCCTCAAACTGCAGGGGTTTGCTTGGTTGAGAGGAAAGAGTACTCCGTCCCAACTGTTTCGAGGGGATTGTAAGAATGGTTATGTTACACTTTTGAGGTATCAAGGCTAATTGTAGAACCCTCTGCAGGGCCACAGCTCAAGCCACTCCATCGGAACCTCAGTTTTCCCCATCTGCAATATGGGAATAATAATACTGGCCTATCCGACTGTTGTATGCATTACCAATACTGATATAACTGACATGGCAACAAACTCAAGGTGCAAGAACGGCAGACAAAGGCACTTGTACCAGCCAAGGCCAGTTACCAGCCCCCCTCCCTGTAAAAAATGTTATTCATTTAGCCACCTGTACACTTACACAAGTAACTTGTCCCCCAAAACGATGGGTGAAGAGGAAGAATCAGCTTTTGCTTCGTTTCCCTTACTGATCACCTGGAAGAGATCTTTAGGCATCTGGTTTTTTGGAAGCAGAGATGAGCAAGCTTTGTTCATTTTCTTTGAAAAGGTTCCCAAGCGGCCCACTCTCTTTCCCCCAAAAGCAGAGGAAAAGCTCTCTTTAATGAGGTAATTGAAGAGTTCTTAAGTAACTCCCCCCTTTCCTGTCTTCAGGTAACTGCGATGCTCGAAAATTACATCACCAAAAAAAGAAAAGAAAACCCTCTCTCCCAACTCTTAAGAAGCAAATAAAAACAGTTTTTAAACTCACAGTCCAGTTCTAAGAAGCACCAAGCTTCCCTGATATTGTGGCTTGCACCCCACAAAGAAGCCCTTGCCCCCAACTTACAAACACCTTTTTAAGACTCAGAAGAAACCCAGTAGAGATTCCTCAGCTGTAGGGAAACAAAGGCTGTGCCAGTGATGTAAACTTGAGTCTATTGACTCGGACTCAAGTTGTTTCAATGACTCAACTCGGACTTGACTCGGTGATTGTAAAAGACTCGACTCAAGACTTGGAGTCTTTTACAACCAGTTGAATTTTATTCAAGTTTAAACCCGTTTTCCCCATTAAATAGGTTTAAACCAGTTTCCTCCCATTAAATAGATATTATTATAACAAGATTTATATACTGCTTTTCAACAACAAGTTCACAAAGCGGTTTACAGACAAAATTAAATGATTAAATGGCAAATGATTAAATTATAGGGACTCACAACTAGCAACCAAAGACTCGGGACTTGGGACTTGACTTGAGACTTGGACCCAGAGACTTGGGACTTGACTCGAGACTTGGAGTCAGAGACTTGATCCACAGCCCTGGTTTGTGCCATCCCAGACCTTGTCTAACCAAGCCTTAGAAAAGCTGGAATCTACAAAGGCTGCTGGGAGGAAGGTTTATTGATGCTCAAAAATTTCACCATAAATTGAAATGGACCCAAGCAATACAGGCTGGGGTTGCCTATAAAAGGCTCCCCCCCCCCCCACACACACACAAATAACCCTGCAGAAAAATGCAGAGTTATTTGGATTTAAGTTATTTGGGTTTGGAAGCTTTCTTAAAAGGCTAGGTTAGACATATTTTGGGATTAACACAAGTCCCTCGCCACCCCCAATTTAAGTAGTACTAATTTCTGCTTTGTTCAGAAATTCCTAAAGCCTTAAAAACCTGCTTCTTTGCAGCAGATTTGTTGGGTAGGGGCTGTTTCTGACCTACAGTTATGACAAAGACAAGGGTTCAACACAGATTCCTGCTTCCTGCTTAACAGAGCCTCTCTAGCATGCAGGCTGCTTGCCTGCTTCGTCGCTATAAGCAGCATGCTGCTTACCGGTATTTATTTAAAAGATTTATATACCACTTTTCTAAAATTCAAAGCGGTGTACAACATATAAAACAAAACACTGATACAACATTAAAAACCATTAAAAAACCATCCATTTTTAAAACCATTTTAATCCACACTTTTTTGTGGATTAAAAAACCATCCACAATCCACAACCATCCACAATAAAATTACAATTAAAACGCTTATAGCATTTTGGTAAAGCCTGCCTTGGTACCAGCTCCGTAAAGATAAAGAAAGGTAATGAGCACTGGGGGGGGGGCCCACAGGGCATAGCATTCCCCCCTATCTACGGTTTCCCCCCTATCTATGGTTTCTGGTATCTGCGGGGGGGGGGCAGAAACCTATCCCCCACAGATACCGGGGCCCTACTGTACACAATTTGGTGCCAGGCACAACTTACAACTGGTGTCCGGCAACAAATCAGACCTAGATAACAGGGAGAAGTTCTCCATTGCCCTTTCCAATGAAATCAAAGTCTAAATGTTTTCACGAATTAAGGGGCGAGAGAGGGAGGGAGAAGAAGGAAGAGTGGAATGAGACAAAACTATAAATTAAGCCAGAGGATATGAATCCCAAGCAAAATGGCGACGTTTAGGGTTAAAGGAGATCTGGAAACAGTTTAGCAGAAACCTGGCATGGCTGGAGGCCAGCTGAGAAAGAGAGTGAAGTTGCTCCGGGCTAATTGTTTCCTTCATGCGGGCCACTCTAGCACACTAATAGGTTTTAATAAAAACTTTCAATTGGGCCAGTAAACCCCTCATTAAGCTGTTTTTAAAGCATGAATTTAAGAGCAGGGAGGGCAAAAGGTCGCCAGGAGTATTAAATTCGCAACGGCTGGTGCAAAGTGCTCATGCAATTTGGAAACAAGCGATCCAGCGTCCAGGGCCACATAAACATCCGACTCTGTCACTGAAGGCCAGCTAAGTGACAGCTTGAAAAATAGATTTAATAAGGCAGAAGTGGGGAAAAAAGTTTTCCAGTCACACGTGAACACGAGGAATAATCAACAGGCCATTTGTCCAGCTTCTACAAATAAATAAAAAAAAAGCAAAAGACACGAACACAATTTAAAAGCGATTTCGCAGGAGAGGTTTCATGAAGAATCTGAGAATTCTTGTTGGCTGTCGTGCCGTTAACGTAACTACAAAAGCAGAGAAAAGTTATCTCTTTCCTCAGTTCTTGCCCAAAGGAGCTTGCAGTATAAATATAGACTGATGGTGGAGGAAGAGGAGGAAGAGGAGGGAGAGGCAGGAAGAGGATTCCAAGGAAAGAGTAACAAGAGTTGGAATGTGAGCAGAATCTGGTTACACGTATGTAGACGTCATTTCCGCGGAGGACAAAGGGCAACTGAACAAGATGCACAACCGCATCTTATTTATTAATTATTCCTTCATTTTAATTCATGGTCCTATCTTATAGGCAGGGAGGATCACATTGGGTTCCCCCCCCTTCCCCATTGTTCCCTAGGGGGTTACTCCTACCTATCCCAGCTGTGTCTCCACCACTAGTACAAACACGACAACCACACCAGGTTCAACATTATGTCTGAGTATCTTGCCATGACCGATCATATGTTGGTGCGTGCCTCTTCATGGGGGAAAGAGGGTGAAGACCCCGCATTGACTGATCTGCGGACAGAACATGAAGGTGCATGCTATCTACCTTTGTCTAGCCTTGTCTTGCTACTGTCATCCTGTTATCTGTGCTCTACTAGTGTGGTCTAGCAACTACCCGCGTCTCCTACTTGGAACTATTCATATACAGTTGATGATTTAAAACAAAAACGAAAATTCAGTTCCTTCATCCTATCCTCTCCCAGTAACATAACTCAAAAATTAAAGTCACAAAATTAAACAAAAAACCACATATAAATATATAAAATATAAAAAATAATGAACACAGCAGCAGTGGCAAAGAACAAACCGCTGCTTCATGTGGCCTGGATTTCCACAGCTCGGTAGGCATGTCATTAGTAATATAAGGCTGGTTCAGCACCAAACGGAGGCAGCACTAGGCTGTGCCTTGCAAGGGACAGTGAACCAACCCAAGTTCAACACTACGGACCGAACTTTCACAGCACGATACTTTTCAACAGAGCCCATTCACACATTCACCTGAGAGCCATCAAGAGCAGGTGTGAATCAGCCCACTTTCACCTTTGGTAGCCTTGACTTCAAAGTTGGAATTTTCTTGGGTGACATTTTAATAAAAACGGAAACGATGCCAGGATCTGCACTTGAGGCTACGTTGATCAACAGTTTCCCTGGGAGGAAAACAAGAGAGTAGAAATCCACCCCAGGGCTGGTGAGGCTAATCTAAGCGGTGAAAATGTTCTCATGACCCACCCGGCCAGGAAACTGTTGAACGCAGCAAACAGCTGCCATCAATCCTTCGCACGCCTCTGAAACAGGTGCTTCTTGTTAAATGCCACCTCTGGGACAGACAAGAGGCTCTCTCCAAGGAAGGAGGAATGAAGAAGACACTGGGCCGCGGGAGGCAGGCAAGGGGAACCCCGGCAACGGACGAGCGTGACAAACACGGTTCAGCTCAACTTTGTGGTCATGACACCGTTGCTGAGAAAATTCCAACCTCGGGGGCAGCAGAGGCGACAGAGCCAGAAGGGCATTCTGCGCACACAGTTGTTGTAAGCTGTTGCATCTCCCGATGGCAGGAGAGAAGCAAGTTGATGATTCAGAAAAGAATCTCCGTGAAAAGGATGTGCCATGTTGCAAGCACGGAGAAAGGGAAGCCACGCGCACACGGAGACGAGCCCACTGTCCTCTTTTTCCATGGCGCTGACAAAGATGGATCATGTTCAACTTTAAGGGATCATCATATCCAATGCCCATCCTGTGGGTGGACAGCTGGTGCGTGTGACCTGCATACATGCATGGCAGCACATGACTACCACCGGGTCCATAGTATTTGCAGCACGGGGGAGAGACGCTTCCTGGCGACAGCTTCTCGAATCCTCTCAAATGAACACTCCTTTGCTTACAGTGCCTTTTTTCCGTCATGGAAATCAAGACAGCATACAGGAGGCTCCCAATCCAGGGACTGGCAAGACCTAGATCTGCTTTCTTGCGCTTCAGTTTCTTGTGTCTTCAGATCATGCCCTGTGACCAGTTTCTACAATTAACACAAATTCTCTCCATTCTGCGTTACTGTTTGTCAAGGGTTTGGACTTACCTGGTCCTGGGGAGCCCACAGGTGGGCAATGTGGCGCAGTACAGGTCAGCACTTCCTGAGTGGCACTGTGCCTCTGGCGCTCCTGGCCCCAATGAAGCCTGCTGCGGGCTTGGTGACTGACATGCTGCTCCCAACTTCGTTGCCTCTGGGGCCAGTGTGGCCCCGCTGGGGACTTGGCAGCAGCTGCAGCACCTCTGGTGCCTGCATAGCTCACCAAGGCCTTGGCGGCCACCGCACACCTAACCTCAGTACCCGTGGCACCTGCACAGCCTACGGGGGTAGTGGTCCGCCTCACTGCCAGGGACACTGTGGTGACTGGGGTATCTCAGGGGTGGGTGTACCTCAATCCAGGGGAGTAGAACCAGTTGCCAAGGACACTAGCCACTGCCACCTGTAGAGACATGGTAATTTATTATTTTTTTTTAAGGAAAGTCACTGCCACTCGCCCATCAGAAATTCCAAACCACCAATGGTGACTGGGTGATTGGTTAAGTTAAAGCTGTTCTACACACCTGACTTGGCATATAGTCTGCAGCCTCACTGCTTCGGTTATCTGGACCCACCCTCTTGGGTGCATGTTAGTTCCCAGTTTCTGCTTGTGGCATATTTAAGCACTGTTTGTCTGGCCACTAGAGTCTGCCCCCAGTCCCACCCACCCATGAACAGGTAAGTTCCCATTTTCTCCTGTAGTGGGATAGGGGAAGGTGGTCAGCTGTTCAGGTAAAAAATTCCATTGGGCTCCTACATGCTTCTTTTTTCATGCTTTTTTTCACAATCATGCTAGAGCAGGGGTTGGCAACCTTTCCGGGCAAAGGGGCCAGATGTTTGGTGATGACGTCATCATGTTATCGCTGAACTTTCGGTTGCTGAGCTCCCGGAAGCGGCTGGAAGGAGCTTGGCTTGGGAGGCAAAGCCTCCCGCCCAATTTGACGTGTGCCAGACAGAGAATGGCAGAGCCGCCTGCCCAGGCTCACGGAGTCCCTATCCAGTGTGTGATAAATTGGGCGGGAGGCTTCTGCTCCTAAGCCAAGCTCCACGCGGGCCGGATCCAGCCATACGTTGCAGATTCCTGTGCTAGAGAATCCTCGCCCTTTTAGTGAGTCTATAACTTTAAAAACATAACTATTGCAAATGTGACCAACTTCTCTAGTGAGGACTGGATGCCATTCTGGATTTAAACCTCATCAACACCGAGTGTTGATTTCTTCAACCCTCAAAACCGAGTGGTCGAACAGGAGGACACTGAGGTTTCATCTTTGCAGTTTTGCTCAGTGGTAGCTAAGAGTGTAACCGCATTGCCACATATCAATTTAAAAAGCAGCTAATTATAAATGATGCAAAGCCGCCTCATCCATAATATATGCATTATATTATATCTATTATGTTTTAAGTGTTTTTATAATTAAAAAAATAAAAGTATCTGGATTGGTTCATCATAAGGCACTGTATTTTCTGCAAGGGAAGAGGAAGCACTCAGCAGGTACAAAAAAAAATGGTGCAGGAATTATCAAGACAATTCTTTGAAGTCAAGGCTACCAAAGGCGAAAGTGGGATTTTTTCAAACCTCAGCGATATTTAAATCGTCTTTCGACAACAACAGATAGAGGATGACAAAATGTCACTGTTCCACCATTCTGGTACAACAAAAATATTGTGGGTTTCCTGCATTCCTTGCAGAAAAGAGGCTCGGGACATTTGCATCTCATTAATCCCAGCTCAGAAGCAGCAGCTCGTCCAAACACACAAGGAAGCGAAAAAGAAACCCCACCGAGTTCAAAGGCTTGATAAGCCAGGCTGAGAGACTTGACTCCGTTCGGGAGGCAGCCTGGATCTCACCAATGGTTTCGGTAAGCAAGCAGTTGCGGGATGTGGGTCAGGGAAGAAACAGAGATGGAGAGCAATCTCCTAACATCCCAGGGCTAGAAAAGTCAGTGGGTCTCTAATACAGGCATTGAAGGGCCAGGGCATGCGTGGTATCAAGACAAAACCCAAACCAGACACACCTGTAGTAGACAGGTGAGCAGGACCCCGTTCACTTTTTAATTAGTTTGGAAAGGGAACACAGCTCAGCGGTGGAGCCCCAGCTTTGCATGCAGATGGCCCCTCGTTCAAGCCCATGACAGCAACTCCGGGTAGGGCAGAGAAAGAGTTTTCCCTGAAGACGAGAGAGAGAGGCAGGCTGCTCTTCAGTGCCGGCGGCCCTGATCTGGGGTCTCCCTCAGCCTCATGTGTTCCACTAATTCGAGAGGGTAGCAAAGTCTACCAGGCTCCAGCCCAGAAACGAGGCTTGCCCACACGTGCCTCAAAGCAGTGGTGAGCTCCCAAATTCTCTCCCTAGTACAGATTTTAATAATCCATTTTACCACCACTCCCAACTTCCTCCTTTTCATCTAATGGCAGCTGCCCTTGGCGACTCCTTTGGAAATGCATTCCCGAAGGGCTTCCGGGGCTTTTCTTTTAGCACTCATGGCAGATATGCTCGATAGGGGAGAGATCAGGTCTCCCTCCTTCCCTCTTACAGCCAGAGCACTACCATCGCTGCCCTAGATGTATAGGTTTTGTTGAAAGGGGAAAAAGCAGAGGAGTTTGGGAGTTGTGAACGTCAGGTTGGCTCGAAAAGCAAGCCAAGTGATTTCCGATTTTATGTCTTTTAAGCTTATTTTCCAAGACAATCCGATGCAAGGAGAGGGAGTTTGCCCATATCTATTGTTAATGGGTTAAGTGGGTTTTAAGCTACTGGTGTCTAGGCAAAGCAATAACTGCAGACCTTAAAACACCTTAAAACTCTAAAAACAGCCAGAACAACTAACTGACAAGGAAGAGGACCATTCCGCCAGCTTGCTTGAACCTGGCACATATTACTGTATTAGAACTTAAACGTTCAAATGAGACAAGAATATAAATTTCATTTGGTTAGCTCTATATCGCATTCAAGAAACCAGCTCTGATAAAACCAGCCTCAGTTTTCCCAGTCTGTACAGCAAGGGCTCTGGAGGAATCAGGAAACTGGTTCTGTTCAGCAAGGATGCCATTTCCTTGTTGATAAGTATTTTTCTTTTCCAGATAGGAGCCAAGCGTAGCAGAATTTAGGAGACGACTTGCCTCTCCCTTCCCTAACCTTGTCCCCCCCCCCCCACACACACACACTGTGAACTTTCCTCCACTTAAAGAGCTGCTTTACTGATCGCAGAGCTATAGAGCAGTGGTTCCCAACCAGTGGTCCGTGGACCACAGGTGGTCTGAGAGGTCTCACACACACACAAAAAAAGTTCGGCCTTCGGCAGCAGTATCAACCCAAGAATTTTGCAGCTAGTGAAGCAAACGCAAACATCACATTAAGATACCTACCCCATTAACAGCGCAATCCTGACTAGTGCCGGGACTGTAAGGCACATTTGACACCCGACGAGTAAGCAACGCTGGTGCCACTCACTCTCCACCAGACAGAGGCTGCCAGCGGCCTGCGCCAGGCAACGGGAAGGGCGTGAGTTGGGCAGAATGGGTGGGGGGATTGGCCGGCTGGGCCCGGGAGGAGGGAGGGATCCTCGGCTGTATGCTCCGCCAAATTCTATCCCCCGTCCTGGGCCTGGTGAGCCCTACATGGGCTCCTTGGATTTGTGCTGGCCATTTTGCCGACGCACATCCAAGGAGATTACCCGGGGGAAAGATACAAACATCCCTTTTCCCCGATGCGGCCTCCAGCTGCACCGGTGCTTGCCCGATTCTGGATAGGTCTTAGACAGGATTGGGCTGTAAGTTTTAATTTTTTGTTTTCTTTTTTAAAAATCACAATACAAAATACAGAACATACTAATTTACATATAAATGTAAGTACCAGACCTAATAAACCTTCTCTAATTATTACAAAAATTTATTGTATTTTTTGTGGGCGGGATTGGATGTGGTCCATGACGATTCCAATTTTTGCCTCAGTGGTCCGGGGTCTCCCAAAGGTCGGGAACCACTGCTATAGAGGAATGAGCAGAAGATGTTACTGTCCCTTCTGCCTCCCAAAGGCTGCCAAGAACGAACAAGTGTAGTCACCTAGAAATCTCTGGGCACGCAGCACCACATATTCCAGATGTATATGTGGAACGGCGCTGAGACACATCAGAAAAGCAGCAAATCCTCAATCCAATCTGGAAGTGCTGCTACCCCAGCCGGAAGCCATGAACGCAACCCAGAACTGCTCTATCCCCCAAGTGACACAATCGCTACAAAACTACCATCTAAACTGGGACAGCACTGATAAAGGGGGAAAAAAGGCATTACATACCCCAGAAGTGCACGAAAAACAATTATTGAAGATTTTCTGAGTTCACTTACCAAAGGAATACCTGAAAAATAAATCAGAGGGGAAAAATATTACAATACAAATTTCAAAACCGAAAGGCTGCTTACCGGCAACGATTAAGTCTTTGAGTGGTCATCTGTGCAGTCGCACCGCGTGGAGATCTGCGCATGCGCGGAGTCAACCTCTGAAGCTTCCAGAGCTTTGAGGGGCATTCTGTCCTTGCACTCAAGTGGGGGAAACCCCACACGCACCGTGTGCCTTGAGAGTGGAATGAATACCCGATCCTTCAGTCCTTTTGAGGAGTGACTCCCAAGTTCAAATTGTAGCATTTGAAGAGTGAACAAGAGTTAGAGCCAGACTTGCCAAGGGGGCAGTCAGGTGGGTCATGTGCCTGCACAGATAACTATAGTTGTACAGTTGGAAGCAGCCGGGCCTCCTCCTTTGTGGTCTCTGTGCGGTCGCCACAGAATGGAGACTAGCCAGCTTCCCCTCTGCCTGGAGACGGGTGCAGACTGATCAGAAAAAAATGTTCTGCAGAACAGCATGCTTCAACAAGGCATCAGCTATCAACCTCGCATTCAGAGCATAGTGCTTGAGAGAGGAGCGGAGCGCATAGCTGCTCTGCAGAGCTCCGACAGCCGAGCCCCTCTCATTCTCGCAGCAAGGATACATCTCCTCGGGCAGAGGGTCCTTCCAAAAGAAGTTGGTTGCTCTCTCCCCCCCAACTGGGAAGCCAAGGAGACCAGCTGCAATCCTATACACACACTTTCCTGGGAGTGGGTCCCATTGAACTCAGTGGGACTTACTTCCAAGGAGACATAAATAGGATTGGGCTGTTAATTACACTGGGCAACAAGAATTAAACAGAGGTCATGCCCCCCCCCAAGATTAAATTAGTCATTTCTTATAGACTGAGGTGCTGAACACAAATACGACAATAAAAATGCAAAATTGGCTACGGTTTGTGAGATCCACAATAGATCGTTCCACAGACATGTAAGGGTAAATGCCCGACAGCACGTATAACACCTATGTACGCAATGCGGACTGTTTCTCCTAAACTAGAGCCAGATTTTATTGTCATTTTCCTTTTCAGCGCGCCGAAATTAGTAAAGATTAGCTCTCACTTCAAGGCCAATTTCGTGTTGTCCACTGTTACCTACTGAGACAGATGCTGAATGGGAATGTTTGTGCCCTTGAGGGACCTCTGCTAACAGATTAACTTTTTATTAGAGAATGTTTCAGTTTTACAGGGAATCAGCAAAATAGCAAATATAACAAACCCCAAAACATGGTTACATACATTGGGAAGAGATTGGTGATCACAAATACAGAGTATTCAGGCATAGTATGTAAGTCCGTTTCAGAGGGTGAGGTAGTAGTGGATTTAAGAAGTCTGTCATCTGCCCAGAACGATGCAGTTCTCTACAGATACAGAAGGAAAGGGCTTGCTGAACTTCCAAGGTACAGAGCTTTTCCTCCTTCTCAAGCCAGGTTTCAGAAGACAACTTGAACTCATGTCAAATCCTTCCCATAATGTGGAATGCAGAGACCAACTTAGGCAAGAATGCCTGGCAGCCACACCAGCGGGCCTGGACAGAATCTGATGAACCGGGTCACAACACTGGCTGGCCCTCTACGCTGAAGCAACGGCCATTAGAAAGACTGCCGGGAAGGGGAGCAGGATAAGCCTGCTGTAGCCACAGGCTCGAAAGGTCGCCCGTGAGCTGCGCTAAGACTGGGGACAAACTTCACACAGGATCAGAGGTTCAATAGGTGGATGTGGGCTAGCTATGCCCTTGAAAAACCTTCTAACCAGAGGGTGCGGGAAAATGGATGTGTTATCTACTGTCAGCAGAAGGCAGGGACGACAGCCAAGTGCCAAGTAAAGAAGAGTCAGTCAAATCCGTGGTCTTTAGGTGGGTACCGTACCATAGAATGGTCTGGACAGAGTCATCTCTTGATCGAATGTTGTTCGACACTAGATCAGCACAGAAGTATTTCCCCTTCTGCCAAATGAGTCTTGCATGTCGAGGATGTTTCTAACTGGGCCAAGATGTGGTTTAGTTCACCCCTCAATACCGACCAAGGGTTGGATCTGCCACAACGCCAATGTCAGCATTTCAAAGTCATGGTGTAGTGCTAAGCCTCAATTCTGAGAAAGGAGGTGTGTGAGCAGGAAGGTATTCGCCCCTTGCCGTCTCGAGCAGAGGGTGCAAACTGGAGGGGCCAAACTGTTATCAAGATGCAAGCTGGTGTGGATTTGTGCAGACTGTTAGCAACTTTGACAATCAGTGGGAAAGGGGCAAATGCATAAAACAGGGCCCTTAGCATGTAAGACTGAAAAGAGATCTAAAGGGCATCTATGTCAACCCAATACAAAGGAAGATACTTCATTCTCTAACCTCTGTAGCAGGAAGGGCAGTATTACATTAATGGCCAGCCTCTGACCACATGATGGAGAAGTAGCTGCCTTATAACCTCTTTGGAATCAGGACTAAGCCAAAACCACTCACCATTTTTCACAAACATTTTAGGCACCAAAAAAAAAGTGCCACCCCTTTCCAGCAATTTCTTGACATTCCCTTTAAAAAGGGTTACTTATTCCCTTTCCTGGAACTTCATTCTTAATGGCTCTTGGTGACGAAGTCAAATCTGAACGCAGAGACAGGCCAAGGAGATCCGCTCAACCTGCCACAAAACACCCACCACCACCGCTGCTCGTCCCTCCAAAACACCACATGGAAAGCAGCCACCCAGCCCCCTCCCTTCTCGCCTTGCCCCTTCCTCATGCAGGCCTTCCTTCCATGCTAGCTTTTTCAGGCACGCACAGCAACAAACCAGTTCTCTACCCAGTTACTGCACTCCTTCCTCATGTGGCCCCTTTGAACAAATCAGGAACTGCCCTGGAGGATCACCACCTTCCAGTGGTGACTGGGGGAAGGAGAGAACGAGCCGCAGCCCCTTTCCCTTACCTCCAGCTTGGGCTGCCCTGGGAACAGCTTCCTCACTCCACCTGGGAGCACAGCATGCTCTGCTCTTCTGGGTCATTTTAAACAGGACCCAGGCTGACTGAGGAGGTGCACCCAAGGCAGGGCAGGGCAGCCCAAGCTGGAGGTAAGGGGAGGCTCCACCTCTCCATTCACTGGCCCACTTGGCTACCTTTTTAAGCAACCCGGAAGAGGGCAGGAAGATGGAGATGCGGGGTGTACGTAGAAGGGTTCCTCCCAGAGGAAGAAGGGGGCTGCCACTGCCTGGATCCGCATCCTGGTTGTTTTGAGTGAGAAAGAACATAAGAAGAGCCCTGCTGGATCAGGCCAAAGGCCCATCTAGTCCAGCTTCCTGTATCACACAGTGGCCCTACCAGATGCCTCAGGGAGCACAAGACAACAAGATAACCTGTTTCCCGTTGACACTCCCTTGCACCTGCCATACAGAGAAAACCCACTTCTAAAACCAGGAAGTTGCTTATGGCTTGTAACCTGTGATGGTCTTTTCCTCCATGAAACTGTCCAAACCCCTTTTAAAGGCATCCAGGCCAGGTGCCATCACCACATCCAGTGGCAAGGAGTTCCACAGATGAATTACGAGCTGGGTGAAGAAATATTTTCTTTTATCCGTTATAACTCTCCCTCCACTCAATTTTAGTGCATGTCCCCTGGTTCTGGTGTTGTGCGAGAGGGAGAAGAATTTCCCTCTATCTACTCTCTCCATCCCATGCATAATTTTATACATCTCAATCATGTCCCCCCTCAGGCGCCTTTTTTCTAGACTGAAGAGCCCCAGACGCTGTAGCCTTTCCTCATAAGGGAGGTGCTCCAGCCCACGAATCATTCTGGTCGCTCTTTTCTGCACCTTTTCCAATTCAACTATTTCCTTTTTGAGGTGTGGTGACCAGAACTGGATACAATACTCCAGATGTGGCCTTACCATCGATTTGTACAACGGCATAATGATATTGGCCGTTTTATTCTCAATCCCTTTTTTAATGATCCCGAGCAAGGAATTGGCCTTCTTCACAGCCGCCGCACTCTGGGTCGACACTTTCATCGACCCATCCAAGAAGAGGATCAGTGCATGGACTGGAGTGTCTCCGTCAGCAGCAGGATGGAAAGGGTGGCAGGAAGACGCAGGCCATGGGGCCCCTTGTTTAATTTTACTGCCCCCTTGAACTTGCCACTCGACATCAGGGCTTCAGGTTGCATCATCTGTAGGCCAGCTCTGGCTGGTAGGGAGAGATTCTTATTTACTGGCAGCTGGTGGCATCATCAAGTGCATGCCTAGGCAGGTCTACTCAGAAGTACGGCCCGCTGACTTCAATGGGACTTACTCCTAGGTAAGTGTGTACAGAACTGCAGCCTTAAAACATTCTTCTCTGGTGCCCCCAAACTGAAAATTCTTGCAACTCTTGCCATTCATCAAGTTGAACTCTTTGGAGATTCCCCACAAAAAGACAAATAAGCAAAAACGAAATGGCGCTTAAAATCCTTCTCCTCCCCCCCCCCAGTCGTTCCTAAAAACTCTTCCATTTAAATCAGAAGCAAAGCAGGACCACTGCACAGTCTAAGCTCACCATCAATGCATGACACACTATTAAGTTGAAAGTGCTTCAGAGGGTTAAAGTAACATCTCCGGCAGCTGGTTTGAATTGCTACTAAGCTTGTGGCGTTCCAGAGTAGAGATGGGGGAGGCGGGGAAGGAAATGCATTTACAAGGGCAGTAAACGAAAGCACTTGTCCCGTTCCTGGATCCACTTTATTGTGGTCTTCGGTCTTTTAAGGACTGCCCTATCATTACAGAGATGCACGTTTGCAAACAAGGAAAACATTTTGTTAAAATAAAAAGCCCCCCCCCCTTGCTTCTTTTTAAAAATCTCACAATTTTTTAAAAAAAAAATCTTGAGGCAACAACCCCGCTAATCATCATCAGGAATATTTATATACTGCTTTTCAGCAAAAAAAGTTCACAAAGCGGTTTACAAAGCGTTCACTCACAAAGCGGTTTACAAAGCGTTCATGAAACACAGAAACTCAAGTAATTAAATGGTTCCCTGTCCCCAAAGGGCTCACAATCTAAAAAGATGTCAAAGAAACACCGGGAACAGTCATTAGAAGAGACATGGTGCCGGGGCGCAGAGGGACAGTTACTCTCCCCCTGCTAAATCTAAGAGACGCGCCACTTGAAGAAGTGTCTCTTGGGCTAGTTAGAATGAGTAATAATCACAAATAAGAAATTCTTTGCTGACTATCTTGGGTCTTCACATTCATCGAAGGAACTGTGAGCTCCAACCACTGGAAGTAACAACCTTGGTGCGTGTCCATGATCACTTGTGGCGGGGTGAAGGACAAGAAAGTCAAGAACCTCCAGTCTTGCCGGGGACTGTGAGAAATGCTCGCAAGCCAAAAGAGGATGCTCGCAAGCAAAGGAGGACGCTCGCAAGCAAAGGAGGACGCTCGCAAGCAACAAAGGGAAGAGTGGAAAAACCTAGAAAAGACCGCCAGGCCCACTGCAGAGGGATCCCATACCCAGGCTGGCAGCTGCAGTGCTCTTCTAAAGAATGAGGACCTGGGAGAAGGAGGCACCTTGACAAGTGGGAAACGATTCCTCAGAAGGCACCCGCCTCCTGGATGGTGAACTGAGAGAGAGCCTCTCAAAGAAAGGACGTGCCTCAAGGCAAGGAGGTCTGCAGTGAGAGATTTAATCACAGCACAAGTGGCTGGGCAATGCTCTTGCACAACTCCTGTCCAGGTCAGTGAGGCTTTTGCAGAAGAACTCCCCACAGAGGCATTTGTTAAGCGATGGTTCTCTGACGCAAGAAGCAAGCACAGTCCTAAGCGTTTCAGCCTTGCATTTTTTCCAGAGGCCGGTGTCTCCCTTGTGCCCATTTGTTACATGGTGAGCCTTTTTGGGACAAGGAATCATCCCCCCCCCCATTTCTTTTGTTACATAAACCACTTTGTGAACTTTTTTTGTTGAAAAGCCATATATAAAATACTCTTATTCACGAAGGCAAATAATCATTGGTGAAGGCAAACCTTAACCAGGAGCGCTGAGAGAAAGGGCATTATTTGTTTATTTTTTGAGACTATTATGCCCCAGGTAACGGTTGCACTTTTTTTTTTTACAGCCAGGATAGTGTAGCGGTTCTGGTGTTGGACTTAAACCTGGAAGATCCAGGTTCAGATCCCCGCTCAGCCATGAAGCTTCCTGGGTGACCTACCTCACGGGGTTGTTGTGAGGACAAGAGGAGGGAAGGAACCATGTACACCACCCCGAGCTCCTTGGAGGAAAGGTGGTATAAAAATGTGAAATAAAAATATATCAAAAGATACCAATTTCGAGGGTGTGGCAACATGCCAATCATTTTAACTTAATCAGGTAAGTGTAGATGTTTGATTAACTAAACCATTTAAATTGAAGGTCATTTGTCATCCCCTACTTCTTGCTGCAAAGAGATATGGCCCCTTTTTAACTTAAATCTCTACAGTCAAGGATGGGTATATTTGCTCTTTGCCAGATCAGGGCTAGGGAGCAGGATCGACTGCAAAGGCAGTTCAAGACAGAATCCAAATGATTTCTTTCTGACATCAGCCGTCACTAAGATATAATTTGGCGAGCCCAAAGTATGTTTTCCATTAGCTTCATTAGCCCCTGCTTGTATTGCAAAGCAGCCACCGGGTCACATGGTATTAATCTTTGTTTCATTAATATGTCATATCAGCCACACACGGCATTCTTTGAAACTGATACACCCTGCTGTCTCTCCCCCCCACCCACCCCACTCCCCACAATATCAGTAAGAGGTGCCAAAATCTGCTTCCTCTACAGGAAGGATGACCCCCCTGAGATCCTTTAACTTTTGGTTTAAGTTTCTAGAAATAATTCTTTTTCCATTAGGAGGAGGAACAGAGGGTGCAATGCAATGGTCCACGATAAACAAAGACATTCCTGAACTTTATTGCCAAAGAAACAAGCAAATTTAATAAAGAAAAGAACTGTTATATTGTTGCTTGTGAAGAAAAACTAACTTTCCTCTCGCAAGTCAAATTAAAAACACGTCTCACAAATCGACCTTACACTTTTTGCCCCCAAGTACACAGTCCTCATTAAAATGTTTTACTTTTCACCAAAAGCTTTTAAATAACACCACCTGTCCGTCGCGCAGGAGATCATTTTCGGACCCAAATGGTGCAGTTGGGTTCCACTGGAAGACAGCACACACGAGAACGCCACTGATTTTGGGGGTGGAGCTGGAACCTGGTAGTAGGGGATGCTCTACACGTGCACCCTCAGGTTACAAAGTGCTAGTCATACAACATTTGGGCCTCACTACCAGTGGAGTGTGCGCTGCAGAAGAAGGGTCTTTAACAGGTGGGTTGGGACCTGGGATCCCTCTAAACTAGGTACCAACTCAAGAAGCCTCCAAGCGCCACACAGATCATTCACTCATCAGCGCATGGAGGGAAAAAGGGAGATTTGGGTTGCTATCGCCGTCTCAAACAAGCCCCATCTCTCAAAAGCACCTTTCTAGCTCCTGAGAAGAAAACGGCACAGCCACTTCCAAGAAAAACGGCACTTGGCGGCTTGGCATAGACAGCCAGCCGATGGTGCAGAGACCGTGGTGAAGGCCTCTGCGCATTTGAAGAAAAAGCCGCGGTGACAATGTGGATGCAACAAACGTTGCGCTGCCAACAGCAAATATCTATGCATGTCTGCTCGGAAGCAAGTCCCCCTGTATTCGAGGGGGGCTTGTCTTCAGGTCAGTCTGCACAAGATTGAAGCCCAAGTCCCACAACAAATCGGTCACTGCAGCCACGTCCTGATCAAAGACCGACAACTTGAACAGAGCTTCAGAGCTGCTCAACAGGTTTGAGAAATCAGTAAAGGCCAAGGCAGGAAACGAATCCCTCCTGCCTTCTGTGAGAGGGCAGCTCCCGTCGTCCCTCTGCCCAGGACTTTTTAAACCCAAGCAAATTGTGACTTTAGCTCTAGGCACAGAGCCACACATTACCTGCTATGGTTTTCATTTAGCTGGGCATGTGTCTGAAGTTGTTTATGGGGGGGGGGGGAAGGGAGGAGAGACTCTTTCTTCGTATTTGTTGTGTTCTCTGTGGGGTACTTGTTCCTTGCTGCAAGGACCTCCTGATACAGACTCTGACCATAAGTCCAGTAGGAATTTTGATGTGGATAAGTTCTCTAGGACATGCCGAAAGAAAGAAAGAAAGAAAGAAAGAAAGAAAGAAAGAAAGAAAGAAAGAAAGAAAGAAAGAAAGAAAGAAAGAAAGAAAGAAAGAAAGAAAGAAAGGACAAGATGATGATGCCTTATGCCAATAAAGGTTTTTGAATTGAAGACAATGACGATGCTGCAGCTTTGTTTCATGTACAGAATGACATGAATGTATGCCAGTTTTTGCAAGTACAAAAACTAAATAGTGTCCTATAAAACTTGTGCCCAGGTTGCCAGATGTCTACCCAAGATTTTACCCTTCCTTTAGGCATGCCCTAACAGCATTTGAAGAGAGAGCCCGTCCACTGCAAAATTCCTACGGGATTTATGGTCAGGGACTATAGACTATCTGCGGAGAGTAATAATAATAATAATAATAGAATTTATATTCCACCTTTCCCATACCAAAGTGTATGAGTACAGTATCCTCCCAGGGCCAACCGCTGCACGCTTTTCCATACGCTTCTCCACTCCCCAGGCTCTTTCTTTTTAAAATCAGAGAGTGGAAAGAGGAGGAAGGGCAATGGCAGGTAGGAGGTGCACACATGCGCATGGGTAGCAACAGAGGGCAACACACTGCACTGTCTCAGGTGCGGAGGAGGAAGTCTTGGGCTAGCCCAACTCTCAAGTTCACACACACACATAAACCTGAGTGCATAGTAGCACCAACAACCATGGCAAGAATAGAGGTAGCCCTGCTAACTGGGCAAGAGGCACTTTTTCAATTGTGCTCCTCTTATATTTAGCAGGGGGAGAATAACTGCCCCCTTTCACCCCAGCACAGTGTCTTTTCTGGTGGCTGTTTGCTGGTGTTCTTCTGCATCTTTTTTAGATTGTGAGCCCTTTTGGGACAGGGAGCCATTTAATCATTTGTTTTTGTCTGTAAACCGCTTTGCGAACTTTTTGTTGAAAAGCGGTATATAAATATTATTATTATTAATAATAATAATACCCTAAGGGCAGGCGAACTGCATAAAATGAACCCTAACAAACAGCTGGGATTATCTTCTCCCCGTCACAGCTCATTCAGCCACTCCAGGTCTCTGTTCCCGCAGATGAAAAATTACAACTGCAGCTCTGGTTAAGTCAAGCAGGACTCTGTTTAATGACCATTCTCCGACATCGACCACAAAGACGTACACACGTGTGTGTGTGTGTGTGTGTGTGTGTGTGTGTGTGTGTGTGTGTGTGTGTGTGTGTGTGTGTGTGAGAGAGAGAGACCGACCCATTTGGCCATCATTAAGTCGCATGCCCTAGGCTTCGTAAGTCAGTTCTCGCAATGAGGTCACCACATTAAAAACCTAAAGTCGTCATTCCCTCCCGTCGGATACGGACAGCATGAGATTGTGTGACCAGAGCCTAGACTGCACCGTGCAGAAGTTTCTCAGGTGGGGGAAATACAAAATTCATGCAGAATACCAACTGGCTCCCCCCCCCAAAAAAAAACTATTGAATTTCTACACACACGCAGCACAAACACGGTAAATTCCTGCCCAATTTGGGTCCAGCAGAGCGATAACGCAACACGCTGCCAAAGTACAAACATATAATGGAGCTACCTTCTCCTGGTGGCCCAGCTGGTCAGGCACTACCTGCGACCCTCCATGCAAGCTTCCCTGGTCCTGCTGCTCAACATCCTTTTAACTGGAGATGCTGTCCGAGACGGAACATGGGTCTTCCTGCATAAAGCCAGGTGCCCAACACTGAGCGGTGCACTCTGCCTCAAGAAGCCATACCCCTTCCCTTCCGCCAAAGCATTGGCTTCTCTGGGGACTGAACCCACCCTCCACCTAAGCATCATGTCCTTTGACCAAGCCAAAGAAGCAACCCCCTCTGCAAACTTGAACCATTTACTGGGGTGGCCCCCTGGTCTCTACCTTAGGAATTGCTGCCTGAAACCCTTCTGCTGCTTCAGCCTCCAATAGCGGTTGCTGATATTTTCACTGAAGGGAGAGAAAACCCGAGGCTGACATTTTTCCAACGGGGAAGCAGCCTCAGATTGGATTAGGATTGCTTTAACGAAGCTTGAGGGATTTGTAATCCAAGCCACAGCAGAAATTAAACAGATTTGGAGAGGAGAGGTAAGAGGACGTCACTGCCAAGTTGTTTAGGACTGACTGATGAAAACCACATTTTCTGAGCTCCAGCGTGGCTGAAAACCCAAAAGCTTCAGGTGGTACTCGAGGCGGTGATGGCCCCAGAAGTGGTACGCTGCGCCGAAGGGGTTGAGAACCCCTGTAACAGATCATGAGGGGAGTTTACCCACCTCACTGGCTCAGTAATTGGGACACCTGAGAGTTGTGCTGGAGATGACCAAGTTAAAATCTGTCTACATTCATTTGCGATGGCCTGTATTTGCACCCCACATTTAAGAATACATTATCACAAGGACAGTAACCCAATAAACAGTAAAACAGGTGATAATAAAAACATACTGTCAATAAAAGACAGTGGGACAGCAATGCCTAAAACTCACCTGAGTCAAATCAAGTACAGTATTTATTTATTACAATGGATTCATATGCTAGCTACTTTATCAAATAAGCCTCAAGAAGCTCACGATACTATGATCAAATACAACAAAGCCATCATGCAAACCTGGAAAGTTGGTTACAAATGGGCTCAATATGGCGCTCAATATGGCGCCAATGCTCAGTACGGCGCTTAGAACAAACTGCTAACCAGTTCCACTGCACATCCCGCGGAAGAACTAGTTGGGTTCCTCCTGCTTTCACTTCAGAGCAGCTGCTATGTGGTGGGTATTACGGAGCTATTTTGCATGTTCAGCAACATGGGCCTTTATTTTGAGAGCACTGAAGTCTCTGGTTAAGAGGAGCATCAAATGAGCACTGCAGCCATGCGTCATTAGTAGAGGTGTTTGGGGAAAAAAATTAAAAAATGTTTTTTGAAAATTGAAGACCGCAATGTAATAATATTAAACCTGAAATTGATTCTTAAGAAATCACACCTGTGACTAAAAACACAAAATGATTTTTCAATGCAAAAACAACAAGTTATTCAATTATTTATAACTGGAAAAATAATCTGTTTTTAACCAAATGCATTCTACAAGCAGCAGAGAGTTGGCAATTTGGGTCCAATTCTGTTTGAAAATGTGTTTTGTGTTTTTATTCGGGTTGAAAATGTGGTTTTTATGCAATTATCAACAAAAACAAATGCCCCTAGTCATTAGCTTGTTTTTTTTAATACATGTGACATGAATATACACATCGGTTTTTTCCTGGCTTTTCTCAGATACATCTAGGAGAGATAGCATTTTATTATACCCTGCTCCACCAGCTGAAATAATCTGAGTTTTATTTCCAAACGCTTTCCAAACAAACGGCTTTGCTCTCCCTGCATGAGACCAGGATACAATCACTGTTGGAGTTTTGTTCATTGTAGGACAAACGTGGTTTAATATTGGATCTTGCACCTTCCATTGTTCAGGCTGCAAATCCAGAGAATGGCTTGTGCATTACTCCTATAAGCGGGTTTACCACACACCATTGTGGTAACATACTGTCAAAGATTATCTGGATATTCCTGAGTTGTATCTAGAGCAGGGGTTCTCAACCACAGCGGCACAGTGTACCACCTCCTGGGTGGCCGCCACACCACGTACCACCGGAAGAGCCGATGACATCACTGGTACTTCTGGGGTTTTGCCGCTCTAGTGGGTGTTAAGGTAAGCTATGGGGGCAAGGGTGGATGGGAGGGCCTTTTCTGGCCCTGGAAACCCCTGCGCTCGAGCTCTGCAGGCTATGCAAAGCTTGAGCCGCCGGTCTAGAGGACCAATCCACAAACACTGTCTGCTGGGACAAATGTAGCCTCAATTACCCTCTTGATGTCCTCGGGTCCAGTCCCAGGTTCTTTTACTTCCTTCTAGATTTCTTCTCATCTTTGTTCCGTTTGCAGCCCTATAGGTGACCAAGTTACACACTAGACATTCAAGTCTTTTCTCGCAGCTTGCAAAGCTTTTACCGCTACTTCTTGCAAGCATTCTGCCATGTGGGCATTTCCTGATGCCTCCACTGCTTCTCTAAGGAAGACAGTCCCTTCTTCTGTTGCCACACAAGCACATACAATGGGCTCATTGTGGACATTGCTCCAACCATCGAGACTCAGGCAGGCCATTTCCCCCTCTAGACTTCTTGCACGCTGTTCCTTGTCACTCTCAAACTGCAGCCAGAAGTTTTCCTGCGACATCTGCTCCACTAGGCGGACTGCCCACCGGTTGCAATGCCCAAACCATGTTAACGAAGTATGCGTTCTCAACCATCCTAAAAGGAGGGTTTGTTGCAGGCACGAACCAAGCAACATTTTCATCAATTCCTTCTTGCTGTAAAGTGCCAATTCTTATCACAAACCTATCTATGGTGTTTTTGGGATGATGGAGATTGCTTTAATAATAATAAAATGACAGGTGACGCACTAAGTTTATGCAAGTCAATATGATGTTATAGAAACACTGTGCCCATTAGTGCATAGCTTCTCAAACTTGATGGGTCGCGGCCCGATACCTGGCGAGTTGTCAGTTCAGCCCACCCGCCCTTGCCTTCGTTTGGCTCCAAATTGGAGCCAAACGGAAGCAACCAGAAGCCACTTCCGGGTCCAACTCACCTTGTCCTGCCACTCCCATGTCGTTCCAGACCTCTGGTCGGCCTCCTCAGGCCTCAAGAGGACTCCAGAAGTCATCTGAGAGTCACTTCCAGTTGCTTTGGGAGGCCTTCCGAGGCCCACTGCCAGAGAATGAGGTGGGTCATGGTGCCCTCCGCAGGGGGACAGGTGGGTCACACGGTGGGGGGTGGGTTGAGAACCACTGTGTTAGCGGATAACTCTGAAGCTGTAGAAGAGCTGAAGGTGAATCAGAACCTGCATCTTAAGAATGGCTCCTCCTCAACCTATGAACTGAGCGGGCACTATAGAACACATTCCCCTCCATTCTCTGCAATGCGCCTACACAGAAATGGTTCTTTGAAGGCAGAAGACACGAATGGAACTGCCCCAGAATGAGGCCGCTATTTGCCCATACTGCTGTAAACCGAAAGAGAGAGATAAACCCAGAAGGTGCATCAAATCCACACGTAGCAAAAGCTGCTTTGAACTGCAAAATATTTTTAAAAATGGGACAGTCCCTCTCTTGAAGCTTCCTTTCCACCCTGCGTCCCCGCCAGCTGGAGAGGAGTTGAAAAGAGCTCCACTCCAGTCAACAGCGCCTGGTATCTGACGTCTCTGGCCCAAAACAAATATATAAACGCTTTCAAAATTAAAATAAGACAGGACTTAAAAAGAATAAATTGGCCCTCGCTGGCAGAGAAGAAGAGGAGGAAAGACAGTGTTGCTTTTTTAAAATAAATAAATAACACCCAACCATGTATCTACCTTTGAACTGACTTCCCATCGGTAACCTTACACCACTAACCCGCGCAATTCAAGATGCCCTCCCCGACAACAGCACTCAGCAGATGCTGGAAAACAAAGCAGGGATGTCCAGGTGCTCCCACTGGGTGCCAAGGAAGACCCTTTGGGAGGCTGCTCCATGCAAGTCCCTCTGTGGTGCTATAAGACCGAAATGGGCATTCTTTGTCCTGGGAGAGGCCAACCCATACGGCACAAGATAAATCCACATTGACATGGAACCCTGAGTGGTGTGGACAGCATATCGCCCACCCAGGTGCAGCTACCGTCTGCATCTGTTATAAACTGAAGCAGTATGATAGCCCACCCCTCCCCAGTGGAGTCAGAGATGCAACTGTTCTTGAGCTCTAGAGCAGCGTTTCTCAAAAAACGGTGGGTCGCAGTCCAATGCTGAGGTGGGTCATGAGTTGGGCCCACCCACCCACCCACCCTTTCCTTCGTTTGGCTCTAAATTGGAGCCAAATGGAAGCAACCGGAAGTTGTGACTCACCTTGTCCTGCCTCTCCTGCATCACGCCAGGCCAGGGACCTCCAGAAGCAACTGGAAAGTGACTTCCGGTTTACTTCCGGGTTCGTGGAAGTCACTTCTGGTTGCTTTCCGAGGCCTGCAGAGGGGGGGCGGACAAGGTGGGTTGCAGGGCCCTGCATTGGGAAGTAGGTGGCGGGGGAGGGTTTGAGAACTGCTGCTCTAGGGAATTTTTCATGAGAAGGATGGTCAGAACAGTTGGAGTGGCATGCTTGGCTCAGTTTTCCAAAGGCAGGCGAGACAGACAAGGAAGACGCAAAGACAGGAGAGGATAGTGAATGTAGCAAGGCAGAGTTAGTGGAGTTTTACATCACAGTGTACAACCATAGTTGAACGCTCTACAGCCACAGGCCACTTTGATAAGGAACCCTACCCCTCCTTACAACAACGTTAACCCAATTTCCTATTGAGTATAATTCATGCCACTGGTTAAAATTAAGATGAACGGGAGGTTATGCTGAAATTTCTCTGCACCTTAATCACATCCGTCATCAACTTGCTCTCAATAAAGATACTGCTTGCCATAAAATTACCTGGCCAAGGAGATAATCCAACTTTGTACCTTACACACTCACTCACTCACTCAGACAGAGACTCTGAGACAGAGACTGTAACTCCAAGTAACACAAGTAGAAGAGTCCCATCTCAAACAGTAGGAGGCAATTTTGTCAAACCACAGTACCACTTAAGGAAACAACACATGAGAAGGTACCAATATTCTCCAGAGATCCCCTTGTGGTCTACCAAGCTGTAAGTACGGAACTGGCTCCTCAGCAGGGAAGGTAAAACACAGACAAGGGTCAGCAGGCTTGACAGAAAGTTGCCAACCACACTTCACCTGGTCCTGGGAATATGGCCCATGCAACTGGAATCTTTCGGAAAGTGCGAAAAACCTGTATACCTCTGGAGGTTTTCAAACTGCATTCCAGGGAACTCAAAAGCCCCTCAATGGCAGAGGTCCGCAATTCCACTAGCCACAGTTTGTCCCCCCTCACCTAGAATGCGCCAAGCCTCAACCGCCTTCCCAATCCTGCAGGTGAGCTTCTGAAGCACTCCAAGTGCATTGGAAATATAATATGAAAAGCATGAGCCCTGGTTCTCCTCTCAAGCTCGGGGCTGGAGAGGGAATCAAAGAATGCTCCCTGGCCTCGTGCTGCTTTTTGAAGGTACTGCACAGGCTCAGGGCAAGACCCCTCCGGTTGGAAAAGCAGAATGCTGCTGACCACTCATCAAGGTCAGCTAAAATGCGTGGGCCTCTGCTCAGTGGGGAGGGAATGGCAGCCCAGCATCTCTGCTGAGGAAGGGATATCCTGAAGATGAAACTGAGGACATAATCTAGCTCTCTATCTAGCTCTCTCCCATCTCTGTCCTACAATGGTGAGAAGCAGGGGAGAACTCAACGGTGATGCCCACTTACGATGTTCAGGCCGTCATCCACGATCCTTTCCGAGCACCAGTCGGAAGACTCTAAAAATGGCACCTTTAGGGATGGATGGGATTAACCCAAGGCTGCAGTCCCACGCTCATTTTCATGGACGGAAGCCTAACTGAGCACAGTGGACCCACCTCTGAGTAAATATGCATAAAACCAGTCTGTGTTTCTCATTGCTCGAGAACGGACAGCTCGAGAGACTTAATACAGATGGCAAAAGGGAAATTAACCTCCTTGATTTTGGGTGTCTATGGGAAGGCCTTGTTACTACCGTATTTTTTGCTCCATAGGACGCATCGGACCATAGGACGCATGCATCCTATGGAGCAAAAAATAGGGGGGGAAAAAGGTTTTTTTTTAATAAAAATGTAAGCAAAATACACTTACCGGGGCTTCAGGGAGGTCTGCAGAGGCTCCTGCAGGCCTCCCCGATCTTCATTTCGTCAAAAAACGGCCATTTTCGGCCACTTCCTGTTTTGACGAAAACCGGAAGTGGCCGAAAATGGCCGGTTTTTGCCGAAATGAAGATTGGGGAGGCCTGAGCGAGCCTCTGCAGACCTCCCTGAAGCCCTGGTAAGTATTTTTTCTTTACTTTTTTATTATTCGCTCCATAAGACGCAGGCTTTTTTCCCCCTATTGTTTTGGGGGGGGAAGTGCGTCTTATGGAGAGAAAAATACGGTAGATCTTCCCTTTGCAGGAGTAACACTCAAAGCAGAGCTTTCACTGTAGCAGCACCACTGCAATTTCCCCACTAGGCAGGCCCATCAGATTCCGTCCGCTGATTTCAAGCCTCTACATTCACCCACACATTTCAGTGGTGCTTTGCCCCAAGGTTTCATCTCTCTGTTAACGCTTGCATTTTGTCCAGTTCTATTTCCCTATATCAGTGTTTCCCAAACTTTTTCGACCAGTGGCTCCTTGGCCATTGGCGACCATTGGCCATGTCTCCCCATTGCTGCTGACGCCTGCCAATTGGCACTGCACTCTTTTCCAAGAGGATTCCGTGGCACTCCGCGACTCCCCTGGCTGGAGCCATGCCTCCCAGTTTTGGAACCACTGCCCTATATCATCATCCCCATCTTTCTCTACATTGCCTCAAGCGTCCTCAAAAAGAAAGGCAGCAATTACGTTTTATAACCATAACCTCATTGTAAAGCTAAGTCTGCAATCCTATACTCACCTGGGAGTAAGTCCCATAGAACTCAATGGGGCTTACTTCCGGGTAGACATGCAATGCAAGTCTTAACTTGCAAAAGATTTCCTCCGAGCGGAAAAAAGTCAAAAATCTTTAGGGATGAACGTTGCATGTTCATCAGGTCTATTTCTGTCAAGCGATTGGGAAAGCTTTACCTGTTAAATTTCTGCCTGGGTGCATCCTTTCCCCGCCCCGTCCAAAGTCAAGTTGCAAGACCAAGGCAAGCATGAAGCCTCATTTGTAGCGCCAGCATCATATACTGTAAAATGTCTTTGCTGCTAACATGGTGCAGAAGTTCGGCTGCCCACCTGAATTTCCAATTTCCCCTGCTTTCTGCAGCACGAGCGAAAATGCTAAGCACCTTAATACCGAATGATCTTAAACCAAAGGGTTTTTTGATGCTGAATTTCCTGTCTTTTTGGAATGGTAATTACCACGGTTATTATGTACCCACTGCTTTTTTAATAAAAAGAATTCAAAGCAGAAATCTCTGATGCACGACCTTCCTGTTATATCAAGTTGCAGGGTACACATAGGTCACTGTCTCTACCCCCTATGTTGCCTTTTAACCACTATGTTGCAGGAAGACATTCAAGGGAAACTGTGCAAGTCTATGGGTGTCTACTCAGAAGTTAAGTGCCACTGCATTCAATGGGGCTTACTGCCAGGAAAGAGCATATAGGATTGCAGCCTGATTGCAATCTTATACATGTTTAGCACAGAGGGGCTTACTCTCAAGTAAGCGTGTTGCAGTCCAAATACTTTTGGAGTTGCTTCTAAGCAAACATGCTTGGATTGCTTCACAACAATTGAATGTTCTAATCTTTTGTCCCTCTGGCGATCTTCCCACCCACTGGAAGCCTGCCCTTTTGCTCCTGGAGCACTGATGAGAAATACCTCCTGCTGGGTAAGTATGGAAAAAAATGTATTCCGTTTATTTTGCAGACTAAACTTTGGGGATTTTGACTTTCAGTTCTTCCAAGGTAAATTTCAGGAGGAGTGAAAAGGTGGTTTCATTTCTGTTAACAAAAACACGTTAACGGGTTTTGAAGGTTCTGTATCTCACTCGAGAGTTAAAAAAGACAAAAGGGAATATTCCGGAGGAAATGTTACTTTACGCAGCATGTAATTAATCTGTGGAACTCTTTGCCACAGGATGTGGTGATGGCACATGACCTAGGTGCCTTTAAAAGGAGAGTGGATAGATTTATGGAGGAAAAAGTGCATCACAAGTTACAAGTCACAATGACTGCTATAACCTCTGGGTTTTAGAGAGAGCCTCTCTCTGAATGCCAGGTGGAAGGGAGTGGCAACAGGATACAGATATCTTGTTGTCTTATGTGCTCCCTGAGGTATCTGGTGGGCTACTATGAGATAGGGAATCTGGATTAGATGGGCCTTTGGCCTGATCCAGCAAGGCTCTTATATTCATTTCTTTGTTTTTTATATATATTTTAATACTTTTGTAAGCCGCCTTAGGTGCCCTTCACATAGAAAGGCAGAATATAAATTGAATACATTTCTCCGTAGACTGGAACCAGATTTAGCAAGGAAGTGGATCCTGAACTACCGGTATATCAAATTTCAGGGTGACTGTGCAAACAGTGTTGAGCAAAAGAATTTTTTATCTCAGTGAAAATTTGCTCTCTGCTCAGCAGGCAACAGCCATGTTTGTTGAGGGCAGTCAATTCTTCACACCTTCAACTCCCTCAAAAAACCATGCACAGCTTAGCATTGCCGGTACCAATCAGATATTGAAAAAACACACACCAGGATATTAAAGGCTAGTTATTGAAAACGTACGTGACAGATGCGTGGAAGCACATACCTCTAAATCAAAACGAGCATTTCTGAACACGTTTTAATATGGAAATAATTGAATGGTGGCAATCTCTGGATAGAAACGGTCACAAACCCTCCATGAGCACTCATCTTTTGAAGTTTTTACAATTGCTGTACTTTCCACCTAGCAAAACAGCCTTGCCCCAAACCTGGATGGGTGGTGCAGACCATGACCGACTTACCCCCTGCTTAGAGGTGTTTGAAAATGGTGGGGTTTTTTTTGACAATGTGTTGAATTAAAATGCAAAATTGGTGGTGGTTGTTTTTTAATTCACAGGTGTGAATTCCTTAAGCATCAGAATCTAAGATATAGTTTAAAACATTGCTCAAGTTCTTGAGCCACGGACAAGACGTAGGATTTGATCAAATCCTACATATTTTAGATACATATTTTTATATTTTAGATTTGGACAGCCACGAAAGCCTTAGTGTGTTTGCATCAATATCAGGTTTAATATCATTACATTGCAGTCTCCAATGCAACAAATTCTTCAATTATTTCTACCTGGAAAAATAAGCTGTTTCAACCAGATGCATTCCACAACCAGTAGAGAGTTGGTAATTTGGTTCCAATTCTGTTTGAAAATGTGGTGTTTTGTGTTTTTATTCCATTTGAAAAGGTGGTGTTTTGTGTTTTTATGCAGTTATCAACAAAAACAAACACCTCTACCTCTGCCCCATCTGAGGTGGATTGGATGGTTCAGACCTTAGGAGCGATAAAACAGTCGGGGCTTAGAAAGTTGGAATGTTTGTTCTGTCGCCACCTTCATAATACGGATGCTTACGTGCCTGCACAATGTATATCTGCCGCTTAGGAGTTCGCTGCGTGCATCTGAGGACATAAACTGACGCCCACGAATGCGTATGCCGAGACAAGCCTGTTCAAGACTCCATGGCATTTTGGCTACTCCAGACTTACACAGCTACCCCACCAAATAAGCGGAAGCAAGCCAACTTACCAGACCTGTCCCATGTTAATCAACGAGAGGTAAAGAGCCCAGAGAAGGCTCATGAGAATCACGTTGGCACAACCGGTGACCGCAACAAAAGCCGAGGCTGCCAAGCCAATCAAAGCAAAGCCATCCAGGATGCTGTCCATGCAAGACCAGTCCAGGAACCAGATGAGAGTTGGGGCATAGCTCAGCGCCTCCTGGTTTATCTTCCCCTTGAAATGGCGCCTGATGCTCTCCAGGTACAGTTTGCCAGGCAGAAGACCCTTCTCTCCAATTAGCGCTTTGTTTTGATGGTACGCCACCAAAAACGCCACAACTGCAAGGAAAACAAAACAAGGGGGGGAAAAGGCAATTTTGCCATGTATCCAAGTTAACACAGAAGATTTGTAAAACACAACCACTGTGGGGGACCAACACACTTCACTGCTTAAAGACATAGCTAGAAACACTAATGAAGGGTATTTTGCCATTGAGTAACATCTGAAGAGCATTCTGAGGATAAAAAAGTCAGTATATAGTACTGTACATACAGAAATAAATAAATATCCTATTCTGGCACCTAACGTAGCCCATTGGGCTCAGTGTGGCCTTTTTCTGCATACAATATTGGTTCAGATTTATCTCACCTTTCCTCCACGGAGCTTAGAGTGCCATACAGGGTTTTTACCAGCCTGTTCACAAACCAATACCTAAGCAAATTTCTAGTGTGCGCGCACACACGCACACACACAAGCGCACAGAAAAAAGAACCACTATTTATGAAGCCTCGTTGCCCACCATGGCCAACCAGGCAAGTGACTATTTGCAAGCTCATGCTACAATATTTGGTTGTTATACCACAGCCTTTAAAGCATTAGATTTAGGCACATGAAAACCAACACAACCCTGTTTCCCATACCAATTCCCTGCTTTGGTTGAAACTAAAAATTCTCTTTTACGGGGGGGGGGGGGAGAAGAGGAGGAGAAGACCCTCCGCAATCTAATTTACCTTGATTAACATTGCAATTTGCTGGAGGAGTTTTTCTTAAAGTGCTAATCAAAATCTACCTCAAAATTGCTGCCCTGCCATCTAACTGCTCATCAGCTCCAGAGAGTCCAAATTAGACCCCTAGACTAGGCAAAGATAAACAAGGGAAGAGCAAATTAGGAAAAAATATATGCTACCAAAAATCGGGGGGGGGGGGGGGAAGAGAGCATATAGTGTATTTACATGTAGGTTGGCATGAGACAAACATCTAGAAGTTGTACGTACTGGGTCCCCTTTTCTAAAATACAGATCTGACAAGAACTTCAGATGCAGAATTTCAAGAAGCAAGTTTGCAAGTCAATCTACCCCTGCTAATTGGACAAAGTGGCACCTTTTAAAGTGGCGTCTTCTTCTATTTAGCAGGGGGAGAGCAACTGTCCCTCTTCACCCCAGCTTGGCATCTTTTCCACTGACTGTTGCTGGTGTCTCTTCTGCATCTTTTTCTTTTTAAAGATTGTAAGCCCTTTAGGGGCAGGAAACCATTGATTGACTTATTTTGCTATGTAAACCGCTTTATGAACTACTTTTTGTTGAAAAGGGGTATACTGTATATTTTTTTTTAAAAAACAACAACAACTACCACCAATAATCTACATTGACTTTTCAAGTCATGGCACCTGTGCCTGGATCTCAGAACCCATCATCATCAGAACCTTCATTGGCATAATTCGGTTACAACAATATAACATAAAATACATAAAAAGGGGACTTTCCCCCCCCCCAGCCTATATTAGGGACCACTGATCATATCCAAGTCTCGGCTGTTGGATGTTACCGATGAATTACGTCTCCTTATGATTAGCTTTATAAACTTAGCCACCACCTCTGATAACCCCTCATTCGTAGGTCTCGGAACCCCCTCCAACATTACCTTCGGTGCCGTGGCAGCATGTCTGAGCCAGAGGCTACACAACAGGAGTCAGTGCTGCAGCTTCTTGTCCTGCGGTGTTGCTTCAGGTACCACAACCCTGAACTTCCAACACAACCAAGCATTACAGAAGATTGTACGGAACTGTTGCATGTACGGAACTTTTGCACGAAACTGATGCAACAGTTCCGTACCACTAAAAATAAAATCCAAGGGTAGAAGGGGCCTTGGATCCCCAAAACTGTCCCAACTCTCGCAGTTTTTAGTCGATTATTCAACGGAGGGCCACAGAGTACAGGAGCTGAAACAGCGCAACCGCTGCTTCCGGGTTTGTTCCGCCAACGTAAGACGCACCCACCAAAGTCATATATGTTTTTTGCTTCCTTCCCCAGGTATAGCCAAGAAACTGCCAAGTTCACCTTGGATGTACATTTTACAATACCATCAAGTGAACCCCCCCCCCCCCAAAAAAAGAGGCCTCCCATCTAAATTCAGGTTCCGAAGGCATTGTGATCTACCTTTCTTGTTACAGCTGTAAAACATACCGTATACACAGATGCAACCGAGCCTCCAGGAATTTCCCTAATATGCTGCTGTAAAACTGTTTTAAACTAAAGCTCAAGGGTTTTACCGTATTTGCCCGAGTATAAGACTCACTTTTATCCCCTAAGGCAAGTCTTTAAAGTAGGGGGTGCGCCCTACAATCTGCCTAGTGTTTTATGCAAAGCGCTTTCAAACCAAGCCCCTCAAGGAGTCTCTTTTCAAAGGTAAAACGGGGCTTTTCTCTCTCTCTCTTTTTTTAAACTGCAAAGCACTGTGTTTTCAAGCCTTCCCTTGCAGTTCTTAATCACTTGCTAAATGGCTGAATATCATGAGAGATCATTATCTCTCAGCAGCCTCTGGAAGCATTTGAAAACATTAACCCTTAAGTTTCAACCCCAGGACTCTGAGGAAACTAAGATATTTATTGATCTTGCAGTTTAAAAGTTGAGAGTACAGTTTGAAAGTTGAGAGCAAGAGCTCCTGCATAGGCTTACCATATCCAAAGGGGGACAGAGTGCCTACCTTTAGGCTGCAATCCTATGCACACTTTCCTGGGAGTAAGCCCCATTGAATGCAATGGGACTTCTGAGTAGATATGCATAGGATTGTGCTATTCATTGAAATTTGGGCAGGTGCAGCTCATCATCATGGAAGGGTGCAACAAGCTACACCTGCCCAAATTCCAAAGGTTAAAAGGTAGGCACTCTGTCCCCCTTTGGATCTGGGAAGGCTACTAATACTAGAGTGCCCAGATTCAATAAGGGACAGGGTGCCTATGCCTTTAACTGTACTAAAGCTGTACTGTTCTACTAATGTGTATATTTAAGTTTAAAAAAAGTTAAAAATGTATTCTTTAAAAAATAACACCAAACTTTAAGGGTGCGACTTATAATCAGGAGTGTCCTATACTCGGGACAATACGGTATTTAACGGATGCAAATGCTATTGGCCAAAAATCCTTTTTAGGGAGCGGAGCCTTGGCCTCGTGGTCGGCCAAAGGGGTATTCCACCAGCCAGCACATGGAGCAGTGGGCCCATCCCCCGGCTCTCAACAACATCCAGCCCGTTACGGCGTGGGCCTAACATGCCGCTAATGTGCCAAAACTCACCTATGACAAGCACAGAATCTCAGAAATCCAGAATTGTATGCTCGGTAGGTTCAGTCATATCCCTCCCTTTTTGCTTCCCACCCCAGCCACAGCTTGTCATGGTATAAGGAGTAAAAAATCCCATTCTTCATGCTCTATAAAGATTTAAAGATGTGAAATCCAAAACTTTCCGGTCACACGCTTCTCCCCACTACCTTCTTTGAAGCAAAAAATAAAAATCAAGTTTTAACTCGTATTTAAAGACCAAACCACAAGAAGAAATAACCTAAGAGGCACCAAGGCTCCCGATGAAAACCAAACTGCATCTCTCTCTCCCCCTCCCTCCCCCCTCTCTCTGCTTAGAGCCACAAAGTAACTGCACCCAGTCAGTAATGCCCAAAACAGTATTGCCAAAAAAGAAAAAAAAAGCAAGTTATTTTGCGCCCCAGACATTAGTCCCCAAATTTAGGCCCAAACTACAGGCCTTAGAAAAACAGAAGCATTCGTGATTTGGGAGTCAGAAGAATGAATTATTTAAACACGTATATGCACACAGAATTCTTCTGGAAAGCTAGAAACACAAACACAGCTGCAATATCCTTCTCTCTCTCTCTCTCTCTTTTTTAAGTTAAGATACATCTGTTTTCAGGCTGAAAGCGAAGGGGGATTCAGGCCCTACTTAATAGGTTCTAAAGTTCTGAATGTCTCTGCCTTCTTAACTGGAAGGGCACCCAAGTGGTTCTTGTGCTCGGCGCAACACCTGGTGTGGGGGTAGAAATCCCTGCTGCTACACAGACTTATTCCCGTCTCCTCTGATGAGGTTCATCTGGACAGAGGATTCTACGGGCCAGGAAGTGACCCAACAGCAGAATTTGCTTGGACAAAGAACAGCATGCTTCTTTGTCAACTCCCCTCCACCAAGAGACCTCAACAGGGTAGCGAGCCAGTTAGGGTAGCTCTCTACGTCACAGGTCAAACTTTCCTGCAGCACACACATAAGCATCTTGCAATACTGATTTGGCCCAGGCCCAGATGTATATATTTTGGTCTTTAACGATATATCCATCAGTAATATCCACACAGGGCTAGGTCCCTCCCACCCACCCCAAGGCACTCCCCCCCCCCAGGCAGAAGATTGACAGGCATGCCTGTTGCCTCCCTCTGTCCACCTGCTCTTCCTCCAGTCCCCTGGATTCAAAAAGGAAGAGAGAGAGAGAGAGAACCAGAGTGGAAGAGGAAGTGTGGCTGAGAGGAAAGAGAATAGAACACTTTAGCTCACCACCCTCCTCCACACTTCCTCTTCAATGCCGTTCGCCTCTGTTTTCAAATCCAGGGAGTGGGAAGAGGAGCAGCAGAGGCCGACGTGCTGCTGTACACGTGGAGGCTGCAATATTTGATGCAGCTACTCCCAGAGTTCTTGGACCAGCCCCACTCCAAATACTACTACATTGCTGCAGAGAACACCAGTGTTTCCTGCTGCAGCTGTAACCATACAAAGCTGTCCTTAAAACACCCACGTACCTGAAGATGTGGCCCAATAAAGTTCTCCTAGGTGTATGCACTGACGGTTTTTTCCATGTGCAATGCTTTGCGACAGAAAACGCTGGTGTAAGCTGCATCAACCATAATCATAATTATTATTAAGAATACTTATATACCACTTTTCAACCAGAGTACTTCACAAAGCGGCTACATAATGAAATCAGTCAGTCAATGGTTCCCTGTCCCCAAAGGGCTCACAATCTTAAAAATACAGAAGAGGCACCAGCAACAGCCACTGGAAAAGACGCCATGCTGGGATGAAGAGGGACAGTTGCTCTCCACCACTTTGAAAGGTGCCTCTTTGCCCAGATAGCAGGGATAATGCATAGAGCTCCCCTTGAATAGCCACTGTGGCACAGTGGAGTCTTAGACGTCCATCGGTTTGGAAACCTGATCAGCCCCAACAAAGCTCACAGGATGACAGGTCTCATGTCAGCTTTTTAATCTTGCCCTGGAGCAAGAGTTCCATGGAGATCCCGACCACTCTGACAGTGAGCATGCATATAAGCACGCCAGCGCCAGTACCAGCTCCCCCTCCCCATATGGCGCCCAGGAACCTGGCAGCAGAAGGATGCAAGTCCTACTTCCCAATGCCACCCACAGCTACAGCAGTGGCGACGGACTCAGGCATCTGGTGGGGCCACTGTGTGATACAGGAAGCTGGACTAGATGGGCTTTTGGCCTGATCCAGCAGGGCTCTTCTTATGTTCTTATGACTCTCATCCTCCATCCTCTGCCTGGTAAGCATTTCCAGTGGGTCACCATCAGTGTGATGGTGAGGAAAATCAACCAGTGCGCAAATGGTTGAGAATCTGCCGCTGCTGCTGCCACCAGAATTACGGGTGGCAGCATGAAGGAAAACCCGCGGCCGCTTGCTGCCACCCACTCCCTGGATGGCTTACTGGGCGATGCCAGGGAGCGGGAGCAGCAGCAAACCATCTGGGTCCACAACACTACATCAGAGGGTGGCATCTCTATGTTTATTGTTTTTATCTGAGCCAGGATGATGGGGGGGGGGAGGAATACTCATTTCATTCAGAAAAGAGGCATTATAAAAGGACCACTTCCTCCTGCATCTTAAGATCTGCACCAGAGCCTATTCTCCCAAGGGCCTGGCTCAGCATAAGCCAGCTTCATTCACACATAGGAGAGCCCAGCAAACTGATGTCTTGTTTCGCTTTTTAATAAACCATGATCATCAAGACATACAGTACTTTCCTCCTCCCCTTAAGAACCGGACACAGAAGCTCTAGGTCTTCTATAACACAGAAGAAACTAGCAGAGAAGTTCTTTGCCTTCTACTATATGAAAGAAACTGACACAAAAGGTATAAAGAGTTGAGCTGCTGATCTGTTGTTGGGTATGCTACCCGTATTTCTAAGGCGCCATCGATTCTAAGGCGCACCTATACTTTCAGTACCACCAGCAGGGAAAAAAATCCATCAATTGTAAGACTCACCTCCCTTCATTAAATCTACCTGCTCAGCACCAACTCTCCCCAGCATGTCTCCTGCAGCTGAGGATGACTGAGTGCACTGCCTTTGCATAGCATTTCTGGCCCTGTCAGAAAGTGCCATTTCCTTCGTTACCTGGGCTTGGGGGAGCTTCAGGGAGGCCTGCGCAACCCTCTGCAGGCCTCCCTGATCTTCAGTTTGGCAAAAAAACAGCGTGTTTTGGCCTTCTGGTTTTCACAAAAACCAGAAATGGCTGAAAATCACAGTTTTTTGCCAAACTGAAGATCAGGGAGGCCTGCAGAGGGTTGCGCAGGCCTCCCTGAAGCTCCCCCAAGCCCCAGTAAGTAAGAAGATAGCATTTTTGGGTGCTTTTTGGAGACCTTCGATTCTAAGACACACCCCATTTTTTGAAATGCTTAATTGGGAAAAAACATGCGTCTTAGAATTGAAGAAATACAGTATTTCTTGCTTTCAGAAATGTTTACCCTGCCTTTCCACTAGATGCACTTAAGGCAGCTAACCAGGCCATAAACACAATAACGCAACTACAAAATACAAAAACAAAACAATAAAACTACAAGAATTATAAGCCACTCTGGGGTCTTGATAAATAGTTTGGAGGGTTTGTTTTGTTTTTAAAGAAATAAACAAACCCCTATGCAAAATCAGCACAATGGACAGACTGCGACTGCAGATGTTTGTTACAAACTGGGTATTTACAGACATTCACATTAGGGACAGCTACATCTGCAGTCGCATTCTGTCCATTGTGCTGATTTTGCTTAGGCGCGATGGGGCTGGGCCAAGCAAGAGCCAGCTATTTCAACCTATGGTACGTCCCAATTTCTGGACAGATCTCCAGAACAGCACCAGTAGATACATTGGGGACTTAGGAGTCGATCAATTAATCATTTTATATATGCTAACTCCTGCTCCTTAAAACGTGGCAGTTCTACGAAGGCAGGGGCTGGTGGTCATCCATGAGGCCAACTGGAGCTGTTGCCTAAGGTTTGGAGAGCGCCCATCAGTGCCCGTCAACTTGCCTCCACTGCTCCTCCTGGTCCTTCCACTTTTTCCAATGGAAAAAGGAAGACAAAAAAGGGAGGGAGAGGAAACGTGGAGGGGAGAGTGGGAGGAGCAGGGGCTGGTACGGGTAAGGGGGGGCAGCGTTCGGCATGCTGCCTCATATCAGTAGGTCTTGGGCCGGCGCTGCTCATGCTGGTGAATTGGGGGGTCCCCCTCCACCTCCCCCAATGTACCCCAAGCCAAGTCCCCCCCCAGACACTCACAATAAATGCCGGCGGTGGCACGCAGAAGCACCAGACGCGTCAGCCAGAAGGTGCCAGGGAGCAGGGAGGGCACTGGGGGGTGGCTGCTAGACGGCTTCCCCTGGCCGGGGTCGCCCTCTCCTACCGCTACGTCTCCAGCCCCTCTTTGCCGCCTCCTCAGGTTGTCTCCAGCGGCAGCCATGCCTGCAGCGGGCAACGGCGACAGAAAAGAAACAGCGCATGCGTTCCCGGTTCTGGGAGATGTAGACTTGGAGACGCCACGGAGCGTGCGGCCATTGGCCACCCGGCTGCGAAGGGCGTGGCTTCGCGCGCGGGTTTGACTCTGTTGCGCTGACTTGAAAGTGTAACGTCTTGCTGCACGCCTGTTCCCCCTTGCAGCTGGGTCTTGTGCATGCATGCTCGGCTCCCACTGTGCAGGAGTTGTGCATAGTAGGGCTGCAGACTTATTTTCTTCCCCTTGAGGCTGCGAAGACAACACTTACCTGGCTTACCTGGTAATAAATATCCACGCTTACCTGGCTTACCTGGTAATAAATAAGCCCCATATTTATTGACTGTAACGGGACTTCTGAGCAAACATGCTTAGGATGATTGGACTCTTAGCTACAGCTCCTTTTACCCCCTCTTCCTTGGAGGGAAGACCTCCAGGTTCATACCTGGATGTTAAGTGGTACCGTATATGGGGCCCTTTGGGGACAGGAAATCATGCCAAAACATCCATTCTGGTCCTGGATATGTCCAAAATTATTTAATTGTAATACTTTACTGGGTAGAATACTGCATGTTTTTTCTTCCAGCGAAAGGGATAAGAAAATGGTTCCATCTCAAAATGCTCACAATCTTAGGGATCATCAGCGTATATATTGATTGACATATATTGTCCTACAACAGGCTATCAACAGCGCAAAATAAACCTCATCAGCTGCATTGTGTGATAAGATAGACTCCGTATTGCATGGGGTTTTCATGTTCATAAGTTAGGTATTTATTTATACCCGCCTTTCCTTCCCCTCCCAAGCAGTCACCTGTCCAAGCACTGACCAGATCGAGATCTCCTTCGCTTCCACAAAGTGGCTGCATGGTGTGCCCTCGGACTGTGTGCTCTGCTTCTTAACTCAATGCACAGGCGGCCTAGAAACAAAGATGGCCTCCTACTGTATGAGCCTGCTTAAAAATACTGTTTGTTTGCTCACAGTGCAACAACCCTATCCGTAATGCAGGTTGCATCAGTGGCAGATTGCGATGGGTCCGAGGGGATGGCGGATGCGGGGTGCCTTTCACCCCGAGTCTACCGCCACCGCCTCCCTCTAACCTGCCACCAATGCAAACTACTGTACAATGATCAGCTTCCCGCTCGCTTGAATGAGAAGGAGATCATTCCCCTCCTTACTGTGCTTCTCTCGCGCTACTGTGAAACCTGGAAGTGCGGAACTTCTGGTTTCATTTACAGGAACAGCGCTCCACAGCCAATCAGCACTCTGATCCTGTACAGTAGGGTGGGCCCCGTATCCAGGGGGATAGGTTCCAGCTCTCACTGCGGTTAATTGAAACTGCAGAAAAGAGTGGACCCTATCTCCCGCAGCCCCGCCGCAACCATTACCTTTGTTATGTTTCTAGCGCTGGCACCAAGCAAGTACGTCTCTTTACCAAAACGCTATAAGCCAGCATGATCCGCCATATCCCAAGCCCTCTCCAGGCCCAGCCTTACACAGCCAGTGCAAATGTACGCGAGCTCCGGAGCTCATGTACATTCGAGGAGGCCCACTGGGCCTCCTGCTGCTTACACCCGGGGAAGGGGACAATCGTCCCCTTCCCTCAAGGTGCACCAGGGCTGCCCCTTTATGCAGCCCTGAACCTGCATAGGATACGGCGGGCGGCCCTTTAGGCCGGCCACCGTATCTTACACAGGATTGCACCGGTACACATAGAAATAAAATTATAGACTTTATATCTCTATGGTAGAATGGAAAGCAATCAAAACGTGTGTTGCAATATATAAACCTGCAATGTGGTGTTGCTTGTTCGTTGCAAGGTGGTGGGGTGTGTATTTGACAAGACTAAAGTAGATTACCGTAGCGCGGGGGGCCCTTAGGCGTGGGGCCCAATTGGGAACAATTGGTCCAATTGGCTTAAAGACTGTACAGAACACATTTATATGAGGGGGAGCTGCACTAAGAAACACTTACCATTTTGATAGCATCACATGTTTGAGGTCCAAGACCAGGCAATTGAATTGAGGGTCGGGGCAGAAACTCTGGAATTTTTTATTTCAGACTAAGCACTTCCCTTAAATCAGTTTAACCTTAACTTAAGCTAGTGGGGTGGGTGGAATCTAAGTTAAATGCAATCAGCATGCAAGCCCACAGCCTCAGGCAGCCAGCCAAACCTCTGCCAAGGCGTCTAGCTCTGTTGAATGTGATTTTTGTTTTTTTACAGAAAAGGGGGAAGGGAGATTTCTCTGGCTCTGACAGAACAGCTCCAGTGAATATTAAAAGAGATTTTTTTTTTAAAAAAAAAAGAACATGAACTTTATCAAACCCATTTTGTGTTTTCTAAAAACAAGGCGCACGTTTATAGCTGAAAAGAAAATGCTTTAAAAATGCAGTATACCTTAAAAGAGAAACACAATAAACACAAACCTAATCACTGCATCATAAGGAGAAAAGTACTTGTTAATAAAGTATGTTAGTAAATATATTATTATATAAGTCTAGTAATGAATAATTAATAAACAATAAAATATTATCAAGCACCGACCTGAAGTCTGCAGGTTGGGGAAGAAAGAAAAAAGTGGGAGAATTACATGATCTGTAGACATGTGTATAAGGACTCAAAGATTGAGAATCCAGAAGGGAGTGTCCCCAATCCCTTGAGTCCCCAGCAAGCTAGGAACTGGTGGCAGAGGAAGAATGACTCACTAGAGGGCTCAGAATCGGTGTCTCAGCATCCCACGTAAGGAACTTTGAGACCACCACAAGCACTCAGGTACTGCCTTCAAAACTTTTTCAAAAGAACCTTAGCTAAAAAGAAGCATCGGGCTCAGCAGGAGGCAAACTGAGAAGATTGCCTAGGGGGCAGATGTTAACAATTTATCTGGAATCAGACCCACTGAAATCAGACTCCAACCAATGAAATGAACAGCCCAATTCCAGCCAACTTTCCAGTGCCGATGCAGCCGCAATGCAGCCCCAAGGTAAGGGAACCTTTGAGGAGGCAACTGTGACTGCCCCCCCCCCCCGCAGAATGCAGCATGCCCCTCGGCACGGCTGCATTGGCGCTGGAAAGCTAGTTAGTATTGGGCTGTACAATAATTGCCACAGAACAGTGTGATGAGCCTAGTACAAATGAACTAAAAATGAATACAGTTTCCAAGAAGAACCTATCGACAACTTTAAGTGAGGACTTGCTGTATATGGTTAATGATATTTTATTTACAAACCATTTTATTTATTTAACAGCTTTTTCTGCCACCTTTCCATAACTCAAAGTGGTGTGCAGCATTATTATACTGTCCAAGCACTGACCAAAAACAAAACTAATACCAAATACAACTATATAAACTACCCTGCCTTTAAAAGGGACCTAAAGGCGACTAGCAACTCACAACAATAAAATGCAAGATCGATCCAATTCCAATTCCAAAACCTTTATTGGCATCTTACATGTATACACATACATTAACATGTGAGTAGATAAATAGGTACCGCTTGCGGGAAGGTAAACAGCGCTCTGTGTTCCAGCTGCATGCTACGCGCTGCGGCAAGGAGAGTCATGCTGGCCACATGACCATGGAGGCGTCTTCGGGCAACGCTGGCTCTTCGGCTTTGAAATGGAGATGAGCACCACACCCTAGAGTCGGACACGACTGGACTTAATTGTCAGGGGTCACCTTTACCTTTACCTTAAACATAAACAAACATACATACATGAACCTTAAACAATCTTGGTCATATATTATAATATCTCATAAATTAATAAAAATCTATACTGTAGAAAAACGCTTGACCCTGATAAGGTTTGGTTTATCCTTGGGGGGACTGAAGTGGAGCTAACAGAAAAGGTGGCCTATTATCTGAGTGCTATACTTAAGAGGAGAGAAAAGCGTTTTTCTACAAGATCGATCAGACATCCTAAAAACAACCACCGCATCAACGGCATGAAACAAAATCTAGAAAAGCAAGACTTAACAGCCCAATCCTACCCAACTTTCCAGCGCCAATGCAGCTGTGCCAATGTGGCGCACAATGCTTTCTGCAGTGTGTGTGTGTGGGGGGGGGGTTGCAGTCACAGAGGCCTCCTCAAGGAAAGGGAATGTTTGTTCCCTTACTTGGGGCTGCACCAGCCCTGGAAAGTTGGTTAGGATTGGACTGCCAATAACAGCCCCTTTGGGTGTCACCAAAAGGCCAAGAACAGTGGAGTCAGTCTCTGTTGGAGGGGGTGCTCTACAGTTGCGGTGCCACCACAGAGAAGGCCCTTTCTAAACTCCCTCAAACACGTTTATCTGAGAGCAGTTGCTCTCCCCCTGCTAAAATACTGTATAAGAGGTGCACCAATTGAAAAAGTGCCTCTTGCCCAGTTGTTGTTGTTGTTGTTCAGTCGTTAAGTCGTGTCCGACCCTTCGTGCCCAGTTAGCAGGGGTTTATGCATTCACCTTGATGTGGCTCTTATTTATGCATTTATTTATAAGACTTCTATCCCACTTTATCCAAAGCTCAAATCGGCGTACATAATATACCGTAATATAAAACTCTTGCAACAGCCCCGCTATAAGGTGAGAGTAAGAGTTCGGCTTTCCATAATGCAGCTGGGGGACGGCTGCAATCCTATGCACACTTATTTGGGAGTAAGCCCCATTGACTTAGAATGGGACATGCTTAGGCTGGGGTGGGAGGCTGCAAGGGAGCCTTAGCTAGAGAGACGAATCATGGGAGAGTCTCCTGCTTGTGGCAGCTTAAAGATTAAGAGATGCATCACGGGGTACAGTGAGGGTTATTATCCTTAGTTGGCAGTGGCTGTGTCCACACACACAGGGAAAAAGAAAAGAAAAACAGTGGAGCCATAAAGACCTGAAATGTAAGAAACTGCAGTCTGTGACATTTCTGGACAAAGGTAAAAAAAAAATTCGATCAGGATGAAATTGACTAATCTGATCAGAATAATACATCGGAAGAACCCTGCAGGATCGGATCAAGCGCCCCCCCCCGCTCGCCCCCACTTTGTCTCCCGCAATGGCCAATCACAGACCTTCGGGATGCCTACAAGCCGGACGTGAAGGCAGCAGCCCTTCCTTGTGGCTTGTCCTCAGCATATCGAGACGAGAGATATACTGCCCCTGGCCATGGGGGCTCGTCCAGCGGAAAAGACCGAAGGTGCGCAGCCCCCGCGAAGCCGGGTCCTAGCTTGGGTGGGTGTTGCTCAGGAGACCCACGCGAAGGGACAGTGTTGGGAAATCTGTCCAGGTGCAGAAGGAGAGGCTGAGGCTGGATTTTGTCTTTCTTCCACAGTCGCCTCGCCGGAGGCCGTGGTGGCCAAGCTTTCCTGAGTGGAGGGGAGGCGGAACAAATTTACTGAGCTGAACGGAGCGTCGTGGCGTGCTGAAGTCGCTCCGCATTGGAGGGAGTAGATCTGGAAGCCGTCTCTACTACCCCGACCTCCTCGGTCTCTCCTCTTCCAGCGCACCCTTAATTCTGCAACAGACCTCTCAGCATGCAGACGGCAGCCCACTTAGAGCCCAAGCTAGACATGTCTACTCAGAAGTAAGTCCTAGCAAGTTCAATGGGGCTCACTCCCGGGTAATGCTTAGGATTGCAACCTTGCCGGGGCAAACTTCTGCACGCTTACTCAGAAGTAGCTCAATGTTGTCATCAATATCCTTATTTCCTACGAGGTGTTTACTCTGTACACACTACACATCATCATCACGTGTATTGGTGGGTGTAGTAAAAGTTACCGTTTTGCACCATCGGTCCACACAGTGCATATAGATAACAAAGATCCGAGACACACAGCAAGAAACGGAAGGCAGAAAGGAGGGCCCTCCATAGTGCAAGTCGCGCAGTCCAGCCTTGTGGAAGGCCGGACTCGTATTACTGCCACAGGGAGGGGGGTCACCCTTCGCTTCGAAAGGGCGGCTTCACTTTTTGCAGACTAGGTCTCTGAGAATCCATGAGCTGTGATGGGGATGAAGCCTCCATGTTCGGACGCAGTCTACCTCGGAAGACCAGTCGTTGGAGGGCAAGAGTGAGGGAGGGCAGGCTAGTCCCTTCATATCCTGGGAGCACTTCTGGGAACAGAATGCTAAACTAGACGGACCTATGACCCGATCCATCTGGGCTGTGTCCTTACATTTTTCTGCTTTGATGTTCTTAGGTTCTGCGCCTGTTTACTCCGAAATAGGCTCCATTGTGTTCAGTTGGGCTTGCTTCCAGGCAATCGTGTGTCGAATTGCAGCCTTAAGCCTTATTTGAGTTCTGGCTAATTCTTTATCTAACGCTTAATTATTTTTAATGCATTATGCATTTTAATATAAGCAGCGTAATGCCTTTTCCTAACGGAGGTGCTCATTTTCTCCGGACAGGAATCGGACACAGCCACCCACGCGGCTGAAGGAGAAGCGTGGCGCGTTCAGCTTCAGCGCATTCAATAAATAAGATCTATTCTTTTTTTTAAGCCCCGTTGTAGCTTTAAGGAGTCGGCGAGGGCCGAAACTCCTTCCTCCATGCAGACGAGCTGAGCGCAGCCTGCCAATAGGAAGTGAGGAAGAGGCGGAGCCGGCTCGCCCTGCCCTTAAAGAAACTTGTTGCCTGCCTCCGCACTTTGGTTGGAGCGGCGCGGTTGGAGACGGCGGGTGTCTCGGGGGCGCATTTGGAGAGCGCCGCTTTTACGCGCGGGAGAGCGTTTAGCACAAGGGACCTAGACTTCTGGCGAGGTGTCCGCTGGAGCCTTGGAGTGGGGAAGCTGCTGCCCCGCCGTCGCCACTCTTCTCTTTGGGCAGCAGGTCTGCAGAAGGGACGATTTGCTTACGCGCCCGGCTCCTCTCCATTGCGCGCCAGAGACCTTTCTCGCTGCCGGCTGGGCTCTCGGCTCCTGCGCCCCGCTTCTGGGGCTGGCCGATCCTGCCGACCGTGCCCACTCGTCCGCGCTTCCAATGCTCAACATGAGCGAGGAGCACTCCAAAGCCCTGGAGGCGCCAGGCAGCCCCGCGGGCACCGCCAGCTCCATGTCGCACGTGGATTCGGACTCGGACGCGCCATCGTCCCCCGCCGGCTCGGAGGGACCTCCGGCGCCTTCCGCCTCGTCTCAGCGCTCGGGAGGCGGCTCCAAGGGCGATCCGGGCGACGTGGACGAACGCTTCCCAGCCTGCATCCGGGACGCCGTGTCGCAGGTGCTGAAGGGCTACGATTGGAGCTTGGTGCCCATGCCCGTGCGGGGCAACGGGGCGCTGAAGGCGAAGCCTCACGTCAAGCGCCCCATGAACGCCTTTATGGTGTGGGCTCAGGCCGCCCGCAGGAAGCTGGCTGACCAGTACCCGCATCTGCACAACGCCGAGCTCAGCAAGACGCTCGGCAAGCTCTGGCGGTGAGTGGAGCCGAGGCGCGCTGGGCTGACGGGGCGGGCGACAGGAGCCGAACCCGGCGCCAGGCTGACCGGGCACAGCCAGTGCCCTTGGAATGGATTCAGCGCCTGCAGTGTTCGGAGAGTTCTGCTCCCCCAGAAAGGTGTCGGGAGCCCCCCAACCACATTTTAGGGCCCATCTGAAATGAAGGGATGCGACTTTCACGTCCTACACCCAGGACTGGGATGTGGCTGAACTTCCTGGAAAATTGAGTCCTCTTAAAAACCAGTGGGGCGGAATGCCAATCAAATGTGTTTAGGATGGCTATGAAAGGCACTTGCTCTGTTTTTTGTTTAAATGATTAGCATTGATTTAGCCTGTGGCAGCGGTGGCTGGGAGTCTATGAGAACCGACTGGCCCTTCCCAAAGGCTGTGATCGCTTCTGGCATTAAAACAAACAAACAAAAAATCCGCACCAGTTTTGAGAACCCATGGATGTGATGTCCCTTTCGAACCAGTCAGAGGGGTGGTCAGTTTCATTTATGACCTCCCAAATACTTAGACGGCAATTCAATTATTGTTAATTTCCAGTCTGTGGCTGTGTCCTTTTCAGGGACATCATATTTCTGAATCTCAAGAATGGAAAGGTCTTTAAACATGCAACAAAGTCCACCTGAAGACATGAGCAGGAGGGGAAAAACCATAATGGATTCAGCCCAATCTGGAGCATTTTTTGAGTCACGTCTGTTTTTAATGGGGGAATTGAGGGTGCTCTTATTTCTCCCATGAAAACAAATGGGACTTTAAAAATGATCCAGCGGTGGCTGGATTCAGCCAGAAAGTTTTCTGATGAACTGGGTGTCATTTTTTGAGATTTGGAGGGGGGGGGAAGAGAAGGGAGAACTAGGCTGGTGAGGTCATGGGGCAGTGGTCTTGTCTGCAGCATTTATGGAGCTAGCGAGATCTGCCCCCACATAGGGAAATTGGAATGTTCTGAAACATTTGTGAGCCATTCTGCATTCCGGTACAGTTTCCTAGTCTGGAATTGCTGTTTGTGTTTCACCGTTGGTTTGACGGGGCCCGCTAGAGGCTCAAGCAGCCCTTTCCATGCAGTCGCTGATAAATCCCAAAGTCAAGGAACACCTGGTGAAAATCAAAGGCACAATCGGCATAATGAGGGACAGCTGGGGCAAAATAAAGGTTCAAATCAGGGGCACTTCGGATACTTGAAAGGTGCGTGCTTGAAATTACCCTGAAAGCATGGCCCAGCTTTCCCCCGAGATTCCTGCTCCCTGGCCAGTACAATAGGTTCCCCCCCCCCCGGCAGCAGTTAAATAGCACACAATCTGGGAGATGCACCCCTGCGTTTCTTGCTAGATTTCTCAAGATCCTTGGCATATGTCTGAAACCGAAATGGTGTCATTGCCACATACAGGGAATCTCCCTCTCCAACTTGGAGGTACTCCAAATAAAATAAAAAGTTGCAGATTTTGAGGGTGTTTTTGTCCTTTGCAAAAGATTAAATCGGTGACCTGAAAGTGAGAATACCCACCATCTGCTGTAGCTACGGCGAGGAATTCGGCTCTGTGCGGGACTATGTACGCACACAACAAAACGGGAGTTTTCCTGATTCTCCCCCCCCCCCCATTTTGATCCCTTAGAAATCTGTCCGTAATTATTTATAAATAATGGAGTGGACCCCAAGAAATGGATGTCGCTACCCCTAAATAAGTAGCAAGGTTTGAAATGTCGTATGAAAGGGACATGAGCCTTGTTCAAAGACCTTGGGCTGTGTTCTTAGGTGCAAGGCTGTGAAACCTATATAACCTAAGAAAGTTAGTCATGACTAAGCAGTATTGAAATCGAGACAAGTTAGTTGTAACTACCTTTACAGCGCAATCCTATCCAACTTACACCACCGGTGTAACCAGCGGTGCAGCGAGTCCGGGAGGCCCCAAGACGGAAAGGGGATTGAAATTCCCTCCAAAGAGGGATTCAAAGAGTATTTGAATCCCCTTTCTGTTCTGGAGCCTCCTGTTCTCGCTGCACTTCTGGTTACACCAGTAGTGTAAATTGGATAGGATTGCGCTGTTAGTCCCATTAATATCAATGGGAATTAATCTGGAGGAACAGTGTTAGAATATATAACTCTTCTTTTAAAACGTTTATCTGTGCTGACACTGTCTCACAAAGAGCACCTTGTGGCATCTTCCAGGTGAATTGATTTGTGGTGCTATAAGTGTTCATGAACTGGAGCTCTGTGTGCCAGCGAATCTGGCAGCCTTTAAGATGCCATGAGACCCATTTGTGTGTTTTGCTCTACCAGACCAACAGGGCTCCCCCTCTGGAATGTCTGATCAGTTGTTCCCCAGACTGGATATACAGTATTCTCCTCAACACCCTTGTCCTGATCTGCTTAAATTTGCTAAGAGGTACATTCTCACATGAGTGTTTCAGAGGGGTTACTAATCAAATACATTTGATAGTCCCCCCGTCTCCCTGTCTGTAGTGTGGACATTGAGAGGGGCAGTAAGTGGGTGTTGGCTGCGTGGTAACTGGCCGGAACAAAGTTCATGCCCTTCCCCAAACTTGGGGATTTGATCAGGATTTGAAGCTTTAAAAAAACACTAAGAAGTTTAGGGGGTGGCTCCATGTAACCAGCTAGTTTGCTGTTCCATGAATGGTTGAAAGAGTCACAACAAATATTAAATTTCCCCTTGCGTAGGAAAAATTCAAGCCAAGGAATGGTTGGACATGATTTCTCTCCTATCTTAGGGCTTGCTCAGGATGTGCTTCAGGGAAGTCCAAATGGTGCCCTCACCCACCTGTTTGCTCCTTTATTAAAAATCATTGTCAGAATCGATGAAGCGGCATTTAATAGCACAAACACCTGGTGCCCGGCAGCATTTTCTCCCCTCTGCCTTTTGGTAGGCCCAGCCCAGCCTCCTCCTGTAGAAATAAGGAAGTGAGAGGTGTCGTGCCCCACCCCCTTATCTGCCTAGTTGTTTGAAGCAAATTCTCTCCTCTCTTCCCCCATAATGGTACAGATAATACGTAGCATTGCTATAGCACATTTCAGATGTTCAAAGCATGTCACATGCATTCTCTTAGTGATCCATACAATGCTGGCTTGTTCAATATTGCTGCCCCCATATTGCAGAGGCCGAGACTGAGAGAACCACAGCTAGCCTAAGAGCGCTGCTTTCAGAGGTGAGGTTTCACCGGAGATCTTCACAGTTCATGCTCCTAACCATTTTCTCTTCTTAAACTTATTCCCTGCCTTCTGATGTGGCCTCCCACAGCCACGTTCGTCTCCGATGCACGAAAAGATGAGCAGTAGACACTTTTCGGAATACCTGCATTCGCCATAGTTAACACCTTGAGCAAGATTTAAGATCACAGTATCCAAGGGCTGAAGGGAGCTACCAGGGGTCATGTAGTCCATTATTTGGTTGTATGACAAGGCATTCTATATCTGCAATATCTTAGACATGAGCATTTTCATCCTTTGGATGTAATATTGACTGCTTTTCCCATGATGCATGTGGACATTAAAAAAGTCAAAGGCCGCAGCTTTTGGTATGCACGTATTTGGAGGAAATGCCATTGAATAAAGTGGGCTTTGGTTCGCAGTCAATGTGTACGAATTTGGGCTGCATGTCTACCTCCTAGAACAGCGATTTTTAACCTTTTTCATCTCACGGCACACTGACAAGTCGCTAAAATTGTCAAGGCACACCATCAGTTATTTTACAATTGTCAAGGCACACCATCAGTGTTTTGACAATTGACAAGGCACGCTCCGCTGCCAGTGGGGTCTTGCATCCTCCAATGGCCTTACTAATAAAATGACCCTCCCCAAATTCCCACAAACACCTGCAGGCCATTTGCAGCACACCAATGTGCCGCGGCACAGTAGTTGAAAATCACTGTCCTAGGAGGTAGAATATTTCTTTATGAGTTAGGACTGTTACACAAGTTGTGGCCTGTGTGTAGATGAGCCATCGTGGGTCTAACACCTCCAACAGCACTTTCCACTCTTGACTACACGATTCTGCTTACCAGGGGACCATTCAGCTGTGAACCAATGAGAATTCAAGTGAATTACAGATAAATGTGTGAATTGGTCAGCCTCTGGGGCTAGGTAAAGGATTGTATAGATAACAAGCAAACCCATTTCCTCCGAGCCCACAGGTGTACACATTTAACTCCTGTTGCGTATATACACCATTGGGTAGAAAGGTTAAGTTTGAACCACGTGAGCTTCAGCACCTCGGGCAAGGTGACTGACCACCCAGCCAAGTGCTAGATATGAAAAAAATGTGCATTAATGCTTTTATGCTTTAAGAGCATTGGGCCAAAATGTGCTTTGGCAGACACTGACCTTGGCAAAATGGACATACAGACATACATTTAAGCAAACAGATGCACTGTTGAAGATGCAGAATGTATGGTAATCTACACGCAACCCAGTCCGATGCAGGTTTCTTATGAGGAAGGTTCAATGGACCTTGTTCCCAAGGATTGAAGCCTTTGTCTGCTTTTATGGAGACATGCGCATCGCTGTCCGTAATGGGTGTGTGCTTGTGTATGTATCACATGAGTAACACAGCACAAACAGGGGCACCAAGACATAGAAGCATGTGATCCATGACATTCAGGACAGTAGCGTGCATTTATAACACTGTCATGTACACCCTGATGCACAGAGGGTGTCGGATTTGGACCGGAGACCCGTATCCAAATCTCTGCCCTGCTATGAAGCTGATGGCGGGGGGGGGGGGCTACTGGCTCTCTTTCAGGCCCTTGAAAAACGTTGGTAGATCACTCAAATGGTGAATTGTTCGTACTTTTTTATAGTGTGCTTGTACTGGGTTACAGTACAAGCAGTGGGTTAAACCGCTGAACCATGAGCTGTCGATCGAAAGGTCGGCAGTTTGAATCCGCAACGGGGTGAGCTCTCGTTGCTTGGCCAGCTCCTGCCAACCTAGCAGTTCCAAAGCATGTTAATGCGAGTAGATAAATAGGTACCGCTTGCGGGAAGGTAAACAGCGCTCCGTGTTCCAGCTGCATGCTACGCGCTGCGGCAAGGAGAGTCATGCCGGCCACATGACCACGGAGGCGTCTTTGGACAACACTGGCTCTTCGGCTTTGAAATGGGGATGAGCACCACACCCTAGAGTCGGACACGACTGGACTTAATTGTCAGGGGTCACCTTTACCTTTTACTTTGTACTGTTTTGAACATCTTGTTCATTGTAAACTGCCTTGTGTTTGTTACCGAAAAGGCAGGGTACGAAATCGCTATAACAGCACAATCCTATGCATGTCTACTTGGAAGCAAGTTGCATTGGGTTCACTAGGGTTTACTGCCAAGAAAGTGTATGTAGTTGTATGCTGCAATCTTAATCTTCCGCATAGAGGATAAAGCGATAAAAAGATCAGCTTTGGCACATTTAAAAACGCATACTAATGATGTACATATACTGTCTTAACGTTTATAGGCGTGCATATACAACACAGATTCCTTATATGCAATCATGTGCGCGCATGTTGTGTGGGCTTCTTAATTTTTTTTAAAGCAAGTTTAAAAGCTTGTCTCTCCACTCCTTATTCTCATGAAATTTGAGACTAGTCTGTGGGCAGGAAGGACAAAAATGAGCCCCGTTACGATCGCTGCTCGCTCCGCAGGGTTCGAGGAGGCTTGAAAAACAGCCCGACGTCTCCATATTCTAGGAGCGGTTAGTTTTCCCACAGGATGGAGAACAGACACAGCTGCATAGAGGTCTGGGCAGCAGTGATAAAGGACTTCCATTAAACTCAAGGCCTTCTTTGGGGTAAAACGATCCATGCCTTTTGAAAGAGTCGAACTTTATCTTTTTGGTGGGATGGAATTGGAGAGCAGCATTTAAGAGAACCCACCTCACTCCAACTTTGGCCAGATTTTAGTACAAGCAGGTCTTGCATGGGACAAGTGGGTTTGGCCTGTCCTTGATAGTGGGGAATGGACAGATCTGGCTCATTGGGGGACATGTACCGTGCTCCCTAGTAGGTTATGCCAGGTATGCCAAGAAGATCTGGCTCATGGGGGGGGGATGTACCGTGCTTCCCAGTAGGTTATGCCAAGAAGACAAAAGGTATGCTGGTGGGTGGGATGATCGGGACGGTGATGACAGCTTCTCCCCTTTCTTCCACCCATGGTGTTTCAAACGACATGTGAATATTCTGCAGTAGCCCAAAACCTTATACCACAACACGTTTGTTAATTTCAACCCACTTCCGAGGATTGTGTGTTCTGCTGCAGATTAACCTGAAATCTGATTATTCTAAGGGTTTAACACATAACCACAAATAGTGCCCTTAAGATACTGTTTTTCTTCTAGGACCAAGATATCTCTCATGCTTTTCTACGTTGCTATGAATTTTTGTCCCCACTCCACCCCACAAATCCTGAAATTGTTCAGCCTCAGTCCTGGAATTTTTCAGTCCCAGAACTGAAAAGTGCCCCCTCTCCCTTTTGTTAGTTTTAGCAGCCTATTTTAGAAGAAGAAAAATATCAGACGGTGGTTGCTTTTTAACAGTTGTCTTGACTGGGCTTCATAAATCCTTGCTGAGCTACTGTAAAGAACCCAGAGATCTGCTGGGAGATCTTGATGTACCTTCTGCCCCTGCTACAGAAGAAGACAAAAGCAAATTATTTTTCAAGGGTTAGGAGCCCAGTGACCTCTGCTCCAGCTGTGTCTCTAATGGGAATATGTTTTTGTTCAGCATGCAGTTATATTGCAATGTATGAAGATTTGACTCTTTGAGTCAAATCTTCAGGACCACGAGTACCTTTTTGGCCTCTTTGTTTATTCACAAAACTCAGAAATGTCTAACTTGCAGTGATCCTGAATTAACGGCATTGTTATGACTGATAGGTGTTATCTGTGGACGCCGTCCTGTAACAGAATTCATTGTTCTCCAAAATGAGCGGAGCGTTGAAAAGTTAACATGGATACAGGTGTGAGTGTGATTGCTGGTGCTAAAAGGACTTGGGATGTGCAGCTGTCTTGTTGCTTGTGCTCCAGCTTTTTTTTTTTCCGTTTCAAAATAGCAAAAACTAGCTGCATGTCAGAATTGTGGACACCCTTTTTGAGTTCATGACTCCTCACCAGCAATTCACCAGTTGTGTGCTGGGGCATGTCAGGTGTTTGGTTCTAGGGAGGTGGTGAAAATGGGATGTGGTTCAAGCCCTAGGAAGCAGGGGCAACATTAGGGAAGTGCGGGGGGTGCGGACCACACCGGGTGACACCCCAGGGAGGGGGTGACACCCAGGGAGGGGTGACACCAAAATGATTTTTTATTCTATTTGTTACCGGTGGTGTAAAAATGGGTTTTCCCGATTTTTGCCGCAACTTGCATGGGAATCGCATTTCCCAGGAGGCCTCCACATCGTGTGGTCTGGTATGGGAGGAGATCCCATGGGGTGACATCATGAGATCTCGCCCCAGGTGTCACCATCCCTAGTGACACCCCTGCTAAGAGAGTCTACGTAAGTGGCTGATGGAGATTGTAGTAATGCTAGTAGTTAATTTGAGCACTAATCATTTCTAATTAGTCTCTTTACAGTTAATGTTCCTTAGCAGCATTTTGATGGGCTTGTTTAACTGCTTCATCATATTTAAACTGAATTAAGCATGAAGTTGATCAGTCTTTATAATGGCAAGAGCGGTTGCTTTTTCTTCTCTTTGCCCCGCACTTCACTTCACAGCCATTAAGTTATTTGCAGGTATATTTTGCTGCTTGCAAATATGTCTCAATTTTCTGGAAAGGTTAGCTAAATTCCTTTTGCGAGAGAGATTCTAAGTGTTGCTTTTCAACACTTCAGTGACCGCGCTTTCAAATAACCAAGTAAGAGGTTTGTGGCACTTCTAACGATGAATTTATTTCTTACTCAAGCTTTTCTTTTTTGCCTATTGGTCTACTTCAAATTCGGTTACTCAAAAACTCAAGGATGAGAGGAGAGTGTTGTTCTGGGGAGAAGGAGAGGTGAGGCAACATGCCCTGCTCTAGGCATTCCCAAACCTTTTAGCACCGGGACCCACCTAGCTTTACAGTATCTCGGGACCCACCTAGCTTTACGAGACTTAAATACATTTTTTCTAGATTTTTTTAAATTTACAAGTAAATTTTTTTTCTTTGCAACCCCCCCCCCGGATCCATTTCTCGTAATGAGGCAGACCTAATGAATAGTTTCAAGGCTTGAGGGGCTTAGTTATGTGACCCAGCTTTCACCCGTCCCTCTTATTATATACCTGTCATTGACGGACTTGGGGGAGAACCTGTCGTTGACGGGCTTGGGGGGGGGGGAACACCAGAAAAAAAAGACGCTCAAACATTTATCTCCCAATATTTACAAAAGCTTGCAAACTGCAGGAGCTCAGCCCTTTGCAGGGCAGTTAGCAGCTATCTGGTTTTTGAATAGCCTCAGGGCTTGAGGCAATTACATATCTGATCTTTCCATCACCCGTGTTTTCACTGGCGACTCTGCTCGGGACCCACCAGAAATCGGGTCATGACTCACCAGTGGATCTGGACCCACAGTTTGGGAAACGCTGCCCTACTCCATCCATCGGTCCTTCCCCTCCCACAATTTGACATCACCCAGATGTAGAAGCAAAAATGTGGGCCAATATATTTTCAGGCCACTGATTTAATTCTCAATACTGGGATCTTAGGTCCTCGTATACTTTTTGCTGAGAACTATCCCACAATAGCAACAACCTCCTTCCGTTGATAACTAGTATGAGCCATTATGATGACTGGCTTGAAACTGTAGTTGCTAAAAGAGAATGAGCAGCCCATCCAACATATATTTACTCGGAAGAAAATTTCACTTCCTTCTCTAGAATTTGTTTCCAAATTAGGGTGCGTAGGATCGCAGCCCCGCAGCACAATTTTGTGTGTTTACTCGGGAGTTTGTTCTTAAAAAGTCCATTTTGAAACTGAGCCAGTCTCTGCAGCCTGCAAATTTTGGACGTTCGCTTATAGAATCCCATTTGTAAAGGAAGAGGCAGACGGTTAACATTCCCCCCCCCCCCAATAAAAATAAGTGCATTGTAGTTATTTAAAAAATATTATTTCGGGGACCTGTAACAAAGATTTGAACAGGGGGGGGGACGACTTGGAACTTATGCTTTGACTGGATTGTACCCTGATTTTTACAAAATGCTCTTTCTTTTGTGGAAGTGGCCATATGATCCTCTAACAAGGGATGCAAAGAAACAATTAACTGTACAGTGTATATGTATTATACAGTGTATTATACGTGTGTGTGTGTGTGTGTGTGTGTGTGTGTGTGATCTATATATGAAAGTTCTAGACATTTTGTTGCTAAGGGAAGAAATGATGGAAGATTTGTGTTTGTTTGTTTGAAGTTTGCTAAGTGAAAGCGAAAAGCGCCCGTTTGTGGAGGAAGCGGAGCGACTGAGAGTTCAGCACAAGAAAGACCACCCTGATTATAAATACCAGCCGCGCAGGAGGAAAAGCATCAAAGCAGGACAGAGCGATTCCGATTCCGGAGCCGAACTGAGTCATCACGGCGGAAACCAGATCTATAAGACAGACACTGGACTGGGCTCCATGAGCGAAAATCACCACCATAGTGACCATGCAGGTAAGGAAAGGGGAAGCGATTGTTGGGTGCCGGTGGTAGAGCGTGCGCATGTGCGGTCCCAGTTTCAACCCCAGCATCTCCTGTGTAAGAGGATCTTGGGTAGCAGCAGGTGCTGGGAAAAACTCTAGGCTCCTGATGAGCTTTTTACAATCGAGAGTTGGTCGTACTGGGATGAATGGGGCTGGTTCTGTACAAGGTAATCTAGGCAGAGATTGTGGGGATCAGTTATGTCTTAGTGGCAGAGCACATTTATTTATTTATTTGCAGTATTGTTATCCCGCCTTTCTCCCCGAAGGGACCCAAGGCGGCTTACAAAAAAGAAAAGAAAAGAATACAATAAAAAACACAATACAAAAATAATCACATTTTAAAACAGTAAAGAACAATTAATGAAAATTAATAAAAACAGTATCTAAAAATTGATTAAAAAGATCATTGCTAACAATTAAAACAAGAGCATAAAAAACAGCAGCACCCCCACCTGTACCAGCGAGATGTACATGCAAAAGGGAGCAGATTCAATCTCTGGCAACAACTCTAGTTAACGCGGTGTTAGGCAGCAGGGGAAAAACCCTCCGGGAACTGCTGTCTCCAGGACTGAGCTAGATGGACAAGTGTTCCAACTTGGCTTCAGGCAGCATTGTAAGTTACTGACAAAGCCAATTGTACACGGGGGAAAATGGATCTGCAGCTGTTGACCATGATAGGTAATAGAACCTCCTTGTTCAAAGGCAGTGTACCTCTGAGTACTGTGTGCTGTGGACAAATAGAGGCTTGCCATCCTCTTTATGTCCTGAGTACTGTGTGCTGTGGACAAATAGAGGCTTGCCATCCTCTTTATGTCCTGCTTCAACAGGCACCTGGCTGTCCACTGCTGGAAAAGGAATTCTGGACCAGGTGAGCCTTGGTCTGCTCCAACAAGGCGAGTTTTCTGTTGTTGCACGTTGCCTTTGCTGCTCGGAATGGTTCCGACAGCGAGGGGGCGGGGCCACCGTGTATCGCTGAGTAGACCTGTGCGCTACTTACAGTACCGCCCCTCCTCTAGGAAAGCTACTGGGCTGTGTCAGTCATTACTAGAGGTGTGAGAATTTATTTATTTTTTTGCAGATTTGAGTGTTTCACCAAAATGAAACAGCAGAAAGCAGTGTTATGTGGTTTTTATTCCAGATTTACCCCCCCCTCATTTTTATCAATTGCGTAACGGCTTTAAAAGTATACTAGGTAGGTGGTGTCAGTTGTACAGTGTCGGCAGATGAAGAATGATGCAAAATTACATGGTTTGGTTTTATTTTATTTTGCAGACTTCTTAGCAGAAAGCGGTGTTGTGTTTTTATTTCGTTATTGCCATTTTCTCCTGCCCCTAGCCATTACTTTACCTGAAATTTTACATGTTCTGCAGAGTTTGCTTTGGGGGGGGGGGCAGGCTCAGCATGGTTTAGCAGTTTCCAAGGGTTCAGGGTCTTCAGGACAACCCCCCCCCCCGAGGCCAAGTTTGTGTGGTGGAGGAGGAGAACCCACCCTCTCAGGTCTACTCAAGGGGACCTGCGGATTACAATTTGCTGAGGGCCTTTTGAAACTTGGAGCCAGTTCTATTCTGAGGGGCCTGGCTCAAGTTCAGAAAGAGCTGAAGATGTTAACTCCCTGTTGCCGTCAAACATTCTGAACATTTTAAAATGTGTTTTGACTGCAGGGCAGACTCACGGACCCCCCACCCCACCTACGACGCCTAAAACGGACTTTCACCACGGGAGCAAGCAAGAGCTGAAACATGAGGGCCGCCGCCTGGCGGAGAGCGGTCGGCAGAACATCGACTTCAGCAACGTGGACATTTCCGAACTGAGCAGTGAGGTGATCAACAACATGGAGACCTTCGATGTCCATGAGTTTGACCAATATTTGCCACTCAATGGTCACTCGGCCATGCCGGCGGACCACGGGCAGAACTCAACGGTGGGGTCTTACGGGTCCTCCTACTCTCATTCAGCTAACGGTGGCAGTGGTGGAGCAGCAGCCCAAGCTTGGACTCACAAAAGCCCTTCCTCCGCATCTTCCTCCTCCAGCGAAACTGGACAGCAGAGGCCTCATATCAAGACTGAGCAACTCAGCCCGAGCCACTACAGCGATCAATCTCGCAGCTCACCCACTCGCCCGGACTACGGACCCTATAGCAGCCAGGCGTGTGCTACTACTGTGTCCGCAGCTGCAGCCACAGCTTCCTTCTCCAGCTCCCAGTGCGACTACACTGACCTCCAGAGTTCAAACTACTACAACCCTTACCCCGGCTACCCTTCCAGCATCTACCAATACCCTTACTTCCATTCCTCACGCAGACCCTACACAACTCCCATCCTTAACAGCTTGCCCATCCCTCCTTCACACAGCCCTACCACCAACTGGGACCAGCCCGTCTACACAACTCTGACCAGACCTTGAGAGGACGGAAGGAACTGCCATGTCAAGGTCTTCCTCCACCCCACCCCCGCCCCCAAATATGCACTATGTGAAAAGAAAAATGGAACGAAGAAGACAGAATTTCATACATGGAGCCCCCATTCCATTGTCCCAAGTGCCTTCTGTATGACTGGACACCCCCTCTGAAATCTTTGAATGTTCAAAGACAAGAATTCTATTTTAATAATAATTAATAAAAGCATCCAGACTGAGGATTCCTTTTGAATGCGCGAAGGATAGCTTATTCTAACACCTCTGTGAGGACTTGAAGAGAAACACGCTATTTGTAGGCAAGGCGGTGCAGAATTTATGACGATACTGGAGATATTCAAGGGTTTATTGCAATCTGAAGAGAAGCCATCCTTGTTACAAAGAATCAATGTAGATTTTTACAAAATAAAAAATCCTAACTGTTCATTTAACAACATCGAGGGACCATTCACAAATCGTTGAGAGCCAATGTCGGAATTGCTTCATTTTATTTGAGAGTTCTTCTAAGCATGGTTGGGAGTCAATAACATTTTGTTTGGAAGGTTAAAAAAAAAGTGTTGAGCTTAGAAAAAGTGTTTTTAATTTTTGTCATTGTTTTGGGGTAAATCTGTTAAGTAATGTATTTATGTTCCGTGTCAACTTTTGTCTTTTTAATTAATGAAGTAATTCTGTGCAAGAAGTAGAATTTTAAGAGATTTTTAAGGATGTAAATGGGTGGAGATGAGGTTTTTTCTTTTTTTCTTTCCTGATTATATTTTTTTAAAAAGAAAACATGGCAACGTTTGGGTGTAGACTAAGGGGAGGGAAAAATTAAAAAGCCACCAATCCTAAAGGTGTGTTTGAGATGGTCTTCAAAGAATGATTAACATGGTAGTGTAAGGATTTGATAAAGGGATGGACTGATTTCCAGGGATGACTAAATGATTACTTAATGTGGAAATGATTACTTGACAAATGTCTATATAAAATTGTAAACACGTGATCCGTTGTGGAATCGGACTGAGGCTAGTTAAGGTTGACATTCTGGTTTCAGCATTTGACTGGCACTACATACGGTTCTGGCTATTTATTCGTAAAGTTGGCAGTTGTCCCGTTTGTCTGCCCCATCTTAAGTTTCGAGAGATACTTCCTCTCGACATTGAAGTTGAATATAGCTATTGGATCGCTTAATGGCTATTAGCCCTGTCTTCCATGAATTTGTCTAAAGCAGTAGTTCTCAAACTTTTTAGCACTGGGAACCACTTTTTAAAATTACACTCTATCGGGACCCACCTAGCTTTATGAGATGCTCAAACATTTATCTCCCTATAGTTACCCAAGCTTACAAACTGCAGGAGCTCAGCAGTTTGCAGGGTAATTAGAAGCTATCTTGCAAACTGCAGGAGCTCAGCTCTTTGAAGGGCAATTAGCAGCTATCTGATTTTTGAATAGCCTCAGGGCTTATGGCAATTACTTTGCAGATCTTTCCATCACCTGGGACCCACCAGAAATCAGGTCGCGACTCACCAAGTGGGTCCCGACCCATAGTTTGAGAAACACTGATCTAGTCCCTTTTTTAAAAAAAATGTCATCTAAGATAATGGCCATTACCACCTTATGAATTCAGGAAATTTGAAAAATTAACTACGCAGAAGTAAAACCCATTGTGTTCAATGGGGCTTGCTCCCAGGAAAGTGTGTATAGGATTCCAGCCTTAATTTTGTCAGTCTCTAATCAGGTTCAGTATGGCCCCCCGGAAATCTAGTGTTATAGACAGGAGGTAAAATTTCTCCCATCTCATAATAAATTTGTCTTTTGTGGGGTTGCTTTTGTTGGTTCACCCCAACTTTCATTGGCCTCTCCAGTCCCCATATATCAGCAATGCAGTGGAACTAGAATATCAAAGGGGGTTAAAAATGAACACCCAACTCACTGAGCAAAATAGATTTTTTTTGCGGCTGATCCTCAGTGGCCAAGTTCCGTTCTTTGTTAATAAGCACCGTGACACAAAGCAATTTTGCAAGTTGATTCTTGGCACGTTCCAACTCCCAAAATGATTGTGTGTTAGGAAGGAACGGTCTGAATTGACCCTGTAGAGGTAGTACAGATTTTTCAGGATGGGCCGTATGTAACATCCTGCCCGATCATAGCCACGGATCTTTCCAGAAGGAAAAAACACGGATAACCAGTTCGTTCCAACCTAATGTTTTGCACGTGTGTTCCTTCTTGGGAATTACTGTTGAACACAGTCAAATTGTGAAGCTGGAAGGCTGCCTTTAATGGGGCTACTCCAGTGTAAATGTGGAACAAGGAAAATTGGAAAAAAGAAAACAGCCATCAGAGTGTGTGTTTTCATGCCAACTAGTTTCAACTTATTAAATTGGATTGGAAGGGCATTGTTGAAGGCTTGGACTGTATCGGGAGCACAGCTAGTTTTGAGAAATTACATTTTAACCAGAAGTTACGGATTGGGTTTCACTTTAATGTTGCCTATTTAGGGACCAGATGTCATCCATCAAAGCTGTGAAAATAAACATTCTCCACTATATTTTGGTTAGTTCTTAGAGGTAGACTAATATTTCGTTGATATTTGTTCCATTGTATGCTGAGCATATAATAACCATCTATTCTAATGGTAATGTTGTGCCTTTGAAGAAAAAAAACTTTATAAAATCTTTAAACTTTCAGAGCTTATCTCTTTTTTCTACATTTCGTATTCTTGGGGCTTTTTTCTTTTTTTTTTCTTTTGCATATTGCCTTTGGGGAATTTGCAGGGGGAGGGAACGGAGCTGAGAAGAAGACTGACGCTCCTTTTTATGCAATCTGTGTTTTCTGTATAAAGTTTGAAGGTTGTCCATTGTGACTTATTGTTCTCTTCATTAGCTTCTGACTAAGTAATGCTAACTTTTGTACAGATTAATTTGATAAAATTAAAAAAATGCCTTTTATCCAACATGTGCTGAAATAGTCATTCTATTATTTTTTTTAAGACCATTGCCCTTCTACGTTAGACGCTTCTGGGAGGACAGGAGATGAAAGATGTTTTCCCATCACCTCTCCAGTACCAGAATACGTATCTAGCACTCTCCCTAGTTTTAATTAGGTGCATCCTGTGGAACTCTTTGCCACAGGATGTTGTGATGGCACCTGGACTAGATGCCTTTAAAAGAGGAGCAGACAGATTTATGCAGAAAGTACAGTGTACACATGTTCTCCAGCTTCTCCTTGCCCCTACTTTGCATGGACGACCTTGTACGTTAGGCAGCAGCAGCAGCAGCAGCAGCAGGTAGAGGCAGAACAATGGTAGAGGCAGACAAGAAGGGCCTTAGGGTTCATTAGGGCCTTAGGGTTCAGACAAGAAGGACCTTAGGGGACAAGAAGAGCTAATTAGGGTTGCCAACCATCTATTGTCCCCCTTCCTAGTCAATAATTTGGCCTTGGGCTGAGTATTTATTTCATTTGCATCCTGCCTATCTTCCATGATGGAAATCAAGATGGCGCATGCATGTGGGGATTCCAGGTGGCCTCCCCTTGAGATGCTAACAGATCCACACCTGCTTTGCTTCAGTAAGGAAGCTGGAACATGTCCCTTCATGTTCATAGCCCCGGGACCCCACTATTTACGAGTGTATAAATAGTTGCACACTAGTGAGTAAATCCAATAAATATTAACTATTGAACCCCACTGTTATAGTTGGATAAACTAGGTGTTGTGGGTCAGGTTCAAAGGCTTTTCAGTAGACTCTATCCCCTGATCTAGTAGGCTCCACCCCCTGACCTGACAAAACCTCACCTGACTCCACTACCCTCACTAGACAAGGCTTGTCCCTGGCTCTGCTCAGTGATAGTGTGTATTAAAATCATCAGTTGTCAACCTTGCATACCACAGGTAACCATATCACAGACCAGATACTTCCAGCCTTGTTGCCTACCGCTGAATTATTCCTAAATGTTTGGACAGGGCTTGTGGCAAAGCTTTGTTGAGGTGTGTGACAGAGGAGGAGCCAGACCATTTTTGATCCGGGGCCCAAACCCTTGACGCCCCCCTCTAAAAACGCGCGGCCGTAATCCTTTACGCCCCACAGCGCAGCCGCGCAGCAATTTTTTGGGATTTTTTGATTTCAGTTTGGAAGCCTCCTTGTCCACTTTGTACCTCCTGTCTCCATTTCCAGCAGCACACATGATGAGGCATTCATAATGATGTGAATTTTGCTCTGCAGAATAAACTTGAAAGTGTTCCAAACATCAATTTTGTGAATTTTGCTCTGCAGAATAAACTTGAAAGTGTATTGCCCCTTAATGCCCTCTGGGGGGGGTGAATCAGGACTCCTGGGCTGCTAGGCAAGGCTGCAATGCAAGGGGGGGGGGAACTACAAAGCCCCATTACTTCTAAAAAAAACCTTTAAAAAACCCGGAAAAAAACGGGGAAAAAACAAAAGAAAAAACCGAAACCTAGGATGTCTCCCGCCCCTCCAGAGGCCCTCTACGCCCCCCCAGGAGCCTCTCTGCCCTTACGCCCTGGGGCCCAGTGCCCCAGGGCCCCATATCAGCCTACGCCCCTGGGTGTGTCCATTCTAGCACAGCTGGTGGAGGGGCTGCTGGCCAGGAACCACCACTGATGTCTCAGGGGTCTACTGATCTCCATCCTAGACCCACCCTTCTGGCCCTCGGAGTTCAACAGAGAGTGAATAACAGAAATACCAGTTTCACCGGCCATGAAAGCCTTAGTACATAACATCCGATAAGTTAAGGAAATGGCAGACCCTCTCACTGGAGGAAGTCGCGGTCTTTTATGGGATTAGGAGGTACTGAGGGATTTGTGGGGTGGGGGAATAATTTTCCCCACCCCCACAACATAGTCTGGAACCAGCGACTAGTCTGGTAGGCAGGGGTTCCCAACCAGTGGTACTCATACCACCAGTGGTACTTTGGCTGACTGCTGGTGGTACTTGGACTGCCGGACCACCGGAACCCCACTTTTGCTTTCGGCGGTGTGTGTTCGCTCCCGAGAGGCTCCTGCCTTTGGCCAAGCCTCTCGGGAATGCTAAGGACCCTCCCACCCACCCAGAGCCTCCGCCCTGCATTTTCTGGCCTCCAAAAACCAGGAAGAAACGTGACGATGTCATCGCCAGTCACTTCCGGTGATACTCAGCAGGACGGAGAGTGGCACTGGAGGTGGTACTCATCTGGGAAGAGGTTGAGAACCCCTGTGGTAGACCATGAGAATGCGGAGGACATTGTGTGCCTAGATTTCAGCAAAGCATTTGACAAAGTCTCCCATGAGGTACCGCTGCGGCGGGAAGGTGTCTACTTGCAATTTCTTGCTTTCGTACTGCTAGGTTGGCAGGAGCTGGGACAGGAGACGGGAGCTCACTCCGTCATGCAGCACTCTGGTCTCGAACTGCTGTCCTACCGACCTTCCGGTCTGCAGTTCACCACCGCGACCCCTAAGTCACCGCGGCCCCTAATAAATACACCGCCCATAGTAAAAAAGATAAAAACAGAGACTTGTTGAGCAGCTGGTAAAGTGAAATTTTTTTAGTCTTGTAAATCTAAGTGAGACCCAATAGAGTGTCCTTTTAAACAGTGGGTCCTGGTGCTAAAATGTTTGGGAACTGCTGGGCTAGGTGGATTCAAAGGTGGTTGGAGAAACCTTCCCAGCAAGTGCTCTTAAATGGCCCTACTTCAACCTGGAAGAATCAAGTGGGGTACCCAGTGGCATCACGGCGGGGGGGGGGGCGGAGCTCTAAGTTCCGCTGTGATTGGAGCCTCCGTTACACGGAGGAACGAAGCAGCCCCGCCCCCTCGCCTTCGGAGCGTGTCAGGGCAGCGAAAGCAACGTGCAGCGCGTTGCTTTCGCTTCCCTGACAGGCTCCGAAGGCGAGGGGGTGGGGCCGCTTCGTTCCTCCGTGTAATGGAAGCTCCGATCACAGCGGAACTTAGAGCTCCGCCCCCCCCCTGCCGTGACACCACTGGGGGTACCGCAAGCCTCTGTCAACCCTTCTCCTTTGACTTTCAGTTGATCTTCTATAAACGATCGACCTGCAGGTGCAAATATCTCTAAGCCTTCAAAGGGTGACGGGAAAAAATCCTTTTGAAGTTGCTTAAAAACTAAAGCCCATTCCTATAATCGAAAGGCAGTCCCTCGATATGGAGAAGACTAGGCACAATTACGGCTGGATCTTGACCTCAACAACCTGCAAACTATAAAACAGAGTTAACTATGACCAAGCAACGATAAAAGTTCCTCTCTCCACCTGGTATCGAGAAGAATGAATATTAGCTATTTGTGTCACAGGTACCCTATTGAAAAGACAGAAAGAGGAATTCTGTTTTACGGATCATCTTCAGATTTCCTACTTGTACAGAAAAAGTCCCCTCCAGGCTTAAATACAATCGCCTTCCATTCATTCTCTTCCCCCCGAACCTCATTCGGAATTTAACTTCCTGGATGAGAAATGGAGAACTTCAAATGAAAGACTTCTGTGTCGTTGCATTCACAGGCGTTAAGCAAATATTACCTCCCCACCATCCAGCAAAGGGGAATTAAAGGTGATATTTCAGGTTCCTCTTTGCACTTTGACTTTGTAGCATGAGATGGGAGTGGAAGGGGTCACGGTACGGCCTGTGATGGTACGACCTGTAGTACGGTACGGCCTGTAGCACCCAACAAATATCCTTAAAATGAAGGGAAGACAGCCATAGTATCTAATTGTGACACCTTATGTCTTTTGGCTTCATTGTTCCTTCCTTGCACCTGAATAGCAGACACCAACCTGTGGACAGCAAGGCATCATTCACACATCACCTTGCAACATAGCCAAGGTGAGTGAAAGCATGCTGAGAGGTGATCTCTGTGTGACCGGTTTGGGGCCGGCCCAAGATCTGACTGCATCTCAGGTGAGGTGCCAAATGCTCCCCCTTACCCAGCATGCACCAAGACACAAGAAGCCATCTTTGTCCTTGGCTGTCCCTACTCTTCCTGCACCCTCTGGCTATATAAAGGAAGAGGATGGAATGGAAGGAGAAGTGTGGAGGAGAGAAGTGTGTGGTGAGCTAGAGTGTCTCCCTCTGTCCTCCACACTTCCTCTCCTGCTCCATCCCCCCTTCTTCCTTTTGAAATTCAGGGAGTGGGGAAGGAGGAAGAGTGGAGGACAAGGATGGTGATGGTGGAGGAGATGAGGACATCCACCCTGTTCATCCGCGTCCTAAGGCTACCACCTTAGTCTGCCTCATGGACGGGTTTGCCCTGGCGCAGTCAAATGTCCGCATGATGGACACATGCAGGGCTCCCTCCCTGCTTTTCCAGGGTTCTAGATTGTGTAGAGAGAGTGCTATGTCCCTCCAACTGCACAGGTGTACACATCATGCAGACATTCAACGGTGGCTGCATAGAACAGGGGTGAAGCCCGCCCAGCCATTGCAGAGCCAAGGAAGGCCGGCCAAACCCAAGGACACTGGTGGGATTGGCTAAAGGGGCTGGGGGGGCGGGAACAGGGGCGGGACCTAGACAGGGGAGGACTATATAAGGAGCCTGCTGAGGCCTGTGTGGAGGTCGGCTAGCTAGTGGAAGGCTGGAGAAACGGAGTGACAGCCAGAGGGAATCCACTCTAGCCAGGCCAGGGGTGAAAGTGGTACAGTAAAACCTTTTCCCCTTGTGCCAGTTCTGAGGCCCACCCAACAGACTCCTCGGGAGCTAGTCGGCTCCACTCCGACCCTGCGGGCTGGAGGTCGACGTTGTGACCCTCGAGACAGAGGGGGCTGAACGGGCACTGGCTACTCCCCTCCCGGGGTCCCCAGTAAGCGCCCCCTCACACTTACATCAATGGGACCCCAGCGTTCCTTATGAATGATGATGCAAAGGAGCTGCATTCCGTGTTTGGGAAAGGATTAAGTAAATAATTGCTCCCCCCCCCATTTTTTTAAAATACGGTCTTAGAGGTAGAGTGAACCTTAAACCATCACACGCGGAATAAATGGAAGACAGGCGCAATTGCTGGTGAGAAGCCAAGGAGGAGGGAGAGAAAGGAGGGGGAACAGTTGAATTTTAATGATGCATTACTGCTTGCAAGGCCTTTGTTTCCCTTATCCGGTTCACAATAAAAGAATTAGAGGACAGGAAAATGGCAGGCTACAGAACTAATTAAGGGATTCGGAATGTCCGATCAAGTGCATATTGGGGGCAGAATTCCAAAACGTCCTCTTTTGCCACGATCTCTGGAATGATGATGAGGATGAGGATACTGGTTTGTATTTAAGGTGCCCAACCAGAAAAAAAGAGCTTTATGTCAATTTGGTAGCTCAAACCTATTAGGCTGCTTGTGTAGCTATTGTGTTGGCAAACAAGGACGGACCCATCTGACCCTGGCAGAATCGTTGAGAAGCTGAGAACTCAAGGTAGAGTTGCACTCGTTTGTCATTCGAACCAAAAAAAATATATACCGGTATATCTGAACTCTAGAGAAGGAGCAGAGTTTCAGAAAGAAAGAACGAATAAATCGGGTGTTGCTGAGCCCTATTTTGAGTGGCAAGGCAAGAACTAGCCCTAACCAAGCGCTGCCCTATATTTTGGCCAGGGGCATAGCTACACCCTGTGGATACGTGGGCTGCACCCCGTGACCCCCCTGGTGACGTCACAAGCCCCGCCCCGGACTTGATGTCACAAGCCCTGCCCCCCACGCTGAAAAAATGTGAAAAAATGCAGTTTTCCGCCGAAAAAGGGACACTAGGGGCACAAGCGTGTGGGCAGGCGACTCCTGTTGACGACGCGGCATCCAAAAAGGCCATTTTTGCCGCCGTCCCCCGCTTGTGCACCCCCTATCTGCCCCCCAGCGACGCCTCTGATCTTGGCAGCTCTATTTGGAATAAAATAGCTTATGTTCCAAATAAAGAGACACGACGTGGTTTTCACCCAAGTCTGTTCTGAAATATGCGTCCTGCTGTGATGCTAATGGGGACAGGAGGAGTACAACAGGGCCCTGCGGCTTTCCTGAATCTGCCTGTGGCTCAGTGTGACTGTCAAGGGATCGTAGTAGAGGGACTATTTGGGCTGCTCAAGGCATCTGATCACGAACTAGAGGGCATCATCTGGTGTGCGAGAGGCTTAGGGTGACTGGAACTCTTGCAAAAAAAGCTCTTGCTCAAAAACCCTGCGCCAAGTGTGGGAGGATGGAAGGTGTTTTCGGGAAGATGTGGTTCAACAAGTTCAACACTTGTACAGGGTTCTCTTTTAAGGTTGAAGAAATTCTTCTGGCTCGCCTAGGCATCCCTTGAAAACCTTCTAAATGCATGTGCTTCCCCCCCCCCCCCCGCGTTTCTTTTCTCACCTAAAACTGAAACCTCTCAAGGCATTTATTTATTTTAAAGATTTATATACGCCACTTTTTTTTCCTGAAGCTCAAAGCGGTGTACAGCACGACACGAAAACAATTTAAAAACACAGGAATGCAATGAAATAAAAATAGGGGGAAACGATACAGGAGCAGACAAGGCAAATTGAGTGACGTTGCTGTTGGTAACCATTCACTTGTTGACATGTGATTTTAAGCTGTCCAGTCAGACACGGTCCCCTTGGAGGCTCATGGGGGGGGGGAGGATCAGGTACGTAACGTGACACCTCATACATCAGCTCTTTGCAGGGTGACTTCCAGCACGTTGACTGGCCCACAGATTCCAGTATATTGATCACAAGTGGTTCAAATGATCTATCTGACAATAGTGGCAGATCAGAATTTGATGCTTTCATATTGATTTGGAATCATCTTGAAGATAAGAACATCAGAAGATGTTCTGGATTGGGTCAAGAGCCCATCAGGTCCAGCTTCTTGTATCTCACAGTGGCCCACCAGATGCCTTTGGGAGCATACAAGACAACAAGATGCCTGTATCCTGTCGTCACTCCCTTGCATCTGGCATTCAGAGATAGGTGACCTCTAAAGCCTGGAAGTTGCATGCAGTCATCATGTAACCCGTGATGGACTTTTCCTCCATAAATCTGTCTGCTCCCCTTTGAAAGGCATCTAGGCCAGGTGCCATCGCCATATCTTGTGGCAAGGAGTTCCACAGATTAATATCTCTCTCTCTCTCTCTCTCTCTCTCTCTCTCTCTCTCTCTCTCTCTCTCTCTCTCTCTCTCTGTGCTTACACTCACCCCTCCTCCCCTTAGATGGTGACGTCTTTTCCCAAGATGGGCATCTCATCCAAAGACAAGGGGATTCCTAACTCTCTCCACATCTGGACTCTCCAAATCTGGGCTAACAAAAGCACATCTATCCACGAGACGCAATACCGTGATGCAGGCAGGCATGCCCTGGAGAGTTGCACCCTTCCGCCTCTACGTGGAAATTCTGAAGAACCATTGTTAATCCCCACCAAGTTGGAATTAGGAAGCAAAAGGTTTTGGGATCACTTTCAAACCTTGGAAAGGCTTCTCTTGCATAATAAACACCAACTGCAACGGGTGCTTTCCTGGTTCCTTGACTTCCCTGTTTCTTTAGCATCTGGGACAATGGGTGTTGATTGGCAGGTCCAAAAGATCCTTGCTCAACACGTCCCCTTTGTCCCAGGAAGGGAGAAACCACCAAGCCTCATATCACCAGTGGAGACTGAGCCAAGACTGTTACGCAGCTGGCCTGGCAGTTGGAAATGTTCCAAAAGGTTTTTTAATTAGCTGCAGGGAGAGAAAAATTCAGGACCCAGCCAAAGAAACAGGATCAAGCGTGCTGAGAGAGACCACCTCCCTGACCTGGGAAAGAAGAGAGCTCCGCCAGTATCTGAAGGGCTGGCATGCAGGAGAAGGGGAGGGCAGGATTAAAACCAGTGGATTGAAACGACAGGAAGGTAGATTTGGGGTAGGAAGCATGGAGATTTAGGCATAAGGAAGAGCGTTCTTTAAGAGCTGTCTGGCACTGAAACATGCAGCTCAAAGAATGCAGCGCATGCAGCTATATGCTCTCCCTCATTGGAGGTTTCCAAGCAGAGGCTGGATGGCCACCTGTCAGGGGTGCTGTAGTCACCTGCCTTGAGCAGGGGGGGTCGGACTAGATGGCCTCCAAGGTCCCTTCCAACTCTAGCATTCTAGGATTTTATAACAAGTGGTTTCGTCCACCTTGCGACATGATGAATCTTACCCTTGTTGAACATCACTGGGGAACAGGGGATAATGTCACATATTGAAGTCAGTGAAAGCACACCTGACAAGGAGAGAGGGAGGGGGTCTCAACCAAGGGAACCTGGGAAGTGGGCTCAAGTGCCTGTTGTCTCAAAGGGATTTTCCCCAGCATGTCTGTACTGCAGCACCCTCTAAGGGCCAGAGTCAGTACTACCCCTCTTCTGCACCAGGTGATCAGAAAAGCCCATAAGGACCTGGCTGGTTCTGTATATAATTTGCACCATGACCAGGTTCCTTAGTACGGACAACTCATCAGAGTCCCGCCTTGCCTCACCTCCTCAAAAAAAGGATTTCCCCCCCCCCCCAATCTGCTTTTAAAGCTTTCTAGATACTGCTGGCCCATCAATGCAGCCACCTGATGGGGGCTGCATCAGTGGCAGATTGTGAGGTGTCTGGGGGGGTGGCGGATTCGGGGTGCCTTTCTCCCCACCTGCCACAGCCCCTCCTTCCAACCGCAGTGCAATGCAATTGCAAACCGCCAATGCAAACCGCAGTGATCTGCTTCCTGCTCGCTTGTGCAAGAAGCGGATTCGTCCCCTCCTGCCCTCCTTCCCCTCCTTATGCGCTGCTGTGAAACCTGGAAGTGGTAAGGGTAAGGTAAGGGTAAGAGCATGGTAAGGGTTGGGGTAAGGGTTAGGGTAAGGGTTGGGGTGTTGCTGTTTTTTGTAGCCACAGACTCGAGATGGCACCAGGTGGCATTCCATCCAGGTTGCACTGCCCCTGTACCAAGGCATCTTGGGCAGTAAGTTTCATATGTGAATTATGCTTTGGAAGAGGAGATTTCCTTTTCTCTCTCCTGTACCCACCGCCAATCAGTTCCACTGGATAGGCCCTCAGTGGCTGGTGAGCCAGCCTTCAGACGGGCCTGTGGAAGAGATGCTTAATAGCCCACAGACTCGTTATAGCTTAAAAATAATAATCATGGTTGTTTCTGTAGGGCCGTGTAAGACCGTAGAACTCCACCGCTTGAAGAGAACCAGTTTTTCGAGCGTTCATTCCTCCCCACTAGCTCCCCACCCCTTTAGTCCTCCAGCAACCCTGCCAAGTGTTATAAAAATATATCAACGTGTGCCAAAGCATTTAGCTTGCTGCTTATTACTTGGAGGTTAGAGGTTAAACAAATTCCTCGGTAGAATTTACTGTGTTCATTTCGGCTTCCCAACACAGCCTTGGCCAGTGGCAGATATATTTCATAGAGAAATAACTCCCTTAAGTATTAAAAGTGGAGAGAGGGGTGCAGGACTCCACAAAACTTCTTAGATTGCACAAAAAAGCCACTTTATAAAAGGAGCTGAAAACAAGCCCTCCATGAAAAATAGTTTGCAAATGCCTGTTTTCCAGCGGCCACTGAATGCCGAGGCATAAAGAAAGCTCCCCTTAAAAACAGGCTGCTAATTTTATTTTTCTAACCTTCCCCCCACCCCCGTGTGAGTTTTGTGCTTTAGGACTTAGTAGGGACAAGGAAATATAAAGGAAAACTTCAATAATCCAGCACCTTCGGGACCTAGGTGGTACCGGATTATCAAATATGCCAAACTATCAGGTTGTCCTACCTGGATCTAGCGATCAGGCTGCTACTGACATTACTGTCTCGACAACACCGCTGCTGCTCAGATTGTCCCCATGTGACTTCCGTAGCCTGTCTCAGTGACATCATCACCCAGCCAGGCATGACTGCATCTGCGCAGGGACAGGTGAGGTCAGGAGTCCACTGCCGTCCCTACTCAATCCAGCCCAGTGGCTGTGGTTGGTGTCTCCCTTGTGTTTCTTTCCAGATGTTGTGTCCTTTTGAGACAGGGAAGCATGTTCTTGCTCCTTTTGCTATAAACCACTTAGACCAGAGGTTCTCAACCTGTGGTACGGATACCCCTAGGGGTACGCGAACCTCTTGCTGGGGGTATGCCAAGCCCTGCCCCTTATCTGCCCCATCAGCAGCTAATTAAGTGTTAATTAACATGGATTTTAAATTTCAATTATTTTCGGAGGTACCTCCCCCTTCTGTCTCTCTGATTTTGGTTTTGGGCTTATTTTTGTACTTTGGAAAATGTACTTTAGTGGGGTGGGGGGGGAAGAGCCTCTCTCTCTCTCTCTCTCTCTCTCTCTCTCTCTCTCTCTCTCTCTCTCTCTCTCACACACACACACACACACACACACACACACACACACACACACACACACACACACACAGAGTTAAATAAGACATTTTTCACATTTAAAATTGTTTTAGTACTTTTTATTTAACGAATAATTACCTAATTAATTAATTGATTAATCCAATTAATTAGCAGTTAATTAGCAGGGGTTACCGGTACTTCAGAAAATTGGACGTGATAGGGGATACCCGGGCCTCCAAAGGTTGAGAACCCCTGCCTTAGAGGATTGTCTGTGGCTGTGCAGAGTTGAGTTTGATAATGATACTGTGACAACAGCCAGAGAGAGAGAGAGAGAGAGAGAGAGAGAGAGAGAGAGAGAGAGAGAGAGAGACCCTAGAACTGGTCCACCATTGTGGTCCTGCTCTCACATTAACGTCTTGGGTTTCCTCAAAGCAGGGTGGAAACAGGAATCCAGACATTTAGGTGTCTCGTATGGAAGCTAATAAAACTGGACTTGCAGATTGAAGATGGAGAACCTTAGGGAGTGTTTAGGGGTATCCATCATATAAATGAGGAGGTAGAGGAAGTCTGGATGATAGTAACCTCATATTAAAAAATTCTGCCTTGTCAACAAGCAAAGAGGTACATGGGAGAAATCGGACTGCATTTGGAGAACTGTGAAACCAGATGTCTCCCAGCAATAACCGTTGGACAAAAACAAGGTGAATGGGAAGAAAAGGGAAACAAGATTACGTTCAACACACACACAAAAAAAAACACCCTTCCAGAAAGAGAAAAAAGGGTCTCTCACCGAGCATCCTGGAGTCATGGTTTCGATTAAAACACCCCGCATCATATTTGCTCATATTAATGGGGTGGCCCGCTGAAAGACTATGTTTGAAGAACCCGTATGCATTTTTAGCATGCAACATCTGGCACATAATCTTGGGATCCAGATGTGATCGGAGGCCCTATTGTGTGTGTCCCCACCTACTCTGTTCTTATTTTCCAAGCTCTCCCCAAAAGAAAGTGGGGGGAGGGAAAGTTCAGAGTTGTGCCTGAAACTGGACCAAAAACAAAATTCAAAGCAGAACGAGGGGGTTCCTCCTCAGGTGAAAATGTCTCCAGAGTTTCGAGGAAGCACGGGAATTTTGACCAGGCTCGCAGGATGTACGATCTCGTGCAACACCAGGTGACTTTGCTCAAAGTCAAATTTGAAGAGCGTTTCTGGGTCTCTTCTCAGGCGACACATCTAAGAATTTCGAGGGAAACTAAAGGCCTGATCCCATCCGCAGGATGCTCCGGTGTGTTGCCACGTACGCCGGTGCAGTGGCAGCCCCAACAGCGCAGAAGCCCACCCAACCAACAGCCACACCACAGACGCCAGCGCAATGTCAAGAAACTGCCACACCATTGTAACTTGGACACAGCTCAGACGGCAGCGCAACTACACCAACAGGGAGCCCAAAACAGGGAGGAGAATGGGGCATGATTTAGGAGGGATGAAAAAAAGGCGGTTGAGGGGGGACATGATTGAGACGTATAAAACCATGCATGGGATGGAGAGAGTGGATAGAGAGAAGTTCTTTTCCCTCTCACACAACACTAGAACTAGGGGACATCCACTCAAATTGAGTGGAGGGAGGATTAAAACAGACAAAAGAAAATATTTCTTTACCCAGCGTGTAATTGGTTTGTGGAACTCCTTGCCACAGGAGGTTGTGATGGCACCTGGCCTGGATGCCTTTAAAAGGGGATTGGACAGATTTATGGAGGAAAAGTCTATCACAGCTTACAAGCCATGATGGGGATAAGGCAAGTAACCTCCTGGTTGTAGGAGTAGGTCTTCTTTGTGCCAGGTGCAAGGGAGTGGCGACAGGATACAAGTATCTTGTTGTCTTGGGTGCTCCCTGAGGCATCTGGTGGGGCCACTGTGTGATACAGGAAGCTGGACTAGACGGGCCTTTGGCCTGATCCAGCAGGGCTCTACTTATGATGTGGGGCAGAACAAGGAGGAGTTCACAGATGCCAGATCTCCTCCAGACATGCCCCCAACATGCCAAAGACAGACCTGGCATAGGTCAGAGAACACCCATCGGGAGCAATGGGGAAGCAAAAAACAGAAGGAAAATGTCAACCCCCTGACCCCCCCCCCATGCCGCCACGATGGAGCATAGGATACAGATTACATCTGGCAGCTAATCACAGCACAGACACCCCAGCATATAAGCCCCTGTCAGGGAGACTACATCTCAGATCACAAGGCATGCTGCTGTACCGCTCTGGTCTCCCAAAAGGGAAAGTTGGTGTTGGGAGCCATGGTGAAAGGGCAGTGTCGTCCAATGCTGCCAAGAAGCCTCTCAGAATTTGGACCCAGCTCCTAGGGATTCACCATGGCCATTGTTCCCATTAAGCTGTGTGGCTGTGCAGCTCAGACTCCAGCCAAGCCGCCGCGCTCTGTGCAGCACTGAGATCGGCGTTCCCAGAAGCCCAGCAATGAGCACCATGCGCCCAGAAATGCCACTGAGCTGCTGTGCAGCCAGTGAAGGGGTCTGTGCAGCGACGTGGGCCCCTTAGCGGGAATATTGCCCATGGCCACATTGATTGGACATTTACGTGCTGTCAATGTTATTTATTCCCTATCGATTGCACAACACCCATGTTCCATTGAAAATGTGGAGGGTTCTCAAAACTGAATCTCTGAACATTATTGTGGACATAGTGGTGGGGATCTGTAGGGGAAAATCAGTGAGCAGGAAGGAATCAATTAATGGTGATGGGCAAATTTCAACGCAAGGGTTTGGAATTAAACGTTACCCAAATCAGAAATCCACACTCTATTAGTAGCAGGACCTAAACCCCTCTGAATCCGAGCCCAGCTCATTATAGGGCTCCCCTCCACACCAGCCAGCCAACAGTGCTACTTCCCCTTCCAAAGGGTTGGAGGAACTAGCAGCAGGGAGGACTCACTGAAGACATGAGATCACCATCATTTCCTGCTGGGGTGCTTGGGAACTGCAGTTCCCTATGCTTCCCAGTCCTTCACAGGTTGTCTTGGTAAGGGGGCTTGAAATCGCAAGCAGAGCAAGCTTACCTGCGTTTTGTTTTTCCAAGCTTCTCGGGGTGGGGGGGAACACCTAGAAAGGCCAGAGGTTTCTCCCAATAATTCTCCTAGAAAGCTCAGAAATGCCAAATGAGGCAAGCCATGGAGGAGCTTGTCCACTACTAATGATTATCCATTTCTTTATCTGCCGGTTCTCATCTGGACCCCTGCTAACTGGTCAAAGAGGCACCTTTGAATTGATGTCTCTCTTATATTTAGCCACAGGAGAGCAGCCGTCCCTACTCAACCCAGCCCAGTGGCTGTGGTTGGTGTCTCCCTTGTGTTTCTTTCCAGATGTTGTGTCCTTTTGAGACAGGGAAGCATGTTCTTGCTCTTTTGCTATAAACCACTTAGACCAGAGGTTCTCAACCTGTGGTACGGGTACCCATAGGGGTACGCGAACCTCTTGCTGGGGGTACGCCAAGCCCTGTCCCTTATCTGCCCTATCAGCAGCTAATTAAGTGTTATTTAACATGGATTTTAAATTTCAATTATTTTCGGAGGTACCTCCCCCTTCTGTCTCTCTGATTTTGGTTTTGGGCTTATTTTTGTACTTTGGAAAATGTACTTTTGTGGGGTGGGGGAGGGAGGAGCTGATTTTGGGAAGTGTGACTTGGAGAAAAAAAAGAGATCCTTGTTTCTCTCTCTCTCTCTCTCTCTCTCTCTCTCTCTCTCTCTCTCTCTCTCTCTCTCTCTCTCACACACACACACACACACACACACACACACACACACACACACAGAGTTAAATAAGACATTTTACACATTTAAAATTGTTTTAGTACTTTTTTATTTAACGATTAATTATCTAATTAATTAATTGATTAATCCAATTAATTAGCAGTTAATTAGCAGGGGGTACTTCAGAAAATTGGACCGTGATAGGGGGTACCTGGGCCTCCAAAGGTGGAGAACCCCTGACTTAGACCTTTTTTTGTTGAAAAGTGGTTTATAAATATTATTGCATGCCAACCACTCCACCTCCAAGCATTTTCTTCTTCACACCTTCCTCATGTTCGCCCAGCGGCTGGGAGGAAAGTGATCAAGGGGGAGGAATTAAACCTTCCCCCCACCTGCCAATTCTTTCCTCTGAGTGCCCTTCCCACCCTGCACTGATTTTTAAAAATTTATATCCCTCCTTTCTTCCAAAAGGGTGACCAAGTCAGCTTACAATACTATTAAAAATTCATATAATATAAAAAAGGCTATATAATTACAACAGCCAAAATAAATCTAAAAATTATACAGTGTGGAACGCCAGCTATTTAACTCACAAATGTGTTACAAACTATAGATGCTGAGGTGGAAATTAAACTCCTTGGACCTCGATGTGGAGAGGTTGGGTATGTTGAGCCAGGTGCGAAATCAAGGCCAGAATCCTAGATATTGAAAACCAGGAGTTGCATAGTGCAGCGCATACGACCTGTTCCCCACTACAATTTCACATCCCTATCAGCTCTGGGAAGATGGCACCTTATCTTTGTAATCTTAAGTGCCCCCAGTCGCGCAGAGCCCTTTCTTTAGCAAGGTGCAACGCTCTTCCGTCTGCTCTGTTACTTGGCAGATATAGTGGAATCCCAGCTTCTGAGAGGTATTGTCCTTGTGGAATGGGTTGTGTAGAAACATTATTACATATGTTTTTGTATTGCCCACTCCACGAGGCACCTCGTAAGCAACATCTAGGCCCTATATTAGTCAAGCTCCAGGGCTG